>BSBM01000162.1:14305000-14905000 GCA_027924585.1 Larix kaempferi
CAGTAAATTACAATTCATGTTGATTTTTCAATTAACATATGAGTTACAAGTCAAATCTTGAAAGCAAATAACCCTTAATCTGTTGTTGATTAATTTTAATTGATTAATGGTAATTTGGGAAAACAAGTAATAAGTCTTTTAACATTTATGTTAAGTTGATGAATAATACTTATTTACTTTTACATCAAGCTAACCTGCACTTATCTCAAGACACTGTCTTAGAGTAAATCTAACTTAGTTTAAATTCTTTTAGGTAGATTTGTGTTTACAGATTTCACACCCTTGTTTTCCTTCAAAAGAAAACTGATCCCTAGGATCAAAACTCACAAACTCATAGAGTGCCAGCGGAGGCCGAATATCTATGGGAGATTACTATACCAAACAGGTTGGGGATAGAACTGTCCTTGCGTAGGATATTTTGAATCCTTTTAGTCTGGGTTTTCCCCCTCTGTTGGGAGCCTTGGAACCCATTCCAACACCTTGCACCTATCCTGCACATCTGAGGCCTCAAAAAATGGTGCTAGAAGGAGGGCCAGTAGTAAATTATGCCTAAATAGAATACTCAGAAACCTCCTCCAGCAAGAAAATCACCGGTTGTCACTCCTAGTCAATCACATGCTTCTACATATGAACAACAAACAGTGCCACAACCAACTGTAATTCCTGCTACACCTACAGCTAGGCAGGAAAATAGAAGGGATATCCTTATCATGTCACCTACTAGAAGACCCCTTTCACTTGAACAAATACTAAAAATTTCTAGGGATAGTATTGCTAGGTTTGAACGAAGTGTCATTCAAAAATGGAATAGAGGACTAGCATCAATTCAACATATCATTTTTTTGCAGACCAATAACCAAGAAGGCCAACAAACTGAGAACCGGGAAGGTCAATAGATAGCTGACCAAAACACTGAGAATCAGAACACTGAAAATCAACATACACCTGATCATCCAAGGTCCCCTGAGTATAACCTTGATTCTCTCTTTGAGGAAGTTCCACAAGATCAACCTAATGTTGGATTTGGTGGACCACCACCTTATCCTCCTTCACCATCATCCTCCTCGTCTGAAAGTGAACATTCTTCTAGTTCTTCATCTGAAGAAGAGGAAGAACAACCAATGGCTGTAGAAGGCCAGAACAGACCTTGGCTCGACCAAGATGCTGTGTTCATACTTGGAGGTCAACATAGATTGCCTAAAAATCCTGAGAAGTTGCTTCCTAAGTTCAATCCAAACAATAAATCACCTGCATTAGATCACATCAAAACTTTTATGCAGGCCATTAGACTTAGGAGTGTTTTCCATGAAGATGTGGTTTGCAGATTGTTCCCTTATACCTTTGAAGGAAGGGCATCTACATGGTATTTTTCCTTAGAAACCAGAACCATAACTTCTTGGGATGAGTTTGAAAACTTATTTATCTAGAAGTTTGGGGATGATAAAACTCCACAAGATCTAGTCTTAGAATTGTCTTCTATGAAGATGACAGGTAAAGAAAGGGTCAAAGATTACAATCAGATATTTTCTTATCTAAAAAATAGGATTCCTACTACTCTTCTTATTGCAAAAGAACTGTTGGTTGCCTATTATGAAAAGGGTCTATATGTTCCTATTGCAATGTGGGTCAAAAGAGCACATAAGGACAACTTGTTTGAGGCTTATGCTGAAGCTATTCAGGTTGAAAAGGATATCTATTATCTAAAAGATAATCCTGATGCTTTAGAGGAGAAACCTTCCACATCTAGAAAGAAAACTGATAATGCTCCCAAACCCACTACTCAAAATAAATATTCCTTTGAAATGACTGATATTAAGAAGTTTCTCCAGAAAATGTCCAATGAGATGGTTGATTTAAAAAAGAATAATAATGAGAATCAAAATAATAACAGAGCTCTTGTAAGGCCACCTTTCAGGAGACCTTATCAACCTCCCCAAAATCCACCACCTCCTAATCCTAATGAAGGGCTAACATCTGAAGAAATTTATTCTATTTTCAAGGCTTTGGCCATAGAATCACAAAATGTCTCTGAACCTTCTGAAGATCAAACAAACAAAGATCTACAGTTACCAGAACAAGGAGCAAAAGAAGAGGATCCACAGATTAACTCTGTAAGCTATTTTTCTGAACTCCCAATCAATGAAGAAGAAGAAGAACCTGAGACAGTGTTCAATGTTCCACATCCTTACAATACTAGATCAATACCACAACCCTCTCAGGAACCTTCATCTTCAACAACACCTCCTAAAAAAAGTAAAACTGTTCCTCAAAAAGATACAGTCATTCCTGAAATGGAGTACAGTTTAGCTGAAGATTTGAAAAGAGTTAAAGCAAATATTTCTTTGTTTGAACTTCTGAAAATCCCTTCTATGAGGGATTCATTACCTAAAAGCATGATAATCAAACAACCAAGGGAATCACAAAACAATAACTTAGACTCTTTTACCAAACTAGAATATCATAAATCTGGAAGCAAGAGGACACCTCCTTTCTTGTATACCTTTGAAATCTTCAATAGAAATGTACACAATTGCATGATAGATTCAGGTGCCTCCTCTAATGTGATGCTGTTGTCTGTTTGCGGGAAATTAAATTCCACTTGGGAACCTTGTCCTACTCAGATTGTCCAGTTTGATAGATCTAAAGTGAGAGTAGTGGGGAGATTAAGAAATGTGTTGTTGACATTATCTGTTGATCCTCAGATTCACCAGACCATTGATATTGTTGTAGCTGACATCCCTGAAGCCTATGGAATGTGGCTGAGCAGAGATTGGTCAGAGAAACTCAAGGGCTACTTTGCCACTGATTGGTCTCACCTGTGGCTACCCTACAATGGACAACCAAATAAGATTAATATTAGTAGGGAACCATTAATGAAGCAAACAGTCATTGACCTTAATGATTCAAGTGAACCTGCTTGTTATTTTAGTTCACATATTGAGCATTTCACATTTGATACCTTTTTTGGGGATTTGCTAGTTGATTCTTCACTAGATGAGAATGTGCAAAATGAATATCAGATTGCCAATGTTACTACTATACCATTCTCTGGAATTATTGTACATAATGTTTATAATGTTATTACAAATTTTAGGATTGATCATATTGCATGGACTTTATTTTTTGATGGCTCCAGATCCAAGGATGGAGCTGGTGCAGGTTGTGTCCTTATTGATCCAAAAGGGACTAAAACCATGATTGCTTGTAGACTTGAATTTGAATGTACCAATAAATGTAGCGGAATATAAGGCTCTAGTGCAGGGACTCAAAAAGGCTATTGATATGGGTGCACAAGTGATAGAATGTTTTGGAGATTCCGAAATCATAGTTAAACAGGTAAGGAAGAAGATACATTGTTTGTCTCCACGTTTAACTAATTATCAAAAAATGGTTAGAGATATCACTAATTCTTTCACTGCATTCAACGTCAAGTATGTCCCTAGATCATAGAAATTTGATGTTGACCTTTTAGCAAATACTGCATCTAGGATGATTCCACCAAAAGGCTTTCCACCTGAAACCTTTTCAATAGAGCTTATGTACAGGCCTTCCATCCCTGATAATGTAACAAACTGGAAAGTGTTTGATGATGACCAGCAAATCCTAGACTTTCTCTCAGCTCAAGATACCTTTCAAGACATGGCAATAGATGAGGCTGAGCATGAAAAATGTCTGTCTGGTCCTTCCAACATTATCCCAAATCAGCGATCAACCTAGAAATTTTTTATCACTTGCAGGATAATTTTAAACACAAGACCCTCTGTAAGACACAGAGTTATTCTTTGAATTATGACCCAGTCGACCTTGGTATTGAGCAGAACCCCTGATCCATCAACCTTGGGGTTGACTGCTCTGCTGATGAAAGAAGAGCTTTCATTAGATTGTGTAAAGAGTACAAATATGTTTTTGCATGGACCTATGATGAACTAAAGACCTTTGATACTAGCATTATGCATCATAACATACCGATGAAGCCAGAAGTGAAACCTTACCAACAGAAACTAAGAAAGATGCATCCTAGTTTGGAACCCTCTGTGAAGAAAGAACTTGAGAAGTTGTTGAGAGATAGAATCATATTCCCTGTCAGACACACACAATCGATAGCTAATTTAGTACCTGTCCAAAAAAAGAATGGAGAAACAGACTTTGTGTTGATTTCAGAAATCTTAACAGAGCTTCTGAAAAGGATACTACCTTGTTCCTCCCATGGAACAGATTATACAAAAGGTAGCTGGGTCAAAGATGTTCTCTCTCCTGGATGGTTTTTCAGGATACAACCAAGTCATGGTTGCCCCTTATGACCAACTGAAAACAACTTTCAGAACACCCTGGGGTACCTTCACCTACAGGCGAATTCCCTTCGGACTGATAAATGTAGGAGCCACATTCCAGAGAGCTGTGGATATAGCTTTCAAAGTTTTGATGCATAATTCTATCATAGTATACTAAGATGACATAACTATCTATTCAAAAAAATGACATGAACATCTGTCTTCTCTCAAACAAGTTTTTGAACGCTGCAGGAAGTACGTAATTTCATTGAACCCTAAGAAGTCCATTTTTGCAGTAACAGAAGGTAAGCTCCTTGGTTTCATTATTTCCAAGGAAGGTATGATTATTGATCCTAAACGCACTGAATCTATTTCAAAGATCGCTTTTCCTAGTTCGCGCAAAGCCATGCAATCATTCCTCGCTAAGATCAATTTTGTATGTAGGTTTGTTGCAAATTTTGCACAAATTGTTAAGCCAATGCAGTAGTTAGTTAAAAAAGATGTACATTTTAGTTGGTCTCAGGAACAGAAGGATGCATTTGTTGAAATTTGAAGGGCCATTGCAGAATCCCCTGCTTTGATGTCCCCAGATTTCAACAAGGATTTCATTCTCTATACCTTCGCTACTGATTTTTTTTATGCAGCTGTCTTGACGTAGAAGCATGATAATGATGCCGAGATTCCAATTTTGTTCATGAGCTCAACGTTTAAGGGAGCATAACTTAACTACTCCCAAATTGACAAGCAGGCTTATGCAGTTTACAAGTCTATGAAACATTACAGGCCATACTTATTGAAATCTCGGAAGAAGGTGATTGTGCCATACATTGCCATCAGAAACGTGATGGTCCAGAAAGAACTAGGTGAGAAAAGAGCCCATTGGATGACAACATTGCAGGAATATGACCTGGAAATCAGGCCAGCGAAGATTGTAAAAGGGAAAGGTTTGTGCCTGCTTACTGCTCAGTGAAATGATCATGTTCAACAACAGACTGAATGGGAGCAGGAGGAAAATGTTCCTATAGGTTCTGTTAATGCCATAGATACTCCAACATTTGAATGGTATGATCATATCAAGTTTTTTCTAAACCATGGGTTTGATCCTGAAACCCTTGACTTCAAAAAACGCAGAGCTTTAAGATTAAAGTATGCTCCATATCAATTTATTAATGGATTTCTATAAGGAAAAAATTACAATGGAGTTTTCCTTAGATGCTTGGAGAAAAATGAGACTGATGACATTCTTTTACAATTTCATGCAGGACCTGCTGGAGCCCATTTTTCAGGTGAAACCACAGCACACAAGATTCTCAGAGCTGGATATTATTGGCCTACTCTTTTTAAGGATGCTTATGCTTATGTCAGAAGGTGTGAACCATGTCAGAAGTGTGCAGGGAAATTCAAAAAACCTGCTTTTCCTCCGCAACCAGTAATAATTCAGTTTCCATTTCAGCAATGGGGACTAGATTTTGTTGGACCAATTAATCCTGCTTCCTCCCTGCAACATAGGTATATCCTTACAACAAATGACTACTTTAACAGATGGGTAGAGGTAGTCCCTCTTAGGCAATGCAACACAAACCAAGTAATTTCTTTCCTCGACAGCTAGATAGTTACAAGGTTTGGTGCTCTTGAGTATCTTGTCTTTGACAATGCATCCTACTTTTCCTCAATTGACTTGACACAGTATGCCCTTGAAAAAGGGATCAAACTAAAATTTTGTGATAATTATTATCCACGGGGTAATGGGATTGCTGAATCTTCTGCAAGAACTTGATAAAAATTTTGAAGAATACAGTGGCCTCTCATCACAAAGATTGGCATACCCAGCTTTATAATGCTCTTTGGGAAGATCTAATTACCCCAAAGGAAGCTATTGGAAACTCTCCCTATTGTCTAGTTTATGGAAAGGAAGCAATCCTACCATCTAACCTTACCATTCCCTCCTTACAGCTAGCCCAATCAATTCAAGAAGATGATTCCTCTCCTCTTCAGCAGAGAATTGATACCTTGCTTAAGTTGGAGGAAGACAGGGAAATGGCTAAAAATCAATTATATCAACATCAGTAGATGGTTAAAAGATGGTTCGATGAGAAATCCTCTTCTGACAGAGAATTTTTAGTAGGAGATTTGGTATTGAGATGGGATAAGCAACATAAGAATAAAAATGATTATACCAAATTTCAACACTTTTGGCTAGGACCTTGCATTGTTACAGAAAATATTGGTCCTAGTACTGTCCAATTACAGACATTGGAGGGAGACATTGACACTTATCCAGTGAATGTTTCACTGCTCAAGAAGTATTTTGTATGAACAATTTGATGCACTTTGAACATAATTTTGGTGTGTTTGACATTTTCTTTGTTTTGATTGTTTTTCTTTTATTGGATTTTCTTTTAATAAACTCCACACATTTGGTAATGGTTGATGGTCAGCTTGTCTCGAGGATAATTTGAACTGAATTTTTGGAATGCTCTGTCAATCTTGGATTTTCTCAACCTCTGTTAGAATTTGTTTTACAAAGAATAGACAATCATTAATTGAAGAACTTTGATTGATACCTTTCCACCTTGGTCATTATCTTATACATGCTTTATTTGTTTAATTGAGATTGTGGAAAGTAATTGGCTTTCTTTCCCTATGTTTCATTAGTGTAATACAACATATCTTAATAGCTTGGGCAACCTTTATATGCTCTGGATCCTATCACAATCACCTTGAAAAATGATATTTCTTAATAATTGTGGATTACAGGATGGGGGGTCTTATTACAAGCCATCCCATTAAATTCATAGATGTGAGTGGAATGGCATCTTCACACCAAGCCACCAAACTTGGAAGATGACTTTCAGTTTACTGAAAGGTGGAAGATCCTATCACAGGTCGGTCCATTTATGATCTGCAAAGCATCAGTGAGTAACGCCACTATCATATGGTCGCCAAGCCATGGTGGTGTCTTATAATTCACACCCTAATAAAATTTTTGTTTTACTTTTTCTTATAAGACAATGTTGCATATAAGGACAGGGGGATCTTATCACAAGCCATCCCTGCCATGATCATGGGTTTGATCTTGGACTGAAATTATCATCAAATGGTCACCAAGCCATGATAAATAAAGCAATTAATAAGTCAAGGTGATTCGTGATTTGGATATCCAGAGTATTTTGAAGCTTACCCCCAGGTTTATCTAAAAGCTGTCTTCCTATAATTACATATTGGAAAAAGGTTCCTGTTGCTTCTTAAATCTCCTTATTAGATTTGCATTATATTTAAATTGATCATGGATGGGAGTATATCAATCTTATGTTTAATTATGCTTATTAGTTGTCCTTTTGTAAACATTTTCTAAAATCCAGGTTAAAAATTCAATTCGCTGACATACTTTCTTTAACTGAAGTTTTGTTTGCAAAGATAGCTGGTTCTCACCAGCCAGTCGCCATTTGTTGTAGGTACAATAGATCCCATGCTTCATTTGAACATGGGAGCCCCAATTTTTGTAAATACAAAAGTATTTGGGTAAGTTTCTTATTATAACGAGGTTCTTAAACATTGTTTGTTATGATCTCATACCTTTGCTTTTGGTTTGTGTAACTACCATTTTTTTCCTTTGAAAAAATTCTAAGTTTTTGGTTGTTTTCTTGACTTGCGGAAAGCCTTCAATTCTTTTAAAATGTTATTTTCTGCCGCAAACCCACGATTGCGGATTGTGGGGATTGATTGCTCTTTCTTTTCGGAATAGTGTCATCCCGCAACCCGCAACCCGAAATTGTGGATTGCGGGAAAACTTTGTTAATATGTTTGGGAAATTTCGATCCCACAACCCACAACCCGAAACCTGCAATTGCAGATTGCAGGATGTGGAAATTTGTTATTTTAATAAATTGCGTTTTGTGTTCCCGCAATTGCGGATTGCGGGACGTGGAAACGTTAAAAACGTTATTTTGATTTTGAAGTTTGTTTTCATTTCCAAAACCCGCAACCCGCAATTGTGGACTGCAGATTGCAGAAACACTTTCATCCATTATTTTGCAAAATTGCAATCCCGCAACCTACAACCCCCAATTTCTAATTGCAGATTGCGGGAATTATCAATAAAGTTTGAAAATCAAACTCGTGACCTGATCTTGCATCCCGTAGGGGTTAATCTCAGTCATTCATTTCTTTTAATCCTACGATCCAGATTTGATCTGACAAAAAATCGATAAATATAAGATTTTTTTATTTTTCTTTATCATTTTCATTATCGAAAATTTACTTTGCTACGTGGATTTTACTACGGATTTCTTACCAGGGGTCATTCTCACGAATTTTCAGTTATTTTCAGGTTAGTTTTTGTCATTTTCACATTTGCTATTTACGGTTTTACTATTTTTGATTTAGTGTTGATTTATTCATCAGAATTTCCAAGCTTTGCAAAAATGTCACGAAACACTCGGTCTAGGACAATTCACAGGGATCTGCTGACCAAAGACCCGAATTTTGGTATCCTCTCAGATATAAGTGAGAGGGTTACTGAACATTATCAAATGGACTGGTCAAATTTTTTTTCAATTTTTGATAATGACGACCTTTCTGACATTAAAGAAGACCGACCTGCATATGAGAAGATTAGGGCTTCTCAACTCCATGCTAATGTTGCCTGGCCTGATATCCTTCCTTACAGAGACGCGGTTAAATGGATAGTAGACAATGCTAACCCTAAAGACCAGTCATTCAATGACAGTATGGGGTCACAATTGACAACTTTCCACCCTGAAGTCTTTGTCAAAGATTTTGCTCTTAAGCCGGCTGTGCAGACCCTTAGCCCTGAATTCATACAATCCTCTAAAACTAGGTACAATTTCGACGAAATGTTGAAATCATGGATGATTAAACCTAGCACCTTTGTGCCAAAGGCTAATAACCTCTACCCGATTTCTTGGTTCAAGGAGCCTTATTCTTTATTGGTGTTAGAAAAATAGGATCGCAGAGCAATAACAATAAACAGAAATGCAAATATAATCACACATAAACATTACAAGAGAGACACAGATATATCGTGGTTCACCCAACTTGGGCTACATCCACACTGAATTTTCCAGTCCTTATTATTATTACCGTCCAGCAAGGCGAAGGGATACAACCTGCAGCACAACCGCTGCACTTCCTCTTCTCTGTTTCACAGTCTCTCTCCTGATCTCAGAGATATTTACAATGCATAAAACCTAATACATCATCATCCCTAGCCGTATTACAATGTCTTTATTTTATAAGGGAAATACAATGGGAAAATACCACGGGATACCCAAAACCATGGGCCCGCAAAACAGCTGGCTAAAATAGCCCCAAAAACAACGCCCCCGAACCCCCATTTCTCGGGGGCGCTGCCCCCGGACCCCCCAGCCAGGGGGAATGGTCCCCCCTAGAAACCCGTGGGGGGCGATGCCCCCCCACACCTCTCCGCTGGGGTGAGTGTACAATCCACCTACATATCATATAAAACTGGGGTACAAACACGGCTGATACAATATCATCTATGAGACTAGAAGATCTGGCTCCACAACCAACAATCTCCCACTTGGAGATTGATCACAGCAACTCCACCGCTGCTGCACTTGCTGGACTTGGACTTGGCAAATTTCTCCTCTTCACCTTCATGCTAGAAGGCCAACTGAAATCGACCACGAACTCAGTTTCTCTCTGGTCACTACCTTTGTGAACATGTCTGCAGGATTCTGGCTGGTATGTATCTTTTCCAGCTTCAACAGTTCATCTTCCAGAACAGAGCGTATGAAATGGTACTTGAGCTGTATATGTTTAGTGCTGGAATGGAATGCTGAGTTCTTTGCAAGGTGAATGGCACTCTGGCTGTCACTATATAATCTGCTATCCTTCTGCTTCTTACCCACTTCCTCCATAAACCTCTGCAACCAAATCATCTCTTTACTAGCCTCTGTAATGGAAACATACTCTGCTTCTATTGTTGAAAGTGCAACAACCTTCTGTAGTTTCGAAATCCAGCTTACTGTTGTTCCACCTACAGTAGACACATACCCTGTGGTGCTCCTCCTGCTATCCTTGTCACCTGCCATATCTGCATCAACATATCCTTGTAGAACAGTGTCTGAACCTCCAAAGCATAATGCCTCAGTGGTAGTACCTCTCAAATACTTGAGAATCCACTGTACTGCCTTCCAATGTTCTTTACCTAGATTGTTCATATATCTGCTCACAACTCCCACTGCATGTGCAATATCTGGTCTTGTGCACACCATGGCATACATCAAGCTGCCAACTGCTGATTGACAGGGAATCTTGGACATGTAATCTGTCTCTTCTTGTGTATTGGGACACATTTCCTTACTTAGACTGAAATGGCTAGCCAAAGGTGTACTTACAGGTTTTGCATTCTGCATTCTGAACCTCTCCAACACCTTTTGTATGTACTCACTTTGAGATAATGTCAATTTGCGATTTTTCCTGTCTCTCGTTATTCTCATACCAAGGATTTGCTTTGCAGCACCCAAATCCTTCATCGCAAATGAATTATCTAGCTTCCTTTTGAGTACATTTATATCCTGCATGTCAGACCCTGCAACAAGCATGTCATCCACACACAATAACAAGATAATATATCTTCCATTGTCTAGCTTCTTGAAATAAACACAGTGGTCAGAATGACATCTACTATAACCTTGTTCTGTCATAAACCTGTCAAACTTTAGATACCACTGTCTTGGAGCTTGCTTCAAGCCATACAAGCTCTTTTTCAACCTGCATACCAGATCCTCCTTACCTTTGACCTCATACCCTTTTGGCTGCTGCATATATATTTCTTCCTCCAAATCCCCATGGAGGAAGGTTGTTTTTACATCTAACTATTCAAGATGCAAATCTTCTACTGCCACTAGACTTAAGATAGTCCTAATTGAAGTCATCTTAACAACAGGAGAAAATATTTCATCAAAATCTATACCTTTCTTCTGTGCAAACCCCTTTACAACAAGTCTGGCCTTGTACCGCTTCTTACCTCCTTCTTCTTCCTTCAACCTGTAAATCCATTTGTTTTGCAATGCTCTTTTACCAGCAGGCAATTGAACCAAATCCCAAGTCTGGTTTCCTACCAATGATTCCATCTCCTCATTCATGCCTTGCTCCCACTTCTTTCTAGTTTCCACCTGCATTGCTTCTTCATAACATTCTGGTTCACCAGAATCAGTCATCAATAAATAATACATTGAAGGAGAGTATCATTCAGGGAGTCTACTTAACCTGGTAGATCTTCTTACAGTTGCAGGAGTTTTAGGTACTTGCTGCTGCTCTTGATTTTCTGGCACCTTCGGAACTTCATTTTCTTTAATTTCATCAAGCACTATGTACTCTGTGTTTTCCTTTTCCTGTTTCTTTCCCTACAACTGATCTTTATACATGACCTTTTCATTGAATATCACATCTCTACTCCTGATGATTTTGTTATTTTCATAATCCCATAAACAATAACCAAATTCATCAACCCCATATCCAATAAAGGTACATTTCTTGGATTTAGCTTCAAGCTTTGTTCTATTTTCTTTATCAATATGGACAAATGCTTCACAACCAAACGTTCTCAGAAATGAGTAGTTTACCTTTTTATCTGTCCATGCTTCCTCTAGAATACCACCATCCAAAGCACTTGAAGGTCCTCTGTTTATTAAATAAACAACAGTATTTACAGCATCCGCCCAAAACTGTAAGGGCAGCCCTGCATGCAGTCTCATACACTTTGCATGCTCCATGATCATTCTGTTCATCCTTTCTGACACACCATTTTCCTATGGTGTTCCTGGTACTGTCTTCTCTCTACGAATGCCATGGTATGAACAGTAACTATCAAACTCCTTGCTGCAGTACTCACTTCCATTATCAGATCTGAGACACTTCAATCTTTTTCCTGTCTCATTCTCAACCAAAGCTTTCCACTTCTTAAAAGTAGCAAACACATCCGATTTTTGTCTAATGCAATAAACCCAAGTTTTTCTAGTTGCATCATCAATAAATGTCACATAATAATGAGAGCCACCAAGAGATTGTATCTGATCCGGTCCCCATACATCTGTATGCACAAGCTTTAATTTTTCATTCTTCTTCTGTTTCCCAACCCTGATAAATCTGACTCTCTTCTATTTTCCATAAACACAGTTTTCACAGAATTCCAAACTGACCTGCTTCAAATCCGGCAGCAACTTCCTTGAGTGGAGAATCTGCATCTCCTTCTCACTCATGTGGCCAAGCCTATGATGCCACAATGCTGTATCTGTTCCTGTGGAAGCTAAAGAGATAGAATGGTCAATATTATGAGGACATAAATACAATGTACCTACTCTGTATCCTTTTGCTATCACCATTGATCCTTTAGTGATCTTCCACCACTTTTCTCCGAACGTAGATAGACAGCCACCATCTCCCAACTGCCCTGTTGAGATCAGATTTCTTTTCATAGCAGGAATATGCCTAACTTCTTTCAACAACCAATCAGTTCCATTCTTAACTTTTATCCATACCTTACCCACTCCAACAATTTTACATGGCTCATCATCACCCAATAAAACATGTCCAAAGTCGCCAGGAACATACTCATGAAAGTATTTCCTATGGGGTGTAGCATGACATGAAGCTCCTGAATCTACTACCCAATAATCACTAGTATTATCTAATGCAAGAATCAAAGCATCTTGTAACACATCACCTGCTACATTTGCTTCCTGGGTAGTTTCCTTCTATGCATCTCCTTTCTTCTTTAGAGATTTGCAGTCTTTCTTCAAATGTCCTTTCTTTCCACAGTTCCAGCACTCTATCTTTCCCAGTCTGGACTTGGATCTGCCCGTTTTAGACTTTCCACGATTACCTTGGCTCTTTCCTCTCTCCTTTTGTCTTCCCCTGCTCTCCATGGTCAACGCATTACCTGATGTCTCACTTGTGCTTTTTCTTCGCATTTCCTCGCTAAGAATAACACCAATAGCATCATCAAACTTCAAGGTGTTTGAATCAGAGACAGAGTTATTTACAGCCATGACCAAGCTATTCCAGCTTTCTAGCAATGAACACAAGATTAGAAGAGCTCTAACCTCATCATCAAAGTTCACACTTATAGAACTTAGCTGATTTGTAGCCGTATTAAACTCATTTAAATGATCAGTAACAAATCCACCATTAGACATCTTCATATTAAATAAACGCTTCATTAGAAATACCTTGTTGGAGGCCGAGGGTTTTTCATACAGCTTACCCAATGCTTTCATCAAACCCTCTGTTGTTGTTTCTTTTGATATATTGAAAGCCACCGACGAAGCCAGGCTCAATCGTATTGTTCCCAGAGCCTTTCTGTCAAGAACCTCCCATTCTTCGTCCTTCATAGCCATCGGCTTCTTTGCTTTTCCTCCCAACGGTAGGAATAGATCCTTCTGGTACAGATAGTCCTCCATTTGCATCTTCCATAACCCGAAGTTTTGGCCGTTAAACTTCTCGACCTTAAACTTTCCTTCTTCTGCCATTACTCCCACTCGAACCAGAAACCCTAGCTTCCTGCGGGTTTAACTGCCAAATAGACCTTTGGCTCTGATACCAATTGTTAGAAAAACAGGATCACAGAGCAATAACAATAAACAGAAATGCAAATGCAATCACACATACACATTACAAGAGAGACACAAATATATCGTGGTTCACCCAACTTGGGCTACATCCACACTGAATTTGCCAGTCCTTATTATTATTACCATCCAGCAAGGCAAAGGGATACAACCTGCAGCACAATCGCTGCACTTCCTCTTCTCTGTTTCATAGTCTCTCTTCTGATCTCAGAGATCTTTACAATGCATAAAACCTAATACATCATCATCCCTAGCCGTATTACAATGTATTTATTTTATAAGGGAAATACAATGGGAAAATACCATGGGATACCCAAAACCATGGGCCCGCAAAACAACTGGCGAAAACAACCCCAAAAATTTTCTTCGGGGGCGCTGCCCCCGGACCCCCCAGCTAGGGGGGATGGTCCCCCCTGGAACCCCGTGGGGGGGCGATGCCCCCCCACACCCCTCCACTAGGGTGAGTGTACAGTCCACCTACATATCATATAAAATTGGGGTACAAACACGGCTGATACAATATCATCTATGAGACTAGAAGATCTGGCTCCACAACCAACAATTGGCAGCCATGCTCTATAGGCTCTTTGGCCTTCCAAATTGTTCAGTCTTCAAAGCTGAATGGGCTCCAATAGCTTATCATGTTTTAACAACGAGCGAATCCTTCCCTTGGGCATTTATCCTGTCATTGGAACTTAAAACAACTATCCAGGACTATCAAAAGGCACCTGCTCTAAGGAAGACACACTTCTTCTTGTCAGCCTTTATTATTGATGTCTTTTTCTCAGAGTTCCAATATCCCAACATGCGATGGAGTTGGACCCCTCTAGACCCACCAATTCATATCTATCACTCAGCACTATGGGAGAGCAATTTTGTGCCATTACTTTATGACATTTGTGACCATTTCATGGGTACTATTTATTTCAATATATTCAAACAAGAGGCTCCTGCCTTCTCAGCTGATGCCAGGACCTTCATTAATACAATTGGTGATTGGTATGTTTATGAATCCTTTTCATATATCAGAGTCTGGGGAAGTAACATTGTTCATCTTCTGCCAAGAAGAGTTCCCGACAGATTGGTCATTCAAGAAGTCTCGTATCAGACTGTTACTAATGGTGTGTACAAGAAACTCATTGGTCCTAAAAATAAAGGTTGGCCTAAATTCTCTCTAAACCTTGGGCCATTAGTCATCCCAACCTCAAATTGGGCTGCAGTGCTCGGTGACCAGATGGCATCTTTAAAGTTGGGT
Organism: Larix kaempferi; assembly: GCA_027924585.1. Lineage (NCBI taxonomy): Eukaryota > Viridiplantae > Streptophyta > Pinopsida > Pinales > Pinaceae > Larix > Larix kaempferi. Next base: position 14,320,144 of record BSBM01000162.1, read on the forward strand.
TTTTCTCCCAATAGGAAACATGATCCTAAGAAATTCCTTGATGCACATTTTAAACAATATCATAAGAAGATGAAATATGTCCATGAAGAAGTTCCAGATGATTCTATCTACCAAGGAGTGAATACCTTTTCTGAGGTCCTAGTTAGGGCCAAGAGCATAAATGAGTAGCATCAGATTATGCAATATCAAAGAGAACTTAAAACTAAATTTTTGAGCTACAGAACAATGGAAATGAATCTGCTTGAGCAAATGAGAAAGGATAGAGCAGAAAAGGAAAACCAGCAAGCCAATGCACCTCTAATGCTTACTTATCTAGATGGGGATAAAGGCAAATCCCCCACGAAGAATCTTCCTCAGGTAAAAACAACTAAATAGGTCAAAGTATTGTTGCAAACCTCTCATCATTTGAAGCATGAGTTAGCATAGATATCTTCAGTATTGGATACCCAAACAATTGAACCTCCTAAGCTTACTGTGGATATTCAAGTGACTACTGCAGCTATACAGGTATCTGATGATCCAATAATAGCTGAGGCAAACCCAGCTAAGAGACAGAAAGCCCTGATTCCTACCTCACAGGTTCCTACTTTTGATATCATTGACAGTGATGTTGATGATGAAGTACATCATCCAGTATCTATGACTGCAGAAGTGACTGAAGATTCACAAGCAGTTACATATTTGTTAAACACTATTGAGATGGATCACTCTTGTTCTGATCAATAGGTATTGGAAGTTACTAATGCCCTTAACATTACAACTTCAACACTTTTCTTGTCATCTATTCAAGATCTTTTTGTTTTGTCCCCGGGGGTGATGCCTCCACTCTCCATATCAAAACTTTTTCATACTTTGACTTCCAGAGCCACTCCATTTTCAGACAGCTTGGTTCCATTTTCCATTCCCCCATCCATTATTGCAGAGATCCATTCTTTGAATGTCCCTCTGCAATCACCCATATCTACTTTATCATCACCCACCATTGATGAGCCACCCTCAATTCCTTCTTCATCATCACCTACTAATGATGATCATGTTCCACTTTCTGAAGCCTTTACTTCAGTCCCTTCTCCAACACATGTCTCATCAGTTGCTCATATTGTTTCTACCCCTCTGACTACTCCTCAAGTTAACATGCATATACCTAGTCCCACTGACACCCAAACAGTTCCATTGATCTCAATAGTGAGTGTCACTTCAAATTCTACAGAACTGGTGACTGAGTATGAAGATGATGTTGCAGTTCCTCTTGGAAATTATTTTTATAGTAAAGAAAATAGAGCAGTGATCAAAAGAGGTAAGAAGAGAAGCATGGATCAAGGTGGATTAGAAACACCTGTTCCAAATCAAATAATATGGGCTTGGAAAACAAATGATCCCTAGACATAAGTAATTGAGACAGCTGCAGCTTTAGGGGCATTTGCTAGTGCAAATTTGGATTCAGTTCAACTACTGAATAGACAAGTTGATCAGAAGAAGGAAGAATTGAAAAAGCTAGAAGAAGAATTAATTAAGACCAAAGAAGAACATGAGGTTTATGTTGTTGATCTAAGTAAGATATGGGGAGATAGGATAGAGGGTTTGGAGTGAAGGAACACCTCTCTTCAGGCTCAAATTCATAATGCACAAGTTGAGAATTCTGCAAATACACAGAGGATGGTTATTCTGGAAAATCAATGTGAGGATGCAACTGCAAGTGCAGCCTCTTCTAGTTTCTCTAAGTTTTCACCCCAAGAATTTAGGGATTTGGCCCTTCAGGTCAATGAAGAGCATCATAAATTACTGGAGAAGCTATTTTTACACCCTAGATGAGATTAGGGAAACTCATATGACTTTTGGTAAGATTTCTGGTGTCCTTGAAGAGCAGAAATCCAAAAGGCTGCAAGCTTCTCAGGCAAGTCAAAACATTGTTGAATGGCAGGGGTATATCAAGAAAATACCAGAAGACATCCCCATTCTTAACAGTTTTCAGTTCAAGAAAATCATAGCTACATTGAACACTTGGCTTGATCTGAACGAGTCAGTTGAAGACATTCTTAAGAAAACACAGGATATGTGTAGCAGGCGATGGTATGCAGCGGATAACATCATGGAAGTTCTATAGTTCTCCGCCTTGGAGCTCATGGAAGATGCTTGCCCGCCTAAGTTGATGGTTGAGCAAGTTGAACGCAGGTGTGAGGAAGCCAAGTAGAAAATTCATCGCCTTGAGGAGGTCAAGATTGATGATGTGGATCAATTAATTAGGAAACCGGTCACCATGGAAGGAAAAATCCACATTTTCATCTGTATTTGTCATAAGTTAGCTAAGAATGAGATGGAAACATTCACATGTAATGCCCAGTAGGGGCTTGAGTCAGCTAACTATCCAAATGTGGATGAGTTATTAGAGATTTGGGACAAATGGCAAGTTTTTCTAGGTCATTAGTTTGGTGTGATTTTGTAATCCCGGTTTGTGGGAATTTACTCTTTGTATTATTTTGTAACTCTTATTTAAAGAGGTGATCCCTCGTAGAGAGGTGGTTGGAATTTGGAGGAGAAAATCAGTAGGAGGGGCTGGAGATACCCTGTTTTGATACAAAGCTTGTAATTTCTTATAGAATTTCATTAATACAGTTAAGTTATTCCCATATTTTATTTTGTCTATTGATCAAGTTTATTTGATGAATGTTGATTTTACTCCAGATTGCTTATCAAATGTTGTTTAAGTCTTTTTGCAATTTATTAATCCCATTTTCAGTTCTAGTTTATCTTTTCTAATGATCTGTGTGTTTATGATGTTTTGAAAGAATTTATTTAATTAAAACATTATCGATTTCTGCAAATGGTTTTCTTAGTAAATTACAATTCATGTTGATTTTTCAATTAACATATCAGTTACAGGTCAAATCTTGAAAGCATATAACCCTCAATCTGTTGTTGATTAATTTTAATTGATTAATGGTAATTTGGGCAAATAAGTAATAAGTCTTTTAACATTTCTGTTAAGTTGATGAATAATACTTATTTACTTTTACATCAAGCTGACCTGCACTTATCTCAAGACACCTTCTTAGATTAGATCTAACTTAGTTTGGATTCTTTTAGGTAGATTTGGGTTTACAGATTTCACACCCTTGTTTTCCTTCAAAAGAAAACTGATCCCTAGGATCAAAACTCACCAACTCATAGAGTGCCAGCAGAGGCCGAATATTTGTGGGAGATTACTATACTAAACAGGCTGGGGATAGAACTGTCCTTGCGTAGGATCTTTTAAAGCCTTTTAATATGGGTTTTTCCCCTATGTTGGGAGCTTTGGAACCCATTCCAGCACCTTGCACCTATCCTGCAGAGGCCTCAACAAGTGGTTATGTAGGTTGGTGCAAAAGGTTTAACCAGTTAGGGAGTATATAAATTAAGGGTTAGGGGTGATCAATGTTTTAAGGGGTTAATGGTCATGGGGTTATACAAGTTTGGGTTATAACAGTTACGTTTTTATAAGAGTTAGAGAATATTATGTTTATAGTGGATACACGTAAGATGCAGTGGTTTATAAGGATTATGGGGGATATAGGCTAAAGTGATTAGAAGCTTCATGCTTTAAGGGTTATAAATATTTAGAGTTAAAAGGATTTGTAGGTCATAGGAGTTACCTGTTGGGGGTTACTAGTTATAGTTTTTGGGGGTTGTAAGAGTAATGAGTAATATTGCTTATAATGATTAAGAGTTGTGGAGGTAAGGGTGATAATTGTTAAAAGGGTTAAGGGTTATAAGGGATCAGAGTTATATTCAAGAATACAGAAAATATGGGTGATAGGGGATATACATGTTATGTTTTATAATAGTTAAGTGTTATAATGGTTTAGGGGAAGATGTCATAGGTGTTAATTATTGATTGGGGATATATGTTTTAAGGGTTAATTTGTGTACATACTTGTATTTAGGGATTATGGGGGATTAGTGATTTTATGCATTGCAAGTTTTGGAGGTTGAGTGATAAATAGGTTATAAGGATTTAGGAGTAAGTGGTTATAACAATTAGGAGTTAAATTAATGATAAAGGTGAGGTGTTATGTGTTATAATGATAATAAAGAGTAGAGGTTGAAAGTTTGGGGTTACATGGGTTATAATTAAAGGGATTGGGGTCATATTATTTAAAGGATTTATAGATATACATGTTAGGACTTATAGGGATTATATTTGTTAACAATTAGGCAATAAAAGTGTAATGGGTTATATGGGTGAGGGGTTAGGGTTAGAAGTTATAGGTGTAAGGGGTTAGTGTCTTAGGGTTAGGGTTATATGGATTCATGGTTAGAAGGGTTGGTGGTAATAGTGGTACAGAGAAAGGATTTATATCAATAAGGGGAAAAGGGGTTAGGGTTTAGGGGTTAATGGTTAAGGTTTAAGGTTATAAATGTTAACGATTATGAGCTAGAAGAATTAGGGTTATAAGAGTTATCAATTACGGTTTGGAAGGCATAATTGTTACCTGTGATAAGGTTTAAGAGTTACTATGGCTATAGATTTTAGGGTTTATAGGTTCATGTATTACAAGTTACAAGTGATAGATTAAAGTTTAGCAAAGGCATAATATAAGAGCAAATAGATTATATTTGTTATATGGGTCAATAATTGGGTCTAATAAGTGTTGTGGTTAAGGGGTTATAAGGGTTAATTTACACAGTTCAATGGTTTGAATTATAAGGTATAAAGGTTATAGAACTTATGATTTATATTCGGGTTTATAGAGGTTAGGTGTGATATAATTTGTAATAGTTAGGTGTTAAATGTTGTAGGGGTTAGGAATTAGAGGATTTACATATTTAGATCTTATACGAGTTATATTAGAGGTTATGACTGATAGTGGTTTAAAAATTTAATGACTATATGATTAGGGGTTATAAATTCTAGAGGTTAAGCATTAGATATCATCAGAGCTAGGGATTAAATGAGTTAAAATGTTAGTTATTATAGGGATTAGGGATGTATGATTTAGTATTTATAGGCATTATGACATATATACGTTGGGGGTTATAAGTGTTAAAGGTTACGACTCTTAAAGGCTATAGGGGCCATATGGTTTATTACTTATATTAAGGTTCATTGGGTGTTGGGGGTGATAAAAAATAAATGTATTAGAGATTAAGGGTTAGGTGTGAGGGACTATAAGGTTGATGGGTCGTACTATTATGGAATAAGGGATTATATATGTTAAGATATTGGAGAGCTTAAGGGTCATATGTCAAATGGATGCATATTACATATGTATTAGGTGTTAGGAATTATAAGTGTTAGTGATTTACAGTTAAAATTTATAGGCATCTAACGTTATATTAGGGGATAATATGGGTCAGTGCTACATGGCTAGAGGTTGTAGGGGATATATGCCTTAGACGCTAATGGTTACATAAAGAGTTGTGAGGGATAGTGGTTATGACTATAACAATTAGGTATTTGGAGTAATAAATTTTGAGGATAATGGGTTTTGAGGGATAGTGGCTATGGTTAGAAGGGATTGTTTTTAGAAGTAATAATTCTTATGGGTTGGAGTTATAGAATTATATGCCTTAGTACTAATATCTTCTATGGATTAAGAATGATGTGATATGCAAGTAAATTGGTTTTAGGTATGGACTTATATGATATAAGTACGGGTTTATAAATATGGGGTTATTGTGGTTAGGTGATAGGGGTTAGACATTATAGGATTTACATATTATAGGGTTATATTAGGGGTTATAGGTGATATGCATTATCTTAATTAGATATTAGGGATTATATGGTTTATATTAGGGGTACATTTATCATGGGTAATAGTGATTATAAGAGTTAGCAATTATAGAGCTAAAAGAGTTAGGAGAAATAGGGGTTAGAGATTATACTTGTTAGGAGTCATATGTATTAAGGGTTGTAGGTTTTAGGAGTTATAGGGGTTATGTATTAGAGTTTGTAGGGGTTATGTATTATAGTTTACAGGGGCTATATGTGTCAAGATCTATTAGGTTTAAGCGATAGGAGTAAGGAGTGATAAAGTTTAGATGTTCTACACATTAGAGGTTATAAGTGTTAGGATTTTAATTAGTTGTTATAAGTGTCTAGGATTAATAGGGGTTATTGAGATTATGGATTAGGGGTTGGATGGTATATATGAGTTAGGTTTTCGTGATTAATTGTTTATAGGGTTTGCATAGGCTATATGGACTATAAGTGCCTAAATTATTGAACTTTTATTTTTACTAGGGGAATCAGAAACTAGAGTTTGGATGGTACTCACATGACAGGGGGTCTAAGGATCCAATCTCGCTACCACTCTACCCCTAGGTGCATCCATAGGGATCGAAACATGGCACACAAGTAATATTGGTAAGATTCGAACACGTGACCTTTATTCCATTTACAACTGATTACAACTTCTTATCTTTACCACCTGAGCTGCCCCCCATGAGCGTCTGAATGATTGAACTTAAGATGGAAGATTTAGACGAATTTAGTTGAACATTGGGTAAATTCCCTCTTTTCTCTGAACATATTTTCAAAAGCTCTATTAATATCCTTATTTATTTTAAAAATAAGGATATATATAATGGGTTTGGAGACTTATTTAAGATTTATCAATTAGGTCTAGTAGTGGTTGTGGCATGGAGTATTATCCTCCATTTAAGTGATATGTTAAGCTCATTAAAGCTCATAATGAGTATATTGTTGTAATGACCTGTAAACTATTAAAAAAAACTTAGTAAATGGAGTTATCATCTAATGGTTAAATGGAAGCAATCTCTTTATGTATGCACAAAATTCAATAACTGGAACTTATCAAATTTCATACATAATATTAATTTAGAAAAACAACTACACCACAAGTTATGTAAAAAAGATGGCATGTTTTAAAAACTATTTCATAATATAATATTGTATTTGCAAAAAATATGGAAGAGTTTATGAGCCTACTTAAGGGGAGGATGAATATAAAATGCCAATAACATAACAATTATATCATATGAATATATTGATTATGAAAAATAAGTAAAATGAGATGAAGTAACAATTGATAGACATGATATGATATGAAAATAGAACAATGAACATATAAATTATCACATCGACTTAACTTGTGGCCATTGAACACCAATAGGCCATAAATTAAGTGCCTCGAACAAGTTATTTGATACTTTTTCTCTATGCATAGTCGTAATCACCCAATGTGTATGCCTTAGCTACCTATTATCACCCACCTTTGTCTATGCCATAGCTACTTGTTATCACCTGCCTTCTTCTAGTTAAACAGGTTGTCTACCATAAGCTTTCTATTAGCCATGCATCAACTACAAATTATTTTTTGTATTATTTTTTTTATAATTGTTTATTTTGAATTTGTTACGATGACCATAAAATCAATTAGAATAGTACACTTGTATGATTCTCCTACAATCTAGGAAAAGCATAGGTGTTAGTCCACCCCAAATTCTAAAATATAAACACCTATCTTTGCAACAAAACATAAAATCAATCCAAAATAGGCCCTATCTATGTGAGTTAGTGCATACTTTTCTAAACCTAGAAGTAGGTTTGACCACCACCGAACCTCAAGCATAAACAAACTAATATTAATGATTGGTCTGGTCTTTGATCTAGTCTAGTATTAAGTGGAATGATAAATCCTTCCCTTAAATATGATGAAATATACATAAGATAATATACAAAAAAAGGACCATGATATTTCCAAATTACTTGGAAGTTTATGAGATCATGTTCAAAGCATATACATACACATTAAGAATATATATCTAATGTATTTATTATTTCTAAGAATATATATATGAAGCCACATAAATTGAAAAACTCCTTATTAAAAAAACACTCATAAAAATTTCAGAAAGTCCCAATAGAAGCAATCTAAACCCAACTAAACTAAATTCTTTTACTAGATCAAAGCATATAGAAAAGAATACATACTCATAAGAATACTACCAATGGAGAAGCATATGACCAAATTGTTGATGTATATGTAACTTCGGAATGTATTTCACATATATGTATATTGTATTCCTATAGAGATGTTATTATTCCTCTATATGGAAGTGTCATCATTTATATTGTAAGTGTCGTAACTTATACTTGATGGGTTATTAGACCACCTTGTTGGGGTCGGCCCTGTATAAGTCATGTGGGTCAAAGGGTTATTAGACCACCCTATTGGGGGTCGGCCATGTGGGTCAAAGGGTTATTAGACCACCCTAGTGGGGGTTGGACCAGTCAGCATTATGTTAAGTGGTTAAGTTGAGGCCGACCTAGTTGAGTAAAGGTCAAGTCAAGTTAGTGTATAAATAGAGAGTGTGTCTCTCTCATTTTACACATTCTATTCTCTCACTCACACTTGGGAGAGTGGCGCACTTGTGGAGGAGGAGTCTCTGCTGCTAAGAGAAGGCTATCTCTTATTCTGGTTGTATCATTGCTCTATCTATCTCTGAGGAAGTTATTGGGGTTTTTCACCTTTATGGTTTTCCCCAAGCAAAATCTGTGTCTCTTGTGTGCTTGCATTATTGTGTCCATGATTGATATGTTGTAGATATGTTGTACATGGTGTTCTCTCAGTTAAGATCCTAGATCAGATTGAAGTAAATTCTGAATATTTAACACAAATATTTAGGCTACAAATTCAAAAACTTATGGGATTCTGTAATACCCGCCTCAGTACATTGACTGGCCGTAGACTTGAGGACACATGCCAAGTGACCCGACCGAATAAAATTTGGTAATTGATCCTTTGAATTTTGAAAATGCTAGAACGACTGAAGAACGCATGACGATTTGCATAACGACGCAATGAACGACACTTATAAAAATTGATACCTTACTTAATAATGAATGCTCTGCTTAAATGATTAGTGAATTTATGAAATGAATGATGAATGAATGTTATATAGAATGATGAATGTTAGATATGCTAGAATGACTAAGATAGAATGATGAATGATAGATATGCTCAACTGATTGAGAATTATGAAATAGAGATGATTAAATGAAATATATGCTCGAATGACTAAGAAACTAGGAAACAAAACTGATTAGATGATATATGCTAGATTGAGAAATTATGAAATAAAAATGATTGAATGAAATAGATGCTCGACCGACCTAGATATTATGATGATTGATGAAAAGATTTGATTGATAGAGATACTTGACTGACTGAGATATTATGACAATGAATGATGAAATAATTTGATAGTGCAGCGCTATTTAATGTGTGCTTGAGTGTGTGTGTGTAGTGGCAGGTAAGACGATTTATCGACTGACCCACAATGGAATTATAGGGGTCGTAAGAACAGAAAGAACACATAGGGGTACGACGACAGATTGTCGATCCTGATTTAGCACTCCATGCATGGGTCGGAAGCTTGCGAGCTGGCCCGAGGAAGCGTGTGTCGTACGGGCAAGGCCATACCAACTTGGCCGCTTACGAGAGTTGAGGGGCGCACGATAAGGAAAACCTTATCCCTCAACAACCCTTAGTCTCCAAGAAGTGTAGTCGAGAGATCACGGGAATGACTCCCCGATCACTACACAGTTCTCCTCACAAGAAGAAAGAAAATGAATTGTCGGAAGGGCCCGCCGAAGAGGTACCTAGACAGGAATAAGAAGAAATAAATGGAATTGTCAGAACGGCCCGCTGAGGGGGCACCTAGACAGGAATAGGAAGAGATTATCAATCAATTTTGCATAATAGAAATCCCACCTGTAAAGTAAATAAAAACAATAATAAAAGAATAAATTCATTTTATTTTATTATTTTTGAAAAGGAGAAAACTTGATAGAAAGTGAAAGATTTATTAGAAGAAATATTTTTCATTTTATTTTGTTATTTTGAAAAAGGGAAAACTTGAAAGAAAGTGAAAGATTTACTAAAAGAAATATTTTATTTCATTTTTAGAAAGGAGAAAACCTGAATGAGAAAGATTAATGAATAAACTTATTAGTAAGCAAAATACAACTAGGACTCTAGTAGAAACCACTCCACCTACATCCCACTGATTTAGAGATTAGAGAAATTAATTAAGGAGCCAACAAGAAGACATTGTAGGGATTTAGGTGCACACTTAAAGATAAAGTGACACTTGTTTTATGAGAATAAATAATTGAGAACTATTAAATTAATAATAATATTGAATGAAGAGACACTTGGCATGGCTACTTTGGTTATAAAAAAAAGGGAGGAGAAGGAGAAGGGACTCTCTTGCTCCCTAGTGTTGGACGGAAACCATAATTGATAAATCATCTTGTGATTCTTGTGATTTGGGTTGAGCTTTCCGGGGATTAGGGAATCCCTGCGGAAAGCTTGCATTGTGTGTTCTTACGACCCCAAAATGCTCGGGGGTTTGGGGGAAAGAAGAGTACCCCCGATATGGTAGGGAGGTCAACCGAGAGGTCTTCGGTCAATCGGGAGATTGGATGTCTGGATCAAAGCGACAAGGGATGTTAGCTACAACAACCTACAACCATCAAAATCAGGTAAAATGTCCCATTTTTATGTACAAGTTCAGTTTACGCATTTATATTACGGTTTCATATTTGATTTTCAAGATTTAAAATGTTTATATGATGTTAGTATTACATAGATAGTCTTTTTGGGGAACCCCGAGATGGAGGTCCCTACAAATTATATACCTAAGGTAGGGAAGAAATACCTGCTTCTACTATGGGTTGCAAAGCTTGAGGCACCAAATGGATACCCATAGCTAAGTGGTTACAAGTTGAAGATAGCAAGGGTTATATATTGTTATTGAATGAGATAGAGGAAGCATAATTTTTGAATAGGGATTGGAAATCACAGATTTTATATAGATATAAAGAGGAAATAAAGGCACATGGAGGGTTACATCCATATTCAAAGGACTGCAAGGAGGGGTCGAGACTTAAGAAAGGTGTTACTAGAGAAGAGAAATAGGCCATGGGAGGTATTGTAGCATGAGGCATGTTGGACATGGCGGGTTTGACGGTTTGACTTCTAGATCCAACAACTATTGTGGTATGTAGGTAGTGAATAAACTGTGTTTAAACATAGTGAGGATCCAATCTAGGGTTGGGTCTTTTTAAACACAATGAGGATTTCATCTAAAAACTAGGAAGTTACATAAGCCACATGTGATCTATAAGGGTTACAACTACAAAAATTTCATAGTTACTGTTATCACCTAAGCTGTAGTTACCCCTATGGATGGATCCAGTCATGGATGGCAATAGGGAAGGGCAACTCAAAAGGTGCAACCACGATCACCTCGACCTCCAAATATGTATGGTTGTCACGCCAGTCGAGGCAACCTTCACTTTATGTTATCTAGCCCAGACAACAAAGGGGGAGACCCGATCTACTCCCTACAGGAGAGATCAAAACCAAGACACCAAATCAAGGTATTTCTAAGTGAAGTTAGGTGTATGGTTTATCCTAGACCTAAGGGTAAAGTCACAAGCCAAGTGAGGGGTTCAATAGGTATAACTTTGGTTCATAGTTGATGTAATAGTGACTTATAATGTTTGAAGTGAGATCTAGGGCTAGTGTACTAGTTCAATGTTGGAAAGTCCACTGCCTTGGGAACTGTGTCCAATACAGGGAAGTTAAGGTTTGTATTGGGGCTAACTAGTACGGATGACAAGCTTGACCATGATACATGATAGCATCAAGGGTTTAGTCCACCATGCATAGGTCAATCCACAAGTCAATCCAACAATCTAGGAAGGTTGAACTAACTTGGAGAGAAACCAGTGCCTTGGGAATTGGGAAGTGGAGTCAAAGTAGGTTTGACTTGTGGTTTAGGACTCCTAGTACTTGGGACAAGTGGGCAATGGAGGTCTTGATGGATGAATGTATCTAGATCTAGGTTTGACTCAAGTGGACCACAATCCCTTGAAACAAGGAATGCAATCCCCAAGGCAAGATTTGACAAAGTGACAGTCTAGACCTAGGTTTTGAATTATTCTGGTTTCAGATCTCCAAAAATCTCAAGTACCCAGTTCCTGGAAGTGAGTCAACTCACTTCTCCAAGGTGGTGCGACTTTGCCCAAGGAGGCTAAAGAGTGGGATTAAGTGGGTCAAATCAAGTCGGATGGCATCCAAACTTTAGATCCGGGTAGATCGGTCAGGTAGGAGTATGGATCTATAATTTCGTGGTAATCCAACGGTTAGATCTTAGTAGATCTGAGTTTAAGGGTTCCAAGTGGTCCAAAAAGGGGATTAAATCCCTTAAAATGTGGAATGGGGCCCACAAGGTGAATTTCAGAAAAGTGACAACCTGGGTGTATTTTATTTGATGTGTAGATGTCAAATCAAGTGGAATCTCAAACACCCACCACCTAGATCTAGGTCAACCTGCTCAAATGGTGAAGTGCGCCTTGCTTGGGAGAGGCTAAGTTGGCCTGGGAAGGGGATCAAATTGAAGCCAATCCTCACCAAACTATAGATCCGGGATGCCTTGGATGCTATAGAGGTGGGTTTTCAGTATTATGCCCAACAACCCACTAGATCTAAGTAGATCTGAGAAAATGTAAAATGGGGGTTTTAAGATATTTAGGGTTTCAACAATTTATGAGCTATGTCAATGGATTGGATAAAGGAAAGAGAAACAAACCTGTGGATCTTACCTGGGTAACCTTGTAGATGCCTTGATGATGATGATCTATGCAAACCCGATCAATTTGAGAAGCTTTGAGGCAGTTTCTATGCAAGTCGATTTGGTCCAAGAAGCCAATGTGCCCTCTCTCCTGCACAACAAACGTCAACAATATCAGATTTGATGCATCAAGAGATAAGACTAATGCCACAAAAGAAGTAACAGAAAGATAGCATAGATCACAATGATGCTAATGATAACCCCCTGATACAAGCGAATGCCAAGAAAGTCGATTTGAAGAAGCCTTGCAAAATCGCCATTGTTGAAGTCACCCTCCTGTAGACAAACAATGATTTCCAAAAAAAGATAGATCTTGCCACAATTTCCAAATGCTAGGTTGCAATAGACTTTCCAATCACCATCTAAGAACACCAGATGCAAAGGAGACCACAAGAATTTCCACAAGAATATTTTTCTATACCAATAATCCAAGAGCCAAAGACCCCTTACAATGAGAGGCTCTCTCCTTTAAATAGGAAGGAGAGGCACCAAAACCCTAACCACTTTTTGAATGAGTGGCTAAGATTAAAAGATACAAATGTCTAATCAATGGTTGAGATGAGCTCAACAATATAATACATGGATTATACATAAAATATAATGTAAGTGGACAAAATCGCCCTAGAAGAGGGGAATCCCACCAAATCATGATGATGAAATATCATAAGAGGCTTATGGTGGGTCCAAGGGGTAATTTTATCCCTCCTTGGTCAATCCCCATAGCAAAATAACCAATAAATAATCATGAATGTACCAAATCGTGCCTCCATAGTGAAGTCGTGGTCCTCAAAAGACCTCAGAAATCCACAGAAAATGCCATAAGTGATGGATGCGGGCCCCGATGAAGCTGAAACTGCTGGAGAAGGTGTGGAAGACCCCGATCTATCATCACTGATCATCCCATGCCATAACTTTGCCTCAGTAGCCCAAATCGATTTCCTCAATAACCATTTCTACCAATCCTGAAATGCCTCGGGAAGCGTGAAACTACCCCAAACAGCCTCCTGGAGTGCTGGCGCTGTCAAGGTGAGGGCACCAGTGTGTCCGAGAGGGGGGTAATATGGTAAAAAAAAGTGGCTGGACCACCCCCTCCATCATCAGCGCCCTAGGTCAACCGGATAAAAATCTCATCTGCTCCGACAGGGCCTCCAACAGACCAAAACTGCACTGGGACAGCCTACTGAGGCTCAATCATCACTGTAAGTGCCCAGAACTGAAAACAAACTGTCCCATTGGACTCAGAAGGTCCAAATCTATCCAAGATGTGTACTCATACACCATATGAGTCTCTGCATGATCAAAATAAATATCCAATATACCGGAACAAGGCCTATAATAATGCTCTGTAAATGATCCAATACTGCTGTACCCCACGAATCATCATCATAACCCTGTAGCTGCTGCATAGAATCATCATGTATGTGTACATAGACCATATATCATCTATCCATATCATCATAAGGTCTATCATCTCATGTCCCATGGTCCTCCATGGTCGAACTAGGTCCAACCAAGACCCAATATAACTCAGTCCATCATCCAAGGCTGCTGTAAAGTATCAAGGTTAATACATGCTCTACAACTTATTCAAATAGCAATTATAACACAAAATGATCATAACTGACGATCTAAATCCAAATATATATTGTCGTTAATTATTATTATTACTCAGACTAGACTTTCAGGATCATACTCACTTCATAGTTGTGATCAATTTGCTAGTGAAGGGTGAAGGCTAAATTAACTGGCTAGGCTAAGGGATGACTTAACTGTCTTGACTTGGTGACACTTTGGCAAGATAAAGGGAATACACCATAGTATATACTGAATGAGCAATAACACGGGGAATGGCGGTGTCTCACAAATGGATGAGTTGTTTAAAGAGGGTTTATTCACCTTCACAGATGCGCACAATCCATAATACAAATAAGGCCAACAATTGTTTAGATATAGCATTTAAGTTCCATTGCTTTTTGGGCCTGAGGTTTCCATAGCCTTGATCTATGTGTGTTTACAAACACATTGCATAGATTTACATTTTTTCTTTAGGCTTTCTGCTGCAGGTGTGTTTTTAAGGCACTTGTTTACCTGAGCACTTCTAGGTGTGTCATGGACAGCTTGTTTACCTAGGTATTTATTTTTCCAAAAGATATAACATTTTATTTTCATGGCCATTTTCATTTGGCATGCCTTTCATTCATGTGTGTTTAGAAACACATTGCAGGAATGGGCTTTTTCATACAAGATATAACATTTCATTTTTTCCAGATTTTGTATTCATGGCAGCACCAAAAGTTTCAGGTTTAGCCAACACAACTTTAGTGACTAGGGGGAACTCCAAGGAACTCCAACTCACCATAGGTAAGTTTTGTCACCAACTCAGAGCCGAGACACAATAAACAAGGAAGCTCATCCAATACAGAGGCTACAGTGGGGAAAAGTCCTCCATGCCACTAGTCAAGTAGTAAGCCAGGGTGATAATCTAAAAGGTAGGCCATGGATGGATGAAGACAGTGAAATGATGGAGCCAACACTAGCAAGCCAAAGTATGGTGTAATGATCACCTCTATTCTCCCTAAGGAGGGTATGTACCAATGAGTATGAATAGTGAACTTCTAAGTCTGAGTAGGGACAGTATAATATAATATAATAGGTCAACCAGGTCCATATATCTATATGATCGCCAGATCATGACACTAAGTGCTAAGACATGCTATAAGAATAAGTATAAAAGCAATCTAACCATAACACCTGTAATATACCTGCTGAGTCATATACCTGAATGCACATCAACCTGTACGATCATCTGTCCTCTGGAACTGCTGCTGTAACTCTGGACACTACTGTCTGCTCTGTACCAATGGTATAATGGCTACATCGGTCATCTCTCTGAGTGTCCTGAAACTCAGTCATGGCATGGGGAATACAACTGCTGTCCACAATATGATAGTGATCCAATATAGATGCTCATCTCAGCATCTCAAATGTAGGGGAACTGGCTGAATAGTGTACTGGCATCAGAAAAATAATGTATGGTAGCCCGGCTACTATAAATGTGATAACATCTGGCTCCGGCTGGGACAAGTGCTCTGCTGAAGTGAGCGCTTGAGAACCTCAGAATCTCTGGTCCTCGAACTCTGCTACTCGCATCCACGATCAGCACTCTACCATTTTATTTCCAGCTTTTATTCTTGCAACCTATTTTCTGCATTCACAAACATCAAAAATACCTCATGCCGCATGTGTGGGAAAAATATAAAATCAACTGAAATAAAATCTACTCTATGTCAGAAATATAAATGCACGAAATATAAAAATGCTGAAGGTAAACAAAACTACTGACATAATTTGCAAAATTTGAAATTTATTGTGCAGGAAAAGAAAAATTGACAGGTACTCAGTTAAACTAGGAGCTTACAAAGGAGCTTAGAGACTAAGAAAGTGCCAGACTCAATGGCTGAAAAGACTAACTACTGCCTAAGTAGGCTTATTTGGTTTCCTACCTACCCTAATCTACCAGGCAATGCAATGCATAGTTTATTCAATAGGTGGGAAATAATTCTTTAACAAAAGCCCGTTTACAGGGAGTTCAAGTTCATCCCCATCTAGAGTTTCCAGAAAAACTAACCCCTTTCCAGCTATCCTTGATACTCGATACGGACCCATCCAAATTTTTTCAAATTTTCCATGGTTCCCAGGTTTTGCCTTGTTTTTATCCCATAACAAAACTATGTCTCCTACCCTGAACTTCACATTCCTTGTTCTTTGGTCAAAAGTTCCTTTAACTCTTTCTTGTTCAATGATGGTTTTGTTGAATGCCCTCCTTCTCATTTCATCAAGTTCTACTAGTTTATCAATTCTTGCTTGGAAGGCTTCTTCATCCGAAGTGCATTGTTGTAACAGCTCATATACAGGAATTTGCAAATTTATTGGGAGTCTACAATCTTGCCCATATACCAACTCAAAAGGTGATTTTCCGGTGATCCTTTTAACCGTTGTCCTGTCAGCCCATAAGGCATATTTCAACTTTGTATCCTAACTTCTTTTATTGGTGCCAACCATTCTTTTTAGTAACCTTATCAAATTCTTATTGCTAGACTCGGCGAGACCGTTTCCTTGAGGATAATAGTTTGATGAATGCGAGAGAGTGATTCCATGATTCATGCAAAAAGTTGACATTTCTATTTTACTGAAAGCTGGAGCGTTATAAGTTGTTATTTTTAAAGGACAACCATATCTGGATACGATGTTTTCTTCCAAAAATTTCACAACTACCTCGGCTGTAGCCTTTTTAGTTGGGATTGCCTCTACCCATCGAGTAAAATAATCAGTACAGGTCAACATGTACTTATATCCATTGCTCGAGTTTTCACTAAAAGGTCCAACAAAATCCATACCCCATTGCTGGAAAGGAGCTTCTACTACTACAGGGTTTAGAGGTAATGCAGGCAATCTCGGTTTTCCTAAAAAAAGTTGGCATTCTTGACAAACTCTAACATAAGAATGCACATCCTTGAAAAGTGTTGGCCAATAATAACCAGCCCTCATGATTTTTGCAGCGGTTGTTCTTGGGGCATAATGCCCACCACATAATCCAGAGTGCATTTCTTTCATAATGGTTTGTGATTCCTCCAGGTTGACACATTTCAAGATTATCCCATCGGGGTTCCTCCATCCTAATCCATCCTGAGTTAAAACATACTTTTCAGCTTTTAGCCTTAATGCCCTTCTTTGATGATCCACCAGGTGATCAGGGCATGATAAGTTTCTCAAGAAATATACGATATCTTTGTACCATTCATGCTCTTCATCAATGTTTAAAATAAAAGGATCCCTTTCACTTATCATATTTACCACATTTCCTCCCTTTTCAGTTAGAAGTTGAGCTAACCCTTGACCTTTCACAATCTTAATTGGCTTAATCTCTAGATCATATTCTTGTATACGTGAAATCCAATTTCCTCTTACACCTATGCCATCTGCTTGTGATAGAACATCCTTTACTGCTTGATAAGGCACATATGCTTTAATTTTGGAATACCCCACATAGGTTCTGAAATGTTTCAAGGCTTTAACTAAGGCATAAGCTTGCTTTTCAGTTGTGGTATATTTCAGTTCGGCATCTCTTAAGTTTTTACTCATAAAGGCTATAGGTTGTTCATGGTTTTCATTATTCTTTTGTAATAACACACCAGCAATAGTATCTTCCAAAGCATAAGAGTAAATCATGAACTCTTTATTGTAATCAGGACAAGCTAGTACCGGGGAGGTTGAAATGGCCTTCTTGAGCTTGGTGAAAGATGATTCACATTCTTTATCCCAAACAAACTTCACATCCTTTTTAAGAAGGGCATTCAATGGTTTGGCCAATTCTGCTAGGTTTGGAATGAATCTTCGAACGAAGTTTATTTGGCCAAAGAAAGATTGCAAGGTGGCCACATTATGGGGTGCTGCAATAGCATTGATGGCCTGGACACGTTCTGGGTCGATTCTGATACCTTCTTTTGACACAATGTGTCCTAATAGCTTACCTTCATCTACTCCGAAAGTTGATTTTTTGGGATTTAATGATATACCAAACTTTCTGCAACGTTCAAAAACTCTTCTCAAATGTTCTACATGGTCTCCTCGTTCCTTTGAAAACACTGTTAGGTCATCCTGATAAATGGCAATGATTTTCCCAATCAAATCACTAAATGCTTGATCCATAGCCCTTTGAAAAGTGGAACCAACGTTTAATAACCCAAATGGCATTCTTATATATTGGAAAGTTCCCCATGGAGTAGTAAAGGTTGTTTTATTTCTGTCTTCCTTTCTAATACGCACCTGATTATACCCCGAAAAAACCGTCCAACATTGACAACATACCTGCCCCAGTGACACTTTGCAACAAATTTTCCATATTTGGCAAAGGGTAATTGTCCTTAAGAGATGCTTGGTTCAGGTTTCTGAAATCAATACATATTCTGATTTCACCACTTTTCTTTCTCACAATCACCGGGTTAGAAACCCAAGTAGTGTGTCGAACAGGTTGGATAATTCCGGCTGCTAGCATTTTCTCAAGCTCTTTCTTAATTAAGGGAGCAAGTTTTGGATTGACATTTCTTAACTTTTGCCTATAAGGTTTAGCTCCTTCATGCAAAGGGATAGTATGCTCAATAATTTCAGGGTCAAAAGTTCTGAGTTCGTCATATGCCCAAGCAAAAATATCTCGATACTTCCTAATTAGATTCACAATCGCCTTTCTTTCTTCTGGGGAGGCATTTTTTCCTATCCTAATCATTCTGGGAGAAACTGAAGTTCCGATATTTATCTCTATAACCTCATCTACCGGTTCAGCTCTCTTACCTTTGTATTCATCATGCCTGTTGAAATTTTTCTCCAGAGGTATTGCTAATTTCATAACATCGAGATCTTGAATGGAAGAACCGCTTGATTTATCTTCTAGATTCACATAGCAATTCTGAAAACTTTCATGGTTTTGTAAGAATGCAATGATTTGTGCATCGGAATCAAAGACTTGCCAATGATCTTGATTATCAGGAACGGAAGGTCTGAATACTACTTCAACCTTACACTCTTTATTTTTAAGATGATCAGGAGTTTCAAAGGTGCATGCTATTACTGATAATGCATCAGCCAGGGTATTCTCTTCTCTCAGGACTGCTCGTATTGCAAAGTCATCAAACATTTCTATAGTATCCCAAACAGCATTTCGATAATCCCTAAGCCTATTATTTTTGGCTGCGAACTGGTTCTTCACTTGGGATACAACCAAATCAGAGTCTCCAGTTACATTCAGACATTTGATCTTTTGTTCACGACAAATTTCTAAACCTAAAAGCAATGCCTCATACTCAGCTACATTGTTTGTGCAATCAAATTCAAGACGGTATGCAAACAATTTTTCTTCACCAGAAGGAGATGTAAGGACAATCCCAGCTCCAGCTCCGTGCCTAGATTTTGCCCCATCAAAATGCATTTTCCAAACTTGACTAGGAGGAAAAGGGTGCTATCGGGGTTCTTCCCAATAGTTGGCCATCACCATATAATTTCCAACTTCCTCAGTGGGACGCATAGCCTCTTCAAACAAGTAGTCGGGTGTTTCTACGTGTTCTGTCATAGGTTTTTCATTCATCAATCTATAAGTGGCCTTTTCTCCTATAGGGATGGTTGCGTAAGATAAATCCATTTGGATACTTCCTCCTAATTTGGCATCCCATTCCCTTGATAGGAACATCCCCCATGCATCAGGAATGTCTAAAACTAGAACATTCATACTTATTTCAATTGCAGGATAAGCAGCTAGTTTCATTTTGAGGTTCTCAATCATACCTTTTGACTCAACAGGTCTGGAATCCATCCCGCACACATTTCTATATTCTCTGGATGGTTTTAGCTCCAATTGTTCCATGACCTTAAGAGGCATAATGTTTACTTCTGCTCCTGAGTCTAGCATACAGTTATGCAATATCAATTGATTTATCTCCAAAGCGATAAAAAAGGGGGGGTGACCCCTACCTTTATCAATTACACTTTGAATCATGATGGGGGGATCATCATCAACCGTCACTTTCACAGGATTCTTGATTTTAGGCTCGATTCCTAAGAATTTAGTTGCTTGATTGAAGTATGAAGGGATTTTCAGAAGTTCCTCCAAGGGCACAGGGATATTAGGTTTGGATACGAAATTACTCAAATCAATCTTCAAGTTGCAGGCCTTTTCTTTGTCCTTGGTATTCATTTTTAAACCCAGTAAATGCATTACTTGTTTTCTAATCGAAGGAATAACTACCAAATCTTTCAAAGACACCATGACAGAAGATCCTGAGAGTTTTCCCAGTATGTTTGAATTTAGCTTTTCTTGTGTTATAGGAGATATTTCTTTACTTGGAGTTGGAGTATTCTCTTGTTTTCTTTGTGCTAGATCCCTAGCCTAGGGTTTAACCGGGCTTGGGCTTGTTACCTTCTTGGTGACCTGAGAAGACAATCTTCTAGGTTGATCCATTTTCTTCAAGATTCCTTTAGGAGGAGTTTTTGGAGTTTGAGTGGGGAATCTACGAGTGGTATTTCTTTGGTCCAGGGAATCTTCTTTCAGACTAGTCTTGTTCTTATCAATGTCTTTCGTGTTATTCTTTGCCTGAGACCTAGTTACTACTCTGCCATCAGAAGTGGGCTTAGTTTGAAGATATTCATTGGTATACACACCCTCAAAGGTTCTAGAAAAAGGTTTATATTTTTCAATATTTTCTCTTTGTTTTCTGAGAACTACCCCATTCAGGTTTCGGATTAAACCACTCATTTCTGTCATCATTTTCAAAATCATATCGTTCTCTGAATTAGTGACACAAGGCATAGTTCTAAGTGTTTTAAGGATGTAAATGAGCTCGCTCCTCAACGGAGTCACGATTTGGAGTCGCCAGGTAAATTTAACTCTTCTACCAAGATATGTGTCGTTGTATATGCGGGAAGGACTAGTAGCTTTTCCAAGGTAATCCTATTATGTTTCCGGCGCCAAGTGTTATGACTAGAGAACGGGAACGCTTGAAGAAAAGTATGTCGAACTAGGGCAAGCTATTGCCTCCCCGGCAACGGCGCCAAAATGTTATCACCTAAGCTGTAGTTACCCCTATGGATGGATCCAGTCATGGATGGCAATAGGGAAGGGCAACTCAAAAGGTGCAACCACGATCACCTCGACCTCCAAATATGTATGGTTGTCACGCCAATCGAGGCAACCTTCACTTTATGTTATCTAGCCCAGACAACAAAGGGGGAGACCCGATCTACTCCCTACAGGAGAGATCAAAACCAAGACACCAAATCAAGGTATTTCTAAGTGAAGTTAGGTGTATGGTTTATCCTAGACCTAAGGGTAAAGTCACAAGCCAAGTGAGGGGTTCAATAGGTATAACTTTGGTTCATAGTTGATGTAATAGTGACTTATAATGTTTGAAGTGAGATCTAGGGCTAGTGTACTAGTTCAATGTTGGAAAGTCCACTGCCTTGGGAACTGTGTCCAATACAGGGAAGTTAAGGTTTGTATTGGGGCTAACTAGTACGGATGACAAGCTTGACCATGATACATGATAGCATCAAGGGTTTAGTCCACCATGCATAGGTCAATCCACAAGTCAATCCAACAATCTAGGAAGGTTGAACTAACTTGGAGAGAAACCAGTGCCTTGGGAATTGGGAAGTGGAGTCAAAGTAGGTTTGACTTGTGGTTTAGGACTCCTAGTACTTGGGACAAGTGGGCAATGGAGGTCTTGATGGATGAATGTATCTAGATCTAGGTTTGACTCAAGTGGACCACAATCCCTTGAAACAAGGAATGCAATCCCCAAGGCAAGATTTGACAAAGTGACAGTCTAGACCTAGGTTTTGAATTATTCCGGTTTCAGATCTCCAAAAATCTCAAGTACCCAGTTCCTGGAAGTGAGTCAACTCACTTCTCCAAGGTGGCGCGACTTTGCCCAAGGAGGCTAAAAAGTGGGATTAAGTGGGTCAAATCAAGTCGGATGGCATCCAAACTTTAGATCCGGGTAGATCGGTCAGGTAGGAGTATGGATCTATAATTTCGTGGTAATCCAACGGTTAGATCTTAGTAGATCTGAGTTTAAGGGTTCCAAGTGGTCCAAAAAGGGGATTAAATCCCTTAAAATGTGGAATGGGGCCCACAAGGTGAATTTCAGAAAAGTGACAACCTGGGTGTATGTTATTTGATGTGTAGATGTCAAATCAAGTGGAATCTCAAACACCCACCACCTAGATCTAGGTCAACCTGCTCAAATGGTGAAGTGCGCCTTGCTTGGGAGAGGCTAAGTTGGCCTGGGAAGGGGATCAAATTGAAGCCAATCCTCACCAAACTATAGATCTGGGATGCCTTGGATGCTATAGAGGTGGGTTTTCAGTATTATGCCCAACAACCCACTAGATCTAAGTAGATCTGAGAAAATGTAAAATGGGGGTTTTAAGATATTTAGGGTTTCAACAATTTATGAGCTATGTCAATGGATTGGATAAAGGAAAGAGAAACAAACCTGTGGATCTTACCTGGGTAACCTTGTAGATGCCTTGATGATGATGATCTATGCAAACCCGATCAATTTGAGAAGCTTTGAGGCAGTTTCTATGCAAGTCGATTTGGTCCAAGAAGCCAATGCGCCCTCTCTCCTGCACAACAAACGTCAACAATATCAGATTTGATGCATCAAGAGATAAGACTAATGCCACAAAAGAAGTAACAGAAAGATAGCATAGATCACAATGATGCTAATGATAACCCCCTGATACAAGCGAATGCCAAGAAATTCGATTTGAAGAAGCCTTGCAAAATCGCCCTTGTTGAAGTCACCCTCCTGTAGACAAACAATGATTTCCAAAAAAAGATAGATCTTGCCACAATTTCCAAATGCTAGGTTGCAATAGACTTTCCAATCACCATCTAAGAACACCAGATGCAAAGGAGACCACAAGAATTTCCACAAGAATATTTTTCTATACCAATAATCCAAGAGCCAAAGACCCCTTACAATGAGAGGCTCTCTCCTTTAAATAGGAAGGAGAGGCACCAAAACCCTAACCACTTTTTGAATGAGTGGCTAAGATCAAAAGATACAAATGTCTAATCAATGGTTGAGATGAGCTCAACAATATAATACATGGATCATACATAAAATATAATGTAAGTGGACAAAATCGCCCTAGAAGAGGGGAATCCCACCAAATCATGATGATGAAATATCATAAGAGGCTTATGGTGGGTCCAAGGGGTAATTTTATCCCTCCTTGGTCAATCCCCATAGCACAATAACCAATAAATAATCATGAATGTACCAAATCGTGCCTCCATAGTGAAGTCGTGGTCCTCAAAAGACCTCAGAAATCCACAGAAAATGCCATAAGTGATGGATGCGGGCCCCGATGAAGCTGAAACTGCTGGAGAAGGTGTGGAAGACCCCGATCTATCATCACTGATCATCCCATGCCATAACTTTCCCTCAGTAGCCCAAATTGATTTCCTCAATAACCATTTCTACCACTCCTGAAATGCCTCGGGAAGCGTGAAACTGCCCCAAACAGCCTCCTGGAGTGCTGGCGCTGTCAAGGTGAGGGCACCAGTGTGTCCGAGAGGGGGGTAATATGGTAAAAACAAGTGGCTGGACCACCCCCTCCATCATCAGCGCCCTAGGTCAACCGGATAAAAATCTCATCTGCTCCGACAGGGCCTCCAACAGACCAAAACTGCACTGGGACAGCCTACTGAGGCTCAATCATCACTGTAAGTGCCCGGAACTGAAAACAAACTGTCCCATTGGACTCAGAAGGTCCAAATCTATCCAAGATGTGTACTCATACACCATATGAGTCTCTGCATGATCAAAATAAATATCCAATATACCGGAACAAGGCCTATAATAATGCTCTGTAAATGATCCAATACTGCTGTACCCCACGAATCATCATCATAACCCTGTAGCCGCTGCATAGAATCATCCTGTATGTGTACATAGACCATATATCATCTATCCATATCATCATAAGGTCTATCATCTCATGTCCCATGGTCCTCCATGGTCGAACTAGGTCCAACCAAGACCCAATATAACTCAGTCCATCATCCAAGGCTGCTGTAAAGTATCAAGGTTAATACATGCTCTACAACTGATTCAAATAGCAATTATAACACAAAATGATCATAACTGGCGATCTACATCCAAATATATATTGTCGTTAATTATTATTATTACTCAGACTAGACTTTCAGGATCATACTCACTTCATAGTTGTGATCAATTTGCTAGTGAAGGGTGAAGGCTAAATTAACTGGCTAGGCTAAGGGATGACTTAACTGTCTTGACTTGGTGACACTTTGGCAAGGGAAAGGGAATACACCATAGTATATACTGAATGAGCAATAACACGGGGAATGGCGGTGTCTCACAAATGGATGAGTTGTTTAAAGAGGGTTTATTCACCTTCACAGATGCACACAATCCATAATACAAATAAGGCCAGCAATTGTTTAGATATAGCATTTAAGTTCCATTGCTTTTTGGGCCTGAGGTTTCCATAGCCTTGATCTATGTGTGTTTACAAACACATTGCATAGATTTACATTTTTTCTTTAGGCTTTCTGTTGCAGGTGTGTTTTTAAGGCACTTGTTTACCTGAGCACTTCTAGGTGTGTCATGGACAGCTTGTTTACCTAGGTATTTATTTTTCCAAAAGATATAACATTTTATTTTCATGGCCATTTTCATTTGGCATGCCTTTCATTCATGTGTGTTTAGAAACACATTGCATGAATGGGATTTTTCATACAAGATATAACATTTCATTTTTTCCAGATTTTGTATTCATGGCAGCACCAAAAGTTTCAGGTTTAGCCAACACAACTTTAGTGACTAGGGGGAACTCCAAGGAACTCCAACTCACCATAGGTAAGTTTTGTCACCAACTCAGAGCCGAGACACAATAAACAAGGAAGCTCATCCAATACAGAGGCTACAGTGGGGAAAAGTCCTCCATGCCACTAGTCAAGTAGTAAGCCAGGGTGATAATCTAAAAGGTAGGCCATGGATGGATGAAGATAGTGAAATGATGGAGCCAACACTAGCAAGCCAAAGTATGGTGTAATGATCACCTCTATTCTCCCTAAGGAGGGTATGTACCAATGAGTATGAATAGTGAACTTCTAAGTCTGAGTAGGGACAGTATAATATAATATAATAGGTCAACCAGGTCCATATATCTATATGATCGCCAGATCATGACACTAAGTGCTAAGACATGCTATAAGAATAAGTATAAAAGCAATCTAACCATAACACCTGTAATATACCTGCTGAGTCATATACCTGAATGCACATCAACCTGTACCATCATCTGTCCTCTGGAACTGCTGCTGTAACTCTGGACACTACTGTCTGCTCTGTACCAATGGTATAATGGCTACATCGGTCATCTCTCTGAGTGTCCTGAAACTCAGTCATGGCATGGGGAATACAACTGCTGTCCACAATCTGATAGTGATCCAATATAGATGCTCATCTCAGCATCTCAAATGTAGGGGAACTGGCTGAATAGTGTACTGGCATCAGAAAAATAATGTATGGTAGCCCGGCTACTATAAATGTGATAACAATTACATAGATATATTTTGCAATTTCATACATAATGAATGAGATAGCTTGTGAAACCAATAGTGGGTGTGGTTGTGGCCATGGATGGATAGATAGATAGAATGATCAGAGCTGGTTGGCTACATGGTTCCCTTTGGAAACATGAAATGTGATCATTGTGCACTTTGGAAATAGAAATACAACATCATTGAAAGGTGAGGCAAGGTTGATGGGCTAGACTATTGCAAAGATGTAAATGAAATCAGAAAGGGCTAGACTAGGGTAGGGCAGAGAAAATTAAGTCTCTAAATGAATGAATACATGAAATTAAAAGGAGAAGCCAACGAAGGCTTAATATTATTGAGAGAAACCATTGATGTCCATTGTGGAAAGGCAACTTAACCGCATCTAATATAGGTCTTTTCATAACGTAGCATAATATATTTCTTCAACCATTTCCTCTCCAATGCACTGCATTGCACTCCACCCTCCTCCTCTACGAAATACAAATTCTACTCAAGACTTAGATGGAATCAAGACTCTCACAGACCAAAAAGACACACATACATACATGATGCGCTTTCAACACACACAAATAGAAATAGTAGATAGAGCAGGAGGACAAAAATATTTTGGAATTATGTAAGATTGTAGATATATATAGGCGCTTCCCTCTTCCACTTTCTTCAACAAATATAGAATAGGATATTATTCCACTTGCACTTCCTTAAACAAATAGAGTTAGGTGTGCCTCCCTCTACTTTGAACCCATCCTTAACAGGTGAGACAAATTGCATCTCCCTCTCCTAACTAACTACTTTTCCCTTCAATGGACATGATAGACTCTCTATCGTCTTTTTTGCACCAATCCTTATCAAATGAGAAAATTGCTTTTCCATCTTTAAAATAACAAACAAATTGATTTTTCATCCCTAAACTAACTACTTTTCCCTCCCTAAATTAACAATTGACATACATATGAGACAAATTATGACCGTTTCACTTCTCAAGAGAGGAGAAATAGGAGATCATATATGAAAATTGACCACCACCATGAATATGAGAACAAGCAAGATTGAAGCCTCTACTATGAATTTATAGACGTAGGTGTGTTGCATCTGAACCTTCTTTCCGGCATGAAATGACCAAGTTTGTGCTCTTCTACCATAATGAAATTTATTGTATTTGCATGACTTCTTCTTCAAGGATCCTGTTGGGAACTATTTTAAAATATTGAACTTTCCGTTTAGGGTTGTAGTGAATAGTAAGAAAATGTCAACCCTAGTGAGAAGAATATGGAAGCAAACAAAATTAGATTTATCATGCTTGTATCCTAATGAAGTAGATTTATTATTAGATGCCATATCTCCATTGCTTTTTTGTAGAGTTATTATTGATTTCCATATCTCCATTGCTTTTTTGTTTCGAGTGTCTCTTTCAAGGAGAATCGCTATCTAGTTAGAAGTCTAAAATAGATGTGAAATTTAGTTCTTCCATCATCATTAAAAGACTTCACCTAATCATCAAATTGGGTAACATGTAGCATATATGGTCTTGATCTTTGCACACTTTGCGTAAATAGATACATCACCTTCATTACTCTCATTGAGCTAGATAATCCTTGTTTTAGACCCAAAACTATCGAGAACTCTTTGTATTTCGACTATAAATTCTTGGTTATGATATTATTTTATGTTGACAATCTTTTCATGTGCATCATTCTCATTATTAAACTTCTTTTGATTACGGAAGTGTTGAAAATGTTGGATTTGGGAAGCCTCACTTACAAAGTTTCTATACCCACTAACCATAGTTTGGTAACTCTAGTTGTCAGAGAAATTTCTCTTGTGTTCATCTTCATTATCACTAGTCCTTAAACAATGGTCAACTAGCTTTGTGGGAGGAAGAATGCTCACTAGAATTTGATCCATTATCATATATAGACCTCTAGAATTGGGGTTCAAACTTATCCTAAAAAAAAATTGGTTTCATACTCTTCTTGACTATGGTTGTACTCATCATGGTATTGTTGGTTGGATTTGTTTACACAAGACTGACCAGATTCTATTACCACAAAACTTGATTTCCCAATCCTTCTTCTCCAATTTCAAAATCAAAGCTTTATTTATGACTACAACGAACTTTTTAAAGGCCAACCTAGTTCTAAAAACAACATTTCCTCCATATCCCATCATTGCATTTTAAATGTCTAATGGCTAATCATTGATTCTAAAATACGTAATTATTATCATGTTCCAATCTATCAATAGGCATCCCATATTTCCCTTCATTTTGATCCCTAAAGAAATGCTTCATGAAGCTCATTTTCACCTTTAGACAATAGTTCTCTTGAGTTACTTTATTTATTTAGGTTTGTATTCCCTAATTTACTTTTTGCAAGATTAACATCATTTTGTATAGTTGATATTGCATAAGCAACCAACTCCTAAACTGCTTGAGTTGCATTTCCCACATCCATGTATTTCACATCTTCTTGTTTTATACACATAAATACTCGAGCAATAGTTTTTGTGGCCATATCGTGGCAATTCATCTTACTTTCAATCTATTGTTTTGCTTGTAAATCATCTTTACATATACCGGGATCAAAATCTCCTGTTAAATGTGGACTCAAACCTTTCATGTGTAGATTATCATGAAGAGGAATTGGATCATATATTACAACATCCGATGATTTTTCATGGCCTTGCTCAATAAAATGTTGAAACAATTATTTGATCATATTTCTAACATCAGGTGAAGGACTTGGAGGGAAATGGTCATAGGTACCCAAAGTCTGTTGTGGGATGGTAGGAGGTGCTTGTGATTGTGATGACATTAAATCTTCTATTTGTCTCATTTCCTAGAATTGAATAGAAACTAGTACCCTCTTTTGGTTTGAAATTTGTTTGGCTTACTTCAAAATACATTTTCAACCCATTTTCACAATTTAACATATTCCGCATCACGCATCTGCTTTTTTTGTACTACTAGTAAATACAACTTTCAATTTTTGCAAAGATATACTCAACATTGACAAGTGTGAAATGTGTATTACACTAATAGGCTACTAGAAGAGGTGGAATTTCCTTTATATTACGACTTGTCTCATGTGATAAGAAACTTACAAAATTATCTCAAAGCTTCTCCAATCAGACATTTTCCAACAACTACAATAGGTTTTGCATTGTTACCAAGATTTCTACTATGAAACAAAATCCCCATTTGACCACCTAATCATTATAATACTTTAGCGAAGGACTTGGTCTTCAATTTCAATAAAGACCTCCACAACACACCATCAATCCAAATCCAGTCATAGTAATAATGCAAGTTAAATAATGCCCCAAACAAAAAGTATCGTTAGGGCCAAGTACAATCTATAGGGAAACCCTATATCGAACTTCACCAATCAACGAAAATATTTGAAAAAAAAACCATATACCTTTTGTTTTCATCTGTTAATTTTTTTATCTGACAAACGCTACTTAGGATACCCATTCCTTACAAACAATTTATGTTGTATCGTTTACTCAAAATTACATCAATGTTTTTTCAACAACTTTGTTGTTTTATGTATACTACTTCTTATACCCCTTATTACTATTTCCTATTTGTGGTACACTCTGTGCACTTATTTGTAATTAGAAGTAGCCCATGCACCAACATCTGTATGCATATCATAGATAAAAGAATAACCTGTCTATCTAAAGTTGTAACTTATTTCAAAACTTATTTCCATCTCTCTTCAAATTCTCCAAGAAATTTAGCTCCCACAAGTAATGCACTCATGTCTAATGACATTCAAGTAATGCTCTCTCATGTAATGCACTCATGTCTAATTTGATTTGTGTTGCAAGTCAAAATTGTCTCAAGACATTAATCAATCAAAGATGTTATGTCTATTCTTATAGTAAAAGTTAGTGCTACTCTATGTCAAGATGACATTAATTAAGTACTTTCATTAGAGGTTATAGCTGAAATTGGCTCTCCTTTAGCCATATTTTTACATTCATCATGGGTACAATCATTACACAATAGATATGCCACTCATATGATTTTTGTCATAATTTTTTTTTCCCCGAAAAAAAAGCGTAATTTCATTTCATCCTTGGAGTACGAAATTACATTGATCATCACACTCATTTAGAGTGGAATATATAACTGCTGTGTCGCGTTTCCTGTAGTTTCCAAAAAATATATCCGATGTTCTCACTACGTGAGTAATAACATCTTTACAATAACCGAGTATTTCTAATACAGCTGTACATAAAACTTGCATTATCTATTGCAGAAAGATCTACAAAATTTATATAAATGAGCTGTATCTGCCACTACCAACCTTCTTTCTTTCACCAACTACTGTTTGTAGTTGTTATCTGTCAACTCAAAAATTTACACCTGGATCAAAACCTGTATCCAAAATATATTATCATGTGATCATTCTATGAATGGTCTATGGTAGAAAGCTCATTCATTGCCATTAAGAAATTCTGAAATTTTCCAAGTGTCGACCCCCATAAGGAGCCCTTCCTTTGAGGCCTTGTCCGCCTCAGCATTGTTTTCACGATAAATGTGCCTGCAAGTAAAAGTTTCCAAAGTGAGAGTGACATTCTGAATTTGTTCCAAAACAGAAGCAATCCTCCGACTGCTGCATATGTAATTGCCCATAACCTAGTTGACCACATTCAAAGAGTCTCCAAAAAACATTGAGTTTCTGAATAGATAGTTCCACAGCATATGAAATCAAGAGTTTGAGACTTAATATCTCTGCCCAATTATTAGTTCCCCTCCCAAAACCAAACGACATCACATAGTAGTGAACAGGTGTAATGAATAGAATAGCCCCTCCCCCACATTATTCATTTTGACAAGCCCCGTTGAAAAAAACCCATGGCTAAGATCTATCAATATCCACAGGTTGGATAACTCGAGGAATTGGTGTCTGACGAGACCGTTTAAGAGCTAGAAAGATCCCACAACTGTTAATAGCCACAAGTGCCGGAAGTCCCCTTTTGTCATTGAACAAGCAACTATTGCGCATAAGCCAAATACCCTAGATCACCACCGGGGGATGTGCTTTAAAGCCCCTCAAAGCAGCATTGTCTGACCACCTTCTCCAAGCCTCTTCAAGCGTGTTTCCTTCCCATAGCAGAGGTGTTTTTTAAAATCCTGGATATAATGTTCCAAACCTCTTTTGAGAAACAGCACTGAAGAAATAGGTGAGTAACAGTTTCCTCATATGAATTGCACAGGTAACACTTGCTAGGCCCTTGAAGGCTTCTTTTCTGTAGAAAATCCCACGTCGGAACCCGATTTTCCAAAACACACCACATGAACAATCTGGTTTTGGGCGGGGCATTGAAGTTTCCAGACAGTTTTCCACCACCAAACCGGGGTCTTTGTGCACATAGTTCTCACTAATCCATTGATACCCACTTTTTGGTGTGTAATTCCCGGATGGGTCCCCGTCCCAGATAAGAGTATCAGCTTCTTCGTTCAAGAAGATCTGTTCCCTACCAAGTGCTCTTAAGTACTGTCTAAATTCCTCCTCCAGCTCTACTCTCAAACCGAATGACTCTACCCTCCTCCAAACTGGTCTTCCCATCCAGACATTCTCCATATCCACCAACTGACAAAGAAAGAGCAATCCTTGTTTCCTCAACGCCTCCCTCAAACCCTCTGACAGTAAGTGTTGATCTTCACAACCTATCCAAGGATCGCAGCCAATCCTCACCCTATGACCGTTTCCAACATCCCAGGAAATATTTTGTTCTATAACATCAAAAGAGTTCACCAAGGATTTCCAAATGACTGATCCACCAACATGTCCCTTTTGGGGTGACCTGATCCATTCTTCCACGGTGTCGGGCTCAATGTACTTCAACAGCATAACCCTAGCCCAGAAGCCTTCGGACTTGATTAAACGCCATCCACACTTAGCAGCTAAAGCCTTAGAGAAGTGGAAAATATTCTTTAGACCCCAGCCCCCCAGGCCTTTTGGAGCCGCAATCCTGTCCCACTTCACCCAAGGGGTAACATGAACATCTTCCTTTCCATTCCACAAAAAATTAAAGCAGATCTTCCTCGCTGCTTCCAAAATCCCTTTAGGGATCCAAGCAAGTGACATCCAGTATACTGGTATGGCTTCCAGCACCGTTTTAACAAGAACAAGCTGCCCAGCTCGCGAAAGCCACCGAAAACTCCAACACTTTAACCTCTTTTCCAGCTTTTCCAGCAACCAGGACAGTCCTTTTTTAAGTAGTCATTAGGCTTCAAATTGAATCCCAAATATTTTAACCCTTCCGAGAGATTAAGAATCCTGAAAGGAAATGTATTAGTGTATAAAATATATTCCTCCTCCTGTAATAGAGAAATAGTGAGAGAGGATTTCCCCTCATTAATCTCCATTCCAGTTACAGTTGAAAAAAGGTTCAGGATCTCTTTGAGGACTGTCTGCATCCTTTCTAGAGCCAGAACAAAAGATCAAAATATCATCCACAAAGAGAAAATGAGTAAGAGAGAGTCCCGGAGCCACCATAATCCCCTCAAATTCTTCATCCTACTTTGCTTCCTTTAAGGCTCTACTCAGGCTCTCCGCCACCAACAAAAATAATAATGGAGAGAGGGGACAGCCCTGACGTAAACCACGTCCAGAATGGAAGAACGGGGTCGCCGCTCCATTCATTAAAACAGAGAAAGATACAATGGTAATGCAGCTCATTATCCATCGTATAAAACCAATCTCAAAACCTAAATGGGTAAGCATGAGACGAATATAAATCCAACTCACCTTATCATATGCTTTTGACAAATCTATTTTGAGAATTGCTCCTTTCAGCTTTTTCATCTTGATGCTGTGTAACCCTTCCTGGGCAATTCCAATCGCCTCATGTATCTGACACCCTTCCAAGAACCCAAACTGCTCTTCTGATATATGAGTAGATAATAAGGTTTAAGCCTACTAGCAATCACTTTCGTAACTATCTTATACACACAGTTACATAATGAAATAGGCCGAAAATCATTTAAGGAAGATGGAGAATCCACTTTAGGTATAAGGGCTATGAATGTGGAATTTATGACTGGCTGGCACCCTGCCATTCCTCCTCGAGTCCTCAACAAGATGTAGTAGATCATTTCCTAAAATATCAAAAAGAGTTATTAAGAATTCAATAGTCCACCCATCAGGACCAGGGTTCTTATCCTTCTGAAAGCTTCCCAATACCTCCTT
Source organism: Larix kaempferi (assembly GCA_027924585.1). Classification (NCBI taxonomy): domain Eukaryota; kingdom Viridiplantae; phylum Streptophyta; class Pinopsida; order Pinales; family Pinaceae; genus Larix; species Larix kaempferi. Next base: position 14,353,150 of record BSBM01000162.1, read on the forward strand.
TAGTTCCTCCCCCATGATAGGAGCCATTAGTTTCCTGTTATCCTCCGCTTCCACAAACCTTGGGAATAGTTGTGCTACCCGAATCACTTCTTCAATATTCACTCTCTCACTGGCTTTGAATAGATCCCTGAAATGAGTAACCCCAACAGAAGCTAGCCCTTCAAAGGTAGACATAGAATTTCCTTCTACATCCTCCAAGCTCCATATAGTATCAATTGACGTTCTTCCTTTTGCATAAGCATGGAAAAATTTGGAATTTTCATCCCCAGTTTCCAGCCAGATGGCCCTGCTCTTCAATCTCCAAGTCTCCTCATTCTGTAGAAGTATTCTATTCCTCTGATTTTCCAAATGTACTAGATGGTCCTTGGAAGTCTGGGAGCTGTAGCCTCCACCAGCCTCATCATAAATAGAGGCTATTTCCCCTTCAATAGCTTTAAGGACCCTATCATCCCTCCTCCTCTTCTCTGCAGCCCAAGATTTAATAGGTTGCTTAAGAGTTCTAAGATTCTCTGCAAAATGGAAAGCTGCAGAATGTATCAACCCAGTATGAAAAGGAATCCAATGCTGCTAAATAAGCTCCAAGAAAGATGAATCCTCCAGCCAAACCTTATTAAATTTAATAGGAGCAAGAGGTTTAATTGGACCATCTTTCATCTCCAAAAATATAGGATCATGATCAGAGTTACCCCCCGATCCTATCCATTGACGAACAAAGAAAGTTGCCTCCACTAATTGTTCAGAAAGGAGAAAACGATCCAACCTCTTTGCCACTCTGTCCTGACCAATTCTCTTATTCCTCCAGGAAGGTTTCAATTGAACAGGCTCCACATCAATCCAGTTGCCTTCATATAACTTTTGAACAAAAAAATTTGTAAGGGGATCCACATTTGCATGCGGCCCCCAAAACTCAGCATGACCCAATGAGAAGTTAAGATCACCCCCCAATATCACAGAATCACCACTGAGCAGCTCTCTACCCAGCAGAGCGGTCCAAAACTTTTCCCATTCATAGTATGGTCCATAAATGTTAACAATGGTAAAAATTCTATCCAAATCCAGAAATTTGCAAGAAATTCCCAGAACCGACTGCGTCCCCCACCGAGAGGATACACAAACCCTAGCTTCGTTCCAACCAATCACCAAACCACCGGACCGACCCCTAGCATCCAAGGCTTCAAACACCACCCAGGAAACCAAAACTTGAGCCTGTCAATAGCTTCACCACCACTACACATAGTTTCTTGTAATAGCAAAACATCCGGATGCTCAAGGAGCAGCATCCGTCGCAAAGCTGGTCTTTTGGGAGGGACCAGCAAGACCTCGACAATTTAAAGACATAATCTTCATCTCAGCCCCAACCTTATGGGCATTCACTGCTCTAAGTGCCCTTTCAATTGAGAGTTGTTTACCATTCCTAAGATCCGAACGCACTCTGGACTTAGCATGAGAGATGAATGACTTCCTTCCTCTGGTTTTAGGTTGTTTAGGTTTTTCCTTCCCTAACCCCCCCCAGTGGCTTTATTCATGGAACGCAGAAAGTAACCAGACTCCGAAGAGCCAGTGGGGTGAGGAAGGCTCAGCGACAACTTGGACAAGTATAGGGGAATCATTTAGAGAGATAGGGGGAGGACCATCAATCTGAAGGGTTTCCAAAACAGGATAAGGACCAGCATCACCTTGTATAGATGTCAGAGAAGCCAACGACTTTGCAGGAAATATGTAAATGCCTAAACCCATCCACCCAATCTAAGCCAGGAAAAGATAATTTTTTAATAAAAAGACTGAAGGAAGGGTTTATAAAGGGAGCAGAGATAGTACCAACCATAGTATCTGATGCCCAAGAAATAGAAAGTAGAGAAACCTTCGTTGTCTTGTCCAATGGCAAAGTGCTCTCGGTCTATGCAGTGCCCGCAAAAACATTCGTCTCCAAGACATTGCCATCTTCACTAGCACATTCTCACCTTCCTCTACCCCGGTGGGAAATTCCTCAGATGGATGTTCAATGCCCTGCACACCTAGTTCTCCTTCTTCCCTTATTTCCCCTCCCTCCTTCTCCACAAGCTGCCTTTTCAGATTTTTGCCAGGCTTCATACGAACCGGTAAGGAGCATTCTATGGCCAGATGCCCATATTCATGGCACCTTCTGTAGCGATACGGCACATTTTCATAGTCCATAGTTTGTGTGAAAGTGTAAGGTCCCCATTTCAAATCCATGCATTTGAATAAGCCCTTCCTTACATTTATGCTTACCAAAATCCTGGCCACCTTTTGGATTGCCGTTGTCTGGAAGGAGAAATCGGCTTCCAAATAAATCCCCAAAAGATTACCAATCCTCCTAAAGTGTTCCTCAGCCCAATACTGTAAGGGTAGTCCAGGTAGCCTCACCCACAGAGGTATAGTATCCATTCTTTCACGACTCGCATCAAACAGCGGATTCCATGGCTTTAGTAGGAGTGGAGCCTTAAAAATTGACCAGTTCAAGCTAAGTGCCCAAACTGCATGCGCTTCAGAGGTAAAATGAAATGCGAACCAACCTCCCAATAGACCCACAATCCGCGGGTACATACCCACAGTGTCCCATCCATTACATCGGTAGCCCACTGAATCATCGATTTAAGGCTCACCGCCTTACCATACACCCTTCCCACCAAAACGGGATTAACCATTTCAACAATCTGCTGGAACCCGATGTCTTCACCCAGAGCGTAGTTCGGGGCTTTTTCGGGGTTCTTGATCCACTTCCTGCGTGTCTTCACCCTGTGGACCCCTAAAACCCTCATGACCTGCCTCACACCCAATAACCTTCCGTGCTGAGTCCCCAGTTGGGCTAGAAAACCCCCGTTGTTCCGCTAAGTCCAGAGCCGTTGCACAGTTACCGCCCTGTGTGGCCCCGCTAACCTACTCCACTTGTAAAACCTCCCTTGTTATCGACATGACGCTACTCTCCCGCACCGGAGATTCATGAGAGCCGCCCAATGAGTTCAGAAAATTAGGAAAATCTCCAATCCCTGCACTTACATGGTCTGGAGAGAATGTGCACGGAACCTTAACGCCCCAGATATTATCTGCGCTGCCCTCCGAAGCATACCCCACACCATTCCTGCCCCAAAACGGTGATGCCGACTGGGTATGCACCAAAGAATACACCGGAGAAGCCCTAACACCAGGAAGAGATAGACCCTTGGTCAAGCGGTATTCCGCAAAACCGCCTCCCCCAAAGCCACCATCACCGCTCAGAAACTGAGAATCGCCAGGTGGCGAGCTCCAAATATCGCAATGCCGCAGCGTGTCGCTGCCATAGTCCACTTCATCCAACTGCTCCATACCGGGAGAACCGTGTAGCTACCGGAGAGGAAAGTAGGGTTGAAAGAAAACAGTGAAAAATACTTACCACCGTAAACCCATCAAGACTTAACTTGAAACAGTTGCTTGTCTGCCTAGGGAGTCGTGCCAGCCCCTGACGCGGCTAACGGCCTGCTGCCGTCTGCAGGAGGCATGGCTGACGCCTCAACCATTGTTCGAAACCTAGGCCCCTCGCTCCATAATAATAATATCATCTCACTGTGCATGGTGTTATTATGTGCTCACATTTGCTCTCATCTATGTGGACATATGGACATTATTTTCACACTAAGGATACCAATGATGGATATGTCACATTTGATTGTGGAGTGGATGTCAAGTTCAACCAATCTAGTCGTGCTAACCATCATGATCCATTTTTGTCAAAATGTTTCTAACTCCTTGTTTTTTATAATTCCATAAAAATAATAAACTTTTATTCTTCTTGGAATATAACACCCCAAGAAACTTCTAGGCACTTCTCCTCATTTCAAGGATGGCATCTTGTGTAAAAGCGAATGGCACTTAAGTTTCAAGCATCTTGCATTGAGAGAATTGAAGAGAGTCAAACTCATGACCTCCAAAACACTGGGGGGATATATCTCACATCTAGCTCATGACCACTTGACTAATCCTCAGGGCCAAAATAATACTTATACATGAAAACTATGACTTTTATATAGGTTATGGATTTGTGATCCGAATTTTAGGGGGCATATGGTCTAAATTCGGATGTATAAGCCATAAAAGCATTAAATAGAGAGGCCACCCTCTCCCATTTATCATAAAAACATTAAATGGAGAGGCTACCCTCTCATATCCATGGTATTTGGTAGCACATGGTTTTGGCCCATGGTATGGCCTCAAGACACATTGTAATAATGCTATATAAAGGCCTAGCAAGCCTTCTCATGATAACAAGTTACTCATTTGGTTTGTCTCCTATTTTTTATTGTTCATTGTGAGATTAATTAGATATGAGTGACTTATTGGTAATTAGTTTCAGATGTGGGGCTCCTCTTTGAGCCTCACCTCCCATTCACTTCATATGTTTTTGTTCATGCTTATTCTCATGCAATATTAGTGGTTTTCATGTGAATTTTATGACAGATTTGTATGCTTAATCTCCTCCTCTCTCGGCATTCAAGCCTTCCGATTTTCAGCTCCCAAGATCCAGATCAGTGGTATCAGAGCGGGTACACTCTCCATCGGGACAAGATTTTGAAGCATGATGCGGGTTCGACGGAGGTTCTACAACCTTTACGACAACCCGTGCTTCTCTACAAACCCTTGGCATCTCTATACTCAACACTCTCACATTTATCAAAACTTTGAACAGGTGCCATGGAATACACATGATGTTTGATAGATTCTACCATATATCATCGGAAAGGTATTTCTGTAAGCTCAAATTGGTATTTCATGGAATTTCATTTCGTTTCCTGGTTTGTGAGATATGCTTGTTTGAAGTAGCACATGTTTGTGCATAATGCGGCCGGACGTACAACAACTTTAAACAAGTGCTACAGACTCCAAATAATGTCTCAAAGGCTCTGCCATATCTCATTGGAAAGATCTTTCCGTTAGCTAAAATGGGTATTTCACGAAATTTCATTTCATTTTCTGGTTTGAGAGATATCATCGATTGAAGCAACATATATCTGCAAAATAGTGTGCGCACGTCTCTTAAACTTCAACAAACATTTTCTCAATCTCCGGGCCACCACAGAGCAAGTATGTTATATGGATGGAAAGGGCTCTTCGATATTTCAAATGGGTCTTCAATGGAATTCAATTTCAGTACATGCATCAGAAGCTATGGATGGATTTGCAGCAAGACATCAACTGCACCAAAGATCATGAATTTTAAATTTTTTTAAAATCTTAATGTAATCATGGTTCTGGGTTAACCACACAAACCCTATGGTTCTGGGTCAACCACACAAACCCATGATTATGGGGGAAACCACGCAAAACCCATATTTATGTATTGTAATCGCGATTATGGGTCAACCACACAAAACCCATGGTTATGGGTCAACCACACAAAACCCACAGGTATGTATTGTAATCATGGTTGTGGGTCAACCACACAAAACTCTTCTCTTCAGTGGAAACAAGCTTGTCATTGTCACCATGGTTATGGGTCAACCACATAAAACCCACGGTTATGGGTCAACCACACAAAACCCATGGTTCTGAGTCAACCACACAAAACTCTTCTCTTCATTGGAGTCAAGCTTTCCATTGCCATCATGGTTATGGGTCACCTTTGCAAAACCCATGGTTATGGGTCAACCACACAAAACTCTTCTCTTCATTGGTAACTAGCACATTGTAATCATGGGTCTCTTTTTAGCATGAAATGATGGGGACCATCATTTTTTAAGGGGGGAGGAATGATCCGAATTTTAGGGGGCATATGGTCTAAATTCGGATGTATAAGCCATAAAAGCATTAAATGGAGAGGCCACCCTCTCATATCCATGGTATTTGGTAACACATGGTTTTGGCCTAGGGTATGGCCTCAAGACACATTGTAATAATGCTATATAAAGGCCTAGCAAGTCTTCTCATGATAACAAGTTACTCATTTGGTTTCTCTCCTATTTTTTATTGTTCATTGTGAGATTAATTAGATCTGAGTGACTTATTGGTAATTAGTTTCAGAGGTGGGGCTCCTCTTTGAGCCTCACCTCCCATTCACTTCATATGTTTTTGTTCATGCTTATTCTCATGCAATATTAGTGGTTTTCATGTGAATTTTATGACAGATTTGTATGCTTAATCTCCTCCTCTCTCGGCATTCAAGCCTTCCGGTTCTCAGCTCCCAAGATCCGGATCAATTTGGTAATCAATTTTGTTTTCACATTTTGGCACTTCCAATAAGAGAATGTAGGAAGGCATATTATGTCAATATATAATCAAAAGTAGTTAATGGCACTAGAAAAATAGAGTATACCATATAATACATGAATGAATTTCTTTTAAGGTGATTTTCATGACTATTTGCTACTACTAAGAGTCAAAATAGGCACAAGTTTGCTCCAGAAAAAATTTCTTAACATTGTTTGAAGACAAAACAAGATTAAAACTTCCTTCAAATAGGAAGATCATTGTTGGTTGATGTCTTAGACACACCCAAAATGCCTAAATTGCTATAGAGAATGCACAGATCTGTCTTAAAATCGCTCAATTGTCCCAACCATGCCCATAAATCCTTAGAAAATCCCATAAAAACTCCAAGTGACAACCCATGCAAATAGGGGGTAACGATAACTAAGTGAGGGGATCTCTCATGACGCTGCACGAGCTAACGATTTAACAAAATGGTGCATGATGTTTAAAAATGTGTGCAATTTCTTACCTTTACAATAACTTGAATAACAAAACACTCACCCCCAAGGAAATGGTTTCTAGTGTTCTCAAGATGGATTTTGGAAATCATTGCCTTTCCATAACCCACATAATAAGCATCCCACTTAAAATGGCTCCTAGTGTTGTCAATATAGAATTTAAATTGATTTTTTTTACACAATTACATATGACATCAAAAGAACCGCCACCTCTTCTAATTCAGGTATCAAAATTTTTTACCCAAGAAATAACATGACATGGAACACAAGAAATTGAATAGCCAACTTCAAGAAAAACAACATGTTTAGACCAATGCACAACCAAAAAAAACATTTCATTTTGTAGAGCTCAAGTCAAACAACATTTAAATTAAGATCGACATTTCTCGAGCTACATGAAAGAATCATTGAAAAATGTAGCCATCCCCTTTACATGGCACCACATGGCTACAATGTGAGCCTGCACAATTTCCATCACCTCTCCCTTGTATGCTAAAAATAACCCTACAAATGGAGCCTGCACAAATTCCATCCTCTATATGCCAAAAACAACTCGACAAATTAACAACATTTGCAACAAAAATGTGACAACATGCACAATAGACGAACACCGGGATTAGAGTTGGAAAAAACGCTTAATGGAGTATTGGGACGGACATCAAAATTAGAGTGGAGAAAACACCATAGTTGAAGTATCCATATTAGAGTGAAGAAAACACCAATGGGGTAAAAAAACATTTAGTTATGCAGAGGTGCAAAAAACCATAAAAAAATTCTATTATACAGAGGTGTCAAAAACCATATAAAAAATTATGTTATGTAGATTTGTCAAAAACCATACAAAAATGGTATTTATATATATCGTGAGACTAAAAGGACCAGTGTAAAATCAAAGATAATGTGAGAAGATATAGTCAGCCTAACTCCCTTATGTCACACATTCACTTGTCCTCATAAACAAGTAGGTGTTATGTGTCAAACATAATGCTAACAAAATAGTTTACATGTTATTTTGCTAAGGTTTGTGGTGGGTTGCACTTATAAAATTATCAGTGCAACTTTCCAAATGTCTCCTAATACTTATATAGGAATTGTATTGAATTTAGTATGATGTTATATCCCAGTCTCGATTGGAATTGCATAGAGTTTAATAAGTTGTTGATATGATGGAGTTAGTGAGAAAATAGTGTACTTTTTAATTGCCTTCTATTATATATTTTTGATTTATTTCTATAGTACGATAGTTGACCTTTTGTCATAATATATATTTTTGCGGATATATCTATTCATCTTATGATTTTTTTTATCCAAGCACTCATTGTTATGGAGGCCAGAGAATAGGCCAAGCAAAGAAGACTATATATAATGCCAAGGGCATTGCCTAGGGGAATGGTAGCCAAGCAATAAAAAAGGCACAGGTGCCCCTAACGCATGCAAAATGTATTACACAAGATAAACAAATACAAAGAGTAGAGAAAATACAAGAATCCTTGCATTGTGCAAAGGAAAAATCCCTCCTTCTCCTCCTCCCTCCCTCTCCACCCTCCTCCTCCCTCCCTCTCCACCCTCCTCCTCCCTTCTACTTCTCCTCCTCCTCCTCCTCCAACCCACCTCTCCTCCCTCCTCCTCCGCTCTCCTCCTCCCTCCCTTCTCCTCCTCCTCCTCCTCCCCCTCAATTCCCCCCCCCTTTCCTCCCTCCTCCTCTTCCACCCTCCCTCTCCTACTTCGTCTTCCTCCTCCTCCCTCCCTCCTCTTCCTGCTCCTCCTCCATCGTCCCTCTCCTCCACCCTCCTCCTTCCTCCTCCTCCACCCCCACTCTCCCCCCCTCCCTCGTACTCCTCCCTCCCCTCCCTTCTCCTCCTCCTCCCTATTCCTCCTTCTCATTCTCCTCCCTCCCTCCTCCTCCTTTGCCTTGCTCCTACCTCCCTCCTCTTCCTCCTCCTCCCTCCTCTTCCTCCTCTTCCGCCCTCCTCCTACCCCACCTCCCTCCTCCTCCTTTCCCACACTCTCCTCCTCTTCCACCCTCCCTCTCCTACTTCGTCTTCCTCCTCCTCCCTCCCTCCTCTTCCTGCTCCTCCTCCATCGTCCCTCTCCTCCACCCTCCTCCCTCCTCCTCCTCCACCCCCACTCTCCCCCCCCTCCCTCGTACTCCTCCCTTCTCCTCCTCCTCCCTCCCCTCCCTTCTCCTCCTCCTCCTCCTCCCTCCTCCTCCTCCTCTGCCTTGCTCCTACCTCCCCCCCCCCCCAATCCCCACATTCTCATCCCTCCTCCTCCTGCTACCTCCCCCCCCCCCCCCTCCTCTTCCTGCTCCTCCTCCATCGTCCCTCTCCTCCACCCTCCTCCCTCCTCCTCCTCCACCCCCACTCTCCCCCCCTCCCTCGTACTCCTCCCCTTCCTCCTCCCTCCCCTCCCCTCCCCTCCCCTCCCCTCCCTTCTCCTCCTCCTCCCTCCTCCTCCTCCTCTTCCTCTTCCTTGCTCCTACCTCCCCCCCCTCCCCAATCCCCACATTCTCATCCCTCCCCCCTCCTCCCCCCTCCTCCCTCCCCCCCCCTCCCCTCCCCTCCCCTCCTCCTCTTCCTCTGCCTTGCTCCTACCTCCCCCCCTCCCCAATCCCCACATTCTCCTCCCTCCTCCTCCTCCCCCCTCCTCCCCAGCCCCCACCCTCTCCTCCCTCCTCCTCCCCCCCTTACCTTCTCCTCCTCATCCATCTCCTCCTACTACACCCCCCCTCTCCTCCCTCCTCTTCCTCTAGCCACGTCCTCCTCCGCCCTCATTCTCCTCCCCCCCACTTTCCTCCCTCCCTCCTCCCCACCCCCCACCCTCTCCTCCCCCCTCCTCCCCCCCCCCCCACCCTCTCCTCCCTCCTCCTCCCCCCCTTACCTTCTCCTCCTCATCCATCTCCTCCTACTACACCCCCCCCTCTCCTCCCTCCTCTTCCTCTAGCCACGTCCTCCTCCGCCCTCATTCTCCTCCCCCCCACTTTCCTCCCTCCCTCCTTCCCACCACCCCCCCCCAATCCCCACATTCTCATCCCTCCTCCCTCCTCCCCCCTCCTCCCTCCCCCCCCCTCCCCTCCCCTCCCTCCTCCTCCTCCTCTTCCTCTGCCTTGCTCCTACCTCCCCCCCCTCCCCAATCCCCACATTCTCCTCCCTCCTCCTCCTCCCCCCCTCCTCCCCAGCCCCCACCCTCTCCTCCCTCCTCCTCCCCCCCCTTACCTTCTCCTCCTCATCCATCTCCTCCTACTACACCCCCCCCTCTCCTCCCTCCTCTTCCTCTAGCCACGTCCTCCTCCGCCCTCATTCTCCTCCCCCCCACTTTCCTCCCTCCCTCCTCCCCACCCCCCACCCTCTCCTCCCCCCTCCTCCCCACCCCCCCACCCTCTCCTCCCTCCTCCTCCCCCCCTTACCTTCTCCTCCTCATCCATCTCCTCCTACTACACCCCCCCCTCTCCTCCCTCCTCTTCCTCTAGCCACGTCCTCCTCCGCCCTCATTCTCCTCCCCCCCACTTTCCTCCCTCCCTCCTTCCCACCCCCCCCCCCCAACATTCTCCTACCTCCCCCCCCCCCTCTTCCTCCAGCCACCCCCCCCCCCCCTCTGCCCTACTCCTACCTCCCCCCCCCCTCTTCCTCCAGCCACCCCCCCCCCCCCCCCCCCTGCCCTACTCCTACCTCCCCCCCCCTCTTCCTCCAGCCACCCCCCCCCCCTCTGCCCTACTCCTACCTCCCCCCCCCCTCTTCCTCCAGCCACCCCCCCTCACTCTTCCTCCGTCTTCTACTCCCCCCCCCCCTCTTCCTCGCTCCTCCCCCCAACCGCTCTCCTCCCCGCGTCCTTCATCCACCTCCTCGTCCACCCCCCCTCCCCCCTCCTCCTCCTCCTCCTCTCCTTCCTCCTCCTCCCCCTGCTCTCTCAACTCCCTCTCCTTCCTCCCTCCTACAAACAAAGTTAGTATAATGCACTAATTAACTATTAATACTATATTGTAATGAATATAAATTTTAAAAATAAATTAACATAAAAACTTCAAAATATTAATAATAATAAAACATATACATTTAAAAAATATATATCTCTAATATTTAGGATTTTAAACATTATCAATAAAACATATAAATATACTAACAATACATACAATAAAAAATTGGAACTAGTAAATGCATAACATATTAAGTTGTATTTCATCTTTATATTTGTTGGAGTATAAACTCAAATCATTGTAATTAATACCAATAAATAATTAAATATATAAAATTTTGACATATTTCACAAACAATTAAAAAATATATAAACTTTTGGCTTACTTTACAAACAATTAAAAATTATACAAACTTTGACATACCCAAATTATAAAAAACTTTTGGCTTACTTTACAAACCATTAAAAATTATATAAACTTTTCACACACCCAAATTATAAAAAAAAAACACATACAAAATGTGCTAAGGAAGACGATAGAGAAAGCCCACGATGAAAAAAAAAATCATTAAATGCACCTTACCACTTTTAGAAACCGCGTGGGGTGAGAGTCTGAGACTGTGTTCTCTCATTCGCAGATTTCGTCTTTCTACTGCCATTCATTGCGGTGTGTTAGTTCTAGAAACCTGTGTTCCTATAATCTTACTGATAGGTTGGAATGGGCACAGGGCACAGGGCACAGGAATACTTCTTATTCACAACGAAACCTCCATTCATCCATATATTTTTTTTCTTCTTGTTTCCTCTTAAAATGTAGTGAGTGCTAAGCCAACAATGGGAATATAAGAGTGGTTTGTACTTAAATAGTGAAATCAATAGTGGATGTTGCCGTGGCTGTGGCTTTAATAGTGAAATCAATAGTGGCTGTGGCTGTGGCATAGCTGGCTGGTTGCATAAGGATAGGATACGCGAGGTTGATAGACTACACTAGGGCAAATCTGTAATTGAATTTAGGAAGGGCTAAGCAGATGAGGCCTCTAAACGAATGTATACATGAAATTGAAGGAAATAAGTCAGTGATACATCACAGTTCTCTATCGTGGAAAAGGAAGGGCAAGACTAGGGCAGGGCTAAGCAGATGAGGCCTCTAAACGAATGTATACATGAAATTGAAAGAAATAAGTCAGTGATACATCACAGTTCTCCATCGTGGAAAAGGAAAAGGCAAAGGCAGCTCAAGCTCATCCAGCAGAGATCCTTTCAGAGCAGAGCAGAGCAGACTATATTTCTGAAACCATTTACCTTCCAGTGCTCTGCAGTGCAGTGCAGTCCAACATCCTCTGTCGCATATCATCTAAGGATAATGTCATCTGCCTCAGAAACATACAACACAACTCTGGGCACACAGACAACACTCAGCACATCTACGACTTCTGAAAGCAAAGCAAAACTCAGGAAATAATAAAAAAACCACTCTGCTTTGACTCAAGAACGGAACCCAACCTTCATTGCAACACCCAAAAAATTAACCCGACCTTCTAAGAGAAGCGCGAATGTACCCGAAATTGAAGCTCCAATTATTGAGAGAGAGCATTGATCTCAGCTGTGTCAAGCTCGTTTGTCTCCATTCCAGTCCAGCAAGCCGAAATTCATTGCCTCTATTCCAGATCTGATGCTAACAGCCAACAAAAGAGACGCCCAGCCAGCCGAAGTTCATCGCCTCCATTCATTGCCTCGTTTGTCTCTATTCCAGTCCAACCAGCCGAAGTTCATTGCCTCTATTCCAGAGCAGCCTCCTCTATCACATACTGAACCAGAATCAAACATGAAACCACATTCAGATTCAGACACCCGGCAACACACATACACATATTCCACTGCAACCCGGAAACCCAATCTTACAAATGCACCAGAGCATGGATGGGAGGTAAATGTTGAAATTGTGTAAGAGTTGAGATTTATATATCCTCCCTTCCAACGGATAGATGATTTTCCTCCTTTGCTCGGCTTTCTACAATGAAGAAGCGTTGCATATGAAGAAAATTTGTTCTCTCTTCAACGAATTAGGACTCTATCTACCTCTGTAACAGAAGTATAAACGCAAAAAGCACATGAGTCAGCAGATGAGTCAGCTGGTAAATCCAAAACGTTACTCTCATGCTTTTCTTCAATTGCGATTCATGATTTTCTTCAAATGTGATTCATGTTTTTTGTCAATGAACCGTCAGCTGGTAAATCCAAAACGCTACTCCCATGCTTTTTCTCTCTATTTTCATTCATGCGTTTTCGCAAAGATTTTGCCGTGATTCACGCAGGTTGTAAGATTTTGCAGATTTTCATTCATGCTTTTTGCTTTACCATTACTTACAGTATTCCGAACAACCATGGATGGTTTGGCTTTGTGATGGAAGAGGTCAAGGCAGAGTTCCATGCCCAAATTTCCACACCCTACGACGAGCACATTCTTATTTTAAAAAAAATGATTTCCACACCCGACGACGAGAATTTGAGAATGAATGATGCTCCCGCTGAAGGTCCGCATACCCACGATGGAAGGAACGAGATAATATACGTGTAAGAGATCATTAGAGATCCTTTGCCAAAGAGGGACTCAAATATAATTGCCCGCCACAAGCAATTAGAGAACAAGCAGGACTGAAGGCTTTGCTGTGAATTTACAGACGCGGGTGTGCTGAATCGGAACTTCTGTCCGGCATGAAATGACTAGGTTTGTGCTCTTCTGTGCTATAATGAAATTTATTGTATTGCACAATTTCTTCATCAAGTCTCTTACTGGGAATTGTTTTCAAATCTTGAACTTTTCAAATCAATCTTACAGTATTCCAACCATCCTTTGACCAAGAAACTTGATCACCCAATCATTCTTCTCCACTTTCAGAATCAGAACTTTTTTTCTGACAAGATTGAACTTTTTCAAAGGCCAACCTAATGCTGGAAACAACATTTCCTCCATTTCCAATCCTTGAATTTTTAATGTCTAATGGCTAATCATTCATTCCAGACCCAATGTCTTTATTACCATGTCCAATCTATTAACATGTATCCCATATTTCCCTTCTTTTTATCCCTTAAAAGTGCTTCATGAAGCTCATGTTCACCTTCAGACATCAGTTCTCTTGAGCTACTTTTTTATTTATTTAGGTTTGTATTTCTAGATTCACTTTTTGCAAGATCAACAGCAGTTCGCACAGCTGCTATTGTGTAAGCAACTGACTCATAAACTGCTTGAGCTGCCTTGGCCACATCCATGAATTTCACATCTTGTTTTATACACACGAATACCCAAGCAATGTTTTTTGTGGCCATATCATGGCAGTCCATCTTACTTTCCATCTGTTGTCTGACATGAAAATTATCTTCACATATGTCAAGAATAGAATCTCTTGTTGGATGTGGACTCAAACTTTCATGTGTAGATCATCACGAAGAGGAGGCAAATCATATATTACAACATTAGATGATTTTTCATGGCCTTGCTTTATCATGTTGAAACAACCATTCATTCATATTGGTAACATCAGCCTTCAAGTGAAGGACTAGGAGGAAAAGGATCGTAGCTATCCCCGAAGTATGCCGTGGGATGGTAGCAGGTGCTTGTGATTGTGATGACACCATAAATCTTTTATCTGTCTCATTTCTATCACTGAACATGAACTAGTATCCTCTTCTGGTTTGAAAGTTGTCAAATTCCAAAATACTTCAACCCATTCTGAATGTTGACTCTTGAGAATGCCATAACAACAGTCACAAGGAAGATAATGATAAAACTTCGAAAAAAATATAAGTACATTCCTGAGCCAAGAAACTGCTCTTGAAAAATATAGATGAATTAAATAATAAATAAATGCACTAACTGACTTTTTTTTGCCGGATTCAACATTTCAGTGTTGGCTTCCTCAAAATTCCATTCAATACCATGTTCATTGGTAACTTTTTTCATTGATCTCATTTTTGCCTCTAAATTCGGTAACTTTGGTTGACAACTTACCAAAGATCTAAGGAAGAAGACATGACCCCTCTTACATCAACGACACATAAAGGATCCCTACTGATGAAAAGTTCTAACAACGTAAATAGAGAATTCAATAGCATTTTTGGGTCAACATTTAAAACAGCCTTATAAATTATTTCTGCCTGCCTGTTGACTCTGCAATCATAACACAATTCAATGGCAGATGCAGTAAATTCTTTTACATATTTTGAAGAAAAAACAGAACGGATGTCATACAACTCTGGCAAGTCGACACACCTTGGTGCAACAAAAAACAAAGTGGCTATTGCTTATTTTAAATTCATTAGGGCATGCCCTAAAGTAGTTGTTAAATAGTTAACGTCATACTGTTATTAGTGTCAACTAAAAGCAATGCAGAGAGATTTTATTGTGTCTTTGCCTTCTAAAAATTGTAAAGTACATTACATTTCATTCAATAAAACACTAGTTTCTACTTATTATTTTCAATTTCAAACATTCTGGAATGAACTATGCATCCGCAGCTCTTCCTATTTTTGATAAAGGTTTGAGGTTGCAAAAGGTGTCCGTGTGCCTCTGTCAAAGACAAAGTAAAATCATTGGTGAAGATGTTTAGTTCTTTACTGTTCTTAAGCCTCAAGTTCTTCAATCTCTTGTCTGTCTGTTGTTGTGGAATGATATGCAATCTTATATGATTAGGTAGGCTGATTTTGCAGTCCATCAATGATTAATGACCAAATCCCCTTAGCGGGTTATCATGTTCGAGTGGGAAACTATCTGTAGACAATAGTGTTTCCATGTTGTCCAAACATTGATCATTAGGAGGGCAAGAGTGCCATTGTTATACCATGTGAAAGTTTGCTTCGTTTGTTGGTACAAATCTAACTGTGAAGTGTAGCAGTCATGTTTTAACTTTTTAAGAAAGAAAAAATGGGACAAAAAAAACGTGAAAGTTGAGCTTGATTGAAATGGTGAAAAAAAAACATTTTTTAGGCATATTCATGTGAAAAGACCTACTAGAATGTTCAAAAACCAACAAGGGTGATGGATTCTAGTTATGGATCAGCTGTATCGATTTATAGTTTTGGAGGAAACCGTTTGAAATACATTGAGGCTTAATCACTACTACAAGGTAGGGGTATTTGAGACATTAATTTAAGACAGTTAACTCTAATTGTTGCTCATTTATCCAATTTATTTGACTTTATTTTCTAAACATTTCATCTCTTGGGCGACACATCATCAACAGGAAGTGAATTTGAGTGCTTCTATTTCATCCTCCCTTGTAGTGTATTTCCCTTTGATTTCTATGAACTAGTATGTTGCACAATCTCATTTCCCTCTTGGTTTCCATTGTGACTTGAACCTACCTCG
Organism: Larix kaempferi; assembly: GCA_027924585.1. NCBI lineage: Eukaryota > Viridiplantae > Streptophyta > Pinopsida > Pinales > Pinaceae > Larix > Larix kaempferi. The sequence goes on from BSBM01000162.1 coordinate 14,369,125, forward strand.
TTTCCTTACTTGCGAGTCCTTCACCTCTATGGATCCTCCTCCTCTGCTATTTTGCTTGGCACTATAGTCTACAAAACACAAAGAAGAAGAGGACCTATAGTCTGGTAAGAACAAATTGTTGAGCCATTCTTGTAAATCCTTGTTGTCTTGTGGGAAGGATGGCATTTGCAATGGGTTTTGATTACTCCCAATGAATCCACGGCCTCCATCAATGTTTTTTCTTTGTCTTTCATCATTTTCTCTCCATCGCTGTTTTCCAATTGCAAAAATCCATAAGGACCAAAAACAACAATACCCTTTAGGTGCTCGCTTCACTGACAAAATCCTCCATGAAGCCCTGCACTATTCATACCTGTATTGGCTCTTTGGTGCCTAGGGTCCATCAACCTGCTCTTCAGTTTCTTCTGTATCTGGTGTCAACCCTTGCCACTCACTTACTGTTGTCTATTAAACCCCTGTTTTGGGTGGCTTGATAGGGCTTTGGGGGGCTTCTCATTTGAATACCTATCCTCTGCTTTGTCTCCATGGTAGTGGCTTTGCATGGAGAAAAAATCATTTTGTGGTTTAGTTGATGGATTAGGACTAACCTCTTAAAAATGAAGCCTGAACTTACTTGGAGGGGCACAACCCAGATATTACAGTGAAATAATGGCTTCATAGCAGGAGTAAGCTCTCTCTTCATCATTTAGTGTAGTCTCTCTTTCATTATTTTAGTTTGCATTAGTATGGGATGTCTTCTATCCTGAGAGTTTCAGTTTTTTATTAAGTGTGTGGTTCCCATTCCCCATCCTAGTTGAGCCTACTCCATTGTATTTAATTGGCTACTTGTAGACCCTAGACCCAGCTTAGTTTACACAAGAAATGATATGCCTTCTATTTGGATTGCGTGGTTGGAACAATGATGGCCTCAAACAAGTATCAAGTTTTTTAAGCTCTATTAGAATTTATGAGGAAGCCTTCTGTTGACTCATGCATTGTCCATATTTTGCTTATTTATAAATATTTAGAGCTTTTGCAGAAAAACCCATATCATCTCAAGGGTTATCTATCTTCTTTGCACTCTTTCTAATCATGGTACCTTATTTGTGAGCAATTTATATTTGGCAGAAGAACTGGATTTTAAATCCTCTCTGTTTCAAAATGTACTTAGAATTTGGTCACCATACTTTCACATTCCATTTCACAAATACTTGTTCACTCAGTTCTGTCATGAGTACATTTTAATTTTTAATCCTTTCTTCTTTGCTAGCATACTAGTAGGTGTATATTGGCTAAACCTCAATAATGAAAACACAGGATTAAGGGTATATAATCTCTGCCAATATCTGAACTTTCCATTGATGGCAAAAGGACACTGAAATAGCAGTGGAATAAGATAAAATCCTAATGTGTCTGAAAGCTTGTCAAGCTTTATATGTATATAATCACTACCAGTAACCTTGAAATTTGAATACATAGATCTTTAAATCAACCTTAAATGGGATCAACCCATGCTCTGCAATGGCTAAAGCCTTGCTGCCCCATGAAATACCATTCATTACAGGTGCAGTTGCAGTACAATTCCAGTATAGATGTTGATGCAGTATAGGTACCATACAGATGCAGACGCAGTATGGAATTAGTATAGATGAGTTGCATTGGGAAGACTTTCTCCACGGGAATCCATGCTGATGGAGAATGACTCATTTAGTGACGAATGGCCCTAGCGTAGTTTTAATAGACTAGAGATGCATATTATGGACATTCTCACCAAGTTAGCGAGTTGGCGCATAATGTCTCCCTCGCTGAGAGGGAGTGTTGATATTCTCCATGGTTCCAACATCGGGCAAACATTTTGCAGATCATTCTCTTGGATGGGTTTGCAACCGAGAGAGAATGGCCCCGTCGTAGCCTTTGATTGTGGCTCGGATGTTTAGCCTCGTTCAATCATGTGGATTGGACTGTAGGGGGCTAGAGGTCACATTGCGTACTCCATGTGGGAGTGCTCCTTAGCCATAGTGATCTATTCTTGTGAGGAAGATGATTTGTCTATGTTACAAGGAGATCTTATCTCGTTGTATATTAGACAAACTCTAATCTAATGTTGAATTTGACAATTGGCTCTAAGAAGTGTCCGGGACTTGTTAGAGTATGGTCAAACCAACATTAGAGCTCTACTGAAAAGAATTTGACTGCATGTGAGGAGATATAAATGAGGAGAACTTTTTTATGATGAAGAAATAACCAAGGAGTTAAGACAATCTAGTGAAGTCTCAGGGAAAGTGGAAGGAAAGGAAGAGCACAACTGCACTAGTAAAATGGGTAATTGACCCTAGAAGACAAAATGACAAGTTGGCTTGAAAGATAAATAAAGAATAAAATAAAAGTACAAGTGGCCATGTTTTTGCTAAAAAGGAGGCATCATTTGAAGAGTCCACAAACTGCTGGAAATAGGTTTCGAAAGAGCACCAAGAGAGCATCTCGTCTGGAGAAGTTGCACTAGGTAGCGTTGCGCTCAGGACGTTGTAGTAGGGTGCTAGTGAAACGTTGTGATCCGGTAGAGAAGTGCCCAGGAAGTAGGATGCTCGGCACACAAAACAATTGGGTTAAGTGTGCCCAATATATAGTGAGGGTTCGGGAAGAACGGTGAGAATTCAGTTGAGACAGTGGAACCAGGAAGATACATTCGGAGAAGTGCACCTGACCCATACCAGCAGGGTTGTCTTGCTACCTGAACCATTAAGAGACTTAACAGAGTGTCGAAGAAGGGTCTAAGTAGAGTACATCCGACCTGGTATCGGGAAAGCGCCCAGAACATCGGCAGCAGGTGCACCCAGGAGGACTTAGGAAGAATGGTGTCAGGAAGGGATCATCCAACGCTTGATGCACTTGGGTAAAGTGTAATCGGCACACAGTAGGGTTGTTGGAACCTGAAGTAGCAGCACATCGACAAGGCTCAGACGGACTGCGAAGAGCGTTATTAGTAGCACGTTGGGCGGAGTGTTGAGAGAGATGCACTTAGGAAGGAGTACACCGAGAAAGAAGCATCGAGTGAGGTGCACTAATAGAAGCTAGTCCGGCACACAACACGTTTCGATGGGAAGTGAACATGACACACACTTGGCAGTGGTATGCCCAATGCATAGTAGAATTAGGAGACTGTCGGGAGATGTTGGAATAATGCTACGGTTGAATAGAACTGGATGCATGCCTTGCAAGATTGCAAATCGCGGAGAAGTACCAGATCGACAGGCTTGAGTGCTTCTTGTCTTAGACGTGTGAAGTGGAATATTTCACAACGATTGGACAAATGAAGTGCACAAGAGGGTCGGACAATGTCGAGACTTGGTGCAGAAGGAAGCAAGGGTGATTTTCCTTACTTGGTGAAGTCAAGATGTTAAGAGGTTTTCTGAAGGCACATGAGATGCCTGAGACGTGGCACGGGAAGTGTGCCCGGAACAGAGTGCATCCGGGACACAATAGAGGTGTGCTTGGCACATTGCGCACTTTGGCAGAAGTGCGCCCGAAATTCAACAAAACAGACATGAAAGATGCCGATAGAGATGATTCTTGGGAGCTACCGGAAGGACTGCTTAGAGAAGCCAATGATGTCGGAAGAGAGACATTGTTGTAGCCAGAACCGACAGTGGAAGGCACTGGGGTAGTGTTGATGTATATGTAACTTCGGAATGTATTTCATCTATGTATTTCATATATATTTATTGTACCCTTATAAGAGATGTGTTATTCCTCTATAAGGAAGTATCGTCATGTGGATTGACAAGTGTCGCAAGTGTGTGTACTTGCCGATGGGTTATTATACCACCATGTGTGGGGTCGGCCCTGAAATATATATTATATTGTGGATGTATCTAGATAGACAAGTTGGCCCCATAGTGTAACTGGGCAAACAGGTTGGTATAAATAGAGATCGGGAGATCTCTATTTTGATCATTCAGAAAGTCACACTTCTCTCACTCAGAAAGTGGCGCACTAGTGAGGAGGAGGATCATCTGCTACTAGGAGACTATCTTAGTGTATTTTGGTTGTACTTTGGTTGAGCCATTGCTCTCTCTATCTTTGAGGAAGTTGAGGGGTTTTTCACCTTATGGTTTTCCCCATGGAAACTCTGTGTCTCTTGTCTCTCATGCTTTTGATTCTTGTGATGCTTGTCATGCTTATTGTGATTGTTATGCATTGATATACTGTATATGTTATTCTCTTAGTGAAGATCCTAGAGTATTGTGAATTAATGCTCAAAATTTAACATGGTATCAAAGCTAACCTGAGAAGAAGACATTTTGTAGTGATGGAAACTTGAGTTTCTTCTTTATTGGGTTTCTCTCCACAGTTTTTGGAAAAGCAGTATAGTAGATTGACTCTACTCATCAGGGAGAATCTATCTGTCCAATTAGAATTCAATTCTAAGCATTTTTCGATTTGGCCCTAAAAATTAGGGTTTCCACAAAAATAGGAATTTCTGAAATATGAAGACATAGCTGGAAGCTCCTTGCAAAAATCGAAGTTTAGATCTTTGGATTGAGATTTTTGGCTGGGTAGATCTCCATGAAACTCAAACCCTAATTCAGGGCTCTCCCTAGTGAACTCGAGAGGACAAAAAGACAAATCTGAAGGGTAAAGCTTTGTTGATCTCAAATTCTGAATACACCAAGCTGATCAGCTCATCAAGGCGCATCTTTCTATCCTTTCAAAAAGTTGAAATTCACATTTTGAATTTTTAGGGTTTTTCCAACAAACCCTAATCCGGGACCAGATCCAGTTTTCAGCATTTCAAGTGGTAAGACCTAAATCTTTTCTATGTCCATTTGAAGTACTCTTTAAGATGTCTCACCACACCAAGTTTGAGGATAAGCTTGAAGGAGCTGATAACTTCTGATCTTGGAAGTATAGGATTGGGTTAATCCTGGAAGAGAATGAGTTGGACTCATATATAAAATAAGACATCCCTATCCCAAAGGATGAAAAGGCTAAAGTATTGCACAAAAAGAACTTGGTCAAGGCAAAGAGAATCATTGCTGATTCTATCAAAGACCATCTCATACCCCATGTGTCTTCTCTAAAGACACCCAAGGAGATGTTTGACTCTTTGACCAAGCTATTTGAAGGGAAGAACATAAATCAGAAGATGACCCTGCGGAACCAATTGAAAGGAGTAAAGTTTCAGAATGGAGAAACCATTCAATCTTATTTTTCAAGGGTCTCCCAGATTAAGGAACAACTAGAAGCAGTGGATGAAATGGTGGAGAATGGTGAAGTTGTCATGACCACTCTGAATGGCTTACCTAGGTCATGGGACTCCTTCATTCAAGGAATCTGTGCAAGAAAGAAGTTGATTTCCTTCAGCAGACTACGGGAAGAATGCTCACAAGAAGAAGCAAGGCTTGTGGCACGAGAAGAAAAGATGGGGAATGAAGATCAAGCTTTCACAGCTCACACCAAGAAAGGGAAGTCCAAGAGAGAGCCATCTCACTCCAAGAAATCTTCACATCACTTCAAAGAAAGAAGAATATGCTTCACCTGTAATGAAAAAGGACATATTGCCATAAATTGTCCCAAGAACAAGAAGGACAACAACAACTTCAACAAGAAGAAGAAGAGCAAAAAAAGAAGGTTTCATGCTCATGCTGCTGAGGATGATGAACCTCCTAAGAAGAAGGCTAGAGCAGAAAGTGATGATAACTCATCAAGCGAAGAAGAATATGTTCTAATCTCTATTCTCACAAGTACTATCTCCCATGGTTGTAATGATTGGTTAATTGACAGTGGGGCTTCAAAACACATGACTGGGTTTAAAGAATCCTTTGCTAACCTATCTGAACATGAGTCACCCCATAAGGTGAAACTTGGGGATGACTACCAATACCATATCAAAGGAAGTGGTGAGGCCTCCTACAATCTAGACTCTGGGAAGTCTTTGAAGATGAAAGATGTTTTGTGTGTACCTGGGCTCAAGAAGAATCTACTCTCCATATCCGCATTGGATGCAAAAGGTATGAGGGTTGCATTTGTGGATGGCCAAGTCTTAATGTGGCCAAAAGGTAAAACTATTGATGATGCAGTAGTGATTGGAGAGCAAGAGGGAGGATTGCACAAATTGAAGGGACAACCTGAACATGCCATGGTACATGACTCCATGGAGCCAAGTGAACTTTGGCATAGAAGACTTGCACATATGCACTACAAGGCATTACCAATTGCAAGTAAGGCTGTAGAAGGTCTTCTTGAAATCAAGACCAAACATGAAGATGTTTGCAAAGGATGTGTAAGAGGAAAGAACATTAAGAAGGCATTTCCAAGCAGTGAAAGCAAGGAAAAAGATATCTTGGAAATCATCCACTCAGATATATGTGGTCCTATGTCATCCAGTTCTCTAAGTGGGTATGTTTACTATGTCTCGTTTATTGATGACTTCTCCAGGAATACTTGGGTATACTTCTTGAAGAACAAAGATGAGGTGTTTGATAAGTTCAAGGAATTCAAAACCTTGATGGAGAATCAAACTGACAAGAAGATCAAAATATTCAGATCCGACAATGGTGGAGAATTCACCTCAAGTGACTTCAAGAAGCTTTGCAGTGATTCAGGAATTAAGAGGGAGTTGACTGCTCCTTATAATCCTCAACAGAATGGAGTTGCAGAAAGGAAGAACAAAACAATCATGGAAGCAACAAGGGCAATGCTGCATGACCAGGATCAACCTATGCATCTATGGGCAGAAACAGCTAGAACAGTTGTATATGTGCAGAACAGAACACCCCACAAGATATTGGACAACAAGATACTAGAAGAGGTCTTTTCTGGTAAGAAACCTGAAGTCAGCCATCTCAGAATATTTGGTTGTCCAGTATACACTCATGTCCCAAAGGAAAAGAGGACTAAACTAGATCCTTCAGGAAAGAAGGGTATCTTTGTGGGTTACAGTGAAAGCTCGAAGGCTTACAAAATATACTTTCCAGGGTTCAAGAAGATTGATGTCAGCAAGGATGAATATAAGTTCAAGGACAGGTAATCCAGGAAGCAAAGATCAAGAGGGAGCACACTCCAGCAGCTCCTGCAAGGATGCAGATTTTCAGAGGGAGTTGCCATTTTCCTACATTCCACAACAAAAAGGTGTAGAAGAAGCTACTTCAGTAGCTCCTACGAGGAAGCAAAGACTCAGAGGGAGTCCACCCAACAAACAAACAAAGATAAGTATTTCAATTATCATTTCTTGCCTATTTTTGTTTAAATAATATTATGCTTATGTTCCTAGACTTAGGAGATGTATTGTGCATATTAGAATGATTGCATTAATGAACAATATACTACTAATATGCATGTGATGGTTAAGTGGCTTATGGCACTGCACAACATTCCAGTGCTACTTATCTAGAATGAAACCTCTTTGCTGACATGTTGGGACTAGTGCAAACTCCTAACAATGTTCTGGTAGAGACTGGAAGGCATCTAGAAAGTTGTGGAACATGGATAAATGTTGTATTGAAGCATTGGCTAAGATAACTGCATGACTGCATGACATATTTCTTTATGTGTAAAGAATTTGTTCTGAAAATTATGAGATGTTTCTAATCATGCAATTTAACTTGTTTTGTAGGAAAGACCGTATATCTTCACCTACAAAAGAAGGACTACAACATTTGTTCCAGCAACAAAGATATCTATTGAAGATATTGAAGTTCCCAGGATCTCAGATGAAGAAATGGAATGCCATGATCCATCGATCATGAAGATGATGTTTGGGATGCAGTCCCAAGACCTGACAGGGAGTCACATGTGTGTAGATTGAAGATAGCCTTGTATGGCTTGTAGTAAGCTCCCAGAACTTGGTGTGATACAAAGAGGAAGCTTGCTGCTGAGTTCGATATGAAAGATTTGGGAATGATGCATTATTTCCTAGGTATGGAGGTGTGGCAGAGTGCAGGTAAGATCTTCCTTGGTCAAGGGAAGTACACAGTAGATATCCTGAAGAGATTCGGGATGATGGATTGCAAAGCTATGGCCACACCTATGGCATCGAATCTGAAGCTTCTATGTGATGCTTCATCTGAGCCGGTTGATGTCTCTATGTATCGTCAGATGATTGGGTCCTTGATGTACCTGACGAACACGAGACCAGATATTTGCTTTGCTGTGAACACATTGAGCCAGTTCCTGATGGATCCGAAGAGTGTTCACCTGGTTGCTGTAAAGCATGTTCTGAGGTACCTGAAGGGTACAGTGGATTTTGGGCTCAAGTATGAAGCGAATCACAAGTTTAACCTACAGGGTTATGTTGATTCAGATTGGGTTGGTAGTGTTGCGGATAGGAAGAGCACATCTGGATGCTGCTTCAGTATGGGATCAGGTGTGATCTCTTGGTTTAGCAGGAAGCAGTCCTGTGTAGCACTGAGTACAGCCGAGGCAGAGTATGTTGCAGCCTGTTCAGCTAGTTGTGAGGTAGTATGGCTACGGAAGCTACTGTTTGAGTTATTTGATCTCCCATTGGATGCTACTGGTATCTTTTGCGATAACCAGAGTTGTGTGAAGCTATCTGAGAACCCAGTGTTTCATGACAGGTCGAAACAAATAGAGATCAAATATCACTATATTAGGGATATGGTGCAGAGAGGAGCTCTGAAGCTCCTGTATGTTGCGACGGACGAGCAGATTGCAGATGTGCTGACGAAGCCACTAGCCAGGGTGAAGTTCGAGTACTTCAGGGAGAGGCTTCGTGTTCTTCAGATCGAGGACACTTCGAGGAAGAAGTGATGGACACATTTGCTGGAGCCATTCCAAGCATGTTGGAAGGAGGATCCTTCACATGGCTGTGGATGTAAGCGCTGGATGATGAGCATCAGGATGATGTTCTAGTTTCTGGTTTGTATGATCAGTTGGATCATTTATATGTATATGTATGTACGCATCATGTTGGATGCTGGATATGATAAGTTGGATCATTTATATGTATGTACGAATCATGTTGGATGCTGGATATGATCAGTTGGATCTTTTATATGTATGTACGCATCATGTTGGATGCTGGATATGATCGGTTGGATCATTTGTATGTATTTTGTATATGCATCATGTTGGATGCTTGGACCATGTATCTGTATATGTATCAGGTGGATACATTGTATGATCAGGTAGATCATGTATATTGATATGTATCAGGTATGATCAGGTAGATCATGTATGTTGATGGATACATTGTGTGGATCATGTATCTATGTATCAAGTGGATACACTATGTATGATGATATGTATCAGGTAGATACTTGGTGTGCATCAGATGGATGCATTGTATGATCAGGGTGATCGTGGATGACGAGCTTCTCCAGATGACATGCAGCAGGATGTTGCAGTGATGATGATCAGGATGATCATGTGTACATCAGGATGATGTATGGTGAGTATCAGATGATACTTTGTGGCTGTGGATCAAGTTGTGCAGATGAGCATGTCTGGGAGATCCTATAGGTCGGAGTTGCGTACCCATAACAGCCTGGGATGCTCTTTCGAGACATTGCTCTGGGAGGACATGTAATTTGTGCCCTAGGAGATCTTCAGGTTGGAGTTGTGTACCCGTAACATCCTGAGATGCTCTTGCGAGGTTTTGTCCTATGGCATGTAATTTGCTCCTGGGAGATATGGACATGATGAAAAAGGCCTCAGATGCTTCAGCCAGGTTTTGCCATGACCACATGTAATTTGCTCCTGGGAGATCTGGACAGGATGAAAAAGGCCTCAGATGCTTCATCCAGGTTTTGTGGTGGACCACATGTAATTTTCTCCTGGGAGATCTGGACAGGATGAAAAAGGCCTCAGATGCTTCAGCCAGGTTTTGTGGTGAGATCACATGTAATGTGCTCCTGGGAGATCTGACAGGTAGAGCTGTGTGCTCGTAACAGCCTGGGATGCTTTAGCCAGGTTTTTTGATGGGTCACATGTAATGTGCTCCTGGGAGATCTGACAGGTAGAGCTGTGTGCTCGTAATAGCTTGGGATGATGCAGCCAGGTTTTGTGATGCACGTAATAAGTCCTGAGGATTCCACAATATGGCTAGTGATGATGAAGACCTGCAGGTGGTGGGCCTACATCCAGTATGAAAAAGGACTGGCTCTGTAGAACTTCCTATGATGAGTAGAGTCAGAGATTGGTTGAGATAACAGCAGTAGTGACGATGATACCGAGAAGAAGACTTGTCTAGCAGAACTGTGTCGAGAAATACCTTCCTAGTTAAGAGGGAGTGTTTATGTATATGTAACTTCGGAATGTATTTCATATATATTTATTATACCCTTATAAGAGATGTGTTATTCCTCAGGCTTGAGTGCTTCTTGTCTTAGACGTGTGAAGTGGAATATTTCACAATGATTGGACAAATGAAGTGCACAAGAGGGTTGGACAATTTCGAGACTTGGTGCGGAAGGCAGCAAGGGTGATTTTCCTTACTTGGTGAAGTCAAGATGTTAAGAGGTTTTCTGGAGGCACATGAGATGCCTGAGACGTGGCACGAGAAGTGTGCCCGGAACAGAGTGCATCCGGAACACAACAGAGGTGTGCTTGGCACATTGCGCACTTTGGCAGAAGTGCGCTCGAAATTCAACAAAACAGACATGAAAGATGCCGATAGAGATGATTCTTGGGAGCTACCGGAAGGACTGCTTAGAGAAGCCAGTGATGTCGGAAGAGAGACATTGTTGCAGCCAGAACCGACAGTGGAAGGCACTGGGGTAGTGTCATTGCAGTCCAAAACGAAGTTCATGGTCATGGGACAAGCTCAGGAAGAGTTCTCACGCCATGCGATGTAGCCAGGATGGCGTGCGGACTGGAACATGGACTTGAGATCGACCATCCTACCAAGTGAAGATTTGGGTGCTACAAATAGAAGCTCTTGGAGATGCGGAAGATTCAGCATGGTCATGGGAACGATTGAACAGGTCACTTGCGATGACAAGTTTTGTGGTAGAACCGGGTGGAGGCATCATGGTGTTTGATTTAGGTGGCCTTGGAAGCCACTTTCCATCTCCTTGTCACTCTTGAGGGCCAAGGATGGCTCGCTTCCAAGAAGCCGACAGTGGAGCCTTGGCCGCTAGTGAAGGTGCCCAGTATAGTGGATGTGTTGAGTCATGGGTGGTGGCTTAACATGCTTAAGGAAGAGGTTCGATCCTCTCTTTGGGAAATCAACGTTAGCAGATCCGAAGTAGAGAACACTTGCTTGGGTAGAGAAAGGTAGTTCATTTCCTAGTGATGCGATGGAGGCAGTGGAGATTCGACCATGGAGTGGTGCGGACATGTCTTGTGAAGGACATGGATTCTATGGCTTGCTTATCCTGCTAGGCAGACTTCAAATGAGATATTGTGGGAAATGAGTCGTGAGGACTAGACTTCCCTAATTCTTAAAGCAAGAAGCCCTAATTCTTAACCCTGACAGAAATTAGGTCAAAAATTGAAAATTCAGCAAACTGGAATTTGCCTCCACAGAAAGGTGCTCCCTCCTAGGGTGAGTTTCCCAGGTGCTCTTTTCAAGTCAAACTATGGAGAGAAACATCCAAATTTGGATGTCTTAGTTTTCGACAATGGCATCTATTCAACACTGCTCTAATACCATGTTAGATTTAATATAGCACTATAACTGTCATTATTATAGTAGAAACAAAATAGGATCACTGAAAGAACAACCATGCACTGAAACACAAGAATACAATGAATTTATCCTAGGAAAACCCAAACTCAGGAAAAACCTAGCCAACCTTTCTTATTCAGATATTCAGTTCAAGATACAAGAGCACATCAGATATATCAGATATAAGAGAGCAAACCCAATAATAAGAGTCTTCTTCTATCCTATCTTTCTCTCTCCTATGTGCCTGTGGAGCAGATATGAGCGAACTTGCTTGATTATCAAATTAGGAGGCATCACACCTTTATTTATACTTGTTTTTGGGATGATTTTTCAATGTGGGGCCAACCTACTTGTGTGCATAATAATAACCGTTTTATTATTTTATCTAGGTCGACTTGCTTAGTAGCATAATATTGTATATTATTGTTTTCTTCTGCAGCCGACTTTCTTAGTGAGGATACCTCACTAAGCTACAAACATAAACATAACTATCATGTCTATTGTCCCTTATGATTGCAAGGAATCCCTTCACTCAATAGGCCTCTTCACACTGGCCCAATAGCAACCAAAGGGTCTCACAGGTGTTGCAATGCATATGGGATCCACGTCTCCAACCCAACTAAATGTAAGCAAGTTTTTACTTTCAGCAATGAGTGCCATGTTTAATACTCTAGTAATGTCTATCGATGTCCTCTCCTTGAATCCTTCCTTGGCCTTCTTGATGATCCCCTCTTGGTCTTCCACTTCCTTTCACCACTTCCTACATGTCGACCTAAACTTTGTATCCTCTCATAGCTCTTTCCAAATTGAACTGCCTAGTCCTTGAACTCCACATACCCTTCATAGTCCCCCAGTGGAAGAAGAAATCCCATCCTCTTCATCACTCTCCTTTACAGGTGTGTTTAAGTTCAATTTAAACAAGTTCAATGCCAAGATTACTACTAGTTCATTATTAAGGGGCCTTAGTTGATGACATATTACAAGACTGGCAGATCAATGCAGTCCTTGACTTCACAATACTCTACCTTGTAAAGACTTCTTTCTTTGTATCAATTTGCAGCATCATATCCAGAAATGTAACTAACAAATCAAATGAAGAATAAGATCATTTTCAAGCAACTAAATGATTCTCATGCCTTGAATGGATAACAGAATAAATTGTGTAAAATAATTCAAAGCCATCAGCAGTAGACCTGGCTTGGAAAAATGTCCAAAAAGTGGGTAAATTAAAATAGACAAAAAAAAACCAAAATATGCTCCCTGGCAACAAAAAAGGGATATTAGCAGCAAATCAAAGTTCAAACTGCTCCATAGATGGCTAAACTGCTCCCAGACAACTTTCCAAACCAAAAATGAAGAACTTTAAACAGAGGTAAGATGGCCACAAGGAAAGAGAGGTGAACTTGACTCAAATTTGCAATTTGCTGAAGACCATTGCTGAGGTCAACGCCCTTTGATTAGAATCTAGGCACTACAACTGTACCTTTCTGGCTCTCTTCCATGTATTCCTATTTTAGTATTTACCAATCCCTGATCTGAAACCCAGCTAGTATGGATGTAGATTGCTGATGCAGAGATGGGTATTTCGTATGAGTAGGGCCTCAAATTAGACAATGGGTAATGCCACAAGCTGTCCCATAGTGGAAGAGATAGATTATTGGGCATGGATTTTATTACCTTCAAGACTTACTAATTTACCTGATCTGGAATGATGTCTTTGTTATTGCTATGCTGAGTTTCTTGAGTCAAATATTATTGAATATGTGATAAATTACAAGAAGAATAACATTGAGAAAGAATAATAGAGAATGCAACGTAATAGGTTATGTTTTCATTATGAAAGAGCTAATGATTACACCTTTAAAACATAACGGACTCATCTCCCAAAAGGTACGAGTGTTCCTAAATCACTAACTACGTGATTACTGGATTTAAACCTAAGTTACATTTTCACCTCTAGTTTGAATTTGAATTGACTTTATTTCATAAAGTTCACATTAGTCATTATATTCTAACTCTCCCCCTTCTGACTAACTTGTTAACTTTTTACATCAATATTATCTCTAAAATTTACAAGCTTGTCTTTGAATAATAGTTTTATGAATAAATTAGCCAGTTGAGAAAGGCAAACCAAACTCTTCACTAACCAGGGGGTTGCTCCAGTCTGTTTCATTCTCCTTCTAACTTGTTAAATTCACGTGTCTTCAAAGGTTCTTCCTGAAGTGGATATTTCACCATTTGTTAATCCAGGCCTGTGTAAATCTGTTAATCCTGCCAAGTTGAAGTCATCATTCCTGACATATTGTTGGTCCTTGTTCTTTTGCAATGGATAGTTAACAACCACATTCATTGGAGCAAAATATTTTGTTTATTTTTTGGTGCAATTTGTGTTGACCTCCTTGGCACTGAAGGTCCTTCTTTTTGCTAACGGATAATTAACAACTACATTCATTGGAGCAGAATCTTTTGTTTATTTTTTGGTGCAATTTGTGCTGACCTCCTTGGCACTGAAGATCCTTCTTTTTGCTCTTGTTGTTGTTCTTGTTGCCCTCATGTTGTTGTGCTGGTCCTTCTTCCTCTTCTTCCTGTTGCTCTTCTTGTTGCAGTTTTGATCCTTCTTCCTCTCTTCCCGTTGCTCTTTTTGCCGCATTTTTTATCTTTCTTCCTTTTCATTCGGCTGCTCTTCTAGTTGCAGTTTTGATCTTTCTACCTTTTTTTGCTCCTGCTCTTATTGTTGCAGATCTGGTCCTTACCTCCTCCTATAGGGAATAATTGGCTTCCTGGTTGTAACCTCTGAAGATGCGAGTGGAAGTTCCATGTCATCTTTAATTCCTTTTGCTTTTTGCTCACTTGTTCAATCAAGTTCTTGAGTTGGCATCAGTTCAAACAGATCATTTTGAACGAGATCCAACATTCCTTGTGTTCTCAATTCTGATTTTTTTTTAAACTGATTGTGGTGTTGCTTGTTTGCAAGGAAAGCTTCACAAATTGCACTATGCCACGGACTTTTTGGGAGTCCCTTACCCATATGCTTTTGATGTAATGGTTTAAGATAGGCAAACTTATTATGCTCATACCTATCATTCCAAAGTATATTAGATACAGTTTGGTCTATTGCCACCATGACTTCTTGGATGATGGGATGACATCCAACATACACAAACCACCAATTGCCATTCCTCTTGCCACAATTTCTTCGTTAGTCTCGTTTCAAATTTCACAATTTTGTCATCAAAGGTAACTAAAATTGTTTAGTAATTTATGGAACATAAATCAAATTCTTTTGGACTCTAGAGTCATACGACACGTTTTTGATACTCCAAATCTGGTTATCTGTTATTCTCAACGTAATGCTATCCTTTCCCTTTGCTTCGTAAGTAGCTTCAAATGCAATTGACACTATATCTCCATCATCAAAATCATCCTCAATGGTCACCAACTATTTGCACCCATCATATTTTTGGTTTTGCTTAATCTAACCACCAAGCATTATTGATGTGAGATGTACTTATGTTTTTAGCAACAAATAAATACTCTTTTTCTTCGTAAGTGTTTGATTGCTCATTAACAAAGCTAGCTTTTTGAGGTTTATG
The DNA here is from genome assembly GCA_027924585.1 of Larix kaempferi. Lineage (NCBI taxonomy): Eukaryota > Viridiplantae > Streptophyta > Pinopsida > Pinales > Pinaceae > Larix > Larix kaempferi. Next base: position 14,384,326 of record BSBM01000162.1, read on the forward strand.
CTTTGGAGCACCTTTCTTTTGACCCTTACAATTTGGACTTTGAGGATTATGCCAACAATCCTTATTAAAATGCCCAAATTTTCCGCAAAAAAACAACCTTTTAAAATCTAAATTAGAGTTGCATTTATGTCAACTGTATGGTTTCTTTGGCATTAGACTTTTCTTGTTGTTCCCCTTGACCATAAAGGCTCTGTCAGATGTGCTTTTATTTTTGCACGAGTCCAACTCTTCTTGCATTAATAATCCAAACAACTCTACAAGTGTAATTGTCCAACATTCTTTGTTAATTTCAAGGAGATTTTAAAGAGATTACATAAAGATGATAAGGTTCTTAATGTAAGAGTTACCAACTCCAATTATAATAATAATCGTCTAATTTTAAAGCTCACGGGATAGCCAGAGTCCAGACAGCATATTAATCTATGAGACCCCTTTGCTTGTGGAACAAAGGACACCCTGGTAATGCAAGGAGCTTAACAAATAAAAAATAGTTTGGCCGAGGAAGATAAGATCATGGTTACAAATGCAGATGACAAGGTAGGAGAGGTGTTTGATAGTGTGAGGGCTCCATGCTAGATAGACATCCACGTTGCCAATTAATGCCATGATGCCAATGCAAGCATGAGAAGAAAAGTGAGTAAAAAGAAAGATAAAGAAAACATAAGAGAACCAAGTATTACTATGCTGCCAGAAAAGACAAAAGAAGAAGAGAAGCGTTGGAGTTGGGGAAGTTGAACAATTGAGGCTGCTTGGCCTTCCAATTGAACCCAAAGAGCACATTTTCTTATAGACAAAGGCATGTCAATATAGAAGGGGTTCTTTCATTGTGATTGTGAAGGGAATGTTGTAACAAATCCTTGATAAATGAATGTAAATGTTCTAGAGAGTCTTACTGAGTTGTATGCCTGTAAAACAAAAATAGTGTGGAGAAATGAAGATTGATCAAAGCCATTTGAATGCTTGTTTTCCCATTTGGGTTTCCAGGGAAAATTGTGTTCATTGTGTCTTGGTTTGTTGTGTGGTTGATGTGTGATGGCATTGTGGTTCTTAGTTGCTTTGTAGTGGATTGTTCTGAAAGTTTCACTGTATCAATGTTAATTCTTGCTTGAAATCAATTTTGTTAATTGCTTTGATAACCACCTCATCCAAGAACCTTAGAATGTCCATCTAATTGTGTTCAATGAGATCAATGGTTTTGATAAGTGAGATATTTCCGTCATTGCATTTCCCAGTTATATTTCTATTTCCAATTCCTTGTATTTCGCAATTTACCCCCTTAGAGTGTTGGGTTCATGGTAGAGTTGAATGCCTCCACTCCTGGGATTAGTTACTACTTAGAAGGTGGATTGAGTCACCCATACCCCCAACCAATTCTTGCAACAACTCTTTTGAAAGAACTAGATTGCATTTAATTTGTATGCTCTATCCAAAATGTTTTAACCAAATCGTGGTGACCCCTCCTCAGTGCCCTACATGGAGCTTTAGACCACAACTATCCATCTTCGAGTTAATACAATTATGAGATGGTATTTCTGTTATTTTATTAGGCTGTCTACTCTATTGTGTGGCTATTGCTTTACAACCCATTTATAAACAATTATAAATTGATTGTTGTCTTATATGTGAAGGAAAAGTGATGTAGTGTTTATGAGATTGCTCCAATAAATGATGGTAACTCATTGCAGGAAAATACAAGTGCGGCTCATTCCTTTGTTAATGACAATTAGATTGCAGGACTTCATTTTAATGAATATATCAATGCCGGGCCGTACGTTGTTTACAAATCGAGTTTTCATTTGATTAATGGGATTGAGACTGCTGGGTGAATGTTATACATAGCAGTTTTGATGTGGCTGGCAGTATGGCAAGATAGTATTGACTATTTGATATGGACTTACTTTAATCAACCAAGTCATTAGAACAAGAAATGAACACATACTCATAACCATGATATTGAATTGCCCTTGAAATAATGTAATCTCGGTTGTTAACGAATTTTGGTGACAATGGATTAATTTATTCTACGGATAAGATAAGATAAGATTACGGATAAGATACGATAAAATAATTTTATTAATGTCCAACAAGTGACCATAAAAGTAGGTCAATGGGACTGTTGAGTACAACGATGTCATTAAAAAATATGGAGAGATTGAAACTCTGAGTACAAGTAGGTCAATGGAACTGTTAAGTACAAGTATGGAGAGCCTGAAACTCTTGGCACAAGTAGGTCAATGGGACTGTTAAGTACAAGTATGGAGAGCTTGAAACTCTTGGCATAGGCGGCCGCTCTGGGGAGATGCTAGCAGGGGAAGGATCTAGAAGTTCGAACCCAGGTAGTGACGATGTTGTTGAAGTGTCATGGTCCACAAGATCCACTACTCCTAACATCCGAGGTCAAATGAAAGAAACTCAAAATGGAATGGTATCCAGATGGCTGGTGTTTGTGACGTTTGTTGTGGTGTTGGTGCTGTATGGAGGGGGGCACACTCTACTAAACTTTGGATGATCTCGTATGTTTATTGGTAAGAGATCTAGTCTGGTCGTGCTGCTGTGATAGGGCCCTCAGGTGCGTACAAATCTATAGTCGGAAACAATGCTGCTATTAAACTCTCTTGGTGCCCTTGGCGGGGAGCACCTGGAAGGAGGAGGTAATCATCCTGGTGGAATCAACTCTAGGAGGAGGTTAGAGAGTTTGAGTATGAATCCTGAAGGCTTCTTGCATGTATAATGCTAGGCACCATTGCTCGGGGTGTCGGGAGAAGCTAGAGGGTTTGCAATCCTCTAAACAAACAATGGAATCGTCCATGGATCTCATAGTTAATGGGGCAACGGAAAATAAAGTGCTCCTCCGTCTCAACCTAAGTCACTGGATTCAGTATTTTTCGCCTTCAAGATCGAAAATCACCGATTTTTATAGCAAGCCAGATTTATTTGATTAAATTCACTGATTTTCTTGTCAAATTCTAATCCAAACCATACGCGATCTCCAAAATGAATTAAATCGATTTAAATTGGCGCGATTTTGTGGAAGTTCGGCAATAAAATTTTTGTTTTGTTTTGGTTAGGTAAACCCTACCCAAAAATTCACCGCCCGTGAACCTGTCATTACTCATTGTGAAGTTGAGTGCGAAGTTGAGTTTGGTGAAAGTGCTTCCCCTCAAGGCAGTGGGACTTCGAATGGGCAGTGGCGTGGGCAGTAGGACTTTGAATGGGCAGTGGCGTGGATGTCTCTGTGTACACAAATCTGTTGATTTGACTTAATAATCTTTGCATAAATTTCAAGTTAATCAGGTGTGCTGCCATATTCCTGAGTCCCGAAAGATATTGACTTTGTTTAAAGATTAATCTGACAGGTATTTGGTGAATCAAGGATGCATTAAGCCACTGTGCGATTTGTTAGTCTGATGAAGCCCAAGTTGTTAATGATGCATTTCAACGTGTTGTTGTTGGTGCAAAGGCAATTGGGAAATACACCATCCATATGGAAAGGTGGAGATTCTTGTGTGATGGAATTTCTTTCATCAGTTACCGAATAACTTCATTGTAAGTATTTTGTGCATCTTGGTTTCAAATAATAACAGCAACTTTGCCTTCTTAACGAATATCCATGTTGTTTGTGGAAATTTCTTGAATTCTATAGAAAACATTGAGAGTTATCTTTAATAGAATACTTGGGTACTATAATATTTATATTCAATGCAGTCAATGCACCGTCTACATTTTACCCAACATTTAGACACAGAGTGTAGTGGTGATGGATCTTCCTTCTCTAGATGCAACTAGAATAGTAATAACAAAACACCTCCTGGGTTTGCATGGTAAATAAGAGGGTATAATATACAAATTGACTGAATGAAGTCATCATTGTAGGGATTTTTATTGTACAATCCAGGCTTGACAGGACTGATTCCAAGTAGTTTGGGTAATTTGCAACATCCTCGGACGTTGTAAGCATTTTGAATCTTGTAATTCAATGTTGGCAATTTTGTTCAAATTGTTTACAATCGACTAATTTCTAACTCGTTTTAGGATTTTGAAAGGCTGTAGGTTTTCTGGGCGCATTCCAGAAGAGCTGGCAAGCTACATAAGTTGATTACTCTGTAAGTAAATACTCCTAAAAAAACCCTTATTTTTATGAACAAGTACACTTTATGACATTGTGAACCGTTTTCGTTTTTGGTAGGGACACGAATTTTAATGATTTATCTGTAGGTATTCCTCCATCGTTGAGTAATCTTACGAGAGACTACTGGTTCAATTCGTCCAACAATTCCATTAGCGGAGAATTTCCAGTTGAGCTGAAGGGACTTGCTAATTGCGGTCACCTGTAAGTATTATATTTTCTTGAGTATAAGTTTTTCCTTCATGCAGGAATATGTGTTTTATACGTTGTTACCTTTCTAACTGGTGCTTTTATCGTTGATTGTTAAAGCCACTTTAATAAAAACAACTTGAGTGGATAAATTTCACCAGAGGTATTCCTTGAAAATATGAGCCTTAAGGTAAAACATGTGTAAGTATCCATGTTCATTGTGCTTAAAGGATTTAATTTACTTCAGAATAAACGATTTTGAAGAAATTAGACCTTGAACATAGTGCCACTGTGTGCAGGTCATTTGATGACAATTCATTCACAGGACAGATCCCCTCAAGGACTGGAAATGTATCCCCTCAAGTACTGGAAATGTATTTTATTTGACTCTCGTTTTAGTCAAATGCATCCCCTCAAGTATTGGAAATGTACCATCTTTGACTCTCTTTTGAGTCTCCCACATGATCTAATTCCTTTTGGATTTTAAATTACACAAAATCTCCGACTCCTCTTTATGTTGGATATTAAGGTTAAACATCCCCACTTACAAAAATGAATAATGTTCGGTTTACTAACTGTAGTGTCAAATACGAAAGGACACGTGTCATGTGAAAAATAACACAAATGTGTGTTGGTGTATAGGTAACCCGGTTACAATTCTGTTGTTTATTTCTTATTATGGTATCTTAGAGATGAGTTTACAAGTGCAAGTGAATTTGGTGTAAAATAGAGTTTAGAAAATTTAGTTGAATATTTATATGCACCAATACATGGCTGAAGATGTAAGATGTAAAACTTCAATGGAAGATGTAAAATCTAGCTTCTTCAGTTTCGTAAGGAGCATGGCAGAAAAGGGTACCCCAATATCTGTTATTTATAAGGAATTCAGCAAGGCTACTGGTAAAGTTATAGACCTAAATTATCTGGAGATTCCTAAACTAGCAAAACTTCTTGAAGAATTCAGGGATGTAGCATTGCTCAAGAGGGTTGTCCCCAGTGAGGTTTACATATTCCCTGTAGAAACAGAACTTGAGAATGAATCCAAGGACAAGGGCATTGATTATGATCCTGCTGGAAAAACTAAAGACGAGAGTTGCGATGTGAATGCTGGAAAAAATGAGATTGTAGGAGTAGAAAATAAGAGAGTTCATTTGTCCCTTCATATCCATCTCTACTGGTCTTGAGGAACTTCTGTGACCATCAAATCATCTCCAAGTGCCGAACAATTAAACCCTTCGTTAGAAGGTGAATGTTTCAAGAGGGATTATGGATTGCATAATTCTGAGCTTCATCTTAGTAAAAAACCATAAAAAAGTCAACAATACTTTAGAGTAGTAAAAAAGTACAATTTATCAACACAATTCTGAGAGATCAAGTTCCCAACAAAAAAATCATTTATTTGAGCTCCTTGGCCAATGAAGATAAAATTTAAAATAAAAAATCAAAGTGAATTTTATTTAAAAAATGATTTTCAAAATGTGAAGGATAAATATTTATCAAAGTTGAATATTCAAAATAAGAAGATTATATATTTATCAAAGTTGAATATATCAATATCTTCTTCATGCACTTCTTGCATGGCAAATTAAAAACCATTTATATTGTTTTCAGCTAGAAATAAAAACTAACTGCGTATGAAACAATTCTATGTTCGATACAATTTGATATCCATTACACAGCTGTAACAATCTTTTATTTGATATGTACAACTCAAACTATTTTTTAAATGTTGAGTAAGTAGTGAATCCAGAAGATACTGATATCTTTAGTTTTGATAGTATTTATTCTTCTTAATTTGAAAGTTTATTTGTTAAATAAAATTCAAATTCTTTTAAAATTTTGTTTTCATTTATCAAGCAACAGCTAAAAAATTATTTGGAACGTGATCTTTAGTAAACGTATGTTGATAAATTGTGTATAGACTTGTATTGTTAGATGTTGATGGCTTTTGACTATCCCTCGACACTAAAATGAAGGTTTGTATTAAAAACTCTATAATAATTGAAGTTGAAGAGAAAATGCAAATGCAAGGTATAAGTAAATATTTCAGATATTTGCATGCAGTTAGTGCCAATTTTGGCAATGAGCTAAATAACATCAGTGGCTAAGTGAATGTTCAAATAAACATGCAAACAGCATGCATTTAAAACTGTATAGGGTAATCTTCAATACTCATGCGCATGCCTTTTCCTTTTATCAATTTTTGGCAATAAGGATATCCATCATTGGAAACTTTAGGGCGCAGTTGTGGAAGGTGATGTTATACTTGTATTGATATCATGCATGGCAAGATTTTCTCCAACCCGGTTCACAATTATAGGGTTTTAGACTTATAATGTTATATAAAAGAATGAATTTTGAATGGAAAGTGGCCGGATTTCAAAATATAGGACCCTTTTTGTTATAATTCCAGCTGGTTTGAAGGTTGAATAAAGCTTAAAGAATTGATCTACATGTGTTTCCTTTGTTTCCTATGTGATTAAATCTTGTCGAATGAGTTTTCAACTTTCTCATTATGTGTTGCTTAAGACAACTCAACAGATCTAGGTGACCTTCATCCCTGATTTTCCAAAGTTGTTATGGATCTAAGCGAGTATTCTTAGCCCCAAAGATCTGTAGAATGGAGAAATTTGCTCCTTAGTTGCATTGTAGTGACCATGATAGGATTGTTCATCAACATCAAGCATAACATTTAAATTAGTCTTTCTTTGTTTGGTGAGTTTCTTCCGTTGCGGACACCTCACTATTATTCTTCATTAGCATTCAGACATAGTTCTTGCTTGAATTCAACCCCATAACTCCTTGGTAGGCACTGGTCTGCTCTGAGTCCCTCCATTGAGCTTTATAAGTTTATTCTACACATAACAAGTTCCAAGTATCTGTTGACCAAGGCCCTATTGCATTGTTCATTCCCACATCATAGGCACAGTTATAGACAACTCCCAAGTGTTGGCAAGAACCAATCCAAAGTGAGAAACATGATCGTCGAGGTGACAATGGGCATTGTGCCTATAACTGCACCAAGTCTCCACTGACTACTGCAATGTAAGCTTGGGTGTAAACAAAGAGTTAATTGCAAATTGTTTCAAAGACTAGCAGTTGAAGCCATAACTAAAATAATTCAAAGTCCTTTCTTTGATAGTAGCTTGGGGCATTTGGCTTACCAGGAATGCAGACGTCTTTGAGGGCAGATTCATCCCTCCATTCCAATTTGCCTCCCAAAGTAGATCTATTTTTTCCAATTATAAGTTCATCCCAGAGGTCTCTATTCAGACACAACTTTCTCATTAGCTTACTGGTATATCAACAACTAGGGATTATTTTGACAGTGCTAGTCAAGGTAATCCTCCTAGTTGTGGGACTGGGGAAATCATATTCTTGGCTGACACTCTTTTCTTTAGAATCAAGGCAAGCCTAGGAGGGGGTTCTAACAGCCATGTTGAACTTCTATCTTTGAAACTACTCTTAATATTATCTGCAGATAAAGGGAAATCCAAACTTCAGACTTTTGGTGATTCTCTGGTGGTAATAAATTGGATGAGAGGGAAATTCAGAATGGGAAATTTGTTTCTGGGCCCTGTTTCAAGGAGGTAAAAAGAATGTCTTCAGTTTTTAATTCCATTTCTTTTTCTCGTGTCTACAAAGAGCTCAACGCTTAAGCATATTCTCTTTCCAAAAAAATTCTTACAGCTAGCTGATGGAAATTAGATATTGCTGGAATGAAAGAGTAACCAAGTTCTTGAACACATCCATTCAGTCTTTGATTAAGCAGTAGTATTGTTCCAATTTTCATCATGATCCATTTATATTTTGTTGATTCATAGATGTACAGCAGACTTCGCTAAAGGTCCTGGCTCTTTTCAAGTCTGTTAAGTTTTATCTATCTATATAGTTACTTTTTGAAATTTCTGAAGGGACTTTTGATCTACTTTTTGTAATATTTTTGATACCATTTCAGATATGGTCTAATAATCTTTGGATAAATATCTATATGAACTTTAAGACCAGGTCAGAGACTAGTCAAGAGATCTCCCATGGTATATTTTGAGTTATTATGTCTGAGAATCAATCCACTGGATTATGTCAAAATGCATATGGATCTCCCATGGTATATTTTGAGTTATTATGTCTTAGAATCAATCCACTAGATTATGTCAAAATGCAATAAGCATATGTAGAATGTAAACTTCTTTTCCTCTCAAAAGGATTTTATGATATTTTTTCCAAAGAAGAATCAAAATTTTCTTTGATTTCTTTTTTGGAATTGATAAAATACACCTACCAACATCTATGAAGTTCTCCTTCATGACAGATACAAACAGGAAAACAAACAGAACAGAATAGATAGATAGATAGGTAGCTCAAGTGGTTGAATACTGTGAATTGCAAGTGGGAGATCACAGGGTTAAGTCCCCGGGCTGGCTGCCTCTATGAATATTGTGGGCATCACTCGATAACCCTACTAGGTTATGTTTCCAAAACTGCAACCAAATGGTTTACCCCGGGTACCAAATTCGAAATGAGGGTAAGTGCCCAGAGAGTTTCTTGTGATGTGCATTTCATCGAAAAAAAGATAGAAAGAGAGACATCCAATCAAAACTTTTACTACCAAAGTTTTAATGATTTTCTTTTCTTTTCTTCCTTTTCTAAAAAATAAACTATCCACATCTAGTAAAATTATCTTCTCAGAAGCAAAGGAAACTTCAATAATCTAGAAGATAAGAAATTCAACTTCCAATAACACAAAAACCCCTCATAATGAAAAGCATTTTGCATGTACGGCTATTGTTTCCGCATTTGATATTTGAAACAAATATCATGCCCAAATCTTGAGAATTTTTCACTTAAAGCAAAGTGTTTCTGGGAATTTAAAAAATGATGTAATCACTGTGTCATGCAATAAACCGATATTTCTTATTGCAAAAGGTTAAGATTATAAAAAGTCTAAACAGAGTAACAAACCAAAGAAAGGTCTAAAACTCTCCAATCATACTAAAATAATTTTACGGTCCAATAAACTAGAGGCTTGAACAGCCAATTCCAGAATTAAACAACTCATAAAATATTTTGTTCTCTAAGATACTCTCACCAAAAGAAGTTTCAAAATGCATAAAATAAAACCCTTTGCTTCTTACTAGACACTAACCATTCAAGACAATAATTGTTTTTTTGATTTCGAACGTAACAACATGCTTATAAGTTATAGACACCCATCTTCTTGCCATGGCTTGGGAGGTCCCCATCAGGTCTCAAGATGATGGAGCAACAATCATCCCTGTTTTGCACGCATATTCAAAGATACCGCCAGCGTCGATGACAGGCCCGACCTCACCGATAGGATTCAATATGTACTCCTTTCCAGTGGTGTGATTAATAAGCTTATTTCCCTCAATCTCCACAGTGACAATATCACTAGTTTTGCATTCATCACAAACCCGACATTCACTCTCCAGGGGATAGATCTCATTGGTGGCCACAAAGTTCCTAAAAAATATCTTGGCATGGTACTCTGCGACAACAACCTTTACCCTTGCAGCCCCAAGAGCCATAGGGGCATGCTCTCTGGATGACCCACATCCAAAATTGGCCCCAACAATGACAATGGAATATTGGGTTTTAGTCTAGCCATCTTCAATGAATCTGCCATATCTTGCAGGAAGGCCCATCATGGCATAACTGCCCAAATTCTCATATTCCTTTGGTTTGGAGGGGACAAATACTCTGCTGGGATGATTTGATCAGTGTTTATGTTGTCATCTACCACAAAACATTTTCCATGAAAATTTGTATTGTTTGTCTCTGTGGGTGCATCATGGGATTGGGATGCTACTGCCCCTGGGGTTAAGCATGTGATATTTCTTCTTAGTTTCTATGAACTCTCGTCCCATGTTCTTAGTCATACGTGCAACCAGCTACTAGATACAGTAGCACTGACTAGTGATTGATAGGTGATTTTAGTGGTCAACACATGGTTCTTTAAGAACTTCGAAGTCTGAATTGAGTATTGCAGTAATTTCGCCAACACTGTTACTGTTCTAATTACACAATGACTTGGCAATGCGACTAGCGTATCGAACGGAGGGGACAGTATTCAATGAGAGTTTGCAGCTGATAATCGACAATCAAATCGATGCATCACTGATATGTGAGCTATGGATGTTAAGATGCACAAGAAACTACATGGAAGACCAATTGTTGGGGTTCGTCATAACACCTCTCTCTACTATGGCAAGTAAGAATAAACTGATCCAGGATTTTGTAATATCTTTGATTGACCTTTTTCGTTCTCCTCCTGGCATAATTCAGTTAACACTTGCATACCATGGATCAACACCATTGGATTGCTAGAATAAAGCAATTGATGAAGAAAAGTTCTCCATACCAACATCACCTGTAAGTTCATATGCTATTTCGATAGACCGTGCGGTGGAGAATCTTGAGCCTACAAATTACAATGACATTGAATTTCTAGATTTGCAAGTTGCCAGCGACAATAACATCATTGTTTCTGAATTCTTCAAAATGGCCTCCAATGATTTGAAGCCTGAAGACGATTTAAAGAGGGGTTTAGTGATAGCCAACCCAAGTGAAAATGAATTGTCTGGAACGTCATTTTAACATCTAGGTCCATTTCCTACTGCACAAGATGACTATGACATAGCACCAAATCTGGCAGGTGCGAATTGTTCAAGTCCTTCAACACTCATTGCTTATAGTAATAATGTGACTAATTTCCAAACAGAGGCTAATGCAGAGAGCCCTCGACTATTGTAATCTCTAGTATAACGAGTTTCTCTAGTACAATGAGTTCAAGTAGTCAAGAGCAGGGTCTGTGTGGTTTGGTTTCTCAGAAAAATGGCTCCAGTGAGGAATCCTCTAGGTTGAAGAAAATTAGTAGTCCTTTTGAGAACATTTCATTCAATGATAATGTTTCTTCTAAGAATCATGAGAAGTCTTTCTTCATTGGAATCAAACAAAGGAGCAGCTTCTAGTAATGAAGCCAAGACTTTAGAAGGAGAGACATGGATTTCTTTCACAACTCCTCTTGTGAGAACCAACACTCTGATTATTCTACAAGTCTCCAACGGATTAGAAAAGTGCACAATCTGAAAGAAATGAAGACTCCGGGGATTTGTATGGCCTTGAGCCTTCCCCACCTCATGCCTAGGCCAATTCAGAGTGCAACCCAAATAATGCTCCACGCCTTGTGCTTCCCACTCACGCCCTCACGGAGCATTATTTGATAGTGCCCCACCTGTTGTGCTTTGGAGCTCTAAAAATACGCTTGTATGTGTCATCAGGCACTATTCTATAGTACCTTGCTTTTTGTCATTTTACTAGCCATGAAATATGTACACTTGCCACCATACCTAGCGCGATATCCACTACTCCCCTGCCCGTTATGCTCTTGTTGGCCGTGACATGTCTAGAGATGATACGTATTCCTGTAGCCCTAATATATATATGGCCTCCCGCTCTGCTTTGTTCCCTTGATGTCTGCTTGAAGCTCTGGACTATAGTTGTTTCCTTCCTTGCCATCCCCTTAACAGGGACTTAGCTATAATGCAGCTCCCGCTTTGCTTTTCTCCCTTCACTAACGTGTGCTCAGAGCTCTGGATTATAGCGATCCCGTTCCTCACCATCCCTTTAGCAGGGACTTAGCTGCATCACAGCTTTCATCCTTGTTTTTTTCTAATAATGTTCTTTTAATTTTAATTTTTTAATATTTTTAATTTATGTTTATGTTTAATCTTTTTATTAAAGATTTTATTTATTTTTATAATTTTTTATTAATTTTTCTTTTTCTTTTTTAATGTTTTTACTTTATGTTTATGTTTAATGTTTTTTATTAAAAAAAAATTTATATTTAAATTTTCGATGTTTTTTATTTTTTATTTTCTTATAATGTTTTATAAATTTTTTATGCTTTAGTTTCTATTTTTTGGTGTGATGTTTCTTTTTGCTTTTGGGATGCTAAATATTGTATCACATTTTAACATTTTATTATTTTATGGATATGTTTTCAAATTTTAAACAAGATGTAGAGTGTTTTTAAATTATATGTTTAATCATTATGTTACCATATTTTTTTCTATGATTTTATGATTATCTTGTTGATGTGTTCACTTTTACAGTTTAATTAATATAATGAATTTTATTGAAAAAAAATATATATTTTTTAATTTCTAAAATTTAAAGTCACTCAAACTTAATGCCGAATTTTATTGCCAAATTTTTTATGGCCGATCTTTTGTCGAATTTCAAGGTCTCTGAATTTGAACACGAACTCGAACTAGGTGACTTAGGCTGACTCTCAACCTCACGAAGATGACACAGCTCGCAAATCTTGTCAGATCTATCTGGCTGGTGGTCTGTCTCTACTTGAAGCCGATGGGAGCCCACAGGGAATTGGCCTAAGGGGATATGAAGAAAGTGTACCCAATGATGAAAAGTGTATGATGGTTGGATAATGAGTCCATCCTTCACCTCTATGAAATGCTTAGCGTAGAGTGCCATATTCGGGTGGAGTTCGTTCGAAGGATTGGTCCAGGTGACCTCTATGATTTGCCTGTAAATGTCATCCCTGATGCTCTTGTTCACTTCTTGTCTAGTAGGTAAGAGATGATCAGGTGCATCCAAAGAATATGTGAACAGGGGGAGACATTCAATCGAAATGCCCAATGACTCCAAGAGATTTGAAACCCCAACAAACCAACACCGAACACGGCTAGAAGGGCTATCCAAAGCAATGGACTCAGATGATCGATAGGCTAAGTAGGGGTACCACTACCAGTCTTGTCCCTTTGCTAAGACGACAAATCCCCGAATGTGATATAGAAGAGAAACAAGGCTGAACATGGTCTCAAGCCAGAAGGGGTGGGCATTGAACTCTGTCGTGCTAATGTAACCCAACAAGACCACATAAAAGCCACTAAAGGGTGGTCACAACTGTCACCAAGACGAGATTACCACTCTAACACTAACACCACCCCTTAAGTATGACTTGGCTTTGCAATGAAGGAAAGGTGCCATAATAAGACAACCTTTCAGATCAATGGTTGGCCACTTAAGGTGTTAACAAATGATCATCACTCAATAATTGATCAAAAAGATATTAGTAGCGGAAGCTAAAATTGATTTATAGTTTTCAATTAGAGATACTAAGAAATATAAATATTGAATATATAAAATAATGAATGATTATTTACAATGAAGAATGGCCTTGCATTTATAGTCTTCTCATGCAATGTTGCTATAGTAGTTGCAACGCTTCTCCCATATGCTGAAGCAGATGCAACATCTTCTCATGTGAGTTGCTTTAGTAGTTGCATCACTTCTCCCAATTGTTGAAGCAAATGCAACATCCACAATATCGAAAGCTAGAGTGCCTTTGGTTTTATCATTAGTGCCTAATTCCAATTTCTTTATTTTATCTTATTTCGTAGCTTGAGTAGCAGCAAGAGCTAACATCATTTCATTTTAATCTTTGCCACCACCTCCACCATTTAATACTATTTTTTTTAGGTACTGACCTCCTTTAGCATGTGCTTAAAGTCTCCAAACAAATTCATATGATAGGAATGCCCGATCAAACTTGCAAAGAATCTTGTTTTTCATGCTCATATCAAGCACATAGAAGTTTCAGCATAGATCACAATGTCTATGTTTCTTTTTCTGTACGATTGTTTCAGAATTAGTTCGTTATACAATGCATGTCCTCTTTTAGTACTGTTAGTAATGTATGTGTATAAATTCAACTTCATTTTGTTGACAGTGGGCTTGGTATCAGTCTCAGCCTTAACATTATTTGTGTGCAATTTTACCATTTTGGGTGCTTAATATTCTTCCCTTGCTCAATGGGTTTTTTTGTTTGTTGGGCAGCATTGATATATTTCTTTGTATTTTTGTTGATCTTCTATCTTCTTGAAGGCAATCCTGGTTCAATACATGGATTTTTCACAAGTTTATTTTATTTTTCAATAATTCTTTGTGGTAATATTTTAAACAGTTTTAGAATACATTTGTGAACTTGCTGAGGTAGGGTTAGAGTTTTCTGTAAAGATGCAATGATAAGTGGATATGGAACTAGACTCTGAATGCATAGGGTGTCAATCTTAAATAAGGGTTGTGAACAATATTCTTACAAGGCTTGTTGTTTTTAGGTGGTTGAAGTATCTACTTCAAAGGCTGGAAAGCATGGGCATGCCAAATGCCACTTTGTAGGAATTGACATCTTCGGTGGTAAAAAGCTTGAAGTATTGTGCCATCCTCACACAACTGCGATGTAAGTGGCCTTTTCTTTTTTATTGTTTTTTGTTTGATAAAAGAAACCATTCATTGTAATTTTTTGGTGCAACATGACAATTAGATATGTTGATGTCACTGGTTATATTCCTACAGTTTGTGTTTTTGAGCTTGCATTACTAGGTTGATATATGCATTTGGAAGATGGTGCCCTTTATCTTTTAGGCTAATTGCCACCTTTATAGACATGTATTTGTGCAAAAAAATATCACTACATCTCCACCTTTGTGCCAGACAGGTTTTCCTGTGGGGGTAAAGATACATAATATATTTGGCCTCCACTTGTATGAATTAGTTAAATGTACTATAATCACTATGGATGATGGGGATAGACTAGTAATTGTTCTTTTTTTCTTATTTTGCAAGTCCCCTATGTTAGTCGTACTGATTATTAGCTAATTGATATTTCTGAGGATGTTTTTGTAAGTTTCTTTGACACATTAGTTTTACAATAGTTTTGTCTGTACACCCTTTACCATTCAGATTGAACACAAGATTTTCACTTTACTAAGTTGGCTTTTGCACATAAAGCAATGATTACTAATTCTATAGGTTTGAAGACCTTAAAACCATTGGTGTTTTCCTTGGCTAGGTAATATATTTTAGTGTTATGTTTGGAAAATATTTTTTTAGTGACATGTTTATTATGCAATATCGCTGCAAATTGAAATGTTTAGCAGCTAGCTGGCCACTAAAACACATTCGGAGTTATTTCAAAAGAATCATTAAATGCACTCCCTGCCTATCAACCTATTGCCTATTCTCTACTATTATCCTAACAGGTTCCCACCCCTCATTCCTAGGTATTACATAAATATCCTTGATTCCTTAGATATTTCTTTTGTGAAGCTTTGTGAAATGTTTCCCCTATGGGTTGACAACATGCCTTCATGTTGATTTTTTTATTTTTGGTTTTCTTAAAGGAAAAGTCCTACTAAAGAGTTTTATTAGGGAGGTCAATTATTTCCCTATTCAATACCAAATGTTAATCAAGTTAAACATGTCCCTAATTTTTTGCAAGCCAGCTGTAGAAATGTTCAAAATGCATCATAAACTATAATAGGCTACACTGAAAGTGACAAAGCATAAACAGTTCTTGGAATAAATAAGTATGTTTCTTACAAGGAGGAAGATTCCCAGTCTTCCTGAAGGTAGCCATCTCCTAGAAGCGATTCACTAAAAGGGATCCTAAGTAAAGGTTATGTTTTGTGAAAATTTATAATGCTTTTAGCCTTTAGGGATTTCAATGAGAATGTATAATTAAGGATTGGGTGTTCTATCTAAGGATATATTTCTCCCATAATGGTTCTAAATTTTCATGCTGCATTTGCGACAATCTTTTTGTTCCACAACTGCTAGTCAGGTAGCATTGAATGACAATATCAGTGGCAGTTATTGGCCACTCAGATATATTTTTTTTTTCTAAGGAAAACCTAATATGGAAATCCAAGGGATGCTTCCCCACATTTGTGGATGTCATCCCTAGTAATGCCATTGGCATAGAATAGTGCACCTCACCCATGGGGATTCTAACTAGGTACCTACTGACATGGAACTAGGAAAATGATCGATAACATTGGTGACAATATACATACATGTTGTTATTGATACCTTTTTGGAGTTGTTATCCACATTTATGTTTGAGTGCAATGTTATTGATATCCTTCTGGAGCTGTTATCCACATTTATGCTTGAGCTTAAAGTTGGGTGTGCTAGCTTGATTGTTGTTCTAGATGGAGTACAATGACATTCTCTCATGAGGGACAAAATAAATGTGCCTTGCTTTCTTTAAATTTGTGTAGAACATCCAAACATAAGCATAGTGCACTGTACAACTTAAAGAATTTTATTGCACTGAGAAAATTGATAGTGAAAGGGATGACACCTCACCATTTTTAATTGGAAACCATGTTTAATATGTTTCTCATCTCCATATGGAAATATGCATGACTTCGAGAGAGATCAATACACATACCTAGCATTGTTCTAAAGAACATCGCCCTAGCTAAAACTAATTAGAAATGCTCAACCTATTAGCATGCTAACATCTTTTCTTTTCCGTAGCAATATGTCTACTGGTTGTTTGACCTTGTATGATTCTTCCTTGAAATATTTAATCTTGGCCTCTCAATGAATTACTGTCCATTTGAAAACTGCACATGTACAAACTATGCCAACTTTTATAATTGATCTTTTGGTAAGGTTTTATATTATTGTTTCCGTTATATTGGAAAATTGCATACATAATACAATAATACAACATTGAGTGTAAGATTTGATTTAGCAAGATGTTGATTCTAGTGTTTTTTTGTCAAATGTGAATGTTGTGGTTTGTGAAGTGTCTGGAAGCTCTGAGCATTGGTTAGTCAACTGTGAAATGAGCTTTTTGAATGTTTGTCTGATGGTAGGGATTTGATGACATTAACCCCGATCCTTTCTCACTAATGACACGTGGTTACCTAAAATTCTCTAAAGCTTGGTCTCCTCATTACTAAAGTTGGTCCTTTTTTAAGCATCCTTTTCTTTACAATTGACAATATTGTAATTTTTTATTATCCATCTCTTCAAGTGGTGTAGGAATAACTATATTTTTTGGATAAGTGGTGTAGGAATAACTATATTTTATGGATTGATGGTTAATATCCCTTGGAGTGGTTTGTTTTGTATTGTTGTTAAAGCTTTCCATGGGATATGGTAAGTATAGGACATGCATAAGATATAAGTGTAGTATAGAGGTAATACAAACCAATTCCTAATTTCATGAGAAAGAAAGAGCAAATTAAGTTATCTTGTTGGATTTCCTAGGTTTTGAAAAAAACAAATGTATTAAAATTCAATTACCTCAAATTCTTGTATCAAATCTTCATTTCTTGCCATAATTTGCTAAGCGGAGTAAAGCTTGATGGTCAAAGTGGCAAGCCATGTTTGACAGCGAGGACAAATCTATCACTTTAGTATGCATCTTAAAATCATAAAAGTAATGAGAAGATCAATATCATTTTTGGCATTTCATACTTCTTAAACTTGTTATTTTGTTTATATATTTTAATAAAATTGTCATTTAGTTCTATTTTTTGCACTTCCTGTTGTAGAGTAGCTGAGTCGCAGGCATCGAGAAGGAGGTTGTGGCAGAAGAGTGGTCACGTAGAGGAAGCTGCTGGAAACAGTATGAGCGATCGAGTTGTAGCATCAAACATGGAAGCCAACGCTGGAGTGGTAGTCGTTGAGAAAGGAGAAAGGGAGGAAGGAGTTGGAATCAAATCCAACATCGAGACACGGAGATCAGGTGGAGGGAAGTCGTGGATAGGGATGGGAAGGCATGGAGAGAGCTAGGATGTGTGGCTTGTGGGGGAAGGAAAGATCTTGTGGGTAGAGTGATGGTTAGAAGATGGAAGTAGAGGTCGTAGGCTGAGGCACGAGGCTGCTGGTAGAAAAGGAGTTGGGAAAAGGAGAGTTGCGTAGGGAGGTATAGCAACACACAGGCTAAGGAGTAGGTGGGAGGTTGCAAGAAGGAAGATGTCGGTGGAGGGTCGTGGTGTTGTGTTAGGAGCAGATGCATAGAGAGGCCGCAAGTATAAGATTGGCAGGACAACAGGTGCTAGGTTGTATCCAGATGCTAGTAGAGGACAGTCATCCAGGCCCAGCCAACATAGATTCCATGGTAGGGAAATTTCCAGGTAAGCAAGGAAGCTTGGGGAAGTTGTGGGAAGACTTAGGAAATTCAGGCAAGCCTATAAAGATTTGGGCTGCCCAGAAACAGACCTAGGAAACGAGCAAAAAGCTCAGGAAGACCTTCGGCAGTAGCAAAAGGCCAGAAGTAGCCTTGGGCAGAACATAGAGGGTTCGAGTAGTAGGTCTTGGCAATGGGAAGCAGGTCTGGGAAACATAATTGGTCTTTGTTGGGTGGCTTGCTAAGCAATGGAAAGAAACATTATGGCAAAGAACAAGGAGCAGGTAGCTTCGAAGGTTGAGTAAATCAGAGGGAGTCAGCCTTTAGGTTAAAGTGGGAAGGAGCATCCTTGAAATTCTGTCAAGGAGTCATGGTATGAGATGGCCATGCAAGATGCTCAGGACCGGGAGGCTTCTAGGAGCATCTTCAAAGGGAAGTCTTCGAAGAAGGTTCCAAACAAAATGGAAGGGATAGCTTTCTGTTCAGAGGGAGCAAATGACCAGGTGAATTGGAGAGCATCCATGGTAGAGGATATGATAGTGAAGACAGAGCCACCTTCGGGTGGTAGAAGTACCTTTCTTGCTAAGGGGGAGTTTTGATGTCTTTAGCTTTGAAAGATACTTCTGCATAGGCTAAGTGTCTAGCATGGAGAAGTCGTCCAAATTACCTCTCTAGGTATTTGCTTGAGAGAGCAAGTGACCTTTACATCTCATTCCTAAGTCTAACTTAGGAAAAGCAGATTAATTAACTTAGTGTTGACTAATGACTAAAAAAAGTGAACTTTAGATTAAGTCACAACCATTGATCTTAAGTGAGGCTTGAGATCTAATATAAACCATTGATCAATTTGGAGATAAAGGGTTTGGGTTTTGTTCATTGAGATGTTATAAAATGAAGCCTAAGGGAGAAGAGTACACACACAGAATGAGTGAGTGATATCTCATTAAGTGGGTTGAGAAGGACTTCCATTCAATTGTGGAGGGTCAGGGGATGAGGAAAGGAGTAAAGGGTTAGCAAGAGAAATACCAACCAACCAACAAGATTGAAGGACCGATCTTAAGGTTTGTAAGGCTTGGTTATTTGTTGATTTGTATTTTCCTTAGGTGGGCCATTATCCTAGAATAGGAGCTCGTGATTTTATCTTAATACAATCAATTGCTTGTTGGTTTTTCTCCATTGGGGTTTTATAGGGTAAACAAGTGTGTCAAATGTATGATTGATTTCTTGTTTTATTCCACCACGTTAGTATTAAAATTATCAGTGTATATTTGCTTATAATTTTAGAACAAATTTATGTGTATAAAAATTATCATGAACTAGAATTAGATCTAGTAATCAGAAAAATTAACATACAGTTGTTGTTAGGACCACACAACAAAGTATGGAAGCACAATGGGTTTCATATGATGCAAGCCAAACATCCAACCAAAAATAAGTTGCGAGTTGATTTTTTCTTCATATATTGTTTATTTTTATTTTAATGATCAAGAGATCTTCTTTGAATACTCCGTGTTGACATTCTCTATGTGTGGCCTATATAATGATATAGGCAAGCTATCTACAACAACAACAGTAAGTAAGTTTTAACAATTGATGCAATTGCTTAAAATGAGTTAATTGAAGTAGTGTCTTGTTTTATAGAATGAAAATATATTCTTTGTTTACCCATTACTATTTTTCTAATACATTGTTGAACTTTTGGCAGCCTCTCTTCATTTGTGACTTTGAAATGATTTTGTAAACTCTAGCATTGCTCCAAATTCATGAGTTTGTGTTTTGTTTTGAATTTATTAATGTCAAAATTATTCAACACATTAAATGGCATTAGAAATGTTTGTACATGTTAACAAAGACAGTTGAATCTCATTTCGGTCAATTGCAAAAAAGTAGTATGATTCTAGTTATCTACTCTATGATTCGATCTGTGTTGCAAGTCAACATTGTCACAAGACATTAATCAATCATAGATGTTATGTCTATCTTATAGTAAAGGTTAGTGCTACTCTATGTCAAGATGACATTAATTAAGTACTTTCATTTGAAGGCTATAGCTGAAATTGACTCCCCTTTAGCTATATTTTTACATGCATCATGGGTACAATCATTATACAATAGATATGCCTCATATGAATTTTTCCATAATGTTTCTAACTCCTTGTTTGTGATAATGCCATGAAAATAATAATATAACACCGCAAGAAACTTCTAGGCACTTCCCCTCATTTGGAGGATGGTATCTTGTGTAAAGTGGATGGCGCCTAATTTTTAGGCATCTTGAATTGAGGGAATCGAAGGGAGTCAAACTTGTGACCTCCCCTACACCGAAGGGAGATATCTCATGTATAGATGATGACCACTTGATCAAACCCTTCGGGCTAAACTAATACTTATATATGAAAACTATGACTTTTATATAGGTTATGGACTTGGTAATTAATTTTGTTTTCACATTTTTGCACTTGTACTAACAGAATGTAGGAAGGCATATTTATGCCAATATATAAGCAAAAGTAGTTCATGGCACTAGAAAAATAGAGTATATCGTATAGTACATGAATACAGTGCTTAACGCATCTCCTCTCTCCTCAAAATTACTTTTATGAGCCACTTTCTTCCTCCAAATGCAATTTCAACATTAAAGAACTCTAAAACCATGAATTCTAGAATTAAGTACATTATACAATTTTTACTTTTAATTGATGTACAAACTACGAAAGTCTACCAAAATTAAAAATAAAGACTTTTAAATATGTAGGGATTAAGAAAAATTGAGATACTAATCTATTTAGATGAAAAGCACCAACCTATGGGATCTCCATAGGCCCTGACTCAACATTAGTTGTATTAGCACTAGAGGCCTCATGACGACCTACCTAGAAAGTAGTTGAAACCATCTATTTATAAAGCAGTGTTGCAAACATTTCCGATTTCCCCTAATATTTCTGGTTTCACCCAAGTTTTTTCAGGTTGCCGATTTGTCCGATATTTTCCAATATATATATATATATATATATATATATATATATATATAGAGAGAGAGAGAGAGAGAGAGAGAGAGAGAGAGAGAGAGAGAGAGTTTTTGATTGATTTATAAATACATATGTTTCTATTTTTTTTTCAAATATTATATTGACTATTTATGCTAAGGTGTCTTATGAAAACACATCTCCCTTACACTCGGTTGTAAAATGCACTTCCATTTGGTTTTAAAAATATTGTATTGACATTGAGTATTTATGCAAAGCTGTCACATGAGAACACATCTCCCTTACACTAGGCTATAAAAGGCACCTTCATTTCCTATTTGAAATTAGAATAACTAAAGTCCAAAGGCTTTGGACCTATATTGCAGTTAGAATAACTAAATTCCAAAGTCGTTGGACCTATATTGGTTGGACTGTGCTTTGCATGATGGAAGCAATAGGGGATATTTGTGCATGCTTTTTCTTTTATAGAATGCAAGATGTGACTTTTCTCTTAATAGTGTTGTTAGGGAATGTTGTTTTAGTGTTGTTAGGGTATTTTGTTTTAGTGCTTAGAGATGAGGTTTGAGGCTATTGATGTGACTATTGTCCATGCTACCTTACTGCCAAAAAAACTGTTTTCGGACTATTTTGGGCCCAAAAAATCCCTAATTACGCCCATATCTGGGGAATGATCCTTTTCATCACTAATTATGTCCAAATATGAGGAATGATCATTTTCATCACTAATTATGCCATGATCTGAAGAATGATCCTTTTCGTCATTGTTTATGTGTCCAGGATGGAGAATAGGTGTTGTTAGGGGGCCAAGACATACCCAGAATTAGCTCAGACGACCTCGACCCTGTTGTTTTATCCTCAAAATTAGCCCATATTTAAGAACTAGGCCTACTACTTCTAAATTAAGGCTTGAAAGAGTCCAAAAAATACATAGAAATAGTCCATGCCTACCCATAAATGTTGCTTTTGTCTAAATTTGAGCCCAAAGTTTATTTTAAGATGATTTTCATGACTATTTAATACTGCAAAGGGTCAAAATAGGCATAGGTTTTCTCCAGAAAATATTTCTTAACGTTGTTTGAAGACAAAGCAGGCCTAGAACTGCCTCCAAATAGGAAGATCATTGCTGCTTGATGTCCTAGACACACATAGAATGCCTAAATTGCTATAGAGAATGCATAGATCTGTCCTAAAAGTTCTAAATTGTCCCAACCATGCCCATAAATCCTAAAAAAACACACAAAAATTCCAAGTGACCACCCATGCAAATAGGGGGGCAACATGAACTAAGTGAGGGGATCTCTCATAATGATGCATGAGTTAATGATTTATAAAAACGGTGCATGATGTTTAAAAATGTGTGTAATTTCTTACCTTTACAATAACCTAAATAACACTCCCCCCCAAGGAAATGGTTTCTAGTGTTCTCAAGATGGATTTTGGAAATCCTTGCCTTCCCATAACCCACATAACAAGCATCCCACTTAAAATGGCTCCCAATGTTGTCAAGATAGAATTTAAATTGGATTGTTTACACAATTACATATGAAATCAAAAGAACTGCTCTCCCTTAAAATTCACGTATCACAATTTTTTACCCAAGAAATAATATGACATGGAACACATGAAAATTGAATAGTCAACTTCCAGACAACAACATCTTTAGAAAAAAGTCCAACCACAAAGCATTTCATTTTGCAGAACTCAAGTTAAACAACCTTTCAATTATTGCCATTTCTCGAGCCACATGAAAGTATTACTGAAAAATGTAGCCATCTCCTTTACATGGCACTACATGGCTACAATGGGAGCCTGCACAACTTTCATCACCTCTCCCTTGTTTGCTAAAAATAGCCCTGCAAATGAAGCTTGCACAACTTACATCCTCTATATGCCAAAAAACAACCCTACAAATTAACAACATTTGCAGCAAAAGTGTGGCATTTGCAGCAAAAGTGTGGTAGCATGCACAAAAGATGAACAACAGGATTAGAGTGGGAAAAAACCCTTAATGGAGTGCTAGAATGGACACCGAAATTAGAGTGGAGAAAACATCCCAGTTGAAGCATCCATATTAGAGTAAAGAAAACCCCAATGGGGTAAAAAAACATTATGTTATGTAGAGGTGCCAAAAACCATAAAAATATTCTATTATATATAGGTGTCAAAAACCATAAAAAATACATTCTATTATGTAGATTTGTCAAAAACCATACAAAAATGGTATTTATCTATATCGTGAGACTAAAAGAACCATCTTTGAATCAAGGAAAATGTGAGAATATAGTCATTGTAACTCCTTACGTCATACATCCACTTGTCCTCATAACAAGTAGGTGTCATGTGTAAAACAAAATGTTTTACATCTTAGTTTGCTAAGGTTTGTGGTGGATTTCACTTATAAAATTGTCAATGTAGCTTTCCTATTGTCTCCTAGTACTTGTACAGGAAATGCATTGAATTTACTATTGTACTAAATCTTGGTCTCAATTGAAATTGCATAGAGTTTAATAAGTTGTTGATCTAATGTAGTCAGTGAGAATATAATGTACTTTTTAATTGCATTATATTAGATATTTCTGATTTATTTCTGCAATGCGATAGATGACCTTATCTAATCACTCAGAGATATGGAGGACAACGAATAGGCCAAGCAAAGAAGACTGTATATAATGCTAAGGGCACATCTAACTTAGGAGAAGGGTAGCCAAGCAATAAAAGATGTTGCCCCTAACACATGCAAAAGATGTTCCACAAGAGAAACAAATCCAGAAAGCAAAGCAAAAATGAGAATCCTTGCATTGTGCAAAGGAAAAATAGATTTATATAGAACTTGCTTCGAATTCACAACTGCTAAATCCTATTCTCAATGGAAACTGCATCGAGTTTAATAATTTGCTTCTTTGATGTTCTCAATGAGAAAACAATGTACTTTTTAATTGCATTATATAAGATGTTTAGAATTTATTTATGCAATACAGTAGTTTATGCTTTTCTAATATATATTTTCATGGATATACATGCTCAGCTTATGATTTTTTATATGCTGGCACTTAGTCTTATGGAGGCCAAAAAACATTCCAAGCAAAGAAGGCTATATATAATGACAAGGAAACTACACAAGGGAAATTTATCCAAGTAGTGAAGTTGGTGTCTCAGGGATAAACTTAGATACAACTATAAACCAACATAAAATCCACAAAAAAATCATCAAAGAGCTCAAGATTTATCTTCAGAAAATCTCCTTGAGGCAAGATTTTTAACAAATTTGTATATTTTGTTGTTATTATTTAAGAGTGATTAGGGTTGTTCTTGTTCTAGTTCTTGTAAATAGTTTTGGGAATTGTAAATAAACAATGTATTAGTACAATTTCTTCCCTGATATGATATATGCATGTCAAATATCTCTTATTTCAAAATATGAAATGATGAATTTGTTTTCCAAGAAAAAATGTATTTTCTAGTCAAAAGAAATGGGAAATACATTCTTAAGGTAGATCGCAAAATGAGTTCATCTTAGTTTAGATCTTAAATAGAGAAAGTTATATATATATATCAAACACTGAGATTAATGACAAATCTGAGACAACATTTGGATCATATACCCTTGAAAACATAGAAGATAAACAATATTGAAATTCAGTAGATCTTCCTGATATTAGCAACAACATTGACACCATCCTTATGTTCTTCAATTGACCATGATCCAAGAGTCATGTCTAATCTTTTTCAAACAGGGAGTCAACCAACTAATTACGCTCCCGATAGAAATGAGTGAAATTGATTGACTGGAAGTTGTGAGCAATTTGTTTCACATAATCAATGATATTATGGACATTGATCGAGTTGTTCATATAGTTAATAACAAATAGAGAGTTTCCCAAGATCCTAATAATCTGAATATTTTGCTCCTTAGAAAACTTAAGGAGATGAAAAATATTCTATAATTATGCCCAATTGTTGGATCTCGAGCTTATTGAACCAACATTCTGAAAGAAATGGATTGGATACAAATATAAGACAAAACCAAAACCGCATATGAATCCATTCTCTTGAGAATCCCCATCAAAACAAGCCCAAGGAAATATCTATGGAGGGTTGAGAGTCTGAATTTGATGCGTCCTATTCTTCTTGTTAATATTTTATGAAATGATTAAATAGGGCTTGGATTTTACGAATTAAAGAGGTAGTTAGAAGAGATTCTTCAGACAATAACACTTTGTTCCTCAAAATCCATATCCCACATGTGGCAAGAAAGGGTAGAGGGTGAAACTCCTTCATGTATTTAGATTGAAGACACTTAATGATGCAAAGAATCCACCAACTGCGCCACTTGTGGAGCAACCATATGTTGGGAACTAATGGCTAGCTTAAAAAATGAACCTAATTGAACTTCAGTTGGTCTCCTGGTGCAAATCTGGCTGATCCGAAATTGTAGGGATATGTTGAGTTTAGTTGGCCAGAGGAATTCTGGGTGGGAACCCAAAATAATAAAAAGAGACTGAGATGGACAGAAGGGGGGGGGGGATTTTAGTGGATATTAGTTAATATTTGTTGTATCGAGTCTAGTGAGTTGATTTGTGGACTTTAAGTTTTAATTAGAGTATTATGGGCACGTGATTGTGTTCAGTGAGCTGGATTAGTGTCATGCAAACCTTTTAGAATTCTCTTTGTGTGTATGTGGCTAATATTCCACCTCCTATCTGAGATTTAATATGGTTCTATACTATCGGTTATTTATTTTCTAATATATATTTCTTGAGTTTTGTGCAGTGAGACGGGTTTGTTATAGTTCAATTCTTTGTTAGTTAGTTGCCATGTTTTTCTTGCAAGATTTTAAGGTATTTTGCAGCAAAGTGACTGCATCCTTTTGGTATCAGAGAAAACCACAATGGGCCAGAAGGGAATCCGTTGTTGCAGGGTTACCATTGGAGACTTAGCTACTGAAACTGAAGAGTTGGTTCGAGAGGAGAACTAAGTGAGCTTGGAGGAGCCAAAGAGTTATTTCAAGAGGAGAGCCAAGTGTGCTCAGAGGAGCACTAGATTGCATGGAGGTGCATTATTGTTACCAGTGGGTTTGGCTATGGAAATCCATATGGTGAACAACTTTAAGAGAGCAAGATGTTGAGAATCCAAAGAAATATTCGCGAGTAAAAGTTAAAAATGGAAAAGGAGAAGCAATTGAGCAAAGAAGAGAAAGAATGGATCAGGGTAGAGATACAAGCAATTAGCCAACTAATCAAAGAGCGTGATCAAATAATGCAGAGAAAAGCAGAGATATGAACCATCAGAAGGAGGATAAGGGCCTTGGAGGAAAAAGAAAAACATCAAATTGAAAAGAGAGATATTTCAAAGGGGGTCTCAGTTGTGGAAGTGCTTTGCTACTCGGAAGAAGGTGAAGCACTTGAGGAAGAATACATAAACACTAAGAATGTGTGTGTTGTTCAAAGCACACAAAAAAATGATGAGAGGATTGAGCATGTAGAGACCTACATGCATGCAGATAAATGTGAGGAGAATAATGATGCTTCCAATTTCATTCATGTAAAGATTAAGGAGAGAGAAGAGAATATTTACCTTCCGGTGGAGATAGTTGTAGTGTATAGAGAAACTTTTAACAAAGATTACAATGTTGTTGGGGAATACAATGTTGAAAATCAAGAATATAGTGTTGCTGAACACATGGGAACAAAGGAGGATAAAAAAATTCTTCCATTGGTGCAAGAACAAATGGTCGGGAAATACATAAAGAGTGTGTGGTTGAAGATGTAGACAGACCATCCGACTGGGTTGCTGGGAAGGAAAGGTGGTACTCCTAGTTGGAAATAAGTGCGACTATAGGAACTCAAGGAGATGAAAATTTGACTTCATGAGTGGATACCTAGATCCAAAGGTCAATTGCTAGAAAGAAGCACGGAGGAGGGTGTATGGAATAATACCAATACAAAGAAGCGGGGGTTGATGAAATCTTGATAAATAGAATGCTAATGCAACAAAGTAAATATGGGGGAGAAAATTCCGCGTGCTTGGAATATTTAAAGGAAAAGGGTTCCTTTAGTGAAAATGAACCTGACAAAGTTGCATCAAAGGGGAAGATAGCTGAGTATTTGTAGCTCATGCATGTGGTAACAAAGGTGTCAAAGAAGGACATTAAACACGGTGTATCAGATAAAAAAGGCAGTGTTCCAATTGTTAATGTAGCTGAAGACCAAAAAGCTATGGAAGAATCATTAAATGTTCATGAGCAAAGAGCTAATTATAGTCTGAAAAATGAATTTATGAAGATAGATGGTTTAAACCAAGGTTGGTTGGTGCAGCTGAGTACATGCATGAAGGATTATATGCAGAAGCTCAATGCTATCATAATGAAAACAAAGTGGTTGTTGTTGACTAGACTGTTG
Source organism: Larix kaempferi (assembly GCA_027924585.1). NCBI lineage: Eukaryota > Viridiplantae > Streptophyta > Pinopsida > Pinales > Pinaceae > Larix > Larix kaempferi. Next base: position 14,412,001 of record BSBM01000162.1, read on the forward strand.
TTGCTTAGGGTTTTGTGGTTGTATTTTGATCGATGGAGAAAACATAGGAAAACAACTATGAACTAGGAGGTTCATATTTTCTTTCAACGTGGGAAGAATGATGAGGAGAATCCTCCAACTGCGCCACCTGTTAAGAGATGTCATTCATAACAGAACCTCCACTTGAATTCAGTTCGATCTTTCCGATGTTGTGGAGCATCCATACATTGGGAACTAACGACTAGCTTAAAAAATGAACCTAATTGAACTTCAGTTGGACTCCTGGTGCCAATCTAGATGATCCGAAATTGTAGGGATATGCTCAGTAACGAGTTTAGTTGGCTAAAGGAATTTTGGGTGGGAACCCAAAATGATAAAAAGAGACTAAGATGGATAGAAGGGGGAGCTTTTAGTGGATACTAGTTAATCTTTGTTGTATCGAGTCCAGTGAGTTGATATGTGGACTATAAGTTTTAATTAGAGTATTATGGGCACATGATTGTGTTCAGTGAGCTGGATTAGTGACATGCGAGCCTGTTATATTTCTCTGTGTGTGTATGTGGCTAGTATGCCACCTCCTATCTAATATTTAATATGGTTCTATACTCTGGGTTCTTTATTTTCTAATATATATTTGTTGAATTTTGTGCAGTGAGACGGGTTTGTTATAGTTCAATTCTTTGTTAGTCTGTTGCTCTATTTTTCTTGCATGTGTTTGAGGTATTTTGCAGCAGAGTGGCTACATCACTTAAGAAAATAGGAATCAATGGAAAAATCTAACCACAGATCCTTTTTTTGATAGATCACTTCTAATTTAGACTTGGAGAAACTACATTATTTGAATAAATGGTATGTTTTTTCTTTCGATTTCTGACAAAGGACACATATTCCAGGTCCATCCCAGTTCATTCTCTGCAACCTATCCCAAGTGAGGACCCGATTGGAAAGAAAGATCCACATTAACGATGTGCATTTAGGTAGAATGATAGTCTTCCAAACTTTTCCGCCACCACCAACATCCTGGAGCATCCTCTGATCGAAACATTGATTCATATCCTAATTTTGTTGTATAAGATCCCTCGACCGAGTTGTATATACAAACTAGAGAATCAACCTTGTTCTTGATTTGAATATGTTCTTTGGTGAGGGACAAAGAGTAATCTTCCCAAACATGGACCCAATGGCCGTTGAAAGCTAGATCATGACTAGAAACCACCCTTAATGCCACAAATTGGAGTTCTTTGGAACCACAATCTTGTCCAGGGTATCCCTACCTAGAATTTGAAGATATATGATGAGATATCTAGGAAAAATCACCTGAGAATATAGGCCCACAATCGCATCCGTCCCCACACAAATATATTTCCCATTACCCACCTTCCAAGCGAGGAAATTACCTATGATAGGAAAGGATTTAGTGAGGGATTTCCAATGATTCAAAACATTTTGACTCGATTTGTTCCTTCTTTAAATACAATCAATGATAGAACCCATAGAGATGTATTTTGCAACCAAGATAGACTTCCATAGACTATTCCTTCTGAAAAAGATCCACAAATACTAGGCGAACATGGTCTTGTTAAATATGTTGATGTTTTTGAGACCCCATTCACCACGAGCCTTAGGGGATGCAAGAACATTCCATTTACGATGTTTTCATTGTATCTCCTGTAGTTGTTCTCTTTTCTTTAGCAAAGAGGGTTGAAATTGTATCTTCTAAGGTTTGAAAAGGCATTTGACTAAAAGTAAAAATAACATTGTTATATTTAGAAGGAAAAGTTTTTAACAAAATGGATTTGGCATTCTCTTCATCTACTATAGCATTGATTTCTGCTAGTTGTTTAATGAGAGATCCGATATTACTTATGTGGCCAAACAAAATGACTCCATTATCCATATTGAACATGAATAACTGAAGCTTTAGAGAGAGCTTTTCATTTATTGATTTTGCTCCAAACAATTTATTTAAATTATCCCAAATTCCCTTAGATGGTTTTTCCAGATCTACACGATGTAACTCAAAATTTGAGAGATCAAGGCCAAAAATATCTTTGGATTCTTCATCTTTTATCTACCATCTAGTAATCTATTTGGATTTGTAGGTGAATTTTCATTTCCATTACTATTCCCCACAAGAATTTGTTCATCAACTGCATCTAGATTTATCCTTTCTAGATGTGTAAATCGAGACCATAGTATTTTTCTAAAGGGATTTCCATTAAAAAATCAAATTTTATGTAAACAATATTAAAAATATGAGATATCTTTGCTTGAAAACAACAAACTGCTAGAAAATAAATAGAAAAATTCTTTGTTTGTACTTTGCACCCTTTGAAACTGGAAATATGATTCCTTACGCTAGAATCTAAATGAAACAACTAATGTTTTTTTTCAAAATAGTATTGTGAATTTTATGTCTCTTTGGATTCAAAGTAATAATGCTTTGGGATTTGATCTAACAACTACTACACTCAAATTTTGGTAGTCTATATAATAAATTTCATATCACAACTTTCTTGACTATGTGTTCTGTTAAAGCAAAAAGTCAAGAATTGCCACTATCAATGTCCAACCTTTCATCAAATTACATCAGATGGTACCGTATTATAAAATGAACTAGATCATTGTGATGAAACCACATATAGGATCGAGTCCCCTCCTCCTCCTCCTCCTCCTCCTCTGCACTTCTCCTCCCTCCTCCTCCCCCCCCCTCCCATGCCCCTCTCCTCCTCCTTCCCCCACATATCCTCCTCCTCCTCCCCCCTCCTTCGCCCCCTCACTCTGCTCCCTCTGCTCCCCCCTCCTCCTCCACCCCCCTCTCCTCCCTCTTCCTCCTCCTTCACCCTCCTCCTCCCTCCTTCCCCCTCTTCCACCTACCTCCACCCCCACCACCCTCTCCTCCCTCTTCTTCCTCCTATGCCCTCCTCTTCCCTTCTCCTGTCCCGCCCCTCCTCCTCCGCCCACCTCCTCCCCCCCGCCCCTTCTTCCCTCCCTCTTCCTCCTCCTCCTCCGCCTACCTTTCCTCCTCCTCCTCCTCCTACTTCTACTCTTCCTCCTCCTCCTATTCCTACTACTCCTCCCCCTTGTCCTATTTCTCCTCCTCCCGCTCCCTCTCTATCTCATCCTCTTCTTCTTCTTCATGTACACAATATGACATGACAACAAATAAAAGATCACCCCATTTTAACATGATCCAAAATAGTAAAAAATAGTCTTTTGTTATATATAAATTTGAGAAGTAGTATTAATGTGTTCTATTAGTTAGTAATGCATTAGGAGAGAAATTTTGATGATCCACCATTTACAATTTTAAACATACAAACAAAATTATTATGATGCACTAAGTAAATATTAATACTTTATTACAATGAATATAAATTTTAACAAATAAATTAACATAAAACTCAAAATATTAAATAATAATAAAATATATACATTTAAAACACATATATCTCTAATATTTATATTTTTAAACATTCTTAATAAAACATATACATATATTACACATAAATACAATAAAAAAATTGGAATGAATAGATGCATGAAATATTAACTTTTGACATACTTTACTGCCCATTAAAAAATTTACAAACTTTTGACATACTTTACAAACAATTAAATAAAAAATATACAAGCTTTTGGCCTAAAAACTTTTAGCATACTTTACAAACAATTAAAACTATACAAACTTTTAACATACCCAAAATATTTTTAAAAAAATACCAATTGTGTTAGAAACGAGCATAGATCCAAATCCTAGGCTCTATCAAGCACTGAGAAATCTCCCGAATAGCTCCTTGAGTACAATACGTGAGTATGAGGGAGATCTTGTAATGTGTGAGTTTGTCGAGTAACAAAATAATACAAAGTAAACGAAAAAGAATAATGAAAAGTAAAAAGTAATAAATATTATGTCGGCCATAAACAAAAAAGAATAATACAAAGTAAAAAGTAAATATGAGACTTAAACTAGAGACTTTAGAGCTTAGGATTATGTGATAAATATTATGTCGGTCATAAACAAAAATGAATAATACAAAGTAAAAAGTAAATACGAGACTTAAACTAGAGACTTTACTTTTTACTTTTAATACAAAGTAAAAAGTAAATAAGAGATTTTAGAGTGTAAGTAAATACGAGACTTAAACTAGAGACTTTACTTTTTACTTTTAATACAAAGTAAAAAGTAAATATATATGAGATTTTAGAGTGTTTGTCCAGTAACAAAATAATACAAAGTAAACAAAAAAGAATAATACAAAGTAAAAGGTAATAAATATTATGTCGGCCATAAACAAAAAAGAATAATACAAAGTAAAAGTAAATATGAGACTTAAAGTAGAGACTTTAGAGTTTAGGATTAGGTGGCTTAGGTATTGCACTTAAGGAGCTATTCAATGAGAGGTTTGCACCTTGGGAGATTTGATCCCTTTCGGCGCTTGATAGAGCCTAGGATTTGGATCTATGCTGGTTTACTTTGTATTATTCTTTTTTGTTTATGGCCGACATAATATTTATTACTTTTTACTTTGTATTATTCTTTTTTGCTTACTTTGTATTATTTTGTTACTAGACAAACTCTCCACAAACACTCTAACATCTCATATTTACTTTTTACTTTGTATTATTCTTTTTTGTTTATGACAGACATAATATTTATCACCTAATTCTTGCTCTAAAGTCTCTAGTTTAAGTCTCATATTTACTTTTTACTTTGTATTATTCTTTTTTGTTTATGACCGACATAATATTTATCACCTGGTAAAGTTTCTAGTTTAAGTCTCATATTTACTTTTTACTTTGTATTATTCTTTTTTGTTTATGACCGACATAATATTTATCACCTAATCCTTGTTCTAAAGTCTCTAGTTTAAGTCTCATATTTACTTTTTACTTTGTATTATTCTTTTTTGTTTATGGCCAACATAATATTTATACATTTTTACTTTGTATTATTCTTTTTTTTTTACTTTGTATTATTTTGTTACTCGACAAACACTCGACACATGTTACAAGATCTCCCACATGTTACAAGATCTCCTTAATACTGAGCTGTAGAGCACCTCTTGAATATTAACTTTTGGCATACTTTACCGCCATTAAAAATATACAAACTTTTGACATACTTTACAAACAATTAAATAAAAAATATACAAGCTTTTGGCCTAAAAACTTTTAGCATACTTTACAAACAATTAAAATTATATAAACTTTTGACATACCCAAAATATTAACAAAAATATACCGACTTTGTTAAAATAGGGTACATGGCATACTGGTATGAGCCTGCACTGCAAGTCGAAATTATGGAAAACATATATTTATTTTGTTTTCCTAAAATCTTTTTGGTAATTTTGTTTCTCTAAAATATTTTATACAGAGAAAGACATAAGCCATATGGTTTGGAAGCAAAATCATTCATATATTATACAGAAAAAGGCATAAGCCATATGGTCTGGAAGCAAAATTCATTCATTAATATATGTACTAATACTAACATATCTCTGGCATCCTTTTATATAAAATTCAAAAACTATGCCCTATGCTCTTAAGAAAAATTCATATTAACATATATGTACAGAAACGATCACATTAACATATGTACCTACGTATAGAAAAGAAATTCATTAACATATGTGCAGAAACAAAAAATTCATTAACATATCTACAGACAAAATTCATTAAACATATGTACAGAAACAAAAAATTCATTAACATATGTACCTATACACATGAACGTCATCTCTGCATGCACTTAACGAACTCCGAATGACTTCCATTTGGAGTTAATGTGACCAGCACTTATCTGCGGCATCACGATTCATGAAATCGAGTCTCGAACAACTGATATAATTTTGTGTGTGGGTCGTAGCTGTCGTTGTGGTTCATATAGAGAATGACCAGAGCAGAGCGAGCTGGCTCTGAAATAGAAAGGCGATATTGCTAAAAAAGAAAAGCGAGGTCGATAGGCTACACTAGGCTGGTTGCATGGTGCCCGTTGGAGGCGTGAAAGGCAGTATTGCTGAATAGAAAGGTAGTATTGCTGAAAGGAAAGACGAGGTAGATAGAATGATCAGACCGGAGCGGGCTGGATGCATGGTTCCCTTTAGAGACATGAAAGGCGAGGTTGATAGGCTACACTGGGGAAAATTTGTAAATGAATTTAGGAAGGGCTAGACTAGGGCAGGGCGGAGCAGATCAGGCCTCTAAATGAATAAATACATGAATACATGAAATTAGGGTGGAACAGATCAGGCTCTAGTGCCCTTTGGAGACATGAAATGGAAAGGCGGTATTGTTGAAACGAAAGGCGAGGTCATAGGCTACACTACAGAAAATCTGTAAATGAATTCAGGAAGGACGAGGCTAGGGTTTAGCAAATCAGGCCTCTAAATGAATGAATACATGAAATTGAAAGAAATAAGCCAGTGATACATACCGCTATTGAGAGAAATCACGAATCTTCGTCTTGGAAAGGCAGCTCAACCACGTTCGCATCTAGCAGAGGTCCTTTCAGAGCATTTACCCTCCAGTGCAGTGCAGTCCAACCTTCTCCATTGCGCATGACTCAGTCATACTCAGGGATCAGACTAGATAGAGGAGCAGGACGAAAATGTTTTGAAAGCGTGTAATAGTTCATATATATATAGGTGCTTGGCTCTTTCACTTGCAGGCAGTGTGTCTCACTCTCTTTTGAACTAATCCTTAACAGATGAACAGATTGCATCTTCCTCTCTGATCTTACTACTTTTTACCTTCAACGGATAGGATAGCATAGGTTCTTTTTCGTCTCTTACTGGGAATTGTTTTCAAAACTTGAACTTTCATTTAAGGGTGTAGTGAATTAGTAAACAACTATGAACCCCAATGAGAAGAGTCTGGCAGTAGACAACATTAGAGTAATCATGTTTGTACGATAATGAAGTAGACTAATAATCAGATGCCATTCAAGGAGAAGTTCTATCTGGTTGGGAGTCTAAACTGGATGTGAAGTTTAATTCTTCCATTAGCATTCAAAGGCTTCACCTAATCAGCGAATTGGATTTCATGTAGCATAGGTGGTCTTGATCGTCTCACACTCTGTGTAAATAGATGCTCTTCACCTTCATTACTCTTACTAGTGATGCAAGAGCATCGGTTTCAAACTAAAGTTTCGGCCTCTAAAAGGTCAAATCAATCTTACCAAAGGGAGTGAGTTCCCTCAATTTGATTTTCTGAAGATAAGATTAGTTAGAGAATAAGGGATTCGATTACTCAATTAATTGTAATTTCTATTTTGAGCAAATGAGATAGTTAGGAGTTTTAGTAGTAGATTTGATCTTTCCCAAAAAAATAAATGGATTCGATCCTTTATTGGTGGATCTCGATCGAATCAGTGCATTGTGTATAAGATGGTAGCTTAAGTTCTATTATAGTGGAATAGGAGCGATCTATAATGAAATGAATGAAGAATGTTTTGATTTTCAATCTAGATATATCCACCTCTTTCCACATGCTCTGTTTTGTGGCCTTTGTGTATAATATTCAAAGGATTTTGATGAAAGACAAATTCAAAGGTTCGATTCTTTGCTACGTTGAGAAGGAGATCTGGAGTTGTTCAAATCCAGATGCATCCTTGATTCTTTCATGCATGAGAAGCATCAAAGACTGTATTTTCTTCATTTCCTTTACATGATGATCTGTTTGCTATCATAGTTGCTTTGGAATTAAATTGGAAATCAGATTGTTTAAATTTTAAAATGAAGTTCTCCTTAGGAAATCTGTTAACCAAATGAATTTTGGATCCACTCCATTTATGAATGGATCTAACGGTGGTAGCTCGAAGTAGAATCATAGCAAATTTTTTTATGAATCTGGGCACTATTTAGCAATGATTCGATGGTTAATATGTTTTCTTGATAGGTTAAAATTTATAAGGTTTCCACTATCAAATTCGTGATTGCATAGTTTTAATTTGAGTTTTGGCAATTTACATTGATCAATTTCAATTCTGAATAGAACTTCCAATCTCAGGGACGTATTGGTTCATTGAGAACAAATTAGATCCATCTTTGATGAATGGCAATCATATGACACTAACTCTCTGGTGATTTGTGGAACTAGTTGCAAGAACTTTAAATTCATGTAATACTTGTTCTATTACAGTTACAGGATTATCAATACCTGTAATGGTTATATTTTGTCCAGTTACATTGTTAAGAGCTGGGTTTGGGGATTAAAAGGTTGTAATTAGGGTTGTAGTCTCAAGAGAGAGCTATTTTAATGACGAGGATAGACTGTTCTCAAAACCTAAAGCATAGAAACCAGTTCAGCTGAAAAGAGAGGTTTATGGAAGGTACACTATTCTGCTCACATGCACCAACTAGGTCGGATAATCCTTATTTTTGACCCAAAACTATCAGGAACTCTTGGGATTTTATGTGTAAAATTTTGGTTATGATATTAATTTCAGTTGACAACCTTTTCATATGCATCGTTCTCATTTTCATACTGCTTTTGATTACTGTAGTGCTGAAAATGATGGATTTGGGAATCCTCATTTTCAAAGTTTCTATAGCCCCAAAGTGTAGTTTGGTAACTTGGGCTACCAGAGAAATTCCTCTCATGCTCATCTTCATCATCATTAGTTCTCAAACAGTGTCTAACTAGCTTTGTGGGAGGAAGAATGCTCACTTGAATTTGATACACTGTTACATCTTGACCTCTTGAATTGGGTTCAACCTTATCCTCAAAACGAGCATTTGTTTCATAATCTTCTTGATTATGACTGTACTCATTATTATATTGTTGGTTGGATTTGTTCACATGATACCAACCATCCTTTGACCAAGAAACTTGATCGCCCAATTGGTCTCCTACACTTTCAGAATCAAAACTTTCTTTCTGACAAGATTGAACTTTTTCAAAGGCCAACCTAGTGCTAGAAACAACATTTCCTCCATTTCTCATCCTTGAATTTTTAGCCAACCTAGTGCTGGAAACAACATTTACTCCATTTCTCATCCTTGAATTTTTAATGTCTAGTGGCTAATCATTCATTCTAGACCCAATGTATTTATTACCATGTTCCAATCTATTAACATGCATTCCATATTTCCCTTCTTTTTGATCCCTTAAAAGTGCTTAATGAAGCTCATGTTCACCGTCAGAATCCAGTGGAAAAGTTGCAATCCTGAAATCCAGAGAACTGTTAAGTCTATTGAATTCTGAATGGGAATGCTTAGTAAGTGATTTTGCTTGACTGAAGGGTACATTTTTATTAAGGTCGTGATAGTGGAGTTCAACAATCAACACCACCAACACCAAGGTACATAGAGAGGTTGATGTGTTGGATTAAATTCCAATCCCTTACCCTCGTACATATAGAATCCAATGGATACATTGCAATTCTTAAATATTGAGAATTGAGTTTGTCGAATTATGAATGGGATGAAGTCTGATGAGGTTGGAACCACTCTCAAACTTCTTGAAGCAATTAATGGTAATATTAAAAAATTTAAGTCAAAGGATAGAAACAAAATAATTAACATTACCATTTAATATTAGTGACTTCCATGTCACTTGTACAAAATCATTGGGTTCGTGCAAAACTAGTCCCCTCCAAATGTGTGCCCTGGTTGATTGCGAGTCAACCCGGTCACGTTAAGTCAGACTCTGATGGTTTGACCAATTTGGTACCGAATCGACCTAGTCAAGTTCTGACTCGGCCAGTTCGGTACTAAATTGATCGACTGAGCCGGTTTGGTGACCAGTTTGGAACCTCTGCTGGTCAACTCGATCAACTCGGCCGAGTCCGGGTCCGAGTCACCGGTTTTTAAAACAATGAGAAAAACATGGATCTAGAAGAATCTAAGCTTGTTGTTCTCTGAGAAATGAATGGGTCTAAGAAAAAAAACATATTTTATTGTAAGAAGATGGAGCTACAAGCCTATAAAAGGACTAGCTCTCCATTTGTAGTCATGGATGGATTTTTGGGAGAATTCTCTTGAGCTTTATTGAATATCTAATCAAAGCAACGGAAAGTTAAGGGTTTCTTATGTGTAGTTGTACATCCTTTCGCTTCTTGCTAGTTTATGTTGTTGGAAATTTGGAATACCAATTTAATTATGCTACAATAAGGGTTTCGAGCATGAGACAGTCATGTCTCTTAAATAAGAACTTTAGATGAGGCGAATTCCCTAAAAGGTTCTTGTTGTTTTTGCTTACTAGTTGATGCTTCTATGTTATGCCATTTCAGTGAAAGGTTGCATGTGTGCTTCAACTAATAATAAGATCATCATTTATTGATTTGCATGTACATCCAAGGTCACCTTTGGAAGGAGCCATTTTCTCATATAAATTCCAGCTTTATAAATCTGCCTCATTTATTTTTTTGCATGTTTGTAACAGCAATAACTAGATCCATCTTTCATCTATATGCAACCCTAGTTGTTAATTTATGACCCCACTTGCCCTTGTGGACTTTGGCACTATTCTTGACTCTTACCCTATCAATCACCATAAATTTAATCAAATAAACCAAAAATCAAATCTATTTCATTAAGGCACCTCTTCTCAACATCTTGAGCTGCCATTGCATAGATTTAGTGATCCTAACCCTAGGGACACCCCCATTGTACTGAAGAAGAGAAGGTCTAAAGTGAAGAGGGTTGTGTGTTGACATTGGCATCCCTCTTGGGTTGCCCATTCACACCAATATTGAACTTTTAATCTCAAGTGTTAGTTGGATCAATAACATGCTAGATCTAATCAGGGTCACAATTTTGTAGGAATGCTAGCTGTCCAAAAGAATACTAACTTTGTCAAGATTGTAATTTTTCTCTCAGTGACTCATTTTGGGTCTTCTTTAGTTCGTTGGAAAGAAAATTAGAACACGAAATTGGTTCCTCAGGATTCAGGCATAAAATTTCAAAGATGCATGGAAGGCCTAAACAATGCACTAAACATTAATGATCCAATGTTGCCAATATTAGGACCATTTTTTGGATGGACCTAGATGATCATATGGATAAGTGCTTCCCCATTGAGTAATAATGGTCCCCACTAGGTCAAGTACTTGTACCAAATGGGGACTTTTTGTTAGATTTGGTTTGAGTGAAGAATTAACAACCTAACTTGATTTGACAACCTGATAGAGTTGTATGTTCTATTAGTGGGTTCTCTTCAATCAAGTGTCCATGATCTAATCTGTTATAGCTTATTCAATGTAGTCATGGTTGAGCTTTGTAGTGTCTAAGTTCTCTGTGATCCCTAAGGTGTCCAATGGAGGTGGAAATTATGGTTGAACCGTTGAAGTAGTGTCACTTTAAAGATAGGGTGTAAGCTAAGAAAGGGTGGAAGCCTTTCGTTCATAAAATGGTGTAAGGCCCTTATTAAAGTGGTATGAAATTTCTATGTCAACATACGATTCAATCTCTCTACAAGTGCAACCATACCTTGTCACCAATCTGAAACTTGTGTGGAACATGATCCTAATCATGTTTCTAGTTGTACTTGGTGTTGGCTTTCTACAAAATATTGTGAACTGGTTGTTGGATGTATTGGTGCCATTTAACACATTTTTTTGTATATACCTTGTTTTAAGCATGGAAGGACTTGTGTTAATGCAATGGGCAATGTTATATCAATTTTGGCCAATATTTGGAACACCAAGCTCATCTAAAAAGGATCAGGGCCAATAGAACTTTGAAGAAGTTTTCTTTGTAGCTATTCTAAACATAAGGAATGGTTTCATCATTTTATGTGGAAACTTGAAATTGTACAATCACCATGTTGACTACCTTTGTTTTCCCAATGCTTTAGAGATGTAAGGAAGTTAATTTGGCGTCCATCATGGACCAAAGTTGGACCAAAGTATATTGAGGAAATTGTTGTCCTGATCATAAACAATTGTCTTTGGCAACCCAAAATGAACCCAAACATGCTTGAAGAAGATCTTAACATTGGCATATGTTGTGATATCTGTCCTACGAGATGTCAAAATTGTCATCATAGAGGATCAATCAACAACCAAAAAAATGCAATAGTGTCCATGTTCATTTGAGACAAAATATGACATAACTTCCATGGACCTTAACTCCCAAGACTTATCTAGAGTGTGCAAAAGAATGCACTATCATTTCCTTTTGATTCCATGTTTAGCGATGGTAGAGATAACCAACAATTTAATATATCTATTGACATCTTGTTCGAGTTGTCACTATTACATTTGGGGTCCAAGTTCGAAATTTAGACTTACATTAAACGTTAAATATCGGTTCTCACTGTTGAATGGGCATCAGCTGATCGAGATTTTTTTTTAAATGCAATAAAACGTCTCTTATGTGACGTTATGGGTCATACATATCTTAAGCGATGCCCAAGAACGTCCTTGAAGTGATTCCCATGAACGTCGTTCAACCAAACTTAGATACCATCACATTGTCGTCAGTTGATTGTCGCTTAAGCAATGCATTGTTAATTGTTTTATAAAAAAAAACAAACCAATGAGCATTACACACTTCGGCCATTACCTAGCTCCATCTTGGCATGGGAAATCCTCCACGTGCAATCCTCTTCTGGCATGGGAAAGTGGGAAATCCTCTTCTGGTGTGGGCAATCAACGGGAGAAAAGGAGTAGAGGAGATACCCTAAACCCTACAATGTATTTGGTAAGATGCTCACACCTCTGCAAGTTTGAATGTGTTTGAAGAATTTACATGATTGAGTTTGCAAAGTCGACAGGCCTTACACACTTCTCCCATCTCGCATTTCTGCTCTATCAAACCTCAAAACACATTAACATCGATGTGCATTAACATTGATGGTCATTACACACTTTTGCCATTACCCAAATCCATATTGGTGTGGGCAATCCTCCAAGGAGGCAATTGATCCTATACAGACGATTTTTTCCATGGTATAAAGATCCTCCCTTCCCTTGACTTTGCAGCAACACCCTTATTTTGATCTTGGTGGCATTTCAGTTCAACCTCCAAATTTATTTCTTCACCTAATACCTCAGCTGTTTGAGATACACTACTATCACCTTTATATTCATGCTTCTTAGTAGTATGTTGAATATATATTTTAGCTTCCACCGATTCATATTTAGTGCCTTCTTTCCCAACTTAACTGATTTGAACAACTCTGTCAAATTGTGAATCATGTTCCTCATAATGACTATCACTGTCATATTTTTCTTCCATTTCAAACTGTTGGTCATCATCCCAGTTTTTTTCACATTTCACATATTTTCGTTTGTCATCCAGATCCAAGCCAGGATCATCAACATCTATACCATCAGAATCACCATAAGCAACATGTTCATCTCGCAATTCTTCTCCTATATCTTCTTTCACCCAATTAGGAAGCCTTGTTTCTCTGTATTCTCCTTCTTCAACTTAATGCTCATTTTCATCCTATTCAACAATCTCCTTTTTAGTATCTAAAATAATGTCAATATTCGAAACAAGTTCATATTCATCATCATAAACATCAAACTCACAGTCATCACCATAGGCAATTTCTGTGGCATCCTCCGTAGATTGCTTGTCCACACAAGCATCAACGACACAGATAGTCGCAACATTTGCATCATCAACAATGCTATCCTCATTGATAGTTTTGATAAGATGTAGATCCTTGGCTGGAGAAGATGGGGAACTATTTTGGCACAAGATCAGGATTTTCATAAGTTGTTTCACGACCACTCAAGTTTCCCTTGTAACTAGTACCATCGGTTGCTTCAAAATTATCTTGTGCAGGTTCCTTATCTTGCTTACAATCAACAGAAGACTCAATTTTATCAAACATATCTACATTGTCATCAATCGGAGTATTATCTAACTGACTGTCACTTTGCAAAGAAGGGTCTGTTTCCAAAAGGCAATCTGAAGGTTTCTCTATGAAATGTTTATCATCTTGGGCATCAACACAAGAAACATTAATAACTGATTCGCAAACTCCTCCTGAAGGTGCCATGGAGAGGTTTAGTTCCCTTTCAGCTAATGATTCCTCTGATAATGAAACACTCTTATAGATATATGCATGGTTCATCTTGCGCTGGTTGAGAATGGAATCAGGATGAAGTCTGAGAGAACTATCAAGTTTTGAATCCTTTCCAAAAGCTAGGATTTCTGAGAAATTGAGTGCATTATTTTCTTGGTCTGCCTGTAAAAGCTTACTTAGTATATCTTGTTCAGATTTTCCACTATCATGCTTAACTTCTGAAGCTAATATGTGTACCTGAATCCCATCCAAATGTTCTAAGTTCTTATTGTTTGCAGTATCTGTAGGTAAAAATTTAGGTTTAGGATCTATATTTACAACTTCTAGTTGCTTTTACCAAGAACCCATAGGGGTATTCAAATCCCAATGCGGCCTATCATCATTGAAATAGCCAGAATCCAACCTCAAAAGCATTCCTTTCTCTTGTTTCTCTCCATCTTCCTGTAAACCTGCAACATAACACTGCCTAGCTACATAAGACATTTTACTATAGCCAGTTGTCTCTAAATGATTTCTCGATCCTAGAGAAATTGAGTGACAACATTGGGCTAATTCCATTGATTCCTCTGTCTCCATGCATGTAATGTGATCTGTTCTCCTCAGATTATTACAATATGAAATTTCCTTGATTACATGGATTTTATTCTTTGCAGTGGGTAGTAGATCACTCTCTAGCACATGATCTCATCTCCTAAAATATTCTTCCTGCTTCAGAGTGTCCATGTGTGCATAAAATTCTTGTTTATTATCTTGACTGCCAATATCACCATCATTAAATCTTAAGTGTAGGCTTAGGATTCTTGAATTCCACTAATTCCACTTTGGATACTTTGTCTTCCAAGTTGTTGCTCCCTAGCTTACAAGCATATTGGAAACCTTGAATTTCTTGACAAATTATACTATGTCTTGAGTTTCCATTGCTTGCTTAGGTATCACTAAGGTATTTATGTGTGATCAATAAGATACAACCAACTTACCCTTAACATCATTTAAGCAAGAACTCAGTCCCTTCAAGGGATCTTGAAGATCTCTGTCACCATAAGAATCTTGGGTTCTATCAGGTCTAGATAAAGTTTTTCCAATTTTACCAACGAGATTGCTCTCCTTGCTCCTTGATATTTAGTATTGTTCCCATTATGTTTTCAATGGTGCAACCCATTTATGTACCTAGGTTGCGCTGGACTTAATGTGATTCTTCCATCTTCAGATGCTACTTAAGGTGATTTTCAGGGGACATTCCATATTAGTTAGAAATTAGCAGTCTCTCGAGGTCTATATCATTGAGCACAACTTTATTACAATGGAGGCTATTTGATATTTGGATTTCATGTGCTAGTAATTTACATCTGAGTCAGAGCCCAAAGTGATATTGTTGTATATGCCACCTTGAAATTTTGACAAATATGTCGTAAGTCATTTGAGTTCTTGGTCTATTAGAGAAAGCGGGGTCTTTTCCAACCATATGGCTAAATTGGAAAAAAGAGATGTTTCCTAAGCTTCAACAAGTCTCAATGATAGTTTCTGATTGAAGATTGTTGCTACACAATGAGCATTTATTGTTTGTATTGATTCAATTTTTTGGGCAACAAGATGTTGAGGAAGTTAGTGATATATGAATATTTGGTTTAATGAAGTTCAATAGTTAAATTTTTACCCCCACACTGTGGAGCCCATCATCTCATCAAATTATCAATTTGAAGCATGTTTTAATCACAAATGACATTGAAAAACTTTGTTAATCTTTCAGTGCATTTTACATCCTGCTGTAGGTGGGAATGATTTATCATTGTAAAAAAAATATGTGACGACTCATGGATATGAGAACTAGCTTTGGTACATCTAAACCATGGTTTCATATGCATCTTTGGATTGCCAAAATCCAGAATATATATCTTGATCTCACACAAATGACCATAAAATATTTAAACTGGATATATATAACTTAAGCTTTGCAGCCTCCCAGGTTTAAGTGGGTCTGCACTAGTTACTAGTCTTCCGGTTTTGTTATGTTATTTACTTCCAAGGCTGTCACTCTGCCAAGCAATTTCCTATATAGTTTTGATTGTGGAAGTTGCATAGGATGAATAGAGAATAGCACTACCGAGAGAGAAGATGGGTAAATATTAAACAAATCTCTAATTTGACCACAGAACAATGAGGAAGTCAGAGCCATGCAAAGAAAAAAATAGTCCTTGCACTTCCAAGACCTTGGTCAGAAGTGTACCTTTCAAGTTCTCTTCAACTCGCATAGAATTCATTAGTGCCATGCATAATCAGTTAAATGCAGAGTGTTAAAATCAAAATGAATAGTTAAATTAATACAAAATTTGGAAAGGCAAATGAACATGTAAAAGGGAGCTTAAGGTTTTACTGGTTAATTAGGTGTTTGTTAGATATCTATGTTGATTGAGGGAAGCATTGTCAACCAAGTTTCCTGTGTAATTGAGGGCTTGGTTCCCATTGTACAGTTCACTCTGCACAAGTATATGTAGAAATGGACAAACCCCACCTGCTAATCATTAGACCATACTTGTTTCTTCTCCTATGAAGCTCCACTATATTCTAGAACATGTTTTGGATGAGGATGCATGCTTCTAGATCAACTACAATGTCAATTTCTTTCAAAGATCATCTTTAATACCAAGAAATTAATTTGTGAATGGGCTCTTGAAAGGCAAGCCAATAGTGTTAAATGTTTGGAACTTTGGTGCCTTTAAAGGACAAAAATACATTTAAAACTAACAGTTTTCATGTCATTGACCAATCCAGTTTCCATGGCTAATGGGTTCCCATCATCTTGATATTTCTTAATCAATATGTTGTGTATCTCTCCAACCATAAGTTTTGTTATTACCTTGCATTTGATAAAGGCTTCAAAGGCCTTAGTTTTCATGACCAGGGGGGGAAATGTTTGCTTCTGATGAGTGGACTAGTCTTAGTGGTGCAGGAAGGGTGATGGGAGGAAATTTGCAAGAAAAAATTTGATATCTATTTTTGGTCTAGAGCAGGAAAGATTGTCAAAGCATTGTGGAGAATGGATGGGGATAAGTTGGCCATTTGATCAGGTCAAATATCATTTAAGGGCAACAAACAAGAAGAAAAAAATAAGTATCCACCTCTTTGGAAGATCATTGGTAATTAATGGGACAACCAACTTCATTGGCCTATACATGCCATTGTTTGTTTTCTAAACCTAAGGTACCATTAGACAACCATCATTGGAAAAGATGAACTTGGGGAGGTCAAAGATGGATTTCGTACACTTTCCTAGAGGGCATGGTTCCTGATCAGAAACTTCAGTTGGAAATACACACATAGGTCAATTTTGTCAGTAAAAGTGCAGGTACCTTTGGCAAGAACCTATTTTTTCTTGCAAGAGATGAGGACCAATCATGTAAGCAATTCCAAAGTATTTAAGCTCAAGTATTCATTGTTCTAGGCTTTGAACATTTCTAGACAAAGTTAAAAACTAATTTCTTGAATTTTATGACTTTGTCATTGACTCTTATGATTTATTGCAGTGAATTGGTGGCAATCATTTGGCAACCAAGGCCCTCAACTACAAAAGTTTGCAATTCAAATCTTGGGTATGTCAAACATGCACATGAGATAAATCTCTAGTATGCCAAATCTGATTTCTTTGGGTGGTCGCTGCTTCTGGGATAGAAACAACATGGTGTTATGTTAAAATCCTCTGTTTCACCATCTCAAAATCAGAATCAAATTAAAAAAAATAGCACTCATTCCCAGGAGGTATTATGTTATAAGAGATGCATTTGTATTCCCTTTGTTTATTGATTTGGATGTACCTAGAAGTCAATTGACCTATTTATGGTAAGTTGTTAGACATTAATAAAAATTATCCTATCTTATGTTTATCTTGGGAAGCAGAATAAAGGAGTATTATGTGCCATCAAGAAAAGTGAAAACTCTTGCAGAAGAAGAAAAACCTAAGACCTTGAATAGAGTGGAGGTGCGAAGGTAAATTTTCCAAAAGAATTATGTGGACATCAAGACTAGGGAAGTTAGAAGCCTCTGCAAATCAACAATATTTGCAAAGTTTTATTGATGACTCACCTTGTAAAGTTTTCCTTAAAGGATGGAATGAAGAGGAACCTGGATGAAAGGATTTCTCAAGTTGGCCTCAACCACACCTTTGTTGATTAAAGATGATGTTGTCAAAGTTGAAGTTTTGGCTCTCAACTACCCCTTATTTTGTCACCCAATCAATTTTTTTCTTTTAAGAAAAATGCATGGCCTGATAAATCTGAAGTTGAACTTAATTCAAGTCGAATAAATATTAGTATTTATTCATTACTAGCATGGGCATTCCTAAATCTCACCCATACAATATTTCTTGGCTAAAAAGGATCATAGTGTACTTGTAAACCAAAGTTGTTTAGTCGATTTTAAAATTGGTCTCTATGAAGACAAGGTGTGGTGTGATGTGGTCCCAATGGATGCATGCCATGTGCTTTTAGGAATACCGTGGCAATATGACTGGAATATCATTCACCATGGCAGAGAAAACACATATGAGATTAGGCATGAGGGTCAACAGCATATCTTGAAGCCATTCAAAGAGGAGGGCTCTGCTGAACTAACGGCCCTGTCCTTGAGCACCATGGGCTGGAAACAATTATCCAAGGAGTCTAGGAGGGATGTTTGTTATCTATTGTACCCACGATAACAAAACAGTGGCAGCAGTAAGCAACCCCCCTAGAAGTGCAGACATTATTGCAGCAATACCCCGATCTGACACCGTTAGACTTACCAGGGGGTCTCCCTCCCACAAGAGGAATCACTCATCAAATTGATTTAATTCTAGGTGCCAAGCTTCCAAACCAGGCAGCGTACAGGCTGTCTCCCTTCGAAAATGAAGAGATGATGAGGCAGATAACAGAATTGGTAGAGAAGGGGTTCATAAGAGAGAGCATGAGCCCTTGTGCTACTCCCGCCCTGCTCTCTCCCAAGAAGGGGGGGAAGGCATGGAGGTTGTGCATGGATTATCGGGCTGTTAATAAAATCACAGTGAAGTATTAGTATCCACTGCCCAGAATGGATGACCTGCTAGATTGCTTGTCCGAAGAAAATTTTTTCTCCAAAATTGACCTCAGGAGTGGTTATCACCAAATCAGAATTAGGGAAGGCGACGAGTGGAAGACAACTTTCAAGACGAAGGACGGGTTATATGAATGGTTGGTGATGCCCTTTGGTCTGTCCAACGCCCCTACTACCTTAATGCGAACGATGAATCAGGTATTTAGATCCCACATTGGAAAATTTATTATAGTCTATTTTGATGACATTCTAATTTTTAGTAAAACTATGGAAAAACATGTGAAGCATCTGAAGGTGGTACTTGACATCCTGCAAGCCGAGAGGTTGTTTATCAACCCTGAAAAGAGTGAGTTCTACAAAGATAAGTTAGTCTTTTTGGGAAGTGTAGTTTCAACAAAGGGATTGAGCATGGATCCTGAAAAGGTCAAAGCCATCCTTGAGTGGCTTGCTCCTCGGAGTATTACAGAAGTGAAGAGTTTCCACGGGTTGGTAAACTTTTACAAAAGATTCATTAGGAATTTCAGTGGCATAAGCGCTCCCTTGAATGACTGCACTAGGGGAAAGGTTTTTAAATTGGACCAAGGCTACAACATTCATCTTTGACCAACTCAAGAAAAAGATTACGGAGGCTCCTATTCTTACCCCACCAAATTTCAACAAACTTTTTACAGTCGAGTGTGATGCTTCCAGGTTGGCCGTTGGAGGGGTCTTAAGTCAAGAAGGTCGATCCATAGTGTTTTTTAGTGAGAAGTTGAATGAAGCTAAGCTGAAGTACACCACCTACGATAAAGAGTTCTTTGCAGCTATTCAAGCCTTGAAATATTGGAGGCATTATCTTCTGCACAGAGAGTTCATTCTGATGACTGATAATCAAGCCTTGAAATACATCAATTCCCAGGATAAACTCTCCCACAAGAATGCTAAATGGGCTTCCTTCTTGCAGGCGTATACCTTTTTGGTGCAACATAGGAGTGGAAAGACTAATGTGGTAGTAGATGCCATGAGAAGGAGGCGACACCTGCTTGTAGTAATGAGCAATGCGCTGGTTGGGTTTGAAGAAATGAAAACTGAGTACATAGGACACCCTTACTTTGCCAAAATTCTGGCGATCCTGAGTGGGCAGGATCCGACTGATATGCCTTCAATTGCAGATTTCTATTTATTAGACGGTTTCTTATTCAAAGGTTCCCTGTTGTGCATTCCCAATGGATCCAGACGTGACAAACTTGTAAGAGAAATGCACTCCAATGGGATGGCTGGACACTTCGGAAGGGACAAGACCTATGAACTAGTCAATGGAAAGTTCTTCTGGCCGAATATGAGGAGAGATGTCAACAGGATGGTGGCTGCTTGTAGGATTTGTCAAACCACAAAAGGGGGACAATAGAATACGGGTTTGTACATGCCTTTACCTGTTCCCAAGGAACCATGGACTGATATTTCCATGGATTTTGTTTTGGGATTGCCACGAACTCAAAGGGGGCATGATTCTGTGTTCGTAGTGGTGGACATATTTTCCAAAATGGCTCATTTTCTCCCTTGTAAGAAAACAAATGATTGCAAGTCAAGTAGCCCAACTGTTCTTTAAAGAAGTGGTTCGCTTGCATGGCCTTCCAAAAACTATTACGAGTGACCGAGACACAAAGTTCTTAGGCCACTTTTGGAGGGTTTTGTGGAAGAAACTGGATAGTACTCTACAATTCAGTTCAGCATATCATCCCCAAACGGATGGCCAAACCAAAGTAGTAAATAGGAGTTTGGGGAATTTGTTACGTTGTTTAGTTGGTGGCAACCCTCGCCAATGGGACCTGGTCATACCACAAGCAGAGTTTGCATATAATTCCAACATCAACAGGTCAACTGGAAAATCAGTGTTTCAAATCGTCTATGGATCCAATCCTAAAGGGGTTGTGGAACTAGCGGACCTGCCTACACATCCCAATTTTAGCAGAGATGCTACAGACTTTATAGAGAATATTCGGGAGATACATCGAGAAGTGGAGCAGAAATTATTATCAATGATAGGTCGATACAAGGAAGCAGTTGGTGGCCATAGGAGGAGAAAGGTCTTTCGGGAAGGGGAGATGGTCATGGTACACTTGAGTAAGAAAAGATATCCCAAGGGGACCTACAACAAATTGAAACCGAGGAAATTTGGGCCTTGTAAAATCAAGTGCAGGATTAATGACAATGCTTACCTCCTTGATTTGCCAGAGGAATCAGACATCAATCCTGTCTTCAACGTGGCTGATCTATACTCATTTCCTATGGAAGCAGGGGAAGAGACGAACACAGGCTAGATAGCTGAAGATTCCTAAGATAGGGTGGAGGATTGGGTCAGACATTTGCCCAAGAAGAAGCGTGAGCGAATTGAGCGTGTCATAGGCACAAAACTATCTATAACTCACTCCCAAGCATATAAGCTATACCTGGTTAAGTGGGAAGGATTGCCCGGTTCCTACAACTCCTGGATCACCAAATCAGAACTATTTAAATACAACCAAGACAGGTCACCCAGTAACTTAGAACCAAAGAGGTTCTAAAACTTTAAAAGATGAGGAGGAGGATGCGGAGCATGACAAATGGCGTGGGATCTTAATTGCAGGATCCGTAATCCAAGGGATCCGATCTAGTAGCCGAGCAATCAATGCTGCCAGAGCTCTGGGATTGACATTTGGCAAACATGGGTTGTGATAAAAAGAGGATCCCTACAAAAGAGAGGTGGTCTTCGATTTGAGTTTGGTTTTTGGCTTTTTCTGTTTTGTTACTAGAGTTGCTGCGTCCAAATACCCAGCCAGAGTATTGGTCTTTGTCAGTTTTGTTAGGGTTAATAAAAAGGGCCTGCGTGCCCGTCAGTTCTATTAATAAAACCAGGACCTGCACGTCCTATAGGTAGAGGTAGCGTTTGTGATGAGGACCATTGGGACTCGATGTACTGTTGACTCTTAATAAAGATGTCGTTTCAATTGTTATGTGTTCCAGTGATCCCAGATCTTTTTTAGATTTGTGTGTTTGTTTCCTGTGACAATTCGACTGATTTTTCAGGTGTTCTGCGGCTAGAGGAAGGCTGCATCATTAACCATCGAATCATTGCTAAATAATGCCCAGATTTATAACAAATTTTGCAGTGATTCTACTTCAAGCTACCATCATTAGATCGATTCATAAATGGAGTAGATACCAAAGTTCATTTGGTTAACAGAAATCCTAAGGAGAACTTCGTTTTAAACAATCTGATTTCTGATTTAATTACAGAGCAACCATGACAGTGAACAGATCATCATGAAAAGGAAAGGAAGAAAATACAGTCTTTTATGCTTCTCATGCATCTGGATTTGCGCAATTCCAGATCTCATTCTCAACGCATCAAAGAATCGAACCTCTGAATTTGTCTTTCATCAAAATCCTTTAAATATTATACACGGAGGCCACAAAACAGAGCATGTGGAAAGAGGATGATATATCTGGATTAAAAGTCAAAACATTCTTCATCCATTTCATTATAGATCGCTCCTATTCAACACTATTACAGATCTTAAGCTGCATTCTTATTTACAATGAACTGATTCGATTGAGATCCACTAAAAAAAGGTTTGAATCCATTTATTTATTTGGGGGAAGATCAAATCTACTCCTAAAACTCCTAACTATCCATTTGCTGAAAAATGCAATTACAATTAATTGAGGAAACGAATCCCTTATTCTCTAACTAACTTATCTTCAGAAAATCAAATTGAGAGAACCCACTCCCTTTGGTAAGATTGATTTGAAAAGTTCAAGATTTGAAAACAATTCCCAATAAGAGACTTGATGAAGAAACGGTGCAATACAGTAAATTTCATTATAGCACAGAAGAGCACAAACCTGGTCATTTCATGCCGGACAGAAGTTCCGATTCAGCACACCCGCGTCTGTAAATTCACAGCAAAGCCTTCAGTCCTGCTTGTTCTCTAATTGCTTGTGGCGGGCAATTTCATATTTGAGTTCCTCTTTCGCAAAGGATCTCTAATGATCTGCTAACGGGCAATTATAAGAATGTGCTCGTCGTCGGGTGTGGAAATTTGGGTATGGAACTCTGCCTTGACCTCTTCCATCACAAAGCCAAACCATCCATGGTTGTTCGGAATACTGTAAGTAGTGATAAAGCAAAAAGCATGAATGAAAATCTGCAAAATCTTACAACCTGCGTGAATCACGGCAAAATCTTTGCCAAAAAGCATGAATGAAATTAGAAAGAAAAAGCATGGGAGTAGCGTTTTGGATTTACCAGCTGACGGTTCATTGACAAAAAACATGAATGAAAATAGAAACAAAAAGCATGAATCACATTTGAAGAAAATCATGAATCGCAATTGAAGAAAAGCATGACAGTAACGTTTTGGATTTACCTGCTGACTCATGTGCTTTTTGCGTTTATACTTCTGTTACAGAGGTAGATAGAGTCCTAATTCGTTGAAGAGAGAACACATTTTCTTCATATGCAACGCTTCTTCATTGTAGAAAGCCGAGCAAAGGAGGAAAATCATCTATCCGTTGGAAGGGAGGATATATAAATCTCAACTCTCACACAATTTCAACATTTACCTCCTATCCATGCTCTGGTGCATTTGTAAGATTGGGTTTCCGGGTTGGAGTGGAATATGTGTATGTGTGTTGCCGGGTGTCTGAATCTGAGTGTGGTTTCATGTCTGATTCTGGTTCAGTATGTGATAGAGGAGGCTGCTCTGGAATAGAGGCTGGCTGGCTGGCTGGCTGGCTGGGCGTCTCTTTTATTGGCTGTTAGCATTGAGACAAACGAGGCAATGAATAGAGGCAATGAACTTCGGTTGGTTGGACTGGAATAGAGACAAACGAGGTATATGCTAAGATTGTGAGCCTTACTGAAGCACACGAGGATCTAAATGCACTCACTTTCTTGGGGAGTTTTCGAGTTATTTCTCAGGTATGATTAAATTGGCAGATCTTTTACTAATCTGTCTGAAATGAATTTTACTAATCTGTCCAACAGATTGATGCCTTCAACTAAGCTTCAGCTATGCTTTCCCGAATTTTTATTTTTATTTTTTGTTTTGGATGTTTTCTTTTCATTTCATAGTCATTATCATATGATAATTGTTTGCTTAGCACTATTTAGAGATTCACGAGCACTCATCCAGAGCGACACAAGAAACTCTCAATTCTTTGGCAATCACTTGCTTCAAAACATTTAGTCCGAGTCCTGAGTCTGCTTGAATCTGAGTCCTCAGTAGATTATATATGCGACAAAGGATGTTGGACTGCACTGCAGAGCACTGGAAGGTAAATGGTTTCAGAAATATAGTCTGCTCTGCTCTGAAAGGATCTCTGCTGGATGAGCTTGAGCTGCCTTTTCCTTTTCCTTCAATTTCATGTATACATTCGTTTAGAGGCCTGATCTGCTTAGCCCTGCCCTAGTCTGGCCCTTCCTAAATTCATGTAGTCATCCTATCCTTATGTAACCAGCCAGCTATGCTCTGGTCATTCTATCCTTATGCAACGGCCACGGCAACATCCACTATTGATTTCACTATTTAAGTACAAACCACTCTTATATTCCCATAGTTGGCTTACACTCACTACATTTTAAGACGAGACCAGAAGAAAAAAAATGTATGGATGAATTGAATGGAGGTTTCGTTGTGGATAAGAAGTATTCCTGTGCCCATTCCAACCTATCAGTAAGATTATAGGAACACAGGTCAGTAATTGTCAAAACGACTGTAGTCTAGAACTAATACACCGCAATGTAACGACTAACATGCTTTTGTACATGGCAGTAGAAAGACGAAATCTGCGAATGAGAGAACATAGCCTCACCCCACGTTTCCAAAAGTGGTAAGGTGCATTTAATGATGTTCTCTTTTCATCCTCGCCTCTCTATTGTCTTCTTTAGCACATTTTGTGTTTTTTTTTTTATAATTTGGGTGTGTGAAAAGTTTGTATAATTTTTAATGGTTTGTAAAGTAAATCAAAAGGTGTTTTTATAATTTGGGTATGTCAAAAGTTTATATAATTTTTAATTATCTTTATATTTTTTAATTATTGGAAAAATATGTCAAAATTTTATATATTTTTAATTATTTATTAGTATTAGTTATAATGATCTGAGTTTATAGTTATTGGTATTAGTTACAATGATTTGAGTTTATAATCCTACAAATATAAAGATGAAAATACAACTTAATATGTCATGCATTTACTAGTTTCAATTATAAAGATGAAAATACAACTTAATTTGTCAAGCATTTACTAGTTTCAATTTTTTATTGTATGTATTGATCAATGTTTATATGTTTTATTAATAATGTTTAAAAATCTAAATATTAAAGATATATATTTTTTAAATGTATATGTTTTATTATTATTTAATATTTTGAAATTTTTCTGTAAATTTATTTTTAAAATTTATATTTATTACAATATAGTATAATATTTAATTAGTGCATTATACTAATTTTGTTTGTAGGAGGGAGGAAGGAAGGAGAGGGAGTTGGGAGAGCAAGGGAAGGAGGAGGAAGAGGAGGGTGAGGGAGGAGGAGGAAGAGGAGGAGGAGTAGAAGGGGGGGGTGGGGGGGGAGTGGGAAGAGGAAGGGGGGGAGGAGGTGGTGGGTGTAGGAGGAAGAGGAGGGATGAGGTGAAGGTGGTTGGAGGAGGAGGAGGAGGAGGAGGAGGAGGAGGGGGATGGGGGGAGGAGGGAGGGAGGAGGAGGAGCGAGGAGGTGGTGGCTAAAGGAAGAGGGGGATGGGGGGAGGAGGGAGGGAGGAGGAGGAGCGAGGAGGTGGTGGCTGAAGGAAGAGGAGGATGGGATAGGAGGATGGGGGAGAGCAAGGGAGGAAGAGGAGAAGGGAAGGGGGGCTGAGGAAGGAGAGGGTGGGATAGGAGGAGGAGGGTGGTGGAGGAGGAGGGTGGAGGAGAAAGTGGGGGGGGGTAGGAGGAGGGTAGAGGAGGAGGAGGGTGGAGGAGAAAGTGGGGGGGGTAGGAGGAGGGTAGAGGAGGAGGAGGGTGGAGGAGAGTGGTGGGGGGGAGGAGTGAGGGGGAGGAGGGGAGGAGTGAGGGGGAGGAGGAGGTGGTTGGAGGAATAGGAGGAGGAGGATGGAGGAGAGCAGTGGGGGGGGGGAGTGAGGGGGAGGAGGAGGTGGCTGGAGGAATAGGAGGAGGAGGATGGAGGAGAGCGGTGGGGGGGAGGAGCGATGGAGGGGAGTGAGGGGGAGGAGGAGGTGGCTGGAAGAATAGGAGGAGGAGGAGGGAGGAGAGGGAGGGGGGAGTATAAGGGGGGTAGGAGGGAGGAGAGGGGGGGGGAGGAGGAGGAGAATGTGGGGGGCAAGTAGGAGCAAGGCAAAGGAGGAGGAGGGAGGGAGGAGAAGGAAGAGGCGAGAGGAGAGGGTTGGGGGGGAGGAGGGAGGAGTAGGAGGTAGAGGAAGAGGAAGAGGAGGGCAGAGAGGGGGTGGAGCAGGAGAAGGTGGAGTATAAATCAGGTTGGAGGAGGAGGGAGGAAAGGGAGGGAGGAGGAGGGGGGAGGAGGAGGGAGGAGAGGGTAGAGGGGGAGGAGGAGGGAGGAGAGGGTGGAGGAGGAGGAGTAGAAGGAGGAGGGAGGAGAATGTGGGGGGGGGGGGTGTGTAGGAGGAGGGAAGAGGAGGAGGAGGGAGGAGGGGGGATGAGGGGGCGGAGGTGGAAGGGAGAGCGGGGAGGAGGGAGGAGAGTGGGGGGGAGGAGAATGAGGGCGGAGGAGGAGGGAGGAGGTGGTTGGAGGAAGAGGAGGGAGGAGAGGAGGGTGTAGGAGGAGAGGGGGGGTGTAGTAGGAGGAGATGGAGGAGGGAGGAGAGTGATGGGGGAGAAGTTAAGTGGGCGAGGAGGAGGGAGGAGAGGGTGGAGGAGAAGGAATAGGAGGAGGGAGGAGAATGTCGGGAGTGGGGGGGGGAGGAGGAGGAGGGAGGGGAATGTGGGGAGTTGGGGGGGGGAGGAGTAGAAGGAGGAGGGAGGGGAATGTGGGGAGTTGGGGGGGGAGGAGTAGAACGAGGAGGGAGGAGAATGTGGGGTGTGGGGGGGTGGAGGAGGAGGAGTAGAAGGAGGAGGAAGGAGAATGTGGGGGGGGGGGTAGGAGGAGGGAAGAGGAGGAGGAGGGAGGATGAGGGGGCAGAGGTGGGAGGGAGGGGGGAGGAGAATGAGGGTGCAGGAGGAGGAGGGAGGAGGTGGATGGAGGAAGAGGAGGGGGGAGATGGAGGAGGGAGGAGAGTGATGGGGGAGAAGGGGGGTAGGATGAGGAGGAGAAGGTAAGCGGGGGAGGAAAAGGGCGGAGAGGGTGGAGGAGGGAGGAGAGGGTTATGGGGGAGGAGGAGGTGGAGTAGAGAGGAGAGGGGTATGGGGGAGGAGGAGGTGGAGGGTGGAGGAGAATGAATAGAAGGAGGAGGCAGGAGAATGTGGGGAGGGGGGGGGGAGGTAGAAGGAGGGAAGAGGAGTAGGGGTGAGGAGAGGAAGGGGGGAATGAGGAGGAGGAGAAGGGGAGGAGGAAGAGGAGGGAGGAGAATGAGAAGGAGGAATGGGGAGGAGGGGGGGGGGAGAGGGACGATGGAGGAGGAGGAGGAAGAGGAGGGAGGGAGGAGGTGGGTGTGGCGGGGGGGAGGAGGAGGGAGGAGGAAGATGAATGAGGAGAGGGAGGGTGGAAGAGGAGGAGAGTGTGGGGGAGGAGGAGGAGGAGGGAGGTGGGGTAGGAGGAGGGCGGAGGAGGAGGAAGAGGAGGGAGGGAACGGGGGGAGGAGGAGGAAAAAGGAGGGGGGCATTGAGGGGGATGTTGAGAGGGGGAGGATGAGGAGGTGAACGGGAGAGGAGGGAGGAGGTGGGTGGAGGAGGAGGAGGAGGAGGAGAAGGGAGGGAGGAGGAGGAGTAGAAGTAGAAGGGATGAGGAGGGTGGAGGGGGGGAGGAGAAGGGAGGCAAGGTAGGAGGAGGGCGGAGGAGGAAGATGAGGGAGGAGAGTGGGGGGGAGGAGGAGGAGGAGGAGGAGGAGGGATTTTTCCTTTGCACAATGCAAGGATTCTTGTATTTTCTCTACTCTTTATATTCGTTTATCTTGTGTAATACATTTTGCATGCGTCAGGGGCACCTGTGCCTTTTTTATTGCTTGGCTACCATTCCCCTAGGCAACGCCGTTGGCATTATATATAGTCTTCTTTGCTTGGCCTATTCTCTGGCCTCCATAACACTTAGTGCTTGGATAAAAAAAACATAAGATGAATAGATATATCCGCAAAAATATATATTATGACAAAAGGTCAACTATCGTACTACATAAATAAATCAGAAATATCTAATAAAAGGCAATTAAAAAGTACACTATTTTCTCACTAACTGCATCATATCAACAACTTATTAAACTCTATGCAATTCCAATTGAGATTGGGATATAACATAGTAGTAAATTCAATACAATTCCTATATAAGTATTAGGAGACATTTGGAAAGTTGCGCTAGTAATTTTATAAGTGCAACCCACCACAAACCTTAGCAAAATAACAGGTAAACCCTTTTGTTAGTATTATGTTTGACACATAACACCTACTTGTTTATGAGGACAAGTGAATGTGTGACAGAAGGGAGTTAGGATAACTATATCTTCTCACATTGTCTTTGATTTTACATTGGTCCTTTTAGTCTCACGATATACATAAATACCATTTTTGTATGGTTTTTGACAAATCTACATAATATAATTTTGTATATGGTTTTTAACACCTCTGTATAATAGAATTTTTTTATCGTTTTTTCACCTCTGCATAACTAAATGTTTTTTACCCCATTGGTGTTTTCTTCACTCTAATATGGATATTTCAACCATGGTGTTTTCTCCACTCTAATTTTGATGTCCGTCCCGGGTACTCCATTAAGCGTTTTTTCCCACTCTAATCCCAGTGTTTGTCTATTGTGCATGTTGTCACATTTTTGTTGCAAATGTTGTTAATTTGTTGGGTTGTTTTTGGCATATAGAGGATGGAAGTTGTGCAGGCTCCATTTGTAGGGATATTTTTAGCATACAAGGGAGAGGTGATGGAAGTTGCGCAGGCTCGCATTGTAGCCATGTGGTGCCATGTAAAGGGGATGGCTACATTTTTCAATGATTCTTTCATGTAGCTTGAGAAATGTCGATCTTAATTTAAATGGTGTTTAACTTGAGTTCTACAAAGTGAAATGATTTTTGGGTTTTGCATTGGTCTAAACATGTTGTTTTCTTGAAGTTGGCTATTCAATTTCTTGTGTTCCATGTCATATTATTTCCTGGGTAAAACATTTTGATACCTGAATTTGAAGAGGTGGTGGTTCTTTCGATGTCATATGTAATTGTGTTAAAAAATTAATTTAAATTCTATCTTGACAACACTAGGAGCCATTTTAAGTGGGATGCTTATTATGTGGATTATGGGAAGGAAATGATTTCCAAAATCCATCTCGAGAACACTAGAAACCATTTCCTTGGGGGTGAGTGTTTTGTTATTCAGGTTATTGTAAAGGTAAGAAATTACACACATTTTTAAACATCATGCACCATTTTGTTAAATCATTAGCTCATGCAGCATCATGAGAGATCCCCTCACTTAGTTATCATTATCCCCTATTTGCATGGGTGGTCACTTGGAGTTTTTATGGGATTTTATAAGGATTTCTGGGCATGGTTGGGACAATTGAGCGATTTTAAGACAGATCTGTGCATTCTCTATATCAATTTAGGCATTTTGGGTGTGTCTAAGACATCAAGAAGCAATGATCTTCCTATTTGAAGGATGTTTTAATCTTGTTTTGTCTTCAAACAACGTTAAGAAATTTTTCTGGAGCAAACTTGTGCCTATTTTGACTCTTAGCAGTAGAAAATAGTCATGAAAATCACCTTAAAATAAATTCATTCATGTATTATATGGCATACTCTATTTTTCTAGTGCCATTAACTACTTTTGATTATATATTGACATAATATGCCTTCTTACATTCTCTTATTGGAAGTGCAAAAATGTGAAAACAAAATTGATTACCAAATCCATAACGTATATAAAAGTCATAGTTTTCATCTATAAGTATTATTTTGGCCCTGAGGATTAGTCAAGTGGTCATGAGCTAGATGTGAGATATATGCCCCCGGTGTTTTGGAGGTCATTAGTTTGACTCTCTTCGATTCTCTCAATGCAAGATGCTTGAAACTTAAGTGCCATCCGCTTTTACACAAGATGCCATCCTTGAAATGAGGAGAAGTCCCTAGAAGTTTCTTGGGGTGTTATATTCCAAGAAGAATAAAAGTTCATTAATTTCATGGCATTATCAAAAAAAAGGAGTTAGAAACATTATGACAAAAATCATATGAGTGGCATATCTATTGTGTAATGATTGTACCCATGATGGATGTAAAAATATGGTTAAAGGAGAGCCAATTTCAGTTATAACCTCCAAATGAAAGTACTTAATTAATGTCATCTTGACATAGAGTAGCACCAACTTTTACTATAAGATAGACATAACATCTTTGATTGATTAATGTCTTGGGACAATTTTGACTTGCAACACAAATCAAATCATAGAGTAGAGAACTAGAATCATACTACTAATTTTCCATTAACCGAAATGAAATTCAATTGTCTTTGTTAACATGTACAAGCATTTTTAATGTCATTTATTGTGTGGACAGGCTTCGACATTAATAAATTAAAAAAAAAATACAAACTCTTGAAATTGGAGCAACACTGGAGTTTACAAAAGCATTTCAAAGTCACAGATGACTAGAGGCTACCAAAAGTTCAACAATTGATTCAACAAAAAGTAATGAGTAAACAAGGAATATATTTGCATTCTATAAACAATGCACTACTTCGATTACCTCATTTTAAGTAGTTGAATCAGCTGTTAGAGCTTATTTATTGTTGATGTTGTAGATAGCTTGCCTACATCATTAGATAGGCCACACATAGAGAATGTGAAAAAACAGTATTCAAAGAGGATATATTGACATTAAAACAACAGTAAACAATATATGAAGAAAAAATCAACTCACAACTTCTTGTTGGTTGGTTTCCTGGCTTGCATCATATAAAACCCAATATGCTTCTAGACTTTGTTGTGTGGTCCCAACAACAATTGTGTGGCTTGTGGAGTACCAAATGTAAATTTAGTGGCATTTTGTTGTGTCAGCATTATGAAACCTAAGAAATAACAAAACAAATCAACATTTTTTAAAATACAACCAAAAGAGAATACATAGATTAGCATAGCCATTAAATGTTTTGGAAGCATGTATGGAATATTCATCACAAATGGCAGAAGGAATTTAAATACTTCAGGAAAATCAAGTATCATATAGATCTTGAACACATGCCAAACATACTTCTATGATGACATTCATAACACATTCTCATATCTTGTCTAAAAAATACAAAACAATTGATATACTCATATTAACACTTAGTCTTATCCTCAACCTGTTTTGTGATAAAATTAAAGCATGATTCCGGCACAACATATTTTAGCAAGGGATACCCCAACGCATCTTTTGAATTGGGAGATAATATCATTAGACATGAGTGCATTACTTGTGGGAGCTAAATTTCTTGGAGAAATTGAAGAGAGATGGAAATAAGTTTTGAAAGAAGTGACAACTTTAGATAGACATGTTATTCTTTTATCTATGATATGCATACAGATGTTGGTGCATGGGCTACTTCTAATTACAAATAAGTGCACAGAGTGTACCGCAAATAGGAAATAGTAATAAGGGGTATAAGAAGTAGTATACATACGACAATAGAGTTGGTGAATAAACATTGATGTAATTTTGAGTAAACTATACAACATAAATTGTTTGTAAGGAATGGGTATCCTAAGTAGCATTTGTCAGATAAAAAATTTAATAGATGAAAACAAAAGGTATATGGGTTTTTTTCAAATATTTCCGTTGATTGGAGAAGTTCAATATAGGGTTTCCCTATAGAGTGTACTTAGCTCTAAAGATACTTTTTGTTTGGGGAATTATTTAACTTGCATTATTACTGTGACTAGATTTGGATTGAGGGTGTGTTGTGGAGGTCTTTATTGAAATTGAAGACCAAGTCCTTCGCTAAAGTATTATAATGATTAGGTAGTCAAATGGGGATTTTGTTTCATAGTAGAAATCTTGGTAACAATGCAAAACCTATTGTAGTTGTTGGAAAATGTCTGATTGGAGAAGCTTTGAGATAATTTTGTTAGTTTCTTATCACATTAGACAAGTCGTAATATAAAGGAAATTCCACCTCTTCTAGTAGCCTATTAGTGTAATACACATTTCACACTTGTCAATGTTGAGTATATCTTCGCAAAAATTGAAAGTTGTATTTACTAGTAGTACAAAAAAAGCAGATCCGTGATGGGGAATATGTAAAATTGTGAAAATGGGTTGAAAATGTATTTTGAAGTAAGCCAAACAACTTTCAAACAGAATTTGGGTACCTATGACCCTTTCCCTCCAAGTCCTTCACCTGATGTTAGCAATATGATCAAATAATTGTTTCAACATTTTACCGAGCAAGGCCATGAAAAATCATCGGATGTTGTAATATATGATCCAATTCCTCTTCATGATAATCTACACATGAAAGGTTTGAGTCCACATTTAACAGGAGATTTTGATCTCGGTATATGTAAAGATGATTTACAAGCAAAACAATAGATTTAAAGTAAGATGAATTGCCACGACATGGCCACAAAAACTATTGCTCAAGTATTTATGTGTATAAAACAAGAAGATGTGAAATACATGGATGTGGGAAATGCAACCCAAGCAGTTTATGAGTTGGTTGCTTATGCAATATCAACTATACAAAACGATGTTAATCTTGCAAAAAGTAAATTAGGGAATACAAACCTAAATAAATAAAGTAACTCAAGAGAACTATTGTCTAAAGGTGAAAATGAGCTTCATGAAGCATTTCTTTAGGGATCAAAATGAAGGCAAATATGGGATGCCTATTGATAGATTGGAACATGATAATAATTACGTATTTTAGAATCAATGATTAGCCATTGGACATTTACAATTCAATGATGGGATATAGAGGAAATGTTGTTTTCAGAACTAGGTTGGCCTTTAAAAAGTTCATTGTAGTCATAAATAAAGCGTTGATTTTGAAATTGGAGAAGAATGATTGGGCAATCAAGTTTCGTGGTCATAGAATCTGGCCAGTCTCATGTAAACAAATCCAACCAACAATACCATGATGAGTACAGTCATAGTCAAGAAGAGTATGAAACCAATGCTTTTTTTAGGATAAGTTTGAACCCTGATTTTAGAGGTCTATATATGATAATGGATCAAATTCTAGTGAGCATTCTTCGTCCCACAAAGCTAGTTAACCATTGTTTAAGGACTGGTGATAATGAAGATGAACACAAGAGAAATTTCTATGACAACTAGAGTTATGCTTAGGGGGTATAGAAACTTTGTAAGTGAGGCTTCCCAAATCCAACATTTTCAACACTTTCGTAATCAAAAGAAGTTTAATAATGAGAATGATGCACATGAAAAGATTGTCAACATAAAATAATATCATAACCAAGAATTTATAGTCGAAATCCAAAGAGTTCTCGATAGTTTTGGGTCTAAAATAAGGATTATCTAGCTCAATGAGAGTAATGAAGGTGAATGCATCTATTTATGCAAAGTGTGCAAAGATCAAGACCAGATATGCTACATGTTACCCAATTTGATGATTAGGTGAAGTCTTTTAATGATGATGGAAGAATTAAATTTCACATCTATTTTAGACTTCTAACTAGATAGTGATTCTCCTTGAAAGAGACACTCAAAATAAAAAAGCAATGGAGATATGGAAATCGATAATAACTCTACAAAAAAGAAATGGATATATGGCATCTGATAATAAATCTACTTCATTAGGATACAAGCATGATAACTCTAATTTTGTTTACTTCCATATTCTTCTCACTAGGGTTGACATTTTCTTACTATTCACTACAACCCTAAATGAAAAGTTCAATATTTTAAAATAGTTCCCAGCAGGATCCTTGAAGAAGAAGTCATGCAAATACAATAAATTTCATTATGGTAGAAGAGCACAAACTTGGTCATTTCATGCCGGAAAGAAGGTTCAGATGCAACACACCTACGTCTATAAATTCACAGTAGAGGCTTCAATCCTTCTTGCTCTCATATTCATGGTGGTGGTCAATTTCATATATGATCTCCTGTTTCTCCTCACTTGAGAAGTGAAACGATCATAATTTGTCTCATATGTATGTCAATTGTTAATTTAGGGAGGGAAAAGCAGTTAGTTTAGGGATGAAAAATCAATTTGTTTGTTATTTTAGAGATGGAAATGCAATTTGCTCATCTAATAAGGATTGGTGCAAAAAAGACGATAGAGAGTCTATCATGTCCATTGAAGGGAAAAAGTAGTTAGTTAGGAGAGGGAGATGCAATTTGTCTCACCTGTTAAGGGTGGGTTCAAAGTAGAGGGAGGAACACCTAACTCTATTTGTTGAAGGAAGCGCAAGTGGAAGAATATCCTATTCTATATATGTTGAAGAAAGTGGAAGAGGGAAGCGCCTATATATATCTACAATCTTACATAATTCCAAAATATTTTTGTCCTCCTGCTCTATCTACTATTTCTATTTGTGTGTGTTGAAAGCGCATCATGTATGTGTGTGTGTATTTTTGGTTTGTGAGAGTCTTGATTCCATCTAAGTCTCGAGTAGAATTTGTATTTCGTAGAGGAGGAGGGTGGAATGCAATGTAGTACATTGGAGAGGAAATGGTTTAAGAAATATATTATGCTACATTCTGAAAAGGCCTATACTAGACACGGTTGAGTTTCCTTTCCACAATGGACATCAGTGGTTTCTCTCAATAATATTAAGCCTTTGTTGGCTTCTCCTTTTAATTTCATGTATTCATTCATTTAGAGACTTAATTTTTTATGCCCTCACCTAGTCTAGCCCTTTCTGATTTCATTTACATCTTTGCAATAGTCTAGCTTATCAACCTTGCCTCACCTTTCAATGATGTTGTATTTCTATTTCCAAAGTGCACAATGATCACATTTCATGTTTGCAAAGGGAACCATGCAGCCAACCAGCTTTGATAATTCTATCTATCTATCCATCCATGGCCACAACCACACCCACTGTGTGTTTCACTAGCTATCTCATTCATTATGTATGAAACTGCAAAATATATCTATGTAACTATGAAATTTTTGTAGTTGTAACCCTTATAGTGTTGATGTATATGTAACTTCGGAATGTATTTCATATATATGTATATTGTATTCCTCTAGAGATGTTATTATTCCTCTATACGAAAGTGGTTGTATTCCTATAGAGATGTTATTATTCCTCTATACGGAAGTGTCATCATTTATATTGTAAGTGTCGTAACTTATACTTGATGGGTTATTAAACCACCTTGTTGGGGTCAGGCCTGTATAAGTCATGTGGGTCAAAGGGTTATTAGACCACCCTATTGGGGGTCAGCCATGTGGGTCAAAGGGTTATTAGACCACCCTAGTGGGGGTCGGTCCAGTCAGCATTATGTTAAGTGGTTAAGTTGAGGCCGACCTAGTTGAGTAAAGGTCAAGTCAAGTTAGTGTATAAATAAAGAGTGTGTCTCTCTCATTTTACACATTCTATTCTCTCACTCACACTTGGGAGAGTGGCACACTTGTGGAGGAGGAGGCTCTGCTACTAGGAGAAGACTATCTCTTGTATTCTGGTTGTATCATTGCTCTATCTATCTCTGAGGAAGTTATTGGGGTTTTTCACCTTTATGGTTTTCCCCAAGTAAACTCTGTGTCTCTTGTGTGTTTGCATTATTGTGTCCATGATTGATATGTTGTAGATTTGTTGTACATGTTGTTCTATCAATTAAGATGCTAGATCATATTGAAGTAAATTCTGAAAATTTAACATGGTATCAGAGCTAGCCTGAAAGAAGGCATGATATGGCATGTATGACACTTGTTGCACTTACGATGCTAGGGCTTGATATAGAAAAAACAAGTCATTGTAGAACTTTCGCTATAAATCCATTTTGGCGAATTTTTCGAATCTAAAACTTTTACAGGTCGAAGATCAGATCCACATGTATCTTGTGTCCAAAGGAAAACCTCTAATTCGTTGTACTTTGTGATTTATGATCTGTACAATATAGGGTTTCTGCCTCTTCCAGATCTGAGTCAAAATCAGGTGACCTTGGGAAAAAGGTCATAACTTGGGCTAGGAAGCTCCAAATAAAATTTCGTAAAAAGTGATAGGTAGTACACAGACTGTATTATCTCAAGAAAAATTTTCAGAGACCTAAGTTGAACCAGTGACACATGGCATGCCGTACAAGTTCGCTCTCCTGTATTATCCCATAAACAGGTCACATTGCAACACTTGGCATAACTCTCTCTCAGAGAATCCAATTGAGGTCAGACCTATCGGGATGGAAAGATAACAGGTCGGGCTATCTCAGAAAAACATTTCAGAGGCCGAAGTTGAACCAGTGACACGTGGTACGCTGTACAAGTTCGCTCTCCTATATTATCCCATAAACAGGTCACGTTGCGACACTTGGCATAAATATCTCTCAGAGAATCCAATTAAGGTCAGACCTGTCGGGATGGAAAGATAACAGGTCGGGCTATCTCAGAAAAAAATTTCAGACCCTGTGGATCGAAAAGTTCGGAGTTACACCAGAAACAACCAGGTACATATTTCTATCAAATCAGAATTATTTTTGAGCACCTTCATTCATGGCTTCCGGAATTTAGGACTTCGGAGAAAGTCGAAATTTTTGTAATCGGAGACCACAACTAAATGCTACTCATCAAAATCAAAATTTAGAGACCAAGATCAGAATTTTTGGTTGGACAGAAGGCCGGGTTTGATCAGACCCTAGTTCAAAACTTTGATCAGAAAAGTGAAAAATTAAGGCTTCTGCAAAAATGGGAATTTTTTAAATCTGTGACCATGGCTGGAAGCTCCTCATAAAAATAGAAGCTTAGAGCTTTGGATCAAACCTTTTGATTGGGCAGAAGAGTGGGCTTCATCAAACCCCAGTTCAAGGTCACGTCCAGTGAATCCGAAAATTTCAAAGGCAAAATTGAGGAGTGAAACTTTGCAGTTTTCAAATTCTGAATATACCAGCTTGATTAGCTCATCAAGGTGCATATTTCTATCCTTTCGGAAGTTTGAAATTCAAAGTTTGAATTTTTGGGGTTTCCTTGACAAACCCTAATCTAGTTCTAGGTCCAGTTCTTGCCAATCAAGTGGATTGGGTTAATCCTAGAAGAAGATGGATTGGTCACCTGCATAAGTGAAGAAGTTCATGTCTCAAAGGGAGATGAGGCTAAGGCCTTCCATAAGAAGATTACAAGCAATCTTGACAGGTATGGCTTACAGGTATGTTTCATGGTTAATTTTATCATATGTTTACAGTACAATCTTGATTAATTACTAGACTTGTCGTATCACCTTAATAGAAGATATTCATTGATTAAGGTTTTTACACTTATGAATGTACTAATGCATTGTGATGTTGTATGAGGTTTATGTTGTTTGCTAACATAAAAGGTACACCAAGAAAGACAAATCATGTTCTACTTCAAGAACATATGATCATGGTGACATGAAGACAAAGATTCATCCATTGTCATGGATCACATAGAAGATCTACTTTCGAGGTATGTCTAACTTGGTCCTACAATGGTTAACTTATGAGACATGCAGGTTACTAGCACAAGTCACTGAAGGGAACCAGAAGACATTATGCGGGTATGTTAGACATAACTAGCTAGCATGCTAATCCAGGTATGTTTTTCCTATATCAAGCTAGAATCCTACCTTGTGTTAGGATCTTATACTGTTGTGTTGTTGATAATGATTATTCATGAAGTCATAGGTTTGAATAATCATGGTTGTATGCATATTATGTTTCTTACCATAATTGATGATATGACTAACCAAAAGAATCATGAAGGTATAGGTTTGAATAATCATGGGTTTTATGCATATTATATCTCTTATCTTGATTGATGATTCAACTAACCAGAAGAGTCCTATGATCAAATAAGAATATGTATGAGTAAAAGAAGACTTCCCTGAAACCTTGAATACTAATGTTTATTATCTGTGAATGATCATGAATATACATGTTTAAGATTATTATGTTTTGATAGTATTAAGATTATACTAATAAATGTGTGATTATGTATGAGACCTCAAGGATAACACAATGATGATACTAATAAGCATGCATAGTGATTAAGGATGGATGTAAGTTCAAGGACAAGTAATCCAGGAAGCAAAGATCAAAAGGGAGCACACTCCAGTTGTTCCTGCAAGAAAGCAAAGGAGCACACTTCAGTAGTTTCTGCAAGGATGCAGATATTCAGAGGGAGTTGACCACTTCTCACAATCCACATAAGAATGGAGTTGCAGAAAAGAAGCAAAGACTGAGAGGGAGTCAACCCAACAAACAAACAAAGATAAGTATTTGAATTGTCATTACTTACATATTTTATTGTTTAAATAATACTGTTCAATATTGTTCCTAGAATTAGGTTGTGTATTATGCATATTAGAATAGTTGCATTGATGAACAGTATACTACTAATATGCATGGGTAAGTGGCCTATGGCACTGTACAACATTCCATTGCTACTTATCTAGAATGAAACCTCTTTGTTGACATGTTGGGAGTTGTGCACACTCTTAACAATGTTCTGGTAGAGATTGGAAGGCATCTAGAAAGTTATGGGATATGGATAAATGTTGTATTGAAGAATTGGCTAAGATAATTGCATGACTGTATGACATATTTCTTTATGTGTAAGAATTTGTTCTGAAAACTATGAGATGTTTTCTAATCATGCAATTTAACTTGTTGTGTAGGAAAGATCGTATGCCATCACCTACAAAAAAGAACTACAACATTTGTTCAGCAACAAAATTATCCATTGAAGATATTGAAGTTCCCAGGATATGGGAAGAATGCCATGATCCGTCAATCATGAAGAATGATGTTTGGGATGTAGTCCCAAGACCTGAAGGGAAGTTTGTTATGACTTCCATATGGATCTATCAGATCAAGCATGCTGTAGATGGCAGCATAGAGAAATATAAAAGTGATGAAATAGAAGATACACAGATGGATTTCAAGACAGCCTTCTTGAATGGTGTAGTCATATATGTGTGCAGAACTTGGTAGGATAGACAGCTTTCTATCCAGTTTGGGCTTTACCAAGAGTAAAGTGGATTCCAACCTTTACTACAAGGTTGAGGAAGGCAATCCAGTGATACTACTTTTGTATATGGATGACCTTTTTATTACAGGTGAAGATAGATTGATTGCCGACATGCAACGGAAGCTTGCTGCCAAGTTCGAGATGAAGAACTTGGGGATGATGCACTATTTGTTTTTGGCATGGAGGTGTGGCAGAGTGCAGATGGAATCTTCCTTGGACAAGGGAAGTATGCAGTAGAGATCCTGAAGAGGTTCGGGATGATGGACTACGAGGCTATGGCATCGAACCTGAAGCTTCTGTGTGATGCTTCATCTGATCCAGTTGTTGTCACTGTGTATCGTCAGATGATTAGGTCCTTGATGTACTTGATGAACATGAGACCAGATATTTACTTTGCGGTGAACACATTGAGCCAGTTCCTGACGGATCCAAGAGATGTTCACCTGGTTGCTGTAAAGCATATTCTGAGATTGGGCAGGCAGTGTTGCAGATAGGAAGAGCACTTATGGGTGTTGCTTCAGTATGGGATCAGGTGTGATCTCTTGGTTTAGCAGGAAGCAGTCTTGTGTAGCACTTAGTACAGCCGAAGTAGAGTATGTTGCGACAGATGAGCAGGTTGCAGATGTATTGACCAAGCCGTTGGCCAGAGTGCAGTTTGAGTACTACAGAGAGAGGCTTGGTGCACTTCAAATTGAGGTTCCTTCCAAAGGGAAGTGATGAGTCCGAAAGATGTAGATGCACATGAGCTTTTCTGACATGGTTGATGTGTTCTCCCATGGTCGTGATGTAATTGTTGAGCCATTCTCACATTGTGGTAGATGTGTTCTCCCCTGGTGTAGATGTAAGGGTTGAAGCCATTTTTCACATGGTGGTAGATGTGTTCTCCCATGGTGAAAAAGTAAGGGCTGGAGCCTTCCCCGAATGGTGGTAGATGTGTTCTCCTATGTCAGTGTTGTAAGTGTTGGACGATGTGCATCTGGGCTGTGCTTCATGGACAATGAGATGATCTGAAAAAGATGATGCTATGATGATCAAGAGGATCATGGATGATGAGCATCAGGACGATGCTCCAGTTACTGCTCTGTGTATGCATCATGTTGATGCTGGATATGATCAGTTGGATCATTTATATTTGTGTGTATGTATGCATCGTGTTGATGCTGGATATGATCAGTTGGATCATTTATATGTATGTATGCATCATGTTGGATGCTGGATATGATCGGTTGGATCATTTGTATGTATTTTGTATATGCATCATGTTGGATGCTTAGACCATGTATCTGTATATGTATCAGGTGGATACATTGTATGATCAGGTAGATCATGTATGTTGATATGTATCAGGTATGATCAGGTAGATCATGTATGTTGATGGATACATTGTGTGGATCATGTATCTATGTATCAGGTGGATACACTGTGTATGATGATATGTATCAGGTAGATACTTGGTGTGCATCAGGTGGATGCATTGTATGATCAGGATGATCATGATGATGAGCTTCATGATGTTGCTCCAAATGATATGTACCAGGATGGTACAAGTGATGATGATCAGTATGATCATGGGCATCAGGATGATGCCTCGTGCGATGATGATCTGTTGGATCATGAGTATCAGGTTGATACTTGGAGGTCAGAGATGATATGTGGCAGGTTGTGCAAATAGCATGTAATCAGTCCTAGGAGATCTTGCCGGTCGTGCTACAGCACATAAATGTTCCTAGGGTACTCTTTTCGGTATTGCTATGTAGTATGTAATCAGTCCTCAGATATCCGATAGGTTGAGCTGTGTGCTCGTAATCAGTCCTGGGATGAGGTATTACTACGGAGACATGTAATCAATCCTGGAGATCCGAGAGGTTGAGCTGTGTGCTCATAATTAGTCCTGGGATGCTCTTTAGAGATCTTGTCGGTTGTGCTGCGGCACATAAATGTTCCTGGGATGCTCTTTAAAGATTTTGTCTATCCACATGTAATCAGTCCTGGAGATCTGAGAGGTTGAGCTGTGTGCTCGTAATAAGTCCTGGGATGCTCTTTAGAGATCTTGTCGGTCGTGCTACGGCACATAAATGTTCCTGGGATGCTCTTTAAAGGTATTGTGGAGGAGATGCATGTAATCAGTCCTGGGAGATCTTGACGGTCGTGCTTAGGCACATAAATGTTCTTGGGATACTCTTTCCGGTATTGCATCCGCACATAAAATTAGTCCTGAGAGGCCACCTCTATCAGACCATTCGCACAGATGATGAAGACCTGCAGGTGGTGGGCCTACATCCAGTATGAAAAAAGATTGGCTCTGTAGAACTTCCTATGACGAGTAGATTCAGAGATTGATTGAGATAGCAGTAGCAGTGACGATGATGATGACTCGATGACGATTATCCAGTGACGATGATCCAGAGAAGATGACTTGTGCTAGAAGACCTGTGTCGAGAAATACCTTCCTAGTTAAGAGGGAGTGTTGATGTATATGTAACTTCGGAATGTATTTCACATATATGTATATTGTATTCCTATAGAGATGTTATTATTCCTCTATACGGAAGTGGTTGTATTCCTATAGAGATGTTATTATTCCTCTATACGGAAGTGTCGTCATTTATATTGTAAGTGTCGTAACTTATACTTGATGGATTATTAGACCACCTTGTTGGGGTCGGGCTTGTATAAGTCATGTGGGTCAAAGGGTTATTATACCACCCTATTGGGGGTCGACCATGTGGGTCAAAGGGTTATTAGACCACCCTAGTGGGGGTCGGCCCAATCAGCATTATGTTAAGTGGTTAAGTTGAGGCCGACCTAGTTGAGTAAAGGCCAAGTCAAGTTAGTGTATAAATAGAGAGTGTGTCTCTCTCATTTTACACATTCTATTCTCTCACTCACACTTGGGAGGGTGGCGCACTTGTGGAG
The DNA here is from genome assembly GCA_027924585.1 of Larix kaempferi. Lineage (NCBI taxonomy): Eukaryota > Viridiplantae > Streptophyta > Pinopsida > Pinales > Pinaceae > Larix > Larix kaempferi. The sequence continues at coordinate 14,454,220 of BSBM01000162.1, forward strand.
GAGGAGGCTCTGCTGCTAGGAGAAGACTATCTCTTGTATTCTGGTTGTATCATTGCTCTATCTATCTCTGAAAAAGTTGTTGGGGTTTTTCACCTTTATGGTTTTCCCCAAGTAAACTCTGTGTCTCTTGTGTGTTTGCATTATTGTGTCCATGATTGATATGCTGTAGATTTGTTGTACATGTTGTTCTCTCAGTTAAGATCCTAGATCAAATTGAAGTAAATTCTGAAAATTTAACATATAGATCACATGTGGCTTATGTAACTTCCTAGTTTTTATATGAAATCCTCATTGTGTTTAAAAAGACCCAACCCTAGATTGGATCCTCACTATGTTTAAACACAGTTTATTCACTGCCTACATGCCACCATAGTTGTTGGATCTATAAGTCAAACCGTCGAACCCGCCATGTCCAACATGCCTCATGCTACAATACCTCCCATGGCTTATTTCTCTTCTCTAGTAACACCTTTCTTGAGTCTCGACCCCTCGTTGTAGTCCTTTGAATATGCATGTAACCCTCCATGTGCCTTTATTTCCTCTTTATATCTATATAAACTCTGTGATGTCCAATCCCTATTAAAAAATTATGTTTCCTCTATCTCATTCGATAAATATATATAACCCTTTTTATATTCAACATGTAACCACTTAGCTATGGGTATCCCTTTGGTGCCTCAAGCTTTGCAACCCATAGTACAAGTAGGTATTTCTTCCCTACCTTAGGTTTAGAATTTGTAGGGACCTCCATCTCAGGGTTCCCCAAAAAGACTATCTATGTAATACTAACATCATATAAACATTTTAAATCTTTGAAATCAAATAAGAAACCGTAATATAAATGCGTAAACTGAACTTGTACATAAAAATGGAACATTTTACCTGATTCCGATGGTTGTAGGCTGTTGCAGCTGACATCCCTTGTCGCTTTGATCCAGACATCCAATCTACCAATTTACCAAAGACCTCTCAGTTGACCTCCCTACTATATCGAGGGTACTCTTCTTTTCCCCAAACCCCCAAGCATTTTGGGGTCGTAAGAACACACAATGCAAGCTTTCTGCGGGGATTCCCCAATCCCCGGAAAGCTCAACCCAACTCACAAGAATCACAAGATGATTTATCAATTACGGTGCCCATCCAGCACTAGGGAGCAAGAGAGTCCCTTCTCCTTCTCCTCACTTTCTTTTATAACCAAAATATCCATGCCAAGTGTCTCTTCATGCAATATCATTATTTAATTTAATAGTTCTCAATTATTTATTTTCATAAAAAAGGTGTCACTTTATCTTTAAGTGTGCACTTAAATCCCTACAATGTCTCCTTGTTTTTCTCCTTAGTTAATTTCTCTAATCCCTAAATCAGTGGGATGTAGGTGGAGTGGTTTCTACTAGAGTCCTAGTTGTATTTTGCTTACTAATAAGTTTATTCATTAATCTTTCTCATTCAAGTTTTCTCCTTTCCAAAAATGAAATAAAATATTTCTTTAACTAAATCTTTCACTTTCTTTCAAGTTTTCCCTTTTTCAAAATAATAAAATAAAATGAAAAATATTTCTTCTAATAAGTCTTTCACTTTCTTTCAAGTTTTCTCATTTTCAAAAATAATAAAATAAAATGAATTTATTCTTTTTATTTACTTTACATGTGGGATTTCCATTATGCGAAATTGATTGATAATCTTTTCATGTTCCTGTCTAGGTGCCCCTTCTGCGGGCCCTTCCGACAATTCCATTTCTTTCTTCTTATTCTTGTCTAGGTACCTCTTCGGTGGGCCCTTTCGACAATTCCTTTTCTTTCTTCTTATGAGGAGAACTGTGTAGCGATCGGGGAGTCATTACCGCAATCTCTCGACTACACTTCTTGGAGACTAAGGGCTGCTGAGAGATAATGTTCTCCTTATGGCATGCCCCTCAACTCTCGCACACGACTAAGTCGGTATGGCCTCGCCCGTACGACACACGCTTCCCTGGGCTAGCTCGCAAGCTTCCGACCCGTGCGTGGAGTGTTAAATCAGGATTGACATTCTATCGTCATACCCCTATGTGTTCTTTTCATGCTTACGACCCCTATAATTCCATTGTGGGTCAGTCAGTAAATCGTCCTACCTGCCACTACACACACACACTTAAGCACACATTAAATAGCGCTGCACTGTCAAATCATTTCATCATTCATCGTCATAATATCTCAATCAGTCGATTATCTCTATCATTCTTCATTTTCACTATCAAATCTTTTCATTAGTCATCATAATATCTTGGTCGATCGAGCATCTATTTCATTCAATCATTTTTATTTCATAATTTCTCAATCTAGCATATATCATCTAATCACTTTCGTTTCCTAGTTTCTCAGTCATTCGAGCATATATTTCTTTTAATCATCTCTATTTCATAATTCTCAATCAGTCGAGCATATCTATCATTCATCATTCTATCTCATTCAGTCGAGCATATCTAACATTCATCATTCTATATAACATTCATCATTCATTTCATAAATTCGTTAATCATTTAAGCAAAGCATTCATTATTAAGTAAGGTATCAATTTCTATAAGTGTCGTTCATCGTGTCGTTATGCAAATCATCATGCGTTCTTCAGTCGTTCAAGCATTTTCAAAATTCAAAGGACCAATTACTAAACTTTATTCGGTCGGGTCACTTGGCAAGTGTCCTCAAGTCTACGGTCAGTCAATGTACCGAGGCGGGCATTACATACACCCCCTCTTATTAGAACTTCGTCCCGAAGTTAACTTTTGTTCTTGTAATCTCGATGCTAGGCTTTACTTTAATTTCATAATCTCATTTGCTTGTCATTCTCTTCTATTTTTCTCAACAATCATGGCCATAATCCCTAGTGGTTCTAATAATTAGTTTTCTAGATCATCTAGTATGGTTCCAAAACATCCTCAGGAACTCAATCGTAATTTCGCGTGGTGCAAATGGAATAGTATATTCAATAATTGTCAGTCCCAAAGATTTTCCATATCTCCTAGTCATCTATGAAGGTCTGCGATGTCCAAATTATCTACAAGTTGCATTACGTTCAATTCATTGTGTTGATCATCTCCATACATCGTTTTACTAAAATCGTCTTCGTTTGGTCCGTTCGGTGGATCTTCCCAAACAATAATTATTCATTTGACATTGTCATGGTGATGTCAAGTTTGTACTTTTTCATTCTTTTTAACAACATTGTCTTACTGGAAAAACATTTAGCGTCAAAGGGCTTAGCTCTTCATGCTAGTAACATTGATATCTCACTTTCCAAATTCTAAGTTTGATTCACCCCCTCGAAAATTTGTCCAAGTCTCGTCAATCTGAGCATCTTAGTGTCTTGTGAGTTAAAGTTCTTCAATTTAGTAACAACCCCAAAATACCGCCCTTGCCCCAAAAAACAAAAAATTGATAAATTATAAACTTTGATGAAAACTATCATTCTTTAGGATTCATTTCAATTTCCTTTGTAATAAATACAATGCATAACATTTTATCTATAAAATTATAGAATGTATTATTTCAAATAAACTTGTCTAACTGTCAAATCTTATTTGTCATTTTCCTCAATTCATTGCCATGATGCAACTCTATATAATTATGATGCATATTAATGTCTAAGTACAAGACTTCTTTTATTTTACCAATATATGGCACAATTTATCTGTTTTTCTAAGTGACATATATATAATCGTAACCATAATTTACAATATAAGGACTCATTTAAAATCGATTTTTAATGCATCTATATATATGTTTCAACCATTTTCCTTTATTGTATTCATGATGGAGATGTATTATTCCTCCAATTAGAAGTGTCGTCATTTGTATTTGTAAGAGTCGCAAGTGTCACAACTTATATTTGATGGGTTATTAGACCACCAGTGTGGGTTCGGCCCTGTTTGTGTCATGTGAGTGGGTTATTAAACTTCCTCAGGAGGTCGGCCCAGTTAGAGTTAAAGGCATGTTAAGTTGTGTATAAATAGAGAGTGAGTGTGTCTCATTCTATTCATTCACTCACTCATCCAACTCGCATTAGTTGAGAGAGGAGTGCACAAAAGTGGAGGAGGAGTAGCTGTTGGAGTTATCTATAAAACCACTACTCCAAATCTTTATAGGCATATAAATTTTAACTTCTATACCATTTATAACCACTAACCACTATAGAACACATAGTCTCTAACCTCTATAATCCATATAAACCTTATTACCACATACCTTGATAACATTAATCACTTGTATCCCTAAATCATGGGAACCCTTAACCTCTTAACCCCTACCCTTGTAACACCTAGTCCCCATTGATTAACTTATATAATCTATAATCCTTATATACTCTAACCACTACCCTTGAGAACTCTAAATGCTAACCACGTAACCTAGTTACCTTACTTTGGCACATTAATTACCATATAATTATTATACACATTATAACCCCAACAAAATTTAATTTCTAACCCCTATAATATTTAATAACTAGTACTAACACATGTAACCACTAAATAAATAACCCTTATACACTCTATTACATGACCATCATAAAATCCTATTCCCTAAAACCCTTAACTAATATGAATCATATAGATAGCATCTCTAACTCCTATTCCCCCTAACCCATCAACCCTATAATCTCTAATTTTTATAGCAATTATCACCCTTAATCCATGTAACCCTAATAAAACCATATAACCCCTAATCTCCAATTGTGATAATATATAACACCCATAACCTCTAATACAATATTTGACTTGTACAACTTGAAATCCTTGTAATTCCTATCCCCTTGTAACATAATCACAATAACCCCTTATTCCTAACCCTATACTTATATATCACCCCTATCCTCCTCTTTGTCCTTATCTTACAGTGAATGCTTTACCAATTCTAACCTCCACATGTTGATAAAGGCGAATGTAACTAATTCTGGTGGTATGTTCGACGATGGATAATGAGGTTCCAATCGACGGGAACTTGGGTGCTAATTTTGAATTAAATTTTATTATACAAGGGTAGATCTGTCTTTTAGTTTGTTGTTTGGTTTAGATGGAATCATCAAAAAGTATTATGTGGACATTAAATATGATATTTGTTTATTATTATGCAAAAAATAATTTGTATCTCAAAAGTATTATGTAGACAATAATTATAATATTTGTTTATTATTATGCAATACTAATTGGAATTATAATCATATATTGCACGCATCCATTAAATTAGATGGTATCCTAAAAGTACCATGGAGGAATGAATTATAAGTTTTAGAAGTTATTAGGTATTAAGATTTGACAAATTATTTAGAGCCATAGTTATGTAGTGATTGATTTGTCAGTTTAATTAAATGGCAGAGTTTTGGGAAGAATGGGACACAACATTATTGGTTTTAAATGGATAAATATCACTTAGACTATAGGTTCGTATATGGAATTACTCTACATTTAAGTTAGAGATATTCATACTTGAAAAATGAAGTGCTATGTTTATTTTAATGTTCCAAATTGATTACATCATAGGAGGCTTATATTAATATGCTTTATTTAATTAAATTGGAAGGAGTAACTCAACTTGTGTTCACTCTAATTTAATTAAATAGGGATGGAAACTCACTTGTGTTATTTGGGCAGCTATAATTAGCTTGATGGTGTCTTCTTATTTAAAGGAATTCATAATAAGAAAAACTTATGCATTTATTGTATAGAATCTGTAAATAGAATAATAGGAGTTGCTTACCGTCATGAAGTCATAGCTTAACTGCAATTACTTCTACCCTGCATTTAGAATAAGAACATGCTTTTCTTTAATGAGTATATGGTATGTTGAAAAGTATTACAAAGTAAGTGTATAACATAAGTGCATAACATGTTTGAAAGGAGTAATAGTGAACGAATGTATAAATGTTAAATGGAAAAGCAAATAAGGGTCTTAGTTTTAGGATGCCATTTTTATCATTGAATATATGTATTATGTTCAATGATAATGTCTTTTAATTATCAAATTGGAAATGCACTTTGTTATTGAAATACTAGTATTATGTTGCAATATAATGTACTTTAATATTGATGTGGGAATGACCCTTATATTATTAGATTGTATGGTTTAGGTGCAAACATGTTTGAAAGGAGTAATAGTGAACGAATGTATAAATGTTAAATGGAAAAGCAAATAAGGGTCTTAGTTTTAGGATGCCATTTTTATCATTGAATATATGTATTATGTTCAATGATAATGTCTTTTAATTATCAAATTGGAAATGCACTTTGTTATTGAAATACTAGTATTATGTTGCAATATAATGTACTTTAATATTGATGTGGGAATGACCCTTATATTATTAGATTGTATGGTTTAGGTGCAAATAAAATGCCTTCAAAAAGTCTATCCTTGGTAATATGTTTTTGGTTTATTATATCATTTCAAGTAAGGGAAAGCAAGGATGAGGATCATTAAAATCAATAGGACATTTTTATTATATAATTATATTAGATTATATATATTAAGAATCTAGCAAGAAAGTTTAACACTAAAAAAAAAAATTGCTCAGGATGAGAGACCTTACAGTAACTATTATGTTGGAAAACAATACAATGGTATAAGATGGTTGTGTATAGAGCACTAGAGGGGATATGATTTCACTAGCTGGGGAGAATTGCTAAGGGGGGCTATGGGAAAGTAATTCCTCTTTTTCCAGGTGTCAACCTTAGAACTCATCTATTTTCTACCATGTTCCTTAACTATTCCATTCATCTCCTTTGAATTATTAAAACCAATCATTGAATGCATGTAAGAGGTTGGTGGGAAAGTCTTCTCGTGTAGTTAAGGAAGCATGGGCTCAATATACTTCTTATGACAATTGTAGGAGTCCTTCACTCTATGGTCAAAAGAAATGAATGTTTTCTTTTCACCAATCATTTCATTTCCTTTTAATTATATCATTCACTCTCCATGTAAAAGTTTTCTAGATAGTATGTCGTTCTCCCCATTGCTAGTAATTACTAGTCTAAGAAATTAACCAAAATCGACACTATGAAGAGGAAATTGCAGACATTAAAGAAAATAATGATGGTTGTAAGTGAGCATATAGGTTGGGTAAGTTAGTAAACCTACATCCACTATACATTTGTTTATCTTTTGATGCTTGAGAATCCAGGTATTAATTTTACAAGATATTCTCTAGATGCATATAGTAGGTTGGACTCTTTACACACACACTGAAGAGCACTGTAAAGGAAAGGTACTATGAGGGGTTGTTGAGTAGAGAAATATAAAGACCGATCGAAGCATTGAAGAAGGGAGTTTTTGGGTAGAGGAACTTGGGTTGCTAATACCCAAAGTAGAACGCTAAGTGTTAATGTAATGGGACGGGCCAACTGAGCCACAAGGGAATTCACCCTATTGTAAATCAATCCATGTAATTTGATTTCAAGAATGAATAGAAATCCATGATCCTTAGCATTTCCTATTGTGTGGTTGTTGTGTGTCGTTGGTGTCCGTTTATTCTTGCATTGTGCACCCCGATATGTGGGTGACACGATCCGCATCCGCATCAATTGGTACCAAAGCATGAGCATCTTGTTGGAAAAGTGTTGAAGGAGCCCGGTTAAAATCAAACATAGAGGGTTGAAGAGAGAAACAGATCCAACTATGGTTGGGTAGAGCTCTAAAAGAAGGATAGCTCCCATTGTGAGGTGGAGTAGTGTTATCCATAGCGAGGTTGCGGAGTGGAAGCAACCTGATGAAGTTGAGTAAGTTGTAGCTCCATAATTGTTGTTGTGGGTAGAATTATAGGTGGGGTGAGTTGAATAATTGGGGATAATCCAACTGAGGTGTTGGGCAGAGTTGTCCAGCAAAAGAATTGAGAATCCAGTTGAAGCCTGGAAAATTGAGCAAGCATAATGGAATTCTGTAAGAGTCTGAAGAAGATGATAGTTTCAGCAGAAAGGATCGGTAGAATTGTTGGAGGAAATCAAAAGAAGGAATTAGTTAGAAAAGAATCCAGGTGAAAAATGCACAAGGAGGAAGCACAGAAATGAGATGCAAGAATTTCCCATATACTAGAAGCCCAAACAAGAGGAGGTTACAGAAAGAAACGATCTTGATGAAATTGTGTGATGCATTGATACAAGCCACAGTAAAGTTGAAAGCTTTAGAATTTGCGCTGGGGATGGAAAATTTGTCAAGTCAAGATGAGTTGATTAGAATCCCAATTGCAAGGAAGAGAACCCTCACGGTGGAAGAGATGGAAGAAATTAGTGAGCAAATTAAAGAAATATTTAGAGTACTAGGTCATATATGAGAAGATGAGTACGATGTAGATTATGAAGAAGAAATTATGGAAGAGGATTCCACAGAGGAAGGGATTGAAGAATGTCACCCAAAAGAGGGGTAGAGGTTGGGAGATGCCCCTAAGCAGATACAACATTGTTTCGAAAATGAACCCAAGGGAGGAATTGAAGAGAAGAATGTTGATGAAGCGATCGTGATAATATGACTAGAGTTGGAGGGAGATTCCAAAGAAGACTCCGAGAAGCAGTCATTTGAGAAAGGTTCCAGTGAAGAGCGATTGAATGAGGAGAGTGCCGACAAGATAAGGAAGCCATCAAAGGAAAATACATTTGACATAATGAAAGTAGACTACAAATAAGAAGACGATAGAAATGTCATAGAAATGGTCGAACTGTTGCTACCACAGGTGTATGGGAATTCAGTTGAGGAACCCCATGAACAACCAGGACAACAGGCTACAGGGAATTCCAGGGAGCAGGAAGGAAACATAAGGATGGAATCAGAGATGGGAAGGGAGTCGGTTGAGTATTCCAATGAGAGTCCAAAACAGTCGGCTAAAGGGACTTCCAACATAACAGAGGACAAGGCTTCCGACCAGGTAGAGACACAGGGTAGCACAAATGATGCTACGGATGCAAAGAAGGAAAACAGTGTGACCACTACAAGAGAGAAGAAGAATATAGAAGAGGTTGAGGATCAGACCGTGACGATCGAAAAAAGAAGTTGTGCGAGTAACCTCACTTAGAACGAGAGTGAGGACACCGAAAGATACGAGATTGGAGTGAATGGGAGTCTAAATTGAACTCCTTATCAGAGTGGATTTATAAGCCAAGATATGGGGAGCAGTATGATGAGGATAAAATTGCATGGAAAAGGAGGCATCCATTGAAGCTGTTGGATAAGTTGAGGAGGACCTAGTTGAAGGGGAATCGATTGAAAGTGAACTAGTCGATGTCATGAAAACCAGTTTAAAGAATGACATGGTGGTGCTACACATTGAAGAAAGAAAGCTTGCAGTTGTCATGCAAGCAGAGGAGCTGACGAAGAGGGACTTGGTAGGGGTCCCTAGTTTTATTAACACTTTGGATGTTTGTGGATTTGTTGGGAAAGGTGTAAAGAGAAAAATTGGTGTTGCTCAGGACAATGTTTCATATACTATTGATAGCCATAAGGTCACATAAATTCTTCCAGGGACTGAAGAAAAATTTGCATTGGGTACACAAGTCAACGAGTTCATGTCAATGAAGGATTATGTGAAGGAAGGAGGTGAAGAAGTGGGAAAAAAAATTCCAAAAGGCAGTTGAGATAGTCAACAAGATGTCGACGGGTTTGTTGTTATGAAGCAACACCCACTAAATTTGCATGAATCTGAGTATGAGTCAATTGAATGAGTTGCCGTACAAGATGACACCAACTAGGGAGGTCATGTTGAATCGGCATGACCGAGATTTATTGGACAAAGGGATGACTTGAAGAAGTCCAAGCCCGAGTGCAATACTAGCCTTACTAATGTAACATAAGATGAGAAGAGATGAAAGGAGAAAGGACCATAGAAAAGTATTTGATGATGTGTATGATTACAAGTGTGCAGGCATGGTTGAGGCCATGAACAAAATTTTAAGGAAGGAGAAGAGGAGCAGAGTAAATATGAAAATATCATTTCATATCTGATACCGAGTGTGGCATCGTCAATGAAGGAAAGAACCAAGTGCAGAGATCTTGTAGCAAGCGGCTTTGGCATGAGGCCATGCCCTTTTGTTTAAACCAAAGAATCTAATGCAGGATCATCTACCTCAAACCCAATCAGTCGAAGGAATATGCCAGGAAGTCACTTGGAGGAGGAGTCAACAACCTCTAGAAAAAAGTGGGGCATCAAGACCCTGATCTAGAGCATCGGTTAAGTGAAGAATCGCCAAGAAATAATTGAAGTCCTTTTGCAGTGAAGATAGGGGCAAGCAAGCCCAGAAGTTCAGGGAGAGACCATAAGTCGACTTGTGTCAAAGGACCAAGTCGCAACTAAAAGCTAGAAGCTAATCGCAAGGCTAGGAGATTCGATGGAAAGACCGATGTATTTGAGGGCGACTACAATAAAGTAGTCGAAGGAGTTGTAGTCGAGATAGAGACCAATTTCGGTTAGTCAAAGTAGGGAGAAGATTCAACGAAAGGATAGTCGATGTGTGAGGTCAATTTAGGACCAGCAAGTCAGAGAGATCGACAGGAAGTCGATCCGATGGAGGTTAGAATACCTTCGAAGTGGACTAAGTGATGAGCAGAAGAAAGAGTCGGGAATGGAGTTGACTCCATAGAAGCGATGAAGTCGGTAGGATGGTTGATGGAAGAAGGCACCAATGAGGATCAGTTGAGCTATGAGCAAAGCGAGAGGTGAAGAAGAACTTAAGATGTAACTCAAGAGGGTATAGACGATAGATGAGACACAATAGGCGATTGATGATGGAGATGACAAGCACCGATCGAAACCCAACCGACTAGAAAGTCAAGAACACATAAGGGAAGAGATTGTCACACAGGAAGGTGAAGAATTAATTGTAACAGTAATGGTGGTAGTTGGAGATGCTAGTTGGCATAATGCACCAAGGATAATTTCGAAAGGAAGATAGATACTTCTAGAAGCTGCCAGAGTGGGGTATTAAGGTGATGGAAGAATGTTATAAAGACCGATTGAAGCATTGAAGAAGGGGATTTTTGGGTAGAGGAACTTGGGATGTTAATCCCCAGAGTAGAACACTAAGTGTTAATGTAATGGGACGGGTCGACTAGGCCACAAGGGACTTCACCGTATTCTAAATCAATCCATGTAATATGATTTCAAGAATGAATAGAAAGCCATAATCCTTGGCATTTCTTGTTGTGTGGTTGTTGTGTGCTATTGGTGTCCATTTATGCTTGCGTTGTGTACCCCAATCTGCGGGCGACATAGTATGCATCCACATCACAAAATAGTATTATACAGAGTTTGTATGCAATAAACAAACAATATTAATGGAATGCATACCATAAAATGAATGTGTGTCCCAAGATGAATCTTTCATTAGAACAAGCACCGTAGCAAGATGGCATACCATCCCATCAAGCCACTTATAATAGAGAAAATAACTTATAAATATTGTTCCCACTTGTTAACATGATATTGGGCCACATGTTTCAAGCAAAAATGAGATGGTATGCCCGAAGGAAGAAGTGATACCACATGTGATAATTGATAATGAAAGCATTGATCTAGTGGAAAACTGTTTACAAACTTGCATTTCTGAAGAACTTACTATATCACAAGAATATATGCTCAAAATGGTTTTTTTCACTCTAATAGATAATAGAGAAGAAAGCATGATTTCTTGTCCAGTATCTTGTATAAAACAAAGGAGTTTACACCAAATGTTAGGAACCCTCAAGTTTTAGCTAATTGTGAGGCTCAAGATGATGAAATGAGACTTATTGAATATAAGCAAATGATCATTTATTATTATAGGATTGATTAGTTTGTATTTCAACATTAGTATGTTCATGTTGGTGGCCTTTTATTTTTTGTTATTTTTTTATTTCTTTTCATTTATGTTATCACATAGCTAGATGATTGTTATAGTTGTAGAGTGACTCTTGGTGCAATAAACGAACAATTTGATTATATAAAATTCACTTAGTGCTAATATTCAACATCGAATGTTTGTTTTATTTTCGGAATATAACTTCCAATGATCCAAAAGATGATTACCCGTGACTACATTGAGGTTGGATCAATGTTGTGAGATGAGGAAGAGGAGGATGAGGATGTAGGTTGTCATGGGGGATAACCGACGCTAGTCAAAACTGGCCCCTAGTCACTTGTGCGGCACTGCTGGAATCCTTGTCGAAGGTGTGGCTAGCTTGGCAAGTGTGAGGTAGACTACACCATTCCCTGTAGAAATGCTTAACACTTTACACTTAAGCTTATTCACTTGTGATATCTTACTTAGCCAATTTTCCTTGTTAACATATTACATCCAACAGTAAAAAAATTAACTTAAACACTTAGCCAAAACACATGCAAGAGACAAAGTATAAAGGTGGCGCCCCAAACCCTGTGTGCCCAAGTTCAGATATAGATGCAAGTTACATCAGTATAATGGTTACAACAGGTTGAGGGCTCCTCCGGGACTAGCCCACCCGACAGAGCGCCCAACTGGATAACTCCCAAAAGGAACCCTGAGATCTCTCAGCCACAACTGTGTGTATATCTTGATAACTCTTTTGTTGCTACCGAAACTCTGACTATCATTGCAGATTTTCCTCTCATAGCCTCTGACACTTGCACCAAACTCTACCAAGCCTTCCCCGAATACAGGCTCCCAAGGCGTTCTAGGATCGCCCCACTGCCTGAACCCTTATCTATTGTCTTCTTGGTCACCCCTCACTTGGTTCACTCGGACTTGTCACTCTTTCCAAACTTGGATGATGAATTGAATTCCTTGGCTTGACCTCCACGTAGTGAATGTATAGCCACGCTCATGAGTGAGTGTGGCCCAAGTCATGGTCGCACTCCTCGAGCCAACACCCATCCACACGCTAATTCATCTGCATGATATGGTAGTTCACCCATCTTAGTCGATGTGCTCTGCACAATAAGTGTTGGTCAACGCTCGCTTGGAAAGACTCATCCATCGATCTTCCAATTCAAACCATGTCATGCTTCCAACCCATGTCATGAGTATTCCATCATCGTCGTGCCTACCTCTTGGGCATTCTATCGGGTGCATGTCCACGCCATGCTTTCTTTCGGCTCACCCTAGCTCACACCCGCTCTTCCACTTGCCTCGCTCGACATGTTACCGCTGTCAATCTTCCACATCAGGTCTATCGGTGTGCTCTTACCAACCTTTGTCATCTCATTGAGCTCTCTTTGTTGCTTGCCTGCCAGGGTGTGGTACTTCCCTATGTGGGAATCCAACCCCTTATTCACTTGCCCATCAACATCTCGAGTTCTCAACCTGTCTTGCACTCGACTTGCCATGCCTTGGGCATCTTGGGTGAGCTCCCATGCCAAGCTCAGCTATGTGGGTGAGCTGGCCAAGGTGCCCCCACAATAAGGCCGTTACATCCTCTTCAATGAGTGAACTGAATTTGACCCATGTTATATTCCAACAATTTTTAGTAGAAGGGCATGCCCAAAAAATATGCTTGTCCATCTCTGGTGTTATACATGGTGAATACTTATTATTTGTTGAATTGATTCTGGTTAATCTGAACCTAGTAAGCAAGCCTTAATATTAAGTCAATCATGCAAACACTCTAAGGCTTAAGCTTATAACTTACTGTTATGGTATTTTATATAGACAATGAGTGCCTTGCCCATGCTAGTAATGAATATATCAAAGAAATACTAATATTTATTTGACTTGAATTAAGGTCAATTTTAGATTTATCGGGCCACGTATTTTTCTTAAAAGAAAAAAATTGGGTGAGTGACAAAATAAGGGGCAGTTGAGAGCCAACACTTGATCCTTGACAACATCATCTTTAATCCTTGGCAGAGGTCGACTCGAGAAATCCTTTAAGCTCGGGACCTCTTCATTCTATCCTTCACGAAAACTTTACAAGGTGGTCGAGGCCAACCTTTTTACATGGTGAGTCAATAATAAAACTTTGCAAATGTTGTTGATTTATAGAGGCTTCTAACTTCCCTGGTCTTGATGTCCACATAATTCTTTTGGAAAATTCAACTTCGCACCTCCACTCTATTCAAGGTAATAGGATTTTCTTCTTCTACAAGAGTGTTCACTTTTCTTGATGGAACACAATCCTCCTTTATTCTGCTTCCCAAGATAAAGTTAAGATAAGATAATTTTTATTAATGTCCAACAAATGACCATAAATAGGTCAATGGGCTGCTAGGTGCATCCAAATCAATAAACAATGGGAATACAAATGCATCTCTAATAACATAATACCTCCTATCTCTAATAACATAATACCTCCTACTAATGAGTGCTATTTTTTTTAATTTGATTATGATTTTGAGATGGTGAAATAGAGGACTTTAACATAATACCATGTTTCTATCCTAGAAGCAGTGACCAGATCCCAAAGAAATCAGATTTGACATACTAGAGGTTTATCTCATGTACGTGTTTGGCATACCCAAGATTTGAATTGCAAACTTTTGTAGTTGAGGGCCTTGGTTACCAAATGATTCCCACCAAAGCAGTGCAATAGATCATAAGAGTCAAAGACAAAGTCAGAAAATTCAAGAAATTAGTTTTTAACTTTGTTTAGAAATTAGTTATTATTGACAAATTGATGTTCATGAGTTATTATAAGTTCAGGTGCTTCTGTTTCATCTGTTGTTTCCCGCGAGTTTGATGGAGCTATTCTCTATGTGGATGTATGAACCGGTAGTGGCCAATTTTCATATAATTATATTTACCGTCTGACTGTGGGTCGATCCATAGTTGTTTCTCCTCCACGCATTTGCTTAATTTGTTGCTAAGCAATTTACGAGGGTTTAGCTTCAGCAATCAATTCATGCACAGTGCTTGATTTTATTGGGCTCCCATCCACTGTGAATTCTAGCAGCAGACCAACATTCAAATCGCTAATCCATTGGCGAAATCGCGGCTAGACTTGACTCGCTAGTTCGATCAATAACACCTCATACACTCCGATCGGATCTGGTATTGTGCAGAATGACAGATCTCCTTTATTCTTCTACCGCCCTGCACATCTGTGGCCTCACATTTGGCCACATCTATGCAATGTTGGAGGTACGCCCAGATTCAGCATAGCCTCCTTTGGATCTGAGCGATCCTTTCTACATAGGGTCGATTCAATTTGAGTAAGGAACAAAATCAACAGTTCATTTATAAACCAGTTGTGTGGATCGAGTTGTTGTCAGCGCCTTTGTAGCTTTAAAATTTATGTCATGTAACAGAGATCCCATACCTTCAGCTAGAACAGCATATGATCCAATTTTGTTTTAGGCCAAATTGCTCAGATCTAAACTACTTAATGTGTCGATTGCTTGATTATTCAATGAATGTTTGAGATCGTGCTACCAAGAAATCAGACCACTAACTAGAAATCGTTGATTTCTATGTGTATTTGGCCAATTATTGAAGAGCAGATCAGATTGCTAGTGTAACCGGTGGTTAGTGAGGTAGATCACTTGAAGGTAAATTTGATACCTCAAATCACTGGTTGAAAAGGTGGATCTGCAAATTGCTATGGTCATATTTTCCAACCGCCAGTCTCTTGGTGTAAATTCACACACTAAAGATATACCCTAAGTTGCCAGGAAACTTGTAACTTGGATCCAGGGATGGGTCTACAGGGACGGGTGTGGGGACGGGACGCCATTTTTTGAAACAGGGGACTTGGGTACGTTGGGGTACTAAATATATATATATATGAAATTTAAATCATTTTCACTGTACATATATATTCATGTGCATACATATGAATCCAAACCATTATACACAAATATGCAAAGTTTCTCATGTATATAGCAAGGGTGCATACAACTAAAAAAACATCAAGTGCAATCCATATCTGACCCAAAATACATAAACAAAGAGGCTAAATGGCCTATAGGGTCCAAAAAAATTCATGCTACAACAAATAATTACCTAAGAAACCGGATTTGTTGAAAAGGGCCTTCATGTCCCGTGGGGTCGTGTCGGACACGGACACGATGGGAAATCGTGTCCAATTCGACTTTTGGTCGTGTCCAATCATGTCCCCGACTGTGCGACTCGTGTCCCGATTTTAGGACACAATTTCCACGGAAAATGCCGCCCGGGGTGGGTTTAAAACCGATTTTTCATTTTTTTTTGTCATTTGCAAGTGTGGAGAAGCTTGAGAGTGGGTTTTTTTGCAGGTGAAGAAGATTTGAGGGCTTTCCAAGGGAATCCAAGTGCATTGAGGGTGGATTTGTGGAGAGGATTGCAAGCTTAACCATCAAACAAGAAAGAGAATGTCTCAATCAGCTACGGCAGGAGCTAAGGGGCAAAGGAAAGGGAGAAATGCACCATTTAGTGCCTCCCCTCTTATTCCTCCAAGCACAAGCAGTTTTCCTCCTCCTTCAAGTTCTCCATCTGTTGGTAGTGGAGCTCATGCTCCATTTAACCCTATTTTAGCAAGACAACAAGCCCAAGAAAAAAAATACCCTTTGTGGAAGTATGTGACAAGGAAAGATGGGCCTGGGGCAAAGCTTGGTGGGGGAGGCAATGTGTCTTGGAGATGCAATTTTTGCAAGAATGAGTTCAAGAGCACATATTACTGGGTTAAGGGCCATTTGTTGGCCCTTCCTTCTTGTGGGATTTCTTCATGCAAAGCGGTGAGTGTTACCCAAAGGAGGGCTATGGAAAGAGATGATCATGTTGGCTTAAGGAAGGTGGCAGCAACAAGCAAGAAAAAATATTAGGATCCTCTTCCATTCTTCAGGAAATCTTCTAGCACCAAGCCTCCATTTCCACCTAGCATTCATGAGTGGGGATACTTATCAAACAAGAAAGAGGCAATCTCCAAGTGGTCCAATGGATAGGATTTTCCAACAAGAGGCGCAAGAAGAGATGGACCTTACTATTGCATTATATTTCTACCTCAACTTCATCTCATTCAATGTTGCACGGTCACCATTGTTTATTGAGATGTGTCGAAGTCTCATGGAACGAACTCCAAGTAGTTATGTGCCTCCTGGTTCAGAGAAGCTTAGAACCACATTGTTGGTTAAAGCAAAGAAGGAGGTAGATAAAATTCTTGAGCCAATTATATCAACATGGCCCTTATCCAGTGTGAGTATTGTTTCTGATGGATGGACGGATCCAGCACGCCATCCAATCATCAATTTCATGGTATCTTCCCAAAATGGATCGGTGTTCTTGAAAGCGGTGGATGCTCTTGGGAAATACAAGGATGCACAGTATATGGGTGAGTTATTCATCAAAACCATTGAAGAAGTAGGTGTTGATTCTTGTGTACGAATCATCACGGACAATGCACCTGTTTGCAAGGCTGCTGGAATGATTGTGGAAGCTAAATATCCACAAGTATGTTCATTTTTTACACCTTTCATTTCTAATTTGCTCATTGTTTGAATTTATCACAAGATTCATGATTCATCTAGGTGTCTTTGACTCATTTGAGTTGTTAGTGTTGTAGAGTCATTTATACATGCTTTTATTGCTCTTACAAGTTTTTTGGACACCTTGCATTGTCCATTCCTTGAATTTAGCACTGAAATCCATTGCTTCAGATGTGACATGGATTGGCAACCTTATTGAGAATGCACGCCATATCTGTAACTTTTTACAAAACCACACAAATGCCCTCACCATCTACAAAGAGTACACACAGCTTTCATTGTTGAAGATTGCAGATGCTCAATTTGCTTTCTCATTCATCATGCTCAAGAGGTTGAGGGAGGTCAAAACCGCTCTTGGGTCCATGGCGGTTTCAGAGTTTTGGTCTTTTTGGAGAAAGACGGATCAAATTGCTTCACAAAAGGTGAAGGAAACGGTGTTAGATGATGGTTGGTGAGATAGGGTAGATCTTAGCCAATCATTTCTTTGTTGCAGTTTGCAGACACGGACCAACCCATCCTAGCAGATGTTTGAGGGGTGGGATTCCATGATTGAGTCCATGAGGTCCATTGTCATGGAGAATAAGTGTCCCAAGTATGGGACATCGACAGAGAAATTATGGTCCATGATTCAGGATATTCGTATCTCCAGGTGGGATAAGAATTGCACACCTTTGCATTGCTTGGCCCACTCCTTGAACCCCAAGTTCTACACTCAGGATTGGCTCACTGGTGGACCGGGGCCCTCACACAAAGTCCCTCCTCACATGGATGGAGAGATTGCACATGGGAGGAAGATAGCACTTAAACGGCTATTTCAAGATAAAGACCTACTTGAGGAGGTGGAGGAGGGATTTGTAGATTTTTCCACCGGCAATGGGAGATTTGGAGGCTATGAAGTGCTTAGAGACATGGGGGTTAAGAAACCCTATGTTTGGTGGGAAACTCATGGGGCAACATCCCCTATTCTACAGAAGTTAGCCTTGAGGGTTATCTCTCAAGTTACAGCATCCTCTTGTTGTGAGAGGAATTGGAGCACATATGGGAACTTGTACAGTGTGAAGAAGAGTAGGCTTGAGCAGTGCAGGGCAGATACGATGGTGTATGTGCACTCCAACCTTCGCCTTATTTACAGGAAGAGGGAGGAGTGGGTGAAGGGAAAGACAAAGATGTGGGATGTCTTTCCTGATGATATGGGTTTGGACAACAGTACTGAGTTGGCATTAGCCAACATGGATCTTAATGATCCAGTGCTAGAGCTGGTCAGTTTTGATGATGGTGATCATATGGAGGGGTCATCCTCCACAGCAGCAGATGCAGATCGTCAGATGGGCAAAGAGGAGGAGGAGGATCAGGGCAGTGCCAGTGATGAGTTTGTTGATTCAGGCATGGAGGAGGACTATTGACATATGAGATTCTTCCATCTTGATCCACCCCTTTTTGTATTTACTTTAGTCTATTTGGCATTTGCTAGTGCCCAGTGGCATTCCAACATCTATGTAATACATTTTGATTTTGATGACTTAATGAGAAATATGGTTCCGACATCTTGAGCTATTGCCCAATTCCTATCAAATTTCAATGCATCTATGTGTCTCATTGTGATTTGTGAATGACAAATGTGTAATCATTAATGTGTTTTGATTCTAATTTCTATTGAATATTTGTAAATTTCTAAATATTTTTGGATCTATATGTCTATATTTTTAAATTCTAATATATTTTAAAAAAATATATATATGTATATAAAACATGTCCTTCGTGTCTTGATTCCAGGGGTCACCATGTCCATGTTGGACATTCGTATTTTCATGTCCTTCGTGTCCCGTGTCCTCGTGTCAGGTGAGTTTTATAATTACATATCAAAAACTTTGCCTATATTGGGATCCTATTCATCAATAGCACCCTGTGCCCCCTCCTCTAGGCTCTAGCCCTTGCCTCTACCTTGAATCTCGAAGTTGGTCCTCCAAGGACATTAATCAACACCCTACAATTTTGATGAAACTTCCTAATCCAAGTGTTAAAATAAGGTAAAAAAATCTTCCCATGCTGAATAAGTGAATTTGCTTGAGTGAAGGGTACATTTTTGTTAAGGTCATGACAGAGGAGTTCAACAATAAGCAACACCAACATCAAGATACATAGAGAGGTTGATGTGCTTGATTAAATGCCAATCCCATACTCTCATACATGATATACTCCAGTGGAAATCTTGCAATCTTAAAATCCTGAAAACTGTTAAGTCTGTTGAATTTTGAATGGGATCTAAAATTCTACTTTTTGCATATGAAGTCCAATGAGGTTGGAACCACTCTCAAACATCCTAAAACAATTAATGGTAATGTTAAAAATTTAAGTAAAAGTGACATTAAAGTCACTTTTACTTTAAGAATTTAATGTTACTATTTAATATTACTGACTTTAATGTCACTTGTACAACACTGGCTGGGTTCATACCAAACTGGTCCCTAGGCATCCCAAGTGTCCCCAAAACAGAGGTACCCCATACAAAACTGGTCCTTGGGCTTCCCCAGGTGTCCCCAAAACAGGGGTACCTCGTCCTCTCTGCAATAAGTGTCCCCTGAATCCGTGACAAAAGTCTCAGGTACTTTGGCCAAATTTCGGGTACAGTAGGGTACAGTATATTACATGGGTATGGGGTATCCAGTACATAGGTACAGGTATCCGGTATGGGTACGCATACCCTACCCCTAGGTACGGGTACCCATGCTACTTAGGATATACCAGAGAGCTCATAACAATAACCAAAAGAGTGACATAGGCCTGGCACTCACAATACCGAGGCTTTGCCATCATTGTTTCCATAAGCAACTCATTGAAGATGGATATGAATCAACCATTTTTTTCTTTTCAATTCGTAATCCATCCTCAACCTGCCACTAGTTCGAGAGGATAGATCCACCCACTACCGCAAGTGCACGGTTCTGTCTAGTAACATGTTTTCCCCATTACAATTTACAAGGTGCCTGAACCTTTCTATCACAATCTAGTTACAGTTGGGTCTTGATCAGAAATGCTAGTGGAAAGTTGGGGTACAGATGCGTTAGGAATTGCGTGTTGGGATAGTTAATCCAATAATAGGGATCGGATGAGCCACACTTGAGATGAGATATAAATTGATACCGGATTGCTGTTGTTTATAAGAACAATTCTAAAACCCAATTTCCAGATCTAGAAGCATCATTTGTCGCTCAGGGTTTCCATTGTGCACCATTTATTTTATATTCAATTCAATTAACAATCAAAGAAAGGTCTGCATGTTGTGTCCTTCATGCAATCCAATGCCCAGGGTTACTTGTTAAATTTTCATCAAGTTAGGGTTATATACAGAAAAAATAACAATTCATCATACTTTAATGCAGAAAATACATTTAATAAACGTTTACAAATCTTGAATGTTAAATAGTGCAGTAGTAAAATCTATCATAACATAAATTTCATATCTTTAGCACTCTCAGGTCGGTCACTATGTTAAAGTACTTTTAACACTACCAGTTAAGTCACTGTGCTAAATTAATCTCCAGCAACATGTAACGTAGAATAACTAAATTTAACCACATAATAATAAAAGATATATGGTTGAAGATACTGACTTGTGTGTGAGACCCTTCCTATAAGAATACTCAGAAGAGTTACTTACTTTCAGTAAAGGCTGTGCCTCAGAGAGGCCAGTCAAATCTGGAAACTATCAGACCCTACAAGAGGGTAGTACAAACCAGAGAGAGAGAGACTGGGGTTGAGATACAGTCAATCATGGATGGTCAATGACAGTCAAAACACAGTGACAGTCTCAAGCATAAAAGATCAGACCTCAAAAAGTCTCAGCACATTACTCTAACCACAAGCAAGTATTCAACACATAGTGAAGACCACAGACATGTCTCAATGTATAGGTCAGATCAAAGGAAAGGTTCAACATGCATACAACAGACTCAAATAAAATCTCAATAAACATATCTGACTCACAGAGGTTACGATCTTCACATAAAGGATAAGATCAGACCCATATGGCACATAAACTCCACATGTGTGCACACAGTAGGCAGATAGCACCTCAGCAGATAACAAACAGGTAGATCAAGCAAGAAAGGGTTTACAGCCTCCACCAAGGAGTTCACGGCTAGCAATATAGGATCACAACTACCATGTGTATGCCTTCAACAAGCTGCGGCCTCAACAATAAGATAGATCAAACCCCAGGCAGACCCTTTACACACAGATCGGACCTCTGAATCAACAGATCAGATTCCAATCAGGCCAATAGCAGCAGATCGGAGCTCAAATATAGGCAAGTTAGACCCTTATCTGGCAGATCAGGCTCTCATATAGGAAGACCAGACTTCATAACAGCAGATTGAACCCAAATTAAACTTCAGCAAGTAGATTTGAACCCATTCAGACCTTAAACAAGTAGATCGAAGGCAGCAGCAGCAAGATACACCAAAACGTCAGCCCTAAATAATTATTCAAAGCAGATCTGAGATGAAAGGTGGACTTCAGCAAGTAGGTGGCCTCAAAACAATTGAATAAGTAGCAGCAACATAAACCCTTAACGTCAAGCATGAAGGAGAGCTAAGATATATAAAAATTATCTTCAAAAGATATCAATATATAGGAACTTAGAGAATTAAATTAATCCTTTAAGTTAGGGCTCCATAGATTTAGGGAAGAATAAAAAAGATAAAAATAAAATATAAAATAAGATAAATAAATAAAAATACTTAAAGGGTCTTAAGTGGTTGTCAACCCATAGAATATAAGAGTGTGTAATTTAGGTGGGTACTAGGGTACAAAGACAGGATGGGTACATGACCCAAAACCCTAGTACCAAGGGGTGTACCACAAAGGTGACAACCCCAAATACATCAAATCAACTCAAGGTGGGTAAACAACACAAAGTACCACAAGACCAAGAACAATAAGGTGTAAGGACCAAGAGTAAATCAATCAGGGTGGAGAAGGTGCAACCAATCATCTCTCTCAAATGTACAAATGTTCCATATAACCTGAAAGTTCATCATCATTGTATAAGGAAGGGTTCACACAGATGATGTGATCATGTGGTCCTCTCAACTGCTCCTTAGGTCAAATGTTAGTAGCTTCCACAAGGGGTGGCCAGTCCCTTGAAAAGACCAACCAACTTATCCATCTCGAAGACCTAGGAGAAGAGGACATCACACATCATAATCTTGGTAACTGACCAAGTGCCTCCATTCTCAAGGAATGGCTTCTCAGCCCAAGGCTGAGCCTCAGTCCTAGACTGGGACATGTTGATCAACCATCTGGTCCATGACCAGGTTCTCCATTCTCCCAGAGAATGGTCCTCGGCCTCAAGCTGAGCATTCAGTCCTAGACTGAATGTCGATCAACCATCTGCAGGACCTAGGATGTCTCTGTCTAAACCTGCAGGATCTGCTTGGTCCTCGTGACCAAGAAACTGTCTGGTCCAAGACCAGAATACCCTAGAGACGAATAGGGGCCCTAGCTACATGCTAGGGACTTTGCCATGGCATCAATCTGCTTCGTCCTCGACCAAGAACCCTAGGAGACAGCTGGGGGCCCTAGGGTACCTTCTAGGGTCTTACTCATTACTCTGCCTGGTTAACTTGACCAGGAACCCTAGTTAACTGACTAGGGTACCATTCTCTCTGAGAATGGGTCTCACAGCTGCACTAAAAAATTAACATTACTCAGGATTGATTATTTGGCTGGCTGCTGGACGTCAAATTGGGGTTCAGCAGCACAATCTGTTAGCAAATTTGCACTCTACAGGTTCATTTCGCTCCCTCTCGGCTGGTTGGAGTCAAACATCGCAGGACACTTTCTGCTGTTGTTCAGTAGAAGAAAAATCTAATGGTGATGGTTCATATATACTAAAGGTTTCCACTGGCTTCTTATAGGAATTGGAGATGGGATAAGCAGTCAATGAAACATTTAGATTCAATAAACAAAATGGTAAGAAGCAGTCTTATCTATATCAACAGGTTTCTGGTACATATATCAATCGAATGCATGATATTATTTTGGACGACTTTAAAGAGAATTCCATGCAACATAGTGATATTCCATGGAAAGTAGGTTAACATGCCATGGAATGACTTTCAAGGGACTTATCTCTGAGATCACCCTGCTTGGAGTGGAAGAGACCATGCCCATGTATAGATCGGAGAGTCATTCCATGAACTCAACTGTAAAGATTCACAGATCTACTGGTGAAGTGTAGTGCAATTGCCCAACATCATGTGAGATCCAATATCCAATATTCGAGCAAGGAGATTAACTCCAGTCAAAACCATTCTCTACATTTTGATTAATGGATGGATCAAAAGTTTGCTGCTTGAGTCCATGTGTAATTGATATTTGTTTTTTTTCAAGGTAGTGAGCTCGATCTGGTTCCCCAATATTGAAAGATCTATTGCCTTAAGAGAGCAGATCTGAGGTCTGGTTACTCACTTTTCAAATTGGTTTTATGACTATCCAAATGTAGTCAAATCCATATCTAAGAAACAGTCTTTAATGAAGGCCTATTTCGAGGTTTGTTATGACAGTTTGGTGAAGGCCAAATAGGCTCATACAACAGCCAAATAAACTTGTTTAAGCAATCTTCAATTCAGATCTATGTTCATCAAACGTATGTATAAGATACCTTGTAGAATAAGAAGGCGAATTGGATATAGTATGCTCAGCAACTAAGAGGTGAAACTGTAAACCCCAATGGCAACAAGAACATGTAAGTATAATTCTCCAAGACTGCTAGACAAATGGAGTGAATCTCTGAATGGAATAAGACAACTAGTTATTGGTGTCTTATCATAGATGGCAGTTCGGAGAAATGAGGAGTTTAGTACTGAAATTTGAGTCAACCATTAACTTCTAACAGTGAAAAGAAAGAACAGATCTAAGCTATTGTGTAGTGGCTCACAACAAAACTTTGGGTAGAAAATAATAGGAGTTTTCCTTTGACTCCCTTTCCAATACTTAAAACTCAGAATTTGTGTCACTGCTGCAACCACAGGGCTGACTTTAAGATTGATGTAGTAATTAAAGAGAAGAGAGAATACATTCATTCACCAGTCAATAATAATACTCATTTAACCTTGTTTATATGACCCTTAAATTCTAATTTCGGCTCACAATAAGAGAACTAGGATAATGCTAATAAATATTGAAACCCTGTAGCACAAAGAGGGCCGAATATGCTCCTAAATTTTTTGTATTTTTCTGTTACAAATGTGGCCAATTTAGGAGATCATAAGGGCTAGTATGGAAGCCACAAGACTTGAGGATGTTCTCCAAATTTTCAAACCCCTTTAATGCACATATTTTGTGATTTATAACCAACATTAAGAGAGGGCCGATTTGATTCTTAAGCAATGTTTTTTGTGAGAAAATGCAAATTTTAGTATAGTTATTTTGTTTCTTTTCCGTTTCAAAGCATTTCATTTCAAGATTTAAAACAAAAACAAAAAAAACAATGGCGAGCTATGCTCAACAAATACCAATGCCTTTGGTGTACATTCTATTAAGTCTTGCAGCTTGACCCATTGCATGTATCCTGTGGCTGCTCGTAATGTCAATAGCCATCATTGTTCCAACCACACAAGCCAAATAGAAGGCATATCATTTCTTGTGTAAACTAAGCTAGGTCTAGGGTATACAAGTAGCCAATTAAATACAATGGGGTATGCTCAACTAGGATAGGGAATGGGAACCACACACTTAATAAAAAAACTGAAACTCTCAGGATGGAAGACATCCCATGCTAATGCAAACTAAAATAATGAAAGAGAGACTACACTAAATGATGAAGAGAGAGCTTACTCATGCTATGAAGCCATTATTTCACTGTAATATCTGGGTTGTGCGTGTGCCCCTCCAAGTAAGTTCAAGTTTCATTTTCAAGGGGTTAGTCCTAATCCATCAACTAAACCACAAAATGATTTTTCTCTCCATGCAAGGCCGCTATCATGGAGACAAAGCAGAGGATAGGTATGCATATAAGAAGACACCCAAAACCCTATCAAGCCACCCAAAACAAGGGTTTAATGGACACCAGTAAGTGAGTGCCAAGGATTGACACCAAATACAGAAGAAACCGAAGAGCAGGTTGATGGACTCTACGCACCAAAGAGCCAAGACATGTATTAATAGTCCAGGGCTTCATGGAGGAATTTGTCAGTGAAGCGAGCACCTAAAGGGTATTGTTGTTTTTGGTCTTTATGGATTTTTGCAATTGGAAAACAATGATGGAGGGAAAATGATGAAAGACAAAGAAAAAACATTGATGGAGGCCATGGAGTCATTGGGAGCAATCAAAACCCATTGCAAATGCCATCCATCCCACATGACAACAAGGATTTACACGAATGGCTCAACAATTTGTTCTTCCCAGACTATAGGTCCTCTTTGTGTTTTGTAGACTATAGTGCCAAGCAAAATGGCAGAGGAGGAGGATCGTTAGAGGTGGAGGACTTGCAAGTAAGGAAACGAGGTAGGTTCAAGTCACAATGGAAACCAAGAGGAAAATGAGATTGTGCAACATACTAGTTCATAGAAATCAAAGGCCAATACACTGCAAGGGAGGGTGAAATAGAAGCACTCTAATTCACTTCCTGTTGATGATGTGTCGCCCAAGAGATGAAATGTTTAGAAAATAAAGTCAAATAAATTGGATAAATGAGCAACAATTAGAGTTAATTGTCTTAAATTAATGTCTCAAATACCCCCACCTTGTAGTAGTGATTAAGCCTCAATGTGTTTCAATTTCAAACTGTTTCCTCCAAAACTAAAATTGTCACAGCTAATCCATAACTAGAATCCATCACCCTTGTTGGTTTTTGAACATTCTAGTAAGTCTTTTGCTATGAATATGACTAAATAATGTTTTTTTTCACCATTTCTTTCAAGCTCAACTTTCACTTTTTTTTTGTCCCATTTTTTCTCTCTTAAAAAGAAAACATGACTGCTACGCTTCACAGTTAGATTTGTACCAACAAATGAAGCAAAATTTCACACGGTATAACAATGGCACTCTTGCCCTCCTAATGATCAATGTTTGGACAACATGGAAACACTATTGTCTATAGATAGTTTCTCACTCGAACATGATAACCAGCTAAGGGAATTTGGTCATTAATCATTGATGGATTGCAAAATCAGCCTACCTAATCATATAAGATTGCATATCATTACACAACAACAGACAGACAAGAGATTGATGAACTTGAGGCTTGAGAACAGTAAAGAACTAAACATCTGCACAAATGATTTTACTCTGTCTTTGACAGAGGCACATGGCCACCTTTTGCAACCTCAAACCTTTATAAAAAATAGGAAGAGCTGCACATGCATAGTTCATTCCAGAATATTTGAAATTGAAAATAATAAATAAAAACTAGTGTTTTATTGAATTAAATGTAATGTACTTTACAGTTTTTAGAAGGCAAAGACACAATAAAATATCTCTGCATTACTTTTAGTTGACATTTATAACAGTATGATGTTAACTATTTAACAACTACTTTCGGGCATGCCCTAATGAATTTAAAATAAGCAATTGCTACTTTGCTTTTTGTTGCACCAAGGTGTGTTGACTTGCCAGAGTTGTATGACATATGTTCTATTTGTTCTTCAAAATATGTAAAAGAATTTACTGCATCTGCCATTGAATTGAGTTATGATTGCAGAGTCAACAGGCAGGAAGAAATAATTTATAAAGCTGTTTTAAATGTTGACCCAAAAATGCTATTGAATTTTCTATTTACGTGGTTAGAATTTTTCATCAATAGGAATCCTTTATGTGTCGTTGATGTAAGTGGGGTCATGTCTTCTTCCTTAGATCTTTCGTAAGTTGTCAACTAAAGTTACCGAATCTAGAGGAAAAAATGATATGGATGAAAAAGTTACCGATGAACATGATATTGAATGGAATTTTGAGGAAGCCAACACTGAAATGTTGAATCCGGCAAAAGAGAAGTCGGTTAGTGCATTTATTTATTATTTAATTCATCTATATTTTTCAAGAGCAGTTTCTTGGCTCAGGAATGTACCTATATCATTTTTTCGAAGTTTTATCATTGTCTTCATTGTGACTGTGTTGTTATGACATTCTCAAGAGTCTACATTCAGAATGGGTTGAAGTATTTTGGAATTGGCCAGACAACCTTCAAACCAGAAGAGGATACTAGTTCATGTTCAGTGATAGAAATGAGACAGACAAAATATTTATGGTGTCATCACAATCACAAGCACCTGCTACCATCCCACGTCATACTTCGGGGATAGCTACGATCCTTTTCCTCCTAGTCCTTCACCCGAAGGCTGATGTTACCAATATGAATGAATGGTTGTTTCAACATGATAAAGCAAGGCCATGAAAAATCATCTAATGTTGTAATATATGATTTGCCTCCTCTTCGTGATGATCTACACATGAAAGTTTGAGTCCACATCCAACAAGAGATTCTATTCTTGACATATGTGAAGATAATTTTCATGCCAGACAACAGATGGAAAGTAAGATGAACTGCCATGATATGGCCACAAAAACCATTGCTCGGGTATTCGTGTGTATAAAACAAGATGTGAAATTCATGGATGTGGCCAATGCAGCTCAAGCAGTTTATGAGTCAGTTGCTTACACAATAGCAGCTGTACGAACTGCTGTTGATCTTGCAAAAAGTGAATCTAGAAATACAAACCTAAATAAATAAAAAAGTAACTCAAGAGAACTGATCTCTGAAGGTGAACATGAGCTTCATGAAGCACTTTTAAGGGATAAAAAGAAGGGAAATATGGGATACATGTTAATAGATTGGACATGGTAATAAAGACATTGGGTCTAGAATGAATGATTAGCCATTAGACATTAAAAATTCAAGGATTGGAAATGGAGGAAATGTTGTTTCCAGCATTAGGTTGGCCTTTGAAAAAGTTCAATCTTGTCAGAAAGAAAGTCCTGATTCTGAGAGTGGAGAAGAATGATTGGGTGATCAAGTTTCTTGGTCAAAGGATGGTTGGTATCATGTGAACAAATCGAACCAACAATATAATGATGAGTACAGCCATAATCAAGAAGTGTATGAACATGAAACCAATGTTGTTTTTGAGGATAAGGTTGAACCCAATTCAAGAGACCAATATGCAAGTTTGCAACAGTGTATCAAATTCAAGTGAGAATTCTTCGTCCCACAAAGCAAGTCAGCCACTGTTTGAGAACTAATGTTGATGAAGATGAGCAGGAGAGGAATTTCTCGGGCAGCCCGAGTTACCAAACTACACTTGGGGGCTATAGAAACTTTGGAAATGAGGATTCCCAAATCCATCATTTTCAGTACTTCAGAAATCAAAAGCAGTTTGATAATGTGAATGATGCATATGAAAAGGTTGTCAACTGAAAATAATATCATAACCAAGATTTTACACGTGAAAGCCCAAGAGTTCCTGATAGTTTTCGGTCAAAAATAAGGATTATCCGGCCTAGTTGGTGCAGGTGGGAACTTGAGAAGAATAGTGTAGCTTTCATACACCTCTCTTTTCAGCTGAACTGGTTTCTACACTTAATGTTTTGAGAACACTCTGTCCTCATCATTAAAATATCTCTCTCTTGAGAATACAACTCCAATCACAATCTTTTAATCCCCACACCCAGCTCTAAACAATGTAACTGGACTAAATATAACCATTACAGGTATTGACAATCCTGTAACTGTAACAGAAGAAGTATTAAGGAATTTTAAGTTTTTGCAACTAGTTCCACAAATCACCACAGGGTTAGCATCCTATGGTTGCCATTCATCAAAGATGGATCTAATTTGTTCTCAATGAGCCAATACGTCCCTGAGATTGGAAGTTCGATTCAGAATCGAAATTGATCAATGTAAATTGCCAACACTCAAAGTAAAACCAATCTTGCTACCATACGACCTGAGGTCGATTCCTGGGAAGAAAAATTAATACCCACAGGTGTCTGACTATGCAATACGAATTTGATAGTGGAAACCTTATAAATTTTACCCTATCAAGCAAACATATTAACCATAGAATCATTGCTAAATAGTGCCCAGATTAATAACAAATTTTGCAGTGATTCTACTTCAAGCTACCATCATTAGATCGATTCAGAAATGGAGTAGAAACCAAAGTTTATTTGGTTAACAGAAATCCTAAGGAGAACTTCGTTTTAAACAATTTGATTTCTGATTTAATTACAGAGCAACCATGACAGTGAACAGATCATCATCAAAAGGAAAGAAATAAAATACAGTCTTTTATGCTTCTCATGCATCTGAATTTGCGCAATTCCAGATTTCCTTCTCAATGCATCGAAGAATCAAACCTCTGAATTTGTCTTTCATCAAAATCCTTTAAATATTATGCATGGAGGCCACAAAACAGAGCATGCGGAAAGAGGATGATATATTTGGATTAAAAGTCAAAACATTCTTCATCCATTTCATTATAGATCGCTCCTATTCAACACTATTACAGATCTTAAGCTACATTCTTATTCACAATGAACTGATTCAATTGAGATCCACTAAAAAAGGTTTGAATCCATTTATTTTTTGGGGAAGATCAAATCTACTCCTAACTATCCATTTGCTCAAAAATGCAATTACAATTAATTGAGGAAACGAATCCCTTATTCTCTAACTAACTCATCTTCAGAAAATCAAATTGAGGGAACCCACTCCCTTTGGTAAGATTGATTTGGAAACTTCAAGATTTGAAAACAATTCCCAGTAAGAGACTTGATGAAGAAATCGTGCAATACAATAAATTTCATTATAGCACAGAAGAGCACAAACCTGGTCATTTCATGCCGGACAGAAGTTCCGATTCAGCACCCCCGCGTCTGTAAATTCACAGCAAAGCCTTCAGTCCTGCTTGTTCTCTAATTGCTTGTGGCGGGCACGGGCAATTTCATATTTGAGTTCCTCTTTGGCAAAGGATCTCTAATGATCTGCTAACGGGCAATTATCTCGTACACGTATATTATCTCGTTCCTTCCATCGTGGGCATGGAAGGACCTTCAGCGGGAGCATCATTCATTCTCTCGAAATTCTCGTCGTCGGGTGTGGAAATCATTTTTTTTTAAATAAGGATGTGCTCGTCGTAGGGTGTGGAAATTTGGGCATGGAACTCTGCCTTGACGTCTTCCATCACAAAGCCAAACCATCCACGGTTGTTCGGAATACTGTAAGTAATGGTAAAGCAAAAAGCATGAATGAAAATCTGCAAAATCTTTGCCAAAAAGCATGAATGAAATCACGGCAAAATCTTTGCCAAAAAGCAAGAATGAAATTAGAAAGAAAAAGCATGGGAGTAGCGTTTTGGATTTACCAGCTGACGGTTCATTGACAAAAACATACATGAATGAAAATAGAAACAAAAAGCATGAATCACACTGGAATAGAGGCAATGAACTTCGGCTGGCTGGGCGTCTCTTTTATTGGCTGTTAGCATTCATCTCAGCTTGACACAGCTGAGATCAATGCTCTCTTCGCGCTTCTCTTAGAAGGTTGGGTTAATTTTTTGGGTGTTGCAATGAAAGTTGGGTTCCGTTCTTGAGTCAAAGCAGAGTGGTTTTTTTATTATTTCCTGAGTTTTGCTTTGCTTTCAGAAGTCGTAGATGTGCTGAGTGTTGTCTGTGTGCCCAGAATTGTGTTGTCTGTTTCTGAGGCCGATGACATAATCCTTAGATGATATGCAACAGAGGATGTTGGACTGCACTGCAGAGCACTGGAAGGTAAATGGTTTCAGAAATATAGTCTGCTCTGCTCTGAAAGGATTTCTGCTGGATGAGGTTGAGCTTGAGCTGCCTTTGCCTTTGCCTTTTCCTTTTCCACGATGGAGAACTGTGATTTCTCTCAATAATGGTATGTATCACTGACTTATGTCCTTCAATTTCATGTATTCATTCGTTTAAAGGCCTCATCTGCTTAGCCCTGCCCTAGTCTGGCCCTTCCCAAATTCAATTACAGATTTGCCCTAGTGTAGTCTATCAACCTCGCCTATCCTATCCTTATGCAACCAGCCAGCTATGCCACGGCCACAGCCACTATTGATTTCACTATTAAGGCCACAGCCACGGCAACATCCACTATTGATTTCACTATATTCCCATTGTTGGCTTAGCACTCACTACATTTTAAGGCGAGACAAAGAAGAAAAAAAATGTATGGATGAATGGAGGTTTCGTTGTGGATAAGAAGTATTCCTGTGCCCATTCCAACCTATCAGTAAGATTATAGGAACACAGGTCAGTAATTGTCGAGACGACTGTAGTCTAGAACTAACACACCGCAATGTAACGACTATCATGCTCTTGTACATGGCAGTAGAAAGACGAAATCTGCGAATGAGAGAACATAGTCTCACCCCACGCGGTAAGGTGCATTTAATGATTTTCTTTTTTCATCCTCGGCTTTCTCTATCGTCTTCTTTAGCACATTTTGTATGTGTTTGATTTTCTTTTTTCATCCTCGGCTTTCTCTATCGTCTTCTTTAGCACATTTTGTATGTGTTTTTATTTATAATTTGGGTGTGTGAAAATTTTGTTTAATTTTTAATTGTTTGTAAAGTAAGTCAAAAGTCTTTTATAATTTGGGTATTGTCAAAAGTTTATATAATTTTTAATTGTTTGTAAAATAAGCTAAAATTTATTTTTTTAATTGTTTGTAAAATGTGTCAAAATTTTATATATTTAATTATTTATTGGTATTAGTTACAATGATTTGAATTTATACTCCTATAAATATAAAGAAAAAAATACAACTTAATATGTTATGTATTTACTAGTTTTAATTATAAAGATGAAAATACAACTTAATATATGATGCATTTACTAGTTCTAATTTTTTATTGTATGTATGGGTAATATATTTATATGTTTTATTAATAATGTTTAAAAATCTAAATATTAGAAATGTCTATTTTTTAAATGTATATGTTTTATTATTATTTAATATTTTGAAGTTTTTATGTTAATTTATTTGTAAAACTTATATTCATTACAATATAGTATTAATATTTAATTAGTGCATTATACTAATTTTGTTTGTAGGGGGGGAGGAGGTGGTGGGTGTAGGAGGAGGAGGGGGGATAGGGGTGGATGGGGGGAGGAGGGGGAGGATGGGGGATGGGGGGAGAAGGAGGGGGGATAGGGGTGGATGGGGGGAGGAGGAGGAGGAGGAGGAGGGGGTGAGAGGGAGGAGGACCGAGGAGGTGGTGGCTGAAGGAAGAGGAGGAGGGTGGTGGAGCAGGGGAGGAAGAGGAGAAGGGAAAGAGGGAGGAGAAAGTGGGGGGGGGAGTAGGAGGAGGGTAGAGGGAGCGGGGGGGTGAGGAGGAGGTGGCTGGAGGAAGAGGAGGGAGGAGGTGGGGAGTGTAGTGGGAGGAGATGGAGGAGGGAGGAGAGTGATGGGGGAGAGGGGGGGGTAGGATGAGGAGGAGAAGGTAAGGAGGGGGGAGGGGGGAGGGGGGAGGAGAGGAGGTGGAGAAGGGAGGAGAGGGGTATGGGGAGGAGGAGAAGGAATAGAAGGAGGAGGGAGGAGAATGTGGGGAGTGGAGGGGGGAGGTAGGAGGAGGGACGAGAATGTGGGGGAGTGGGGGGCGAGAGGTAGGAGGTAGGAATAGGAGTAGGGGTGAGGAGAGGAAGGGGGGAAGGAGGAGGAGGAGGAGGAGGAGGAGGGAGAGGGGGGGTAGAGGAGGAGAAGGGAGGGGAGGAGGAGGAGAAGGGAGGGGAGAGGGGGGTAGAGGAGGAGGAGGGAGGAGGGTGGAGGAGAGGGACGATGGAGGAGGAGGAGGAAGAGGAGGAAGGGAGGAGGAGGGTGGGGCAGGGGGGGGGGGAGGAGTTGGGGGGGGGGGGGGGTAGGAGGAGGAGGAGGGACAAGAATGTGGGGAGTTGGGGGGGGGAGGTAGGAGGTAGGAGGAGGGAGGAGGAAGAGGAGGGAGGAAATGGGGGGGAGGAGGTGGGTGGAGGAGGAGGAGGAGGAGAATGAGAATGAGGAATGGGGAGGAGGAGGAGAAGGGAGGGGAGGAGGGGGGGGGAGGGGGAGGAGGGGGGCAGAGAGGGACGATGGAGGAGAAGGAGGAAGAGGAGGGAGGGAGGAGGAGGGTGGGGCAGGGGGGAGGAGGAGGAGGAGGAAGGTGGGGTAGGAGGATGGAAGAGGAGGAGGAAGAGGAGGGAGGAAAGGGGGGGGGAGGAGGAGGAGGAGGAGGAAAAGGGAGGGAGGAGGAGAGCGGAGGAGGAGGAGGGAGGAGAGGTGGGGTGGAGGAGGAGGAGGAGTAGAATTAGAAGGGAGGAGGAGGGTGGAGGGGGAGATGAGGGAGGAGAGTGGGGGGGGGGGAGGAGGAGGAGGAGGAGGGATTTTTCCTTTGCACAATGCAAGGATTCTTGTATTTTCTCTACTCTTTGTATTAGTTTATCTTGTGTAATACATTTTGCATGCGTTAGGGGCACCTATGCCTTTTTTTTTGCTTGGCTACCATTTCAAGGCACTAGTCCACCTAAGGCAATTTGCACTTCTTGGGATTAGTGTCAAGTGCTAGATCTCATATGTGGGTGTCTCTAATTTCATCTTAGATCCATAGATCTACTCTTTACACACCCCTTGGTACCATTTACACCCTTAACTTCACCTTGTGGGTCCCATTTGAACCATTTCCATATCCCAAGGAAGTGGGTCCCATTTGAACCATTTCCATATCCCAAGGAAGTGGGTCCCACTTGTGTATTTCATGGTACTAGATCTTGTCATTTGATCTCATTATGTGGCCTAAATCATTCAATGGTTGAAATACCAGTCATCCATTAAGCCTCTTTCAACCACACTTAAACTTCTAGGTCCACCTAACCTTGCATTGGTTTATGTAACTCATCTTTCACACTTCCATAGAAACCTTTGCTTTGGTCCAATCACCTTTGATTGGATATAGGGTCTCCCCCTTGGTCTTGACTCATCTTGATCTAAAGTGAAGAGTGCCTCGGTTGACGTGACTCCCAACTTGCATTGGGAACCGTGGCATCTCTTAGGTCACCTCTTTAATTGTCCATCTCCTCTACCACCCCGGATGGGATACCTTTAGGGACAACTACAAGTTGTGTGATAACAAGTCCCATGCAGCTCTGTGGTGGGAAAACCTCCAAAACGCTAGGAAGAGACAAGGGAAAGAGAAGGTCAAGACGTGGCCCAAAATGCTGAAGCTTCTCAATGTTAAATTTATGCCCTTTGATTATCAACAGAGAATTTTCACAGAATACCAAAATTTAAGGCAAAAGGAATTATCTATATCGGCTTTTATGGAAGAATTTTTGAAATTGCAGATTAGAACGGGCCTGCAAGAAGATGATGAGCACGCAGCAGCCAAATATGTCAATGGCCTGAGGTATCAGCTCCAAGATGAATTGGCCCTGCTCAAGGTCAATTTGGTCGACGAAGCATATCAATTGGCATTAAAGGTTGAAGAGAAGTTGAATCGGCAGGGCAAGGTAGCAATCAAGCAAGGCAGTAACAGTTTAAGCAGGGGTAGGGGAAACTATCCAAGATCTACTAGTGAAGCCGACTCCAGTATGGAGCAGAAGCCGGACTTCCAAAGTAGGGGGAGCTTCGGGAGTAGGGGAAGAGGGCGACCTTTTCCAGGGAATTGGTGACCCCTGAAATGTTTCATTTGTAGCGGGCCTCATAAAGCAGTGGAGTGCCCACAGAACCCAAAAAGAGTGATGATGGTTCGAGAAGAGGAAGAAGAAGAACCTTACCCAGAAGAAGTCGAGGCAGAGAGGGGTGATAATCTCATGTTAAGGAGAACCTTGATATCTAGTAACAAAGTCACCCCGGAAGCATATTGGAAAAGGAAGAGTGTGTTTCACACCAAGTGCAAGTGCAGGGACAAAGTCTGCAAAATCATCATAGATGGGGGTCAACTAACAATCTGGTAAGTACAGAAATGGTTCAAAAATTACAACTGTCCTGCATTCCTAAATCTCACCCATACAATATTTCTTGGCTGAAAAAAGATCATAGCGTATTCGTAAACCAAAGTTGTTTAGTCGATTTTAAAATTGGTCCCTATGAAGACAAGGTGTGGTGTGATGTGGTCCCAATGGATGCCTGCCATGTGCTATTAGGGAGACCGTGGAAATATGAACGGAATATCATTCACCATGGCAGAGAAAACACATATGAGATTAGGCATGAGGGTCGACGACATATCTTGAAGCCATTCAAAGAGGAGGGCTCTGCTGAACTAACGGCCCTGTCCTTGAGCACCATGGGCTGGAAACAATTTTCCAAGGAGACTAGGAGGGATGTTTGCTATCTATTGTACCCTCGAGAACAAAAACAGTGGCAGCAGCAAGCAACCCCCCTAAAAGTGCAGACATTATTGCAGCAGTACCCTGATTTGAAACCGTCAAACTTACCAGTGGGTCTCCCTCCCACAAGAGGAATCACTCATCAAATTGATTTAATTCCAGGTGCCAAGCTTCCAAACCAAGCAGCGTACAGGCTGTCTCCCTTCGAAAATGAAGAGATGAGAAGGCAGATTACAGAACTAGTAGAGAAGGGATTCATAAGAGAGAGCATGAGCCCTTGTGCTACTCACGCCCCGCTCTCTCCCAAGAAGGGGGGAAAGACATGGAGGTTGTGCATGGATTCTCGGGCGGTTAATAAAATCACAGTGAAGTATCGATATCCGTTGCCCATAATGGATGATCTACTAGATTGCTTGTCCGGAGCAAAAATTTTCTCCAAAATTGACCTCAGGAGTGGTTATCACCAAATCAGAGTTAGGGAAGGCGACAAGTGGAAAACAACTTTCAAGACGAAGGACGGGTTATATGAATGGTTGGTAATGCCGTTTGGTCTGTCCAACGCCCTTGCTACCTTCATGAGGACGATGAATCAGGTATTTAGATCCCACATTGGAAAATTTATTATCGTCTATTTTGATGACATTCTAATTTTTAGTAAGACCATGGAAGAACATGTGAAGCACCTGAAGCTGGTACTTGACATCCTGCATGCCGAGAGGTTGTTTATCAACCCTGAAAAGAGTGAGTTCTGCAAAGATAAGTTAGTTTTTTTGGGAAGTATAGTTTCAATAGAGGGATTGAGCATGGATCCTGAAAAGGTCAGGGCCATCCTTGAGTGGCCTGCTCCTCAGAATATTACAGAAGTGAAGAGTTTCCATGGGTTGGTCAACTTTTACAAAAGATTCATTAGGAATTTCAGTGGCATAAGCGCTCCCTTGACTGATTGCACCAGGGGGAAAGACTTTTAATTGGACCAAGGCTGCGACATTCAGCTTTAACCAACTCAAGAAAAAGATTACGGAGTCTCCTATCCTTACACTACCAGACTTCAACAAACTTTTTACGGTCGAGTGTGATGCTTCCGGGCTGGCCGTTGGAGGGGTTTTAAGTCAAGAAGGTCGACCCATAGCGTTTTTAGTGAGAAGTTGAATGAAGCTAAACTGAAGTAAAACACCTACAATAAAGAGTTCTACGCAGTTGTTCAAGCCTTGAAATATTGGAGGCATATCTTCTGCACAGAGAGTTCACTCTGATGATTGATAATCAAGCCCTGAAATACATCAATTCCCATAATAAACTCTCCCACAAGCACGCTAAATGGGCTTCCTTATTGCAGGCATATACCTTTGTTGTGAAACATAGGAGTGGAAAAACTAATGTGGTAGCAGATGCCCTGAGCAGGAGGTGACACCTGCTTGTTGTAATGAGCAATGCGCTGGTTGGGTTTGAAGAAATGAAAATGGAGTACACATGAGACCCTTACTTTGCCAAAATTTTGACTATCCTGAGTGGGAAGTATCCGGCTGATATGCCTTCAATTGCATATTTTTGTTTATTAGACGGTTTCTTATTCAAAGGTTCCCTATTGTGCATTCCCAGTGGATCTAGACGTGACAAACTTGTAAGAGAATTGCACTCCAATGGACTGGTTGGACACTTCGGAAGGGACAAAACCTATGAACTAGTTAGTCAATGGAAAGTTCTTCTGGTCGAATATGAGGAGAGATGTCAACAGGATGGTGGTTGCTTGTAGGATTTGTCAAACCGTGAAAGGGGGACAGCAGAATACGGGTTTGTATATTCCTTTACCGGTTCCCAAGGAACCATGGACTAATATTTCCATGGATTTTGTTTTGGGATTGACACAAACTCAAAGGGGGCACGATTCTATGTTCGTAGTGGTGGATAGATTTTCCAAAATGGCTCATTTTCTCCCTGGTAAGAAAACGAATGATGCAAGTCAAGTAGCCCAACTATTCTTTAAAGAAGTGGTTCGTTTGCATGGCCTTCCAAAAACTATAACGAGTGACCGAGACATAAAGTTCTTAGGCCACTTTTGGAGGGTTTTGTGGAAGAAAATGGATACTACTCTACAATTTAGTTCAGCATATCATCCCCAAACGGATGGCCAAACCGAAGTAGTAAATAGGAGTTTGGAGAATCTGTTACATTGTTTAGTTGGTGGCAACCCTCGCCAATGGGACCTGGTCATACCACAAGCAGAGTTTGCATATAATTCCAGCATCAACGGATCAACTGGGAAATCAGCGTTTCAAATTGTCTATGGATCCAATCCTAAAGGGGTTGTGGAACTAGCATACTTACCTACACATCCCAATTTTAGCAGAGATGCTATAGACTTTATAGAGAATATTCGGGAGATACATCAAGAAGTGGAGCAGAAATTATTATCAATGACAAGTCGATACAAGGAAGAAGTTGATCGCCATGGGAGGAAAAAGATCTTTCAGGAAGGGGAGATGGTCATGGTACACTTGAGCAAGAAAAGATATCCCAAGGGGACCTACAACAAATTGAAACCGAGGAAATTTGGGCCTTGTAAAATCAAGAGCAGGATTAATGACAATGCCTACCTCCTTGATTTGCCAGAGGAATTATACATCAGTCCTGTCTTCAACGTGGCTGATCTATACTCATTGCCTATGGAAGCAGGGGAGGAGACCAGCATAGGCCATATAATTGAAGGTTCCCAAGAAAATGTGGAGGATTGGGTCAGACATTTTCCAAAGAAGAGGCGTGAGTGAATTGAGTGTGTCATAGACACAAAACTATCAGTAACTCGCTCCCAAGCGTATAAGTTATACCTGGTTAAGTGGGAAGGATTGCCCGATTCCTACAATTCCTAGATCACTGAATCAGAATTGTTTAAACACAGCCAGGACATGTCACCTAGTAACTTAGAACCAGGAGGTTCTGAAACTTTTAAATATGAGGAGGATGATGCGGAGCATGACAATTGGATGAGGCAGAGTATGACAAGTGGCGCGGGAGCTCAACAACTACAGGATCGTCAAACTAAGGGATCCAATGCTGCCGGAACTCTGGGAGTGACATTTGGAAAACATGGGCTGTGATAAAAAGGGGATCCCTATGGAAGAGAAGGGGCTGTGATTTGTGTTTATTTTTAGTTTTATGTTTGTACTAGAGCGGCTGCATTCGAACTTCCCGCCTGAGTATTGTTTTTTCATTGGATTCAGTTTTGTTAGGACTAATAAGAGGGGCCGGCATGCCCATTCGTTCTATTAATAAAAACCAAGACCTACACGTCCTATATGTAGTGTTTAGCGACTGTGATGAAGATTTTGGGTCTTTATGTTCTATTGACCTGTTTAATAAAAATGTCGTCTCATTTGTTATGATCCCAGTATTTCTGTTAGAATCTTCTGTGTGTTTCCTGTGACATTTTGACAGATTGATCAGAAGTTCTGCGGTTGGAGGAAGGCTGCATCAGTTCCTGATAGTTTTTGGTCAAAAATAAGGATAATCCGACCTAGTTGGTGCAGGTGGGAACTTGAGAAGAATAGTGTAGCTTTCATACACCTCTCTTTTCAGCTGAACTGGTTTCTACGCTTTAGGTTTTGAGAACACTCTGTCCTCATCATTAAAATATCTCTGGTTTCTACACTTTAGGTTTTGAGAACACTTTGTCCTCATCATTAAAATATCTCTCTCTTGAGACTACAAATCCAATCACAATCATTTAATCCCCACATCCAGCTCTAAACAATGTAACTGGACTAAATATAACCATTACAGGTATTGACAATCCTGTAATTGTAACAGAAGAAGTATTAAGGAATTTTAAGTTCTTGCAACTAGTTCCACAAATCACCACAGAGATAGCATCCTATGGTTGCCATTCAACAAAGATGGATCTAATTTGTTCTCAATGAGCCAATACGTCCCTAAGATTGGAAGTTTGATTCAGAATCGAAATTGATCAATGTAAATTGCCAACACTCAAAGTAAAACCAATCTTGTTACCATACGACCTGAGGTTGATTCCTGGGAAGAAAAATTAATACCCACAGGTGTCGGACTATGCAATACGAATTTCTAGTGGAAACCTTGTAAATTTTACCCTATCAAGCAAACATATTAACCATCGAATCATTGCTAAATAATGCCCAGATTTATAACAAATTTTGCAGTGATTCTATTTCAAGCTACCATCATTAAATCGATTCATAAATGGAGTAGATACCAAAGTTCATTTGGTTAATATAAATCCTAAGGAGAACTTTGTTTTAAACAATCTGATTTCCGATTTAATTACAGAGCAACCATGACAGTGAACAGATCATCATGAAAAGGAAAGGAAGAAAATACAGTCTTTTATGCTTTTCATGTATCTGAATTTGCGCAATTCCAGATCTCCTTCTCAACACTTCAAAGAATCGAACCTCTGAATTTGTCTTTCATCAAAATCCTTTAAATATTATACACGGAGGCCACAAAACAGAGCATGTGGAAAGAGGATGATATATCTGGATTAAAAGTCAAAACATTCTTCATCCATTTCATTATAGATCGCTCCTATTCAACACTATTACAGAAAGCTACATTCTTATTCACAATGAACTGATTCGATTGATATCCACTAAAAAATGTTTAAATCCATTTATTTTTTTGGGAAGATCAAATCTACTCCTAAAACTCGTAACCATCCATTTGCTCAAAAATGCAATTACAATTAATTGAGGAAACGAATCCCTTATTTCATTATAGCACAGATCACAAACCTGGTCATTCCATGCCGGACAGAAGTTCCGAGTCAGCACACCCGTGTCTGTAAATTCACAGCAAAGCCTTCAGTCCTGCTTGTTCTCTAATTGCTTGTGGCGGGCACGGACAATTTCATATTTGAGTTCCTCTTTGGCAAAGGATCTCTAATGATCTGCTAACGGGCAATTATCTCGTTCCTTCCATCGTGGGCATGCGGACCTTCAGCGGGAGCATCATTCATTCTCACGAAATTCTCGTTGTCGGGTGTGGAAATCATTTTTTTTTAAATAAGAATGTGCTCGTCGTCGGGTGTGGAAATCATTTTTTTTAAAATAAGCGTTGTCGGGTGTGGAAATCATTTTTTTTTAAATAAGAATGTGCTCGTCGTCGGGTGTGGAAATCATTTTTTTTAAAATAAGAATGTGCTCGTCGTCGGGTGTGGAAATCATTTTTTTTAAAATAAGAATGTGCTCGTCGTCGGGTGTGGAAATTTGGGCATGGAACTCTGCCTTGACCTCTTCCATCACAAAGCCAAACCATCCATGGTTGTTCGGAATACTGTAAGTAGTGGTAAAGCAAAAAGCATCAATGAAAATCTGCAAAATCTTACAACCTGCGTGAATCGCGGCAAAATCTTTCCAAAAAGCATGAATGAAAATAGAAACAAAAAGCATGAATCACATTTGAAGAAAATCATGAATCGCAATTGAAGAAAAGCATGAGAGTAACGTTTTGGATTTACCAGCTGACTCATCTGCTGACTCATGTGCTTTTTGCGTTTAAACTTCTGTTACAGAGGTAGATAGAGTCCTAATTCGTTGAAGAGAGAACAAATTTTCTTCATATGCAACGCTTCTTCATTGTAGAAAGCCGAGCAAAGGAGGAAAATCATCTATCCGTTGGAAGGGAGGATATATAAATCTCAACTCTCACACAATTTCAACATTTACCTCCTGTCCATGCTCTGGTGCATTTGTAAGATTGGGTTTCCGGGTTGGAGTGGAATATGTGTATGTGTGTTGCCGGGTGTCTGAATCTGAGTGTGGTTTCATGTCTGATTCTGGTTCAGTATGTGATAGAGGAGGCTGCTCTGGAATAGAGGCTGGCTGGCTGGCTGGGCGTCTCTTTTATTGGCTGTTAGCATTGAGACAAACGAGGCAATGAATAGAGGCAATGAACTTCGGCTGGTTGGACTGGAATAGAGGCAATGAACTTCGGCTGGTTGGACTGGAATAGAGACAAACGAGGCAATCAATAGAGGCAATGAACTTCGGCTGGCTGGGCGTCTCTTTTATTGGCTGTTAGCATTGATCTCAGCTTGACACAGCTGAGATCAATGCTCTCTCTCAATAATTGGAGCTTCAATTTCAGGTACATTCGCGCTTTTTATTGGCTGGTTGGGTTAATTTTTTGGGTGTTGCAATGAAGGTTGGGTTCCGTTCTTGAGTCAAAGCAGAGTGGTTTTTTTATTATTTCCTGAGTTTTGCTTTGCTTTCAGAAGTCGTAGATGTGCTGAGTGTTGTCTGTGTGCCCAGAGTTGTCTTGTCTGTTTCTGAGGCCGATGACATAATCCTTAGATGATATGCGACAGAGGATGTTGGACTGCAGAGCACCGGAAGGTAAATGGTTTCAGAAATATAGTCTGCTCTGCTCTGAAAGGATCTCTGCTGGATGAGCTTGAGCTGCCTTTGCCTTTGCCTTTTCCTTTTCCACGATGTAAACAGTGATTTCTCTCAATAATGGTATGTATCACTGACTTATTTCCTTCAATTTTATGTATACATTCGTTTAGAGGCCAGATCTGCTTAGCCCTGCCCTAGTCTGGCCCTTCCTTTTCCACGATGGAGAACTGTGATGTATCACTGACTTATTTCCTTCAATTTCATGTATACATTCGTTTAGAGGCCTCATCTGCTTAGCCCTGCCCTAGTCTGGCCCTTCCTAAATTCAATTACAGATTTGCCATAGTGTAGTCTATCAACCTCGCGTATCCTATCCTTATGCAACCAGCCAGCTATGCCACGGCCACAGCCACTATTGATTTCACTATTAAGGCCACAGCCACGGCAACATCCACCTATTGATTTCACTATTTAAGTACCAACCACTCTTATATTCCCATTGTTGGCTTAGCACTCACTACATTTTAAGACGAGACAATATGAAAAAAAATGTATGGATGAATGGAGGTTTCGTTGTGGATAAGATGTATTCCTGTGCCCATCAGTAAGATTATAGGAACACAGGTCAGTAATTGTCGAGACGACTGTAACGACTAACATGCTTCTGTACATGGCAGTAGAAAGACGAGAACATAGTCTCACCCCACGTGGTTTCCAAAAGTGGTAAGGTGCATTTAATGATTTTTTTTTTCATCCTTGGCTTTCTCTATCGTCTTCTTTAGCACATTTTGTATGTTTTTTTTAATTTGGTATAATTTGTATAATTTTGAAAAGTTTGTGAGAAGTTTGTATAACTGGGTGTGTGAAAAGTTTGTATAATTTTTAATTGTTTGTAAAGTAAACCAAAAGCTTTTTTATAATTTGGTATGTCAAAAGTTTGTATAATTTTTAATTGTTTGTAAAATAAGCCAAAAGTTTGTATATTTTTTAATTGTTTATAAAATATGTCAAAATATAATATATATTTTTAATTATTTATTGGTAAATATAAAGATTTACTAGTTCGAATTTTTTTATTGTATGTATTGGTAATATATTTATATGTTTTATTAATAATGTTTAAAAATCTAAATATTAGAGATATATATATTTTTAAATGTATATGTTTTATTATTATTTAATATTTTCAAGTTTTTATGTTAATTTATTTTTAAAACTTATATTCATTACAATATAGTATTAATATTTAATTAGTGCATTATACTAATTTTGTTTGTAGGAGGAAGGAGAGGGAGTTGGGAGAGCAGGGGGAGGAGGAGGAAGGAGAGGGTGAGAGAGGAGGAGGAGTAGAAGGAGGGAGGAGGAGCGGGTGGTGGGTAGGAAGAGGGAAGATAGGGGAGGAGGTGAAGGTGGTTGGAGGAGGGGGGAGGTGGAGGAGGAGGAGGAGGAGAAGAGGAGGAGGAGGAGGTGGTGGTTGAAGGAAGAGGAGGAGGGGGGAGAGCAGGGGAGGAAGAGGAGAAGGGAAGGGGGGGAGAGGAAGGAGAGGGTGGGACAGGAGGAGGAGGAGGATGGAGGAGAAAGTTTGGGGGGGGGGGCGGGAGGGGAGGGAAGGGGCGGTGGAGGTGGCTGGAGGAATGGGAGGAGGAGGAAGGCAGAGAGGGGGGGTGGAGGAGGGGGGAGGAGAGGGGGGGGAAGTGAGGGAGGAGGAAGGGGAGGAGAGGGAAGCGAGGGGGTTGGAGGAGGAGGAGGAGGGAGGAAAGGGAGGGGGATGAGGAGGAGGAGGGAGGAGAGGGTGGAAGAGGAGAGTGGGGGGGGAGGGGGAGGAGGGAGGAGGTGGTTGGTGGAAGAGGAGGGAGGAGAGTGATGGGGGAGAGGGGGGTAGGATGAGGAGGAGAAGGTAAGGGGGGGAGGAGGGAGGAGAGAGAGGAGGAGGAGGGAGGAGAATGTGGGGAGTGGGGGGGGGAGGAGGGACGAGAATGTGGGGAGGGGGGAGGAGAGGGTAGGGGAGAAGGTGGAGGAGGGAGGAGAGGGGTATGGGGAGGAGGAGGTGGAGGGTGGATGAGAAGGAAATATAAGGAGGAGGGAGGAGGATGTGGGGAGTGGGGGGGGAGAGGGAGGAGGAGGAGGAGGAGGAGGGACGAGAATGTGAGGAGAGTAAGGGGGAATGAGGAGGAGGAGAAGGGGAGGAGAATGAGGAGGAGAAATGGGGAGGGGATGAGGAGGAGGAGGAGGGGGGAGAGAGGGGGGGGGGGTAGAGGAGGAGGAGGGAGGAGGGTGGAGGAGAGGGACGATGGAGGAGGAGGGGGGAGAGAGGGGGGGGGAAGAG
The DNA here is from genome assembly GCA_027924585.1 of Larix kaempferi. Lineage (NCBI taxonomy): Eukaryota > Viridiplantae > Streptophyta > Pinopsida > Pinales > Pinaceae > Larix > Larix kaempferi. Next base: position 14,498,597 of record BSBM01000162.1, read on the forward strand.
GAGGAGGGTGGGTAGGGGGGAGGAGAAAGACGAAGGAGGATAGGTAGGGTGGAAGAGGATGAGAGTGTGGGGGAGGAGGAGGAGGGAGGTGGGGTAGGAGGAGGGCGGAGGAGGAGGAAGAGGAGGGAGGAAAGGGGGGGGGGGGAGGTGGGTGGAGGAGGAGGAGGAGGAGAAGGGGGGAGGAGGAGAGTGGAGGAGGACGAGGGAGGGAGGAGGAGAGTGGAGGAGGAGGAGGAGTAGAAGTAGAAGGGAGGGGAGGGTGGTGGGGTAGGAGGGAAGAGGAGGAAGATGAGGGAGGAGAGTGGGGAGGAGGAGGAGGAGGAGGAGGGATTTTTCCTTTGCACAATGCAAGGATTCTTGTATTTTCTCTACTCTTTGTATTCGTTTATCTTGTGTAATACATTTTGCATGCATTAGGGGCACCTGTGCCTTTTTTATGCTTGGCTACCATTCCCTAGGCAATGCCCTTGGCATTATATATAGTCTTCTTTGCTTGGCCTCTTCTCTGGCCTCCATAACACTGAGTGCCTGGATAAAAAAAATCATAAGATGAATAGATATATCCACAAAAATATATATTATGACAAAAGGTCAACTATCGTACTACAAAATAAATCAGAAATATCTAATAGAAGGCAATTAAAAAGTACACTATTTTCTCACTAACTGCATCATATCAACAACTTATTAAACTCTATGCAATTCCAATCGAGACTGGGATATAACATAGTACTAAATTCAATACAATTCCTATATAAGTATTAGGAGACATTTGGAAAGTTGCACTGATAATTTTATAAGTGCAACCCACCACAAACCTTAGCAAAATAACATGTAAACTCTTTTGTTAGCATTATGTTTGACACATAACACCTACTTGTTATGAGGACAAGTGAATGTGTGACGTAAGGGAGTTAGAATGACTATATCTTCTCACATTGTCTTTGATTTTACATTGGTCCTTTTTAGTCTCACGATATATATAAATACCATTTTTGTATGGTTTTTGACAAATCTACATAATATAATTTTTTATATGGTTTTGGACACCTTTGTATAATAGAATTTTTTTATGGTTTTTTGCACCTCTGCATAACTAAATGTATTTTTACTCCATTGGTGTTTTCTTAACTCTAATATGGATACTTCAACTATGGTGTTTTCGCCACTCTAATTTTGATGTCCGTCACAGTACTCCATTAAGCATTTTTCCCCACTCTAATCCCGGTGTTCGTCTATTGTGCATGTTGTCACATTTTTGTTGCAAATGTTGTTAATTTGTCGGGTTGTTTTTGGAATATATAGGATGGAAGTTGTGCAAGATCCATTTGTAGGGATATTTTGAGCATACAAGGGAGAGGTGATGGAAGTTGCTTAGGCTCGCATTGTAGCCATGTGGTGCCATGTAAAGGGAATGGCTACATTTTTCAATGATTCTTTCATGTAGCTCAAGAAATGTCGATCTTAATTTAAATGTTGTTTAACTTGAGTTCTACAAAATGAAATGCTTTTTTGGTTGTGCATTGGTCTAAACATGTTGTTTTCTTGAAGTTGGCTATTCAATTTCTTGTGTTCCATGTCATATTATTTCTTGGGTAAAAAATTTTGATACCTGAATTTGAAGAGGTGGCGGTTCTTTCGATGTCATATGTAAGTGTGTAAAAAAATCAATTTAAATTCTATCTTGACAACACTAGAGCCATTTTAAGTGGGATGCTTATTATGTGGGTTATGGGAAGGCAATGATTTCCAAAATCCATCTCGAGAACACTAGAAACCATTTTCTTGGGGGTGAGTTTTTTTTTTATTCAGGTTATTGTAAAGGTAAGAAATTACACACATTTTAAACATCATGCACCATTTTGTTAAATCATTAGCTTATGCAGCATCATGAGAGATCCCCTCACTTAGTTATCGTTACCCCTATTTGCATGGGTGGTCACTTGGAGTTTTTATGGATTTTCTAAGGATTTATGGGGATGGTTGGGACAATTGAGCGATTTTAAGACAGATTTGTGCATTCTCTATAGCAATTTAGGCATTTTGGGTGTGTCTAAGACATCAGGAAGCAATGATCTTCCTATTTGAAGGAATTTTAATCTTGTTTTGTCTTCAAACAATGTTAAGAAATTTTTTTTGGAGCAAACTTGTGCCTATTTTGACTCTTAGCAGTAGCAAATAGTCATGAAAATCACCTTAAAATAAATTCATTCATGTATTATATGGTATACTCTATTTTTCTAGTGCCATTAACTACTTTTGATTATATATTGACATAATATGCCTTCCTACATTCTCTTATTGGAAGTGTAAAAATGTGAAAACAAAATTGATTACCAAATCCATAACCTGTATAAAAGTCATAGTTTTCATCTATAAGTATTATTATGGCCCTGAGGATTAGTCAAGTGGTCATGACCTAGATGTGAGATATATCCCCCTGGTGTTTTGGAGGTCATGAGTTTGACTCTCTTCGATTCTCTCAATGCAAGATGCTTGAAACTTAAGTGCCATCCGCTTTTACACAAGATGCCATCCTTGAAATGAGGAGAAGTGCCTAGAAGTTTCTTGGGGTGTATATTCCAAGAAGAATAAAAGTTATTATTTTCATGGCATTATAAAAAACAAGGAGTTAGAAACATTATGACAAAAATCATATGAGTGGCATATCTATTGTGTAATGATTGTACCCATGATGGATGTAAAAATATGGCTAAAGGAGAGCCAATTTTAGCTATAACCTCCAAATGAAAGTACTTAATTAATGTCATCTTGACATAGAGTAGCACTAACTTTTACTATAAGATAGACATAACATCTTTGATTGATTAATGTCTTGGGACAATTTTGACTTGCAATACAAATCAAATCATAGAGTAGAGAACTAGAATCATACCACTAATTTTCCATTAACCGAAATGAAATTCAATTGTCTTTGTTAACATGTACAAGCATTTTTAATGTCATTTATTGTGTGGACAGGCTTCGACATTAATAAATTCAAAACAAAATACAAACTCATGAAATTGGAGCAACGCTGGAGTAAACAAGGAATATATTTTCATTCTATAAACAATGCACTGCTTCAATTACCTCATTTTAAGTAGTTGAATCAGCTGTTAGAGCTTATTTATTGTTGATGTTGTAGATTGCTTTCCTACATCATTAGATAGGCCACACATAGACAATGTGAACAAACAATATTCAAAGAGGATATATTGATCATTAAAACAACAGTAAACAATATATGAAGAAAAAATCAACTCACAACTTCTTGTTGGTTGGTTTCCTGGCTTGCATCATATAAAACCCAATATGCTTCTAGACTTTGTTGAGTGGTACCAACAACAATTGTGTGGCTTGTGGAGTACCAGATGTAAATTTAGTGGCATTTTGTTGTGTCAGCATTATGAAACCTAAGAAATAACAAAACAAATCAACATTTTTTAAAATACAACCAAAAGAGAGAATACATAGATTAACATAGCCATTAAATGTTTTGGAAGCATGTATGGAATGTTCATCACAAATGGCAGAAGGAATTTAAATACTTCAGGAAAATCAAGTATCATATAGATTGAACCAGCCAGCTATGCTCTGGTCATTCTATCCACCTGACTAGCATGGCCACGGCAACATCCACTATTGATTTCATTATTAAGGCCACAACCACGACAACATCCACTATTGATTTCACTATTTAAGTACAAACCACTCTTATATTCCCATTGTTTGCTTAGCACTCACTACATTTAAGACGAGACAAAGAAGAAAAAAAATGTATGGATGAATGGAGTTTCGTTGTGGATAAGAAGTATTCCTGTGCCCATTCCATCCTATCAGTAAGATTATAGGAACACAGGTCAGTAATTTTCAAGACGACTGTAGTCTAGAACTAACACACCGCAATGTAATAACTAACATGCTTTTGTACATGGCAGTAGAAAGACGAGAACATAGTCTCACCCCACGTGGTTTCCAAAAGTGGTAAGGTGCATTTAATGATTTTCTTTTTTCATCCTCGTCTTTCTCTATCGTCTTCTTTAGCACATTTTGTATGTTTTTTTTTTTTAATTTGGTATAATTTGTATAATTTTGAAAAGTTTATATAACTGGGTGTGTGAAAAGTTTTTATAATTTTTAATTGTTTGTAAAGTAAGCCAAAAGCTTTTTTATAATTTGGGTATGTCAAAAGTTTGTATATTTTAATTGTTTGTAAAGTAAGCCAAAAGTTTGTATATTTTTTAATTGTTTGTAAAATATGTCAAAATCTTATATATATTTTTAATTATTTATTGGTATTAGTTACAATGATTTGAGTTTATACTCAAACCTAAAGATGAAAATACAACTTAATATGTCATGTATTTACTAGTTCCAATTTTTTTTATTGTATGTCTTGGTAATATATTTATATGTTTTATTAATAATGTTTAAAATTGTAAATATTAGAGATATATATATTTTAAATGTATATGTTTTATTATTATTTAATATTTTGAAATTTTTATGTTAATTTATTTTTAAAATTTATATTCATTACAATATAGTATTAATATTTAATTAGTGCATTATACTAATTTTGTTTGTAGGAGGGAGGAAGGAGAGGGAGTTGGGAGAGCGGGGGGAGGAGGAGGAAGGAGAGGGTGAGAGAGGAGGAGGAAGAGAAGGAGTAGAAGGAGGGAGGACGGGATGGAGAAGAATGTGGGGTGGGGAGTAGGATGAGGGAAGAGGAGGGGGGGAGGATGAGGAAGAGGACGGAGGATGGGGGCAGGGGGGTGGAAAGCGGTGGGGGGGAGGAGGAGATAGTTGGAGGAATAAGAGGAGGAGGAGGGAAGAGAGGGGGGTGGAGGGAGAAGGAGGGCGGAGAGGGGGGGGGGTGGAGGAGGAGGAGGGCGGAGAGGGGGGGTGGAGGAGGAGGGCGGAGAGGAGAGGGTGGAGGAGGAGGAGGAGGAGGATGAGAATGTGGAGGGTGGGTAGGAGCAGTGCACAGGAGAAGGAGGAGGGAGGGAGGAGAAGGAAGAGGAGGTGGAGGTGGAGGTGGAGGTGGCTGGAGGAGGAGGAGGGGGGCAGAGAGGGGGGTGGAGAAGGAGGAGATGGAGGAGTATAAATGGGGTTGGAGGAGGAGGAGGGAGGAAAGGGAGGGGGTAGGAGGAGGAGTAGAAGGAGGAGGGAGGAGAATGGGGGGGGAGGAGGAGGGAAGAGGAGTGGGGGAGGTGGGAGGGGGGAGTGGGGAGGAGAGGGGTGGTGGGAGGATGGAGGGAGGAGAGTGGGGGGGAGGAGGAGGAGGGAGGAGGTGGCTGGAGGAAGAGGAGGGGAGGAGCGGGGGGGTGTAGTAGGAGGAGATGGAGGAGGGAGGAGAGGGATGGGGGAGGAGGGGGGGTAGGATGAGGAGGAGAAGGTAAGGGGGGGAGGAGGTGGAAGAGTGAGGAGAGGGGTATTGGGGAGGAGGAGGAGGAGGAAGAGGAGGAGGGTGGGGCGGGGGGGGGGGAGGAGGAGGGTGGGGCGGGGGGGGGGATGAAGAGAGTGGGGCGGGGGGGGGAGGAGGAGGGTGGGGCGGGGGGGGGAGGAAGAGAGTGGGGGGGGGAGGAGGAGGGAGGTGGGGTAGGAGAAGGGCAGAGGAGGAGGAAGAGGAGGGAGGAAAGGGGGAAGGAGGAGCAGAAAGGAGGGGGGTAGTGAGGAGGTGAAGGGGGGAGGAGGGAGGAGGTGGGTGGAGGAGGAGAGTGGAGGAGGAGCAGGGAGGAGAGGTGGGGTGGAGGAGGAGGAGGAGGAGGGTGGAGGGGGAGGGAGGAGAAGGTAGGAGAGGTAGAAGGAGGGCGGAGGAGGAAGATGAGGGAGGAGAGTGGGGGGGAGGAGGAGGAGGAGGAGGAGGGATTTTTTCTTTGCACAATGCAAGGCTTCTTGTATTTTCTCTACTCTTTGTATTCGTTTATATTGTGTAATAGCTTTTGCATGCGTTAAGGGAACCTGTGCCTTTTTTATTTCTTGGCTAACATTCCCCTAGGAAGTTTCCTCGTGCTTCTTTCGTGCATCAGAAGAAGAACTAGAACTGGAAGAGATGATGATGGAAAAGGTGGAGTCCTAGGAGGGTCACCACCACCTCCTTTTCCTTTACCACTATTTCTGATGTGCCTTCTCTCTTGGATTTCTTCAGTCCTCATACGTTTCTTCAACCATAGCCTTCAATTCCATGAAATATTTAAAAAATTCCTCTTCACTACCGAAAGGATGTGGATTAGTAGAATCCTCTTCATTTGAAGAAGCCATTTCCTTTCTTCTATGCCTTGTTCCAATCTCATGATTATATTCTTCAAGCACCCCTTCACCTGTCTTGAACTTCATCCTAGTTAATATTCACACTCACAAAATGTAGTCAAACTAGATCTGATACCAAACATGATCAAAAATTACCCAAGGATCCAAGTGACATAAGTGTTAAATGTGAATGTGAAGATGCCACAAATTGCAATAATTGTCGTTATGCTAAAATTGTCATTAAATTCATTAAAATAATGCTTTCATAATGCATTTGAAGGATAAATGAATTTAACATGATGACATTATGATAATAACTAAACTGGAATTGGAATCATAAACACAACATTTAAAAATATGACAAACTAGAACTTGATAACGGAGTTTTTCCAATGTGTACTACGTCTCCAGATCCCTTTCCAATGGAGGAACCGATCTAATTAATTTGAAGTCAAATGCTGCAACACCATAATGTGATATTCGACAAGTACAAAATGCATTCAAAATATGCTTCAAAGATACTTAGGCTTCCTAGAAAGAATCCTCTCACTCTCAAAATCTCACAAGATTGGATAAAACTCCTCTTCAACACATCATGAACAACTTTACAAGCCTTTACAAAGGCACTAACATCATACCAATTCTTCTCCACCAAGAATTGTCTCAATTGAAAACAATACCCTTGGTTTATATACTAAGGGGTCCATAGTTCAAATCCAAATTCAATGGGATATGGAATATTTGATCCCATTTCCATGGCTATAAAATATATTGTTATTATACCATATATATACCATATGATTTATGGTCCAAAAATAACCAAAAGAAATAACCATATAATATACGGTTCATAGTTCCAAACCTGCGGCCATAGCAATATTCCAGGCTTACACAACTATTACGACATAAAAATAAACGTGTTCGTTTACCACATAATCCATAATCTATGGTGCATTGTCAAAGTAATTGTGTTGTTACCATGGAAGTCAAGGGTTTAAATCCAACTGATCCACTTTATCTGCCATCCAACTTGGATACACTTTAAATATAATTATTTGCATATCCATTGCAAGTTACACCTATGGCGTGGTGGTAGCGCATTGGGATAGTGTAAAGAGATCGTGGGTTCAATTCCAGAGGAACTACAATTTGTTTAATAAATAAAACCTGTAATGTGGCTAATAGGACTGCCATGTGGCAGCCTACGTTTGGTCCACCTCATGTCGAATTGTTGTATCAAACTTTGTCACGTGTTGAAATATGATTTGTCCACATCATCATCCAACTGCTAACTCGATAATTCCATCTCACCCGAAACCTTCATGTGGCGCTACCTAGGTTTTCCACACCAACTATTTTAGGCCATGTGGCACCCTTCCAGTGGTTTCATGTGGCACCCCTTTTACCAATTTTTACCTATTCGGACATACTTCAAAACATGATATCTCGACGAGTTCTACGCAATTGCATACTTCTATTCAACATCTGCAGTCTTTAATCTGGATCGATAAAAAATATCCTCTTGGATCATCCTAAAGGTTTGGTACAAAACATAACAAAGTAATATTCTTATATTGTTCCTCCATCTTTACATCAACATAGACAATTTCACTTACTAGAAATATAAAGGCATTTAGATGATCTATCATGAAGTCTCCATCCTCCATCCTATGATGATACAACTTCTTTCAAAGAAATAACTTGTTTACCAGGGACTTCACTCAAACAAATTCCCTAAATTATCATATAGCTCGTTTGCACTATCTTCTAGAGATATGTTCAACAACCCCGAGCCTAAGAGGAAAAGTCAAATCACACTTCTCGCTTTTCTATCCAAAATTCCTTAATATTCTTTCAACATAACAATAGGTTTTGTACATGGATATAGATCAACCGATTGTTCTATATACACAAGAAGATATTCATCTTCATCTTACATAACTCGAAGATCTGGCCATTAAATTTTGTTATTTTTATTCTTGAACTGCTATCATTTTTCTTTACACAAGAGTCATTGCACAAAACTCCCATTCAAACATAATTTTATTGCAGAGCCATGATACCCTTTCTCTTCACTGAATGAGCTAAACCTTAGCGACAAAGGCATCCACATGAAGACAAAAACCTCACTCTAATACTAGATGAGGATTTTGATAATCATGTGTAAGAACAAAAATGTCAAACAAAATCTAAAACACAAGAATAACAATGATTCACACACACACATGAGTACACAAAGATTTATGATGGAAACCCTTATCCGAGGAAATCAACCTAATTGAGAGTTTCTCCTCTCTTTGTTGTTGTATTATCTTCATAATTTCAATACAATATTATAACATATAAACCCCTAATTAACTAATCCGAATTTTATTACAACCATAATTCCTTAACTAAAATTAGTTTACAATGGGCCCAAAAAGCACCAAATAGACCACAAATGGACCCAAAATTTTATTTCAATGTCTCTTTCCTTGAAGCTTGGATAGGGGGTTTGTTGCTCCTCCAATTGGGTGACTAATCACCCACTTAGACCCCTTTTCTCTAGGAACCTACAAATATTACAACACATGTCCAATGTTAGGAAATGATAAAACACCAAAAAACATATAATAATTTTAATAAGCAAGCACACATACTGAAGAAGACTATTTTTACCGTGGAAAACCAAATAGGGAAACCCACCAACACTGGATCTATTACCCTTTACCACTCCTGCCAAGGCATGACCAATCTAGTCATCATCAACCATCCATAGGCCAACACTAACCAATTTAGACAATTTACAATGGATTCACTCAATCCCTTAAGTAGGATTCATCACATGCAATACCATGGGAAATACCATGTGACACCCAAAACCATGGGCCCGTAAACCACTAATAGTAAACACATGTTTGATTCTTTTACCGATTCAAGTTTATCCTAACATTCCCCTCTTTAAACTTGACTTGGGGAAATAACAAATCCCCCTCAAATTTTTAAGCAAGTATATGGGAATACAACATGTCCCACCTCTTTAGTCTACCTAAATCTAATTTTAGACTTTCCATAGGTGACTCACCAAGCCATGGGTACACATGCCTAACTAGGTCTTACAACCAGATGCCAATTTAGATTGTGATCAGATTCCAACTCCATAAAACAATGCTACTAGTGAACCGATCACTTTTTCATTAGCATGTTCCATGTGCTCATCCTCAATTTTTTACCATGCCTTTCTAGCTATAACTTACCATGGTTTACATACCCACGAACCATCACTTCAACTTCTGATCTTTGCCACATTCATTTAGTTTTCCATAAACCAATGTATCGGTAGCTTGATTTCAATGCAATAAACCATAGCTTCCAAGACATTTACATTTTCCTTCAATCTTGCTCTAATACTCATTGTTAAAAAATAATAAAATAATAAAATAAAAAATTATTATATAAGCAAGAGCACATAATGAAGAAGAAGATTTTTACCGTTGAAACCCAAAACAAGGAAAAACACCAAAAATAGATCTATTACCCTTGACCACTTCATCCAAAGCATGCCCAACCCTTCCACCATCGGCCACTCATTGGCCAACATCGACCAATTTAGGAAATTTACAATGGATTCATTCAAGCCCTTAAGTAGGCTTCATCATATGCAATACCATGATAAAATACCATGGGACACCCCAAAACATGGGCCCGTAAACCACAAATGGTAAACCCATATTTTCCTCTTTTACCAAGTCAAGTATAATATAATGTTCCCTCTTTTAAAATTGACTGGGGGTAATCACCAAGACCCCTCCAAGTTTTAATTGGATATATGGGAATACAATGTGCCCCCCCTTTTCAGTCTACCTAAATCTACATCTAGACTTTTTCATAGGTGACTCACCAAGCCAGGGGTACGCATTCCTAACCAGGTCTTACAACCATATGCCCATTTATATTGTGATCAAATTCCACTTTGTAATATACCTAAATGTATATTACAACTGTTATACATATTATTTTATGTATTATTAGTCAATAGGATTAATTACTAATTAATTGTTAAGTATTAATTATTATACGACATGTCTTTTAATAAAAGACATGTCCCTTTTCTATCGGCCATATATAACATTGGCCCATTATCATTGTATTCATCATGGAAATATAAAACATTATTAAATATAAATATATAAAAAGAATATATATATATATATATATATATATATATATATATATATATATATATATATATATATATATATATATTGTCTATTGGATGTAGCTTAGGTGGTTGGGAGGAATGATTGTTACCCTCCCCACCCAAGTTCAATTCCTTGTAACTGTCATGTTGAGTCCTTAAATGGGTCTATAAGATGCTCTTGTTGTTGAGGCCCCAATATTCAGAAAATTCTTGACCACTCCATGTTCTCTTGCGGATTTTGAGGAGGTATCTCTAGATGAAGCAAGCACCATTATCCTGCGTTGTGAGCCACATGGTATATATATAGTTTTTAACAGTTAATTTTATGATAAAATCCCAATTCATTTTTGAAGATTTTTTAAAAAATTAACTTGTCTTTGGCATGATGGAAGATTTGATCTACTTTATGAAAGAAAAGATATGGAGAAATACTATAAGAGATAGTAAAAATGACACTCATACAATTATGAGAAGAAAAACCTAGCAGGAATGTTGACAACAAAAATGCATATGCACATGCTCTAAATTATAATGACATAATGGATACTTACGATTCCTACTCCTCAAGTGAGATGAAGGAAGAAGAAGTGGTTATTGCCTATGAATTCTCAAGTGAGATGGAGCAAGAAGAAACATTGAATAATAATGATGATATCAATCAAGCCGGTGAACAGAAAGCAAAAAATAAGACAATCAAGAAACTAGCCAAGTACTAAACTAGGAATAAACGATTGATAAAGATGAATTCAAGGAAGGTAGTTAAGGAATCGTGGTAAAAATAAGAGATAAAAAGGATAAAACTGATTGACAATCAAGAAACTATCCAAGCACTAACTGGGAATAAATGATTGATAAAGATGAAGTCAACGAAGATCGTTAAGACATTATGGTAAAAATAAGTGATCACAAGGATAAAAATGATTATAGGGTAGAGCATCTGAACCCTCATTATGAGATAGTGCAGTTCAAAATTGCTACTGCACCCAGGACAATAGAAAAGAAAAAATCTCATCGACTGACTCCCTATATCCCCCCTCACCGAAGAATCAAGCCATCATATACAGGGAAGGATAAGAACCGATGTTTCAAATACAATACTCAAAATGCGATTCCAAGTCATAAATATGCATATCTACCATAAATTAGTTGCAACTTCATACAAGGAACATAAATGACTTGCATAAATGGTCCAGACACTTGTAATTTTATGTATATAAGCAATTCTCAACTGCCAACATGCAAATCAAATATAAATATTAACATCGCCATATTCAATTAGGTCGTCACAATCTACAAAGTTGTAGAATCTATCAAATGTCTTGTGGAACTCTAGAGAAAAGACGAACACAAATCCATGTTGGGAACCCAAACCGAAGCCCAAACAAATAAGGACATTATAAGGAAGATTATAGTGATGACTATGAAAAGAAAGAAGTAGAGGACAAGAATAAAGTCCAAAGTATGGAAGATCAAGGTGAATTTGAAGAAGAGTTGGTTGAGAATAACAATAATGAAAACAAAGATACAAATCCGTCGGACATAGATCAACATGATGTCGATAACGATTGTAAAGAAGATGAAGATATCAAACATTTTAATGTTGAAGCACAAAATATTGATGAATATGAAGATGATACCAATAAAAATCGTGAAGGTAATAAATATGTAGAAGAGTATAATGATGAAAATAAAGGAAATATAAATAACCTTGATGATGATGAATTCAAAGATGTAAAACTAGAAGAGAGGATTAAAAAATAAAAAGACAAAACCAAGTTTTTGATTCCTCAATCAATGTCAAATTGTCCTCCTTGCCACGTGTTCGTGTTCAAAATTCTTCCTAGATATGGTCACCAATGCGATTCCAATTGCTCCAAGATGTGTCCTCCTTGCAAGCATCCTTTTGAGAATCAATGGCTTCATACTCATTGCTTTTCTATCTACAAAATATTATGCACACCGTGCATGGAGAAATGTGAATGGAAATGTAAACATCTGTTTCAAGAATTATTGAATCACAGTACTATTATTCAAGATAAACTATTGAACAAGGTTCATTTGTCGAAGAGTATCTCACCAATATCAGTAACCTCCCTAAAGTCGCAATAAATTAAGAAAATACAGATTTGAAGTCAAGCACTATTCTCTTACCCAAGCTTTGAGGACGAATCTTTTCATGGAGAGATGACTTGTAATATACCTAAATGTATATTACAACTATTATACATATTAGTTTATTTATTAGTTAATAGGATTGAATAATAATTAATTGTTAAGTATTGATTATTATATGCCATGTATTTTAATAAAATACATGTCTCTTCCCTATCGACCATATATAAAACTGGTCCATTGTCATTGTATTCATCATTGAAATATAAAACATTATTAAATATAAATATATTGAAAGAAAGTCTCTTTCACCAGCACTATAAAAAACTGCTTCTAGTGAGTTGATCACTTCTTCATCCACATATTCCATGTGCTCATCCTCAATTTTTACCATGCATTTATAGCTATAATTTACCATGGTTCACATACCTATGAACCATCACTTTAACTTGTGAGCTTTGCCACATTCATTTAGTTTTCCATTGAACAATGCATGAGTAGCTTGGGTTCAATGAAAGAAATCAGACATTCCAAGGCATTTACATTTTCCTTCAACCTCGCTCTGATACAAATTGTTAAGAAATGAAAAAATGAAAAAACACATATAATAATTATAATAAGCAAAACCACCAATAATAGATCTATTACCCTTGACCACTCTAGCCAAGGAATGGCCAATCCAACCATCATTGACCACTCATAGGCCAACATCAACCAATTTAGGTAATTTACAATGGATTCATTCAAGCCCTTAAGAGGGTTGCAACACATGCAATACCATGGGACACCCAAAACGATGGGCACCTAAACCACCAATGATAAACTTATATTTGAATCTTTTACTAAGTCAAGTTTAACCTAACAATCCAGCATATGGGAGGTGAGATTTGTGGTGGAAAAATTATCTGCAACAGGTAGGTGAGGAGGAGCCTCACCTTTCAGCTAATACAACTCACAATTGTAACTCAAAACTTACTTAAGCAAGAATAACAACAAATATATAGAATAAGGTGATAATAAGCTTGTCTTAGATGAAGGCTTGACAACCTTTATCAAGGATTACATTAGTGTCCACATTTGACAAGTCAATGAGGCTCACAATGATTTAATACTAAATATTAGCTAACTCTAACTAACTAGACTAGCTAATAAGCTAATGAGGTGTGAACAAGCCTAGAACCATAAATGGGATGGATGATCCCTCATTTAGCCCAATTCCTCCTAGTTTAAGTTGGAAAGCATCCATGCTTTCCTCCTCTCAATTTAAGTGTGAGAACATTGAAACAATGTCTGTAGAGAATAGTGAGTGTTGGGATGAGGTGTTGAGTTGAGTTTCCATAGAGTGAAGACACTGAGGATGAGTGTTTTGTTAGTGGAAGATGCATTTGAGAAGTGGGTGGAGTGTGGATCCAAGCTAGACACTATTGAGATGATGTAGTCTAGGTGGGGCTATGGATCCAGACTAGGCACCAGATGTACAGGAAAGGTGCATCTTGTTGACCATGTGAAAAATAATAGTATGTGTCGTATCTGAACCAATAGCAAGCGATGGAATATGCACTCTTCAAACAATGTTGTAGGAGGCATTACTGGAGGAGATGAGAGTGGAGTTGAGAACTGACAATGTTGGACTACTACAAATGAATAACTGCTACTGCTGAGGATGCCTGAAAAGATCTAAACGCTGACATCTAAAGAGGACCGTGTGAACTGCTGTTGGTCATGGGTAAATAAAAAAGGTCAGCAATGCACAAGAAACCATCGGGATCATAATCTAACCAGAGAGCCTATTAGGACCAAAATCTACACATCAAACTTTTTGACCTTTTTTCCAAATTTGGGTCAATTTAGCCAAACCTAAAATATTTATATCAACTTGGTCAATCTCTCTTCAATCCAAATCTTCAATCCGGTGAGTCTAGCAATTTATTCTTCATCATCTACATTTGAAGTTTACACCAAGCTAAATCTCTCACATAACCAAGTCTCCTATTTTTCCAAATCTTTGTCTCATGTAGAAAGAACTTTATTACTCACGATAGTTACCCAACAACCTAATATTATAAAGGTTTTCTTGATTTTATTTGTTTTTATTTAAAAAAAGAACCTTTTGGCATCTTTATATGTGTTTTTCCTTTATCGATTTTATAAATTTTGGAAAAATAAAGTTTTTGGGTTCCATACCCAAGTTTAATCCTCACTTGAACTTAAAGTCACAATAATAATTTTTTTGGATTCCATACCCAAGTCTAATCCTCACTTAAAGTCACAATAATAATTTTTTTGGGTTCCATACCCAAGTATAATCCTCACTTAGAGTCACAATAATATTTTTTTTGGGTTCCATACCCAAGTATAATCCTCACTTAGAGTCACAATAATAAAGTTTTTGGGTTCCATACCCAAGTACAATCCTCACTTAAAGTCACAATGATTCCCATTAATCAAATACCAAATGAGTCCATATGTTCAAGAGAAGTTTTCAAGTGCCCGCAACAACACCAAGAGGTAAGCATAGGGGTTATAGTTTCTACACAACACGTCGAGAAGGAGTGGAGACAATTGTGAATATAAAAACTTGAAAGTTGTTCTACTTTTTCCATGTGGGATATCTCTCACTATATGCAAAGGTTCAATGCAATATAAAGACAATTGCATTCAGGTCTCAAAGTGGAGGCTTTGCCGAATCTTTCTTCATACAATAAACTGCAGTTAAAAGGCATGGAGTTGCTTTTACATCAATATGAAAACAATAAACGGCTAGTTCAAAATTACTGCCCATCGCCAAGTACCCAGTGTTATGGAATGTGTTCAAACAAAAAATGTCAAGTGCCAAGGTCAAATGAAGGAGCGACAAAGAATTAGTCACGGCCAAATAAGCTTCAACGATTTAGATTAAAGGAATATGTATACAAATCAATGCTGCCTTAGAGTTTGGGAAATTTCTTAGGCATTGTGGTTTCTAAGAATCTTCTCTTATGTGGATTCCATGAGTGTTCTTGAAAAAACATAATTTAGAGTGAGGCTATGCATCTAAAATCTTGACAATGGTTTCAAATCCTTGCTTGAAGATCCATGGACGTTTATGAGCACACTTGTAGGTTGTACATCACAGTTTGATGAGAACTAAATAGCCACAGTACGATGGAACCTAGATTGATCAATCTATGAGATAGATCCCAAGTATTGGCAGCAAGTTTAAATTTGAAGTTGATGAGATAGCATGCTATATCATCCGTAAATTCTAAATGTTTGTCTTTCACAAAATAACTTCTTTGGGAACTAGTACATTTGAATATCAACTTTAGATTTCTTGGCTTGTGTTCACCTCTATGGTGTTTACTCTGGGTTTTCCATATGTTATACATTCTCGAACCTGTGAAAATATGAGAGTGAAGTGTTGCTTCATTAATCCAAAGTGCAGATGCTTAAGGTTGCTCATAGTTTAAATCTTGGTGTGCAAATATTTCACACTTTTTTACTGTGGCCATGTGTCTAAGTTGAATCCTTCGGGCCAGTCTTATATACATATGATCACAGGTGGTAGAGTATTTTGTAGATAATTTAGAAGCACAAGGTCACTATTTCAAAGCATTGAGGAAGAAGTTGGAAACCTAAGAGATTTGAGGGAAACATATGAGCAATCAATCCCATAATTCCAGGACACATATCAAGAATAAGATCAACAATCATCTCCAGATTGCAAGAAGAAGGATGGGCAGGTCCGGATTTGATGGAGGAAGAATAGCAATCAAAGAAACATTCCATATTTAAGAGATTTTTTTTTATCTCCTAAAGCATGCATCGAAGAGTTCTAGTTCTCTTAAAATGGGAATTGAGATTTTGGGCATTCAATTCTTTTCAATTCCTGATTCATTGCTATAAATATGAGATTGTTTTTATTTTTAGTTTATTGTTAGACTTTGTTCCTATAAGCTAGTAAGAACTTGTGGGATTGTAGTGGCTATAAATTATATCATTTTCAATGTAATGGGGACCATATTCCTCTTAGAAGGAAGCTGGGGGGGTTTGAGTAAGGAAGTTTTGTAAGGTGATTTCTTAGACTATTTTTGTAATAACAAGCAATTTCAGTCAATAACTTATTCATGCTCAGAGATATATATTGTTGTGAGGTTGAACTGTGCTTCTCCATGTGTTTTATTTGTTTCCTCGTTATTGGATTCAAGAGTAAATTTTTCATTGCATTAGTAATTTACTCCGTTTCAAATCAAATAAAAATTATTCCTTAGCTGTGTATTGCCTAGAATTTGTAACCTAATTTATGTTGTTATATTTTGGTCCAAAACATTGTTTTGGAGTTGAATCTTCTTTTGGAAATGTATGAGATAATTACTTGTTACTTCATATGTTTACATTCCCTTAAACTTGTTTTTCTTCCATGTTGTTCATTCTATGTTTGGATCATGGTAAATATGCCTTTGAATCGATGATGAGTTTCTGACAGATTGTTAAATGCTTGAGTTTTATTCCTAGATCTTCAATTTTATATGACCTTCCTGAAATCCTTTAAAACCTTAAACATATTATCATTTGAGGTGCCCTAACTTTGTACTCAAGCAGTCAAGTGCATACTTTAGGGGTGATAGAGCTCATGTACATGAGAATGTATGGGTTGCTGCTAGGATTGACTATGGATCTACACACGAGAGTGATGTAGATAGTTCTAGCAGAGTTATCGGTTGGAGGAGGGACATATTAGGATGAGCATGGGATAATGCATAGGAAGGACACGAGTGTGTGAGAAAATAGAGCTTTGTAAGCGGATTAAAACCAAATGAGGCTACAATTTGTGTCTACTTGAGGTACCAACATAAAACCAAATAAGGCGATAGACCATAACTTACGATAATGTAATCCACTGAATCTATGTTTAGACTTTCAACATGGGTGCGCTGGAAAAGTAGACATCAGAAAAGTGGGGGTAAAGATGAGAAGAAAATGAAACAAAAAAATAAACAAAGGAAATGGCTGCCAGGAAAATGAGCAACGATTTCCTCAAGTGCTAGAAGTTGAGATGGATAAAATAATGAGAGATGGAGAGGCTAGGTTAGTTAGGTTAAAAGAAGAGGGGCACGATGTTGAAAAAATAAAATAAAATAAAAGTGCAGCAAGTTGTAGGAATGGAGAGGACCACTAAAAGGTAGACAACTTAATGGAGAACGCTATTGTTGGTAAGTTAGGGAAAAAGAAACTTGAGTGTGCAAAAATCGATCTTGAAGGCCAATCTAAAGAAAAGGGTTATGAGAAGGGAATATTTACTCAATTAGAAGAAGGAAGAAAGAGTGGAAGGAAAATAGAGTAGAGAGGGTGTGCAAAAGAGTGGCTAGGGTAAAATGTCTGAAGACTGTAAAAAAATAAAATGAGATTAAATCAAGTATTAGAGGAATGAATTCTCTGATACCATTTGATCTCAAACAATGAGGTGAGGAGGAGCCTTAGTAACTTAGAACTATCTTAATAAAGAATAACAACAACTATATGGAAGAAGGATATAATAAGCTTATATTAGATGAAGGCTTGACAACCTTTATAAAGGATTACATTAGTGTCCACATTTGACAAGTCAAAGAGGCTCACGATTCTTTAATAATAAATATTAACCTTAACTAGAGTAGATAATAAGCTAATGAGGTGTGAACAAGCCTAGAACCATAAATGGGATGGATGATCACTCATTCAACCCTAAAAATTAGTTGTTTTGCAAACAACAACTACATTTCTCCTTATGTCTACATCTCCATTCAGCGGAAAGGGAGTAGAGGTTATGGATTCAATGGAAGTTGTGGTTTCTTTTCCTCTTTTCTTTGTAGATTTGTTAGGTGTTGCACTTCTACCAGTTCATAAATGCAGTGAAAGTTCTACACTACATTTCTTTGGAGTATACAATGGGAATGGAGATACCTAGGTTAGATTTAACTCTTTTTTTGTTGATGCCACCATTCTATAATTCTGCCATTGGACCATGGCAATGTTGCACTAGGAAAATCAACCTCCAAAACCCACATTGAATAATCAATTGTCATAGTGATCACATACACAAAGGTTTTTCATGTAGATTCTCCTTCTATAAAGTGTTGTGGATTAACCCTAAAACATATGTTACTTTTCCTTCCATTCCTTAGCAAGGCCGAATTGTGTAATGGCAACTTCAATGTAACCAAGTAGGAAAATTTCACATGGTTTTAATTTTTTTCCACTATTTACTATATTTTAGATGAATTTGAGTTGATTTGCATGAATATTTTATTTATATGGTTTCATTTAATCTTTTAGTCATTGTATTTCATGGTGGTTTGGTTTGCATAGTAGCCTTGACAAGAGTGGAGATATATGAAATGGAACCTATTAAATGACGGCTATGAAGTTGTTCCAGACCCATTGTGCTTGTTGATGGGATATCTAGCTTAGGGAAATGAGTGAGATTTGTTTCCCACTAAGGTGTAGTTTAAGACCAACCTAGTGAAATCCTTTCAAAACCAGTAAAGTTCATTTAGACTATAAGTTCAAAGGGATCAACCTTACTTTCAAAGGAGTAATTTTGTTTATTACAAATTTACCATTTCGACCTTATTTTTAGGATATTTCATAATGGATTCATTGGGACCTTACTTTATTGAAATTTTCTTCATGGAAAATGGGACTTTACCTAGTTTTAGGTTTTGTCTTTTGAGTTTTGGGTTTATGGGTATTGGTGTTATTGGTTATCGAAACTAGGAAGAATGTCATACTCGGCAGGTGATAAACATAAGGATGACCATGTGCTTGTTTATGATTTGGGTTCTATGACAAAAATTTATGATAGGTATATGTTTATTTTCTCCTTCAAATATGCAATGTAGGGATCCTTGAATTTAATTGCTCCAGGAAAAGGAGGAAGAGGGAGGGGAGGAAGGGGCGGAGGAGGAGAAGGGGTGGAGGAGGAGGAGGAGGAGGAGGAGATTCGAAATATTTCTGCTGCTGGTGTGTATCTTAGCGGACAATGTTGATGTATATGTAACTTCGAAATGTATTTCACCCATGTATTTCATCTATGTATATTGTACTCCTATAGAGATGTTATTATTCCTCTATATGGAAGTGTCGTCATTTGTATTGACAAGTGTCGCAAGTGTCGTAACTTGCCGATGGGTTATTAGACCACCATGTGTGGGGTCGGCCCTGATTAAGTTAACCATGGGTTATTAGGCTAAGCTAGACAAGTTGGCCCCATTATTTTATTGGGCAGGACAGGACAAGTATAAATAGAGATAAGGAGATCTCTATTTGGACATCTCATTATTCACTTGTACATCACTCGGAAAGTGGCACACTAGTTGAGGAGGAGGAGGCGCTACTAGTAAAAGACTAGCTCTTGTACTTTGGTTGTACCTTGGTTATATTATTGCTCTATCTATCTCTGAGGAAGTTGTGGGGTTTTTCACCTTAGGGTTTTCCCCACAGAAACTCTGTGTGTCTATTGTCTCTTATGGTTGCATCTTGTTATGATTGACATGCTTGATATGATTGATGTGCATTGTTATACTTGATATGCTGTACATGTTATTCTCTTAGTAAATATCCTAGAATATATTGAATTAATGCTCAAAAATTAACATGGTATCAGAGCTTCCCTAAGAAGAAGACATTGTGCAGTGGCGGAAAATAGGGTTTCTCTCAACAGATTTTGGAAAAGCAGTAAGGTAGATTGACTCTACTCATCATGGAGAATCTATCTGTCCAATCAGAATTCAATTCTGAGCACTTTGAGTTCTGGCCCTAAAAATTAGGGTTTCCACAAAAATAGGCATTTTTGAAATCTGAAGACATATCTGGAAGCTCCTTGGAAAAATCGAAGTTTAGAGCTTTGGATCGAGATTTTCGGTTGGGTGAAGCTCTGAGAAACTCAAACCCTAATTCAGGGTCCTCCCTAGTGAATCCAGGAAGACTAAAAGGCATTTTCGAAGGGTTTAACTTTGCAGATCTCAAATTCTGAATATACTAGGCTGATCATCTCATCAAGGCACATCTTTCTATTCTTTTAGAATTTTGAAATTCACATTTTGAATTTTTAGGGTTTCTCTAAAAAACCCTAATCCGGGACCAGATCCAGTTTTCAGCAAATCAAGTGGTAAGACCTAAATCTTTTATATTTCCATTTGAAGTACTCTTTAAGATGTCTCACCACACCAAGCTTGAGGATAAGCTTGAAGGAGCTGATAACTTCTGAGCCTGGAAGTATAGGATTGGGTTAATCCTGGAAGAAAATGAATTGGACACCTACATCAGCTCTGAGGTCCCTATCCCAGAGGATGAAGAGGCTAAGGAATTGCATAAGAAGAACTTGGTCAAGGAAAAGAGAATCATTGTTGATTCTATCAAAGAACATCTCATACCACATGTGTCATCTATGAAGACACCCAAGGAGATGTTTGACTCTTTGACCAAGCTATTTGAAGGGAAGAACATAAATCAGAAGATGACTCTGAGGAACCAATTAAAAGGGGTAAAGCTTCATAATGGAGAGACCATTCAATCCTACTTTTCTAAGGTCTCTCAAATCAAGGAACAACTTGAAGCTGTGGATGAAGTAGTGGAGAATGGTGAAATTGTGATGACCACATTCAATGGCCTACCTAGGTAACTGAACTCCTTCATCCAAGGAATTTGTGCAAGGAAGAAATTGATCCCTTTCAGTAGACTGTGGGAGGAATATTCACAAGAAGAAGCAAGGCTTGTGGCCCGAGAAGAAAAGATGGGGAATGAAGATCAAGCTCTCACAGCTCATGCCAAGAAAGGAAAGTTCAAAGGAGAGAGAGCTCATAGGAAATCTTCTCACCATACTCAAAGGGAGAAATTTAAAGATCCTTCTCTTGGTAGATGTTTTACATGTAATGAGAAGGGACACTTTTCCCGAGATTGTCCCAAGAACAAGAAGGACAACAACAACAACTTCAATAGGAAGAAGAACAACAACAACAAGAGATATCATGCTCATGCTACTGAGGATGATGAAGCTCCCAGGAAGAAGGCTAAAGCAGAAAGTGATGACTCATCAAGTGAAGATGAATATGTTCTAATCTCTGCTCTCATAGGTACTATCTCTCATGGTTGTAATGATTGGCTTATTGAAAGTGGGGCTTCCAAACACATGATTGGGTTTAAAGAATCTTTTTTAAATCTATCTGGGAAGTCTTTGAAGATGAAAGAAGTTCTTTATGTACCTGGGCTCAAGAAGAACTTACTCTCCATATCTGCATTGGATGAAAAAGGCATGAGGGTTGCATTTGTAGATGGCCAAGTCCTAATGTGGCAAAAAGGTAAAACTATAGATGATGCAGTGGTGATTGGAGAGCAAGAGGGAGGATTGTATAAATTCAAGGGACAACTTGAACATGCCATGGTACATGAATCCATGGAGCCAAGTGAACTTTGGCATAGAAGGCTTGCTCATGTGCACTATAGAGCACTACCAATTGCAAGCAAAGCTATAGAGGGTCTTCCTGAAATCAAGACCAATCATGAAGGTGTTTGCAAAGGATGTGCAAAAGGAAAGAACATTAAGAAGGCATTTCCAAGCAGTGAAAGCAAAGCCAAAGGAATTTTGGAAATCATCCACTCCGATGTATGCGGTCCGATGTCATCCAATTCTCTGAGTGGGTATGTATACTATGTCTCTTTCATTGATGATTTCTCTAGGAAAAATTGGGTTTACTTATTGAAGAAAAAGGATGAAGTGTTTGATAAGTTCAAGGAATTCAAATCCTTTATGGAAAATCAAACTGATAAGAAGATTAAGACTTTAAGATCCAACAATGGTGGAGAATTAACTTCAGGTGACTTCAAGAAGCTATGCAGTGATTCAGGGATTAAGAGGGAGTTGACTACTCCTTACAATCCACAAAAAAATGGAGTAGCATAAAGAAAGAATAGAACAATCGTGGAAACAACACGGGCAATGCTACATGACTAGGATCGACCTATGCATCTATTGGCAGAAGCAGCTAGGACAGCTGTATATGTGCAGAACAGAACACCTCACAAGATATTGGACAACAAGACACCAGAAGAAGTCTTCTATGGTAAGAAACCTGAAGTCAACCATCTCAGAATATTTGGTTGTCCAGTATACACTCATGTCCCAAAGGAAAAGAGGACTAAGCTAGATCCTTCAATAAAGAAGGGTATCTTTGTGGGTTACAGTGAAAGCTCGAAGGCTTACAAAATATACTTTTCAGGGTTCAAGAAGATTGATGTCAGCAGGGATGTAACATTTGACGAAAACTCAGCCTTCATCAAATCAAGAAAGACACCTATTGAAGATCATGAAGAACCAAAGGAAACCAGATTTCAAGACACTACTATGACTAGAGCTCATTCAAGATGCAGAAAGATATGGCATTCCAGAAGAAGAACACAGAGCAAAGAAGAGAACTAGATCACATACCAGCTATGTTGCTTTACTATGTGATATTATAAACAAAGAACCTTCCAGTTATGAAGAGGCAGCCGAAAAGAAAGAATGGAAGGATGCCATGGTCGAAGAATATCAATCGATCGTGAAGAATGATGTTTGGGATGTGGTCCCAAGACCTGAAGGGAAGTCTGTGGTGACTTCCAAATGGATCTACAAGATCAAGCATGCTGCAGATGGCAGCATAGAAAAATACAAGGCAAGGTTTGTAGCTCGTGGCTTCTCTCAGAAAGAGAGAATAGATTATGAAGAAACTTTTTCTCCTGTAGCCAGATACACTTCCATCAGAACAGTACTTGCTCTGGCTACAGTGATGAAATGGAAGATACACCAGATGGATGTCAAGACAGCCTTCTTGAATGGTGTAGTCGAGGAGGAAGTGTATGTGGAGCAGCCACTTGGTTTTGAGACACATGATAGGAAGTCATATGTGTGTAGGTTGAAGAAAGCCTTGTATGGCTTAAATAAAGCTCCTAGGACTTGGTATGGTAGGATGGACAATTTCCTATCCAGTTTGGGCTTTACCAAGTGTAAAGCGGATTCCAACCTTTACTACAAGGTTGAGGAAGGAAATCCTGTGATACTACTCCTGTATGTGGATGACTTGTTTGTTACAGGTGATGATAGTTTGATTGTTGATACCAAGAGGAAGCTCGCTGCCGAGTTCGAGATGAAGGACTTGGGGATGATGCACTACTTTCTAGGTATGGAGGTGTGGTAGAGTGCAGATGGAATCTTCCTTGGACAAGGGAAGTATGTAGTAGAGATCCTGAAGAGGTTCAGGATGATGGATTGCAAGGCCATGGCCACACCTATGGCATCGAACCTGAATCTTTTGAGTGATGCTTCATCTAATCCGGTTGATGTCACTATGTATCGTCCAATGATTGGGTCCTTGATGTACCTGACGAACACAAGACCAGATATTTGCTTTGCGGTGAACATATTGAGTTAGTTCCTGATAGATCCGAGGAGTGTTCACCTGGTTACTGTAAAGCATATTCTAAGGCACCTGAAGGGTACGGTTGATTATGGGCTCAAGTATGATGTGAATCAAAAGTTTAACCTGGAGGGTTATGTTGATTCAGATTGGGCAGGCAGTGCTGCAGATAGGAAGAGCACTTCCGGGTGCTACTTCAGTATGGGATCAGGTGTGATCTCTTGGTTTAGCAGGAAGCAGTCCCACGTAGCACTGAGTACAGCCGAAGCAGAGTATGTTGTAGCTTGTTCGGCTAGTTGTGAGGCAGTATGGCTAAGGAAGCTACTGTCTGAGCTATTTAATCTCCCATTGGATGCTGCTGGTATCTTTTATGACAACCAGAGTTGTGTGAAGCTGTCTGAGAACCTGGTGTTCCATGACAGGTCGAAGCACGAAGAGATCAAATATCACTATATCAGGGATATGGTGCAGAGGGGAGCAGTGAAGATCCTATATGTTGCGATGGATGAGTAGGTTGCAGATGTGTTGACGAAACCACTAGCCAGAGTGAAGTTTGAGTACTTCAGAGGGATGCATGGTGTTCTTCAGATTGATGACACTTCAAGGAAGAAGTGATGGACACATTTGCAGAAGCCATTCCAAGCATGGTGGTAGGAGGATCCTCCCATGGCTGTGGACGTAAGCATTGTGTGATGAGCATCAGGACGATGCTCCAGTTACTGCTTTGGATATGATCAGTTGGATCATGTATATGATATGCATCAGATAGATGCATGATATGTATCAGGTGGATACATTGTCTGATCAGGTGGATCATGTATGTGATATGCATCGGGTGGATTCATGATATGTATCAAGTGGATACATTGTATGATCAGGTGGATCATGTATGTGATATGCATTAGGTGGATGCATGATATGTATCAGGTGGATACATTGTATGATTAGACGGATCATGTATGTGATATGCATCAGGTGGATGCATGATATGTATGTGACATGCATCAAGACAATGCAATGATGATGATCAGGATGATCATGTGATGATGTACATCAGGATGATGTATGGTGAGTATCAGGTTGATACTCTGTGGCCGTGGAACAAGTTGTGCAGATAAGCATATAATCCAGCCCTGGGAGATTTGCAGATGCTCTTGCTAGGTTTTGCTGCTGGCATATAATAGCTCCCTGGGAGATCTGACAAATGCTCTTTCGAGGTTTTTTTTGGAGGGACATATAATAGCGCCCTAGGATATTTTCAGATGCTCTTGCTAGGTTTTTCCGCTGGCATATAATATCTCCCTAGGAGATCTGGAAAATGCTCTTGCTAGTTTTTTTCCATGGCATATAATTTCTCCCTGGGAGATCTTGTAGGTTGTGATGGGCACGTAATCAGTCCTGAGATGCTCTTGCTAGGTTTTGCTTGGTAGCATATAATGTCTCCCTGGGAGATCTTGCAGGTTGTGTTGGGCATGTAATCAGTCCTGAGATGCTCTTGCTAGGTTTTGCTTGGTCACATGTAATAGCTCCCTGGGAGATCCGATAGGTTGAGCAGTGTGCTCGTAATCAGTCATGGGATGCTCTTGCTAGGTTTTGTTGATGCATGTAATAAGTCCTGAGGATTCCACAATATGGCCAGTGATGATGAAGACCTGCAGGTGGTGGGCCTACATCCAGTATGAAAAAGGACTGGCTCTGTAGAACTTCCTATGATGAGTAGATTCAGAGATTGATTGAGATAGTAGCAGTCGTGACGATGACGATGATTCGAGGATGATGATTCGCTGATGATGATCCAGAGAAGAAGACTTGTGCTAGTAGATCTGTGTCGAGAAATACCATCCTAGTTAAGAGGGAGTGTTGATGTATATGTAACTTTGGAATTTATTTCACCCATGTATTTCATCTATGTATATTGTACTCCTATAGAGATGTTATTATTCCTCTATACAGAAGTGTCGTAACTTGTCGATGGGTTATTAGACCACAATGTGTGGGGTCAGCCCTAATTAAGTTAACCATGGGTTATTAAGGTAAGCTAGACAAGTCAGCCCCATTAGTTTATTGGGAAGGACAGGACAAGTATAAATAGAGATCGGGAGATCTCTATTTGGACATCTCATTATTCACTTGTACATCACTCAGAAAGTGGCGCACTAGTTGAGGAGGAGAAGGAGCCACTAGTAGAAGACTATCTCTTGTACTTTGGTTGTACCTTGGTTGTATTATTACTCTATCTATCTCTGAGGAAGTTGTGGGGTTTTTCACCTTAGGGTTTTCCCCACAGAAACTCTGAGTGTCTATTGTCTCTTATGGTTGCATATTGTTATGATTGACATGCTTGATATGATTGATGTGCATTGTTATACTTGATATGCTGTACATGTTATTCTCTTAGTAAAGATCCTAGAGTATATTGAATTAATGCTAAAAAATTAACAGACAACAAGGTGCAAATCAGATCCAAATGTGTACCTACAACAAACTGAAGGTAATTTGTTGATTATATTTCTTTATGTTGATGATCTTTTGATAACTGGTAGCACTCTTACTTCAACCGACAAGTTAAAAACTGCTTTAAATCTAGCTTTCCACATGAGTGATTTGGGCTTGTTAAAGCAATTTCTGGGGCTTGAGATTGCTCAAAATTTTGATGGGATCACCATATCTCAGCAAAAATATGTTCCATACTTGCTAAGCAAATTCAATATGTCATATTGTAAGGCGGCCCCATTCCCATTCCTCTTAGGAATCAATCTTGAGGAGGGAAATTCTACACCGCTTGCAGATTCTACATTGTATCGACAGTTGATTGGTATCCTTCTCTACTTGACACACTCAAGGCCTGATATATCTTATGCCGTGAGTGTTGTATCAAGATATATGCAGCAGCCCCATGAGTTCCATTAGCAGGTAGCCAAAAGAATCTTGCACTATGTGCAGGGTATTAGACATTTTGGCATACACTATGTTGCAGATTCTGAGCTAGATTTGGTTGGCTTTACTGATTCAGATTGGGTAGGTGATAGTATTGATCGGAAGTCCACTTCCGGATATGTCTTCATGATTGGAATTGGGCCTATTTTCTGGTCAAGCAAAAAGCAGGCAGCCATTTCCTTATCTTCAGCAGAGGCAGAGTATCGAGGAGCAGTCAATGCTTGCATTCATGCAGTTTGGTTGCAGGGTATTTTGGCAGAGTTTGATATTGGTAGCACTACTTCGACTATCATCTTTTGTGACAATCAAAGTGCTATCAATATCTCAATGGATCTGGTTTAGAGACAGAGGACCAAGCACATCAAGCTCCACATGCACTACATCCGAGAGCTTGTGCATGATAGAACCATTGTTTTGCAATATTGCCCTACCGACGAGCAAATTGCAGATATCTTCACCAAGAGGTTCACTAAGAAGAAGTTCTCTTACCTCCGTTCACTGTTGGGGGTGAGTTCCATCATGGTGGAGACAGATTAGATCCTTCTATGTTCAGCTTGAGGGGGGGCTTTCTCCCCATTGGGTTTTCCCTCTTTTCTCACTTAGATTTTTTCTAGCATTTTTGGATTATTATTGTATTGGGGTGACCTTTGGTCTAGTTAGCAGGGCCCTATCTTTTATTTTTACTACATAGTATAGCTTGAGGGGGGGTGTTAGGATATTCTCATCATGTTTTCATGCAGTCATGCAGGCATGCATATCATGCATTTTGCATGCATCCCAGTCATCAGTGACGTGTCCTCCAGCACCTAGTCCCCAGTTTTCTAGCCCCAGGAGCTTCTTTCCATTCATTTTTATCCCTCCTAGTCAGTGTTGTGCTCACCTTTCACCTACCACATGTGAAAGGTGCCCTTCTTCACCTACCACTCAATTACACTTCAGTTAGTTGAGTTTTTGTGGATCTTTCCTTGATTTAAGGCTAGATTGACTTGTTAACTAACTGAAACACTCCGTTGGATCCCTAGTGAGACTAGATTGCCTATTTTGACTCCAGTCAGCTCCCCATGCACCCTCCACTGAGCCTCCTTCACTACATTAGTGCCTCCATGTGCCAGTTACACCTACCACACTCAGTTAGACTCAGTTTGACACCTGGTTGACCGTCACTTGTGCATTGATGACTCCACTGATCTGATGATGAGGACTCCTAGTGGAGCCAAGCTATTCCATGCAGCATATTCAAATGACCTCCTTGTTTAATTCGAATTATTCAGTCATTGTGATTGCACATTGTATTGTATTCTACTTCTGAGTTCAATAGAGCACTGTTGCAATTCTCTTGCACAGTTTACACATATTATTCTTTATGCATCTGTTGTAATTGATTTACTTGTTCAATTAGATATGTTGTGCTTCAATTTCACAATCTGAACCTAGTAAGCAAGCCTTAATATTAAGTCAATCATGCAAACACTCTAAGGCTTAAGCTTATAACTTACTATTATAATATTTTACAGAGACAATGAGGGCCTTGCTAATGCTAGTAATGGATAAATCAAAGAAATACTAATATTTATTCGACTTGAATTAAGGTCAACTTCAAATTTATTAGGCCATGTATTTTTGTTAAAAGAAAAAAAATGATTGATGACAAAATAAGGGGCGGTTGAGAGCCAAAACTTCAACCTTGATAACATCATCTTTAATCAACAAAGGTGTGGCTGATCCCTATCCCTAGCCTATAGGGGAGCTAGCATTCGGTTACTAGCCTCTTGCAAGGATCCCCTAATTCTCTCCTACCATATCTCAAACTACCCTATCCACTTAGTCCGATATAAGTGAAGCTCGCTACCATTCCAAAGGGAGGAGGTCTATGGTATCTACATGATGGTGAAATTAGCTTAGGAGAGATCCCTACTCATCTATTGGGAGACTCATACTTCCTTGGGAGGCTTTGGCATTGGCTTGGTTGGAGAAGAATTGCTACGTTAATCTTGGGTTGTAATATCTTCATCCTATGTACTTTACCTTTTATATAGTAATATAAATGATTTTCACCAAATATCATTGCATTGATGATGTTTTGTGTAGTTTGCTTGTTAACTGCTTACTTAGATCTATTATTGTTTAGGTGAATTTTACTACTTGTTTTGTTCTATGTTGTCTTGACAATTTTTCCAGCTGAGATCTGAAGACCATCAAGCTTGGAGCAAACATCAAGGAGAAAGGATCAGTGATCTGAAAGGTAAAGCATCTATCTACTCAATCTCTAATTAGATCTAGGAAAGTATTCTATATTCTGTATTATTTGTTCTAGTCTCACATTGAGCTAGGGAGATCAGGCCTTGAGTCCGCTCTTGGTAGGTTGTCCGTCAAACAGTGCTTAGCTCCAGTATGTGTCCATCCACCCAATCAATGGATGAACAAACACTCCAACTGAATTCAATATTATGCATGATGGCAACATTATATAGATGTCTCTGCTACTTCTCATCAAGATGGAAAGGAAATGGTGCACTTGTCAGGCCACATGGACTGACTTTGAAGTCATCAATGGAATATGTGGGAGCCTCCTGCTCCTCATGTGGCACCCATAGGAAAAATCCTTTTATCCAAATTCATCCCTATGTGTGTTGGCTTCCATCTGTATGTTGGGTGAAGGAAAGTGAGCAAACTCTTGAAAGCAATTATCAATCAATATTTTGGTTTGTTCAACTGAGATGAATTCATGTGCCTTCTCCAAAAATATGCAACTTTCTCTATGAGGAAACCTATAATATTTCTGGAAATGGATAGGTGGTTGGCCTTCATCTTTCTTAACTCCAAGCTCTCCAAGCTCATGCAAATCATATTTTACTCCTTGTGCCCAATGCACACAAGTACCAAGAATCAAAACATTGTTGTTCCAATGACAAGGGTGAGAGTCCCATGTCCAATCACCAAAAAGGTAGGCATCATCAACATTCCATGAATTCCTATGTTGCTCACCGAAGGTGTAAAATGTATCAAAGGACTCTCCATTGATGCAAGCATGAATATTACTCATGTGTCTTTTCTCCCAAGTAGGAAAAGAAGATACACTCCAACCCAATCATCCAAATGGAAAGCAAGATGCTTCCCCATGTGAAAATTTCCAATGGCTCAAATCTTTGACACTGATCAAAGGATGCCTACAACCATATTGTGTCCCACTTAATGGAATAAAATGGGAACCACTTGAATCTTTATGTGATTTGGCATCAAATATAGGCATGATATGCCTCTCAACTGCTGGGTAGGAAATGGTGTTCCCATTAAATCAGCTGAAGTGAATGTGGGAGCCTTCTGGTCCTTTTCAAGCACTATCAAAACTAAATTTCTTACCCAAACTTCATCCTCAAATGTCATGGAAGAAGTAGAATGCTATGATGTGGGATCATGGACCAAAATATCCTCTCTACAAACCTCATCCACCAAACTAATGGATGCATCAACTCCATCATAGGCTGGTCCATCACACTTGAGTTTTTTTTATTCCTTAGTGGAGGAATGACTTACTCCAAGAAGAAGCTCAATTTCACTCTGGGAAACTGTATGTGCTTGGGATTTTTCCTCTGGATCTAAAATTTCCTAAATAAAATTCATTTCATCATGCACCTCATGAACCAACGTCTCATGAGTTTTCTCCATAGAACTCTGAATACAACCAACCATAAGAGACTAGTTGACTGGTATGAGTGATCTTTGCAACTTTTGATGAAGTTTCTCTATTTGGATATTGGATTCTAAGAGGGCACCTTGAGTTCTTCTCAAAGAATCTTGGGTGGCCATAAACTCATCATTGATATTGCACATATCCTCATCATCCTTTGAGGATGCTCCCTGCAACATATGCAAAAGCTCATGCAAATAATTTTTGTCAGAAAGCATATCTGAAAAATTACCTTGGATTGTAGACATTGTTCTCTGAATCTTATCCATGGCTTCAAGGAAATATGAATCTTCCAATGAAGCATCTCTCCAACAATATTGTAACACTGAAACATGTGTGTCACAGAGAGTTTGTAAGGCCTCCTTGATGCTTCTTTCATCCATATTGAGTGGCCTTTCAAAAGGGGAAGGTTGAGAATAAACCTACTCATCATCTACCCATTGATCAACCTCTTGAAGCTTAGGTGGTGATATTGAGATTGATCCGGTGACTTCTTCCTCTACTGCAAGGATTTCATTTTCTTCAGTATTAGGGAAAATTGCACTTGCAACAACCTCATCAAGAGGTATCTCTATATCACCCACATAGAGAGATGGACATCCATCAGTATATGTCTCCTCAAAAATTAGGCACCCATCAGTAGGTACCCCTTCACAATATCCATC
This sequence comes from Larix kaempferi, assembly GCA_027924585.1. Classification (NCBI taxonomy): domain Eukaryota; kingdom Viridiplantae; phylum Streptophyta; class Pinopsida; order Pinales; family Pinaceae; genus Larix; species Larix kaempferi. Next base: position 14,529,845 of record BSBM01000162.1, read on the forward strand.
AGTAGATGTTTCTTCGGAATTTGAGCAACTGTTATTAGATGCCTCTTCTTGACACCCATTATAAGCTACTCTTTGATCCATACTTTGTTGATCCTTAGCAGAACTGGTGATGGATTTTTCATGCTTACACTCTTTGGAAGATATTCTTGAAGAAAACCCAAACAATCTCATGTTGCTAGAAGATGTGGTTGGATGATTTTTTCTTCCTTATTCTTTACTCACATAGGTGGAACAAGTTGTTTCCTCCATGGGTGGTTTTCTGCTCTTTAATTAGTCCAAAAATTCATACTTGATCTCAAATCCAAATCTCCAATCTTCTTTACTCACATAGGTGGAACAACTTGTTTCCTCTATGGGTGGTTTGTTGCTCTTTAATGATTCCAAACATCATACTTTATCTCAAATCCAAATCTGCAATAAAAGTAATCTTTGAAAGAAATGGCCTTACCAATCTTTTCTCCCAAATCCAGATACTCCTGGTAGTGGTAGGGAAATTTTTTACTTGCATATATCCTCTTTTCTAACTCCTTATCGAGATTAGCCATCTATGGTTCATCCCATTGATATATGTACATATGGTCATAAATGTAACCATACTCATCTCTTGGTAATACTCCATCAATGTAATTTATCTTTTCTTCCCCATACAACTCAAAACTTTCATCTTTCATGTATGTCACTACTTCCACAATTGAAACTTGAAAACACTTCTCTCTGCCACTAAGAATTACTTTCCACGGGATGAGCCAAGGAAAGTTCTCTGATACCACTATAATATCCTTGAACTATATCAAATTTATTATCTCATTTTCAGAATTAAAAACATGAATTGACACAAGAATTAACTTATACCACAACTAGTTGAAAAACTAATTGGAGAAAAACTAGTCTTGGACACAATTGGATTTCCCCCAAGGTTAGGACTGTGTAAGGTTTAGGATCTTCCAAATGTATGGGTGGATGTGCAAAAGAAAGGGTAACAGGTTCAGGTCCAACTTTTGAGTCCTATTCACAACGTATTGGGGCCATTTACATTTCAACAACAACTCTCGCTTAGGTCTACTTTGATGCTTCATGGGCACACCAACATATGCAAACTTGTGAAATATTACTCACATCAAGACCAACTAGCTAAATATTAACTCACAATTGAAAATTTTGGCTAAGTATGATGACATATAGTGCAAAAAGAATTATGGAAAAAAAAATGATCAAAAAACAGTCATAAATGATCCAAAACCAATCGCAAATGATCAAAAACCAAAACATAAATGATCAAATAGCAGGTTTATTAAAACTGTCCAACCCAAAGATGATTTGTGAACACCCTTATATAACATTTGGGATAATTTTTTTTCCTTTGGAGGAAGCTACAAGTGGCTAGCTTACATTAGACCTCAATCCCCCTAGGTTGACCAATAGGCTCCCAAATCAACCCAAATTGGTATGAATTGTCCAGTGAATGTTGGGTAGGAATGGGAAGTCATAATGAGGCTCACACATGTGGTGGATAATATTTGGTGGAGTTTAGGTGGCCAAGAGTAGGCCAAAACAACCAAGAAAGGGTCAAAATGACTAAATACAATGCATGGGCACCATAAGTCAAGGACAACTCCTTAAAAAAGGGAAACCAGGGCGCCTTAGCTCAAGTAGTGGCAATAAATGCTGGAGGTGGCCATTAATAGGGTGCCCAACAGCTAGTTTGACTATATTTTGGCCCATACTTTGGTTGATGAGTCACCTTTTTCCCTAACTAACTTCTAACAACCTTGGATTGTCATCATTAGTCTTATTTTGGACAAATTAATCAACAAATAATGTATGAATAAGATACTAAGGTCTAATAATGTTCTAAACCCCCCTAGAAGCTAGACTTGTGTAGTCAATAATAAAAAATGAGGCCTTGGAAACTAAGGCTCAAGTCATCTCATACAACAACAATTTTTATTAGTCCATGTAACCAAGGTAAGGAGGAAAACCACATGGGAAATAAAACCTCCCCTCTAAAATGGAAATGAAACATATCTGGAAAATATACTAGTATTCATCATGCATCACTCACCCAAAGGAATGATCTAAGGTAAGTGAAGGTCTTCTCAGTGAAACTATTGGTGAAGATATCAACAGTTTCCTCAACAGATGGGCAATATTGCAAGGCAATAATATGGTCATGCACCAAGCCTCAAATGTAGTGCATGTGAATCTCTATGTGCTTGGTCCTATGCCTATGTACTGGATAAATGGATATCTTGGTTATACTTTGATTATCACACCAAATTATTGTGGGAAAATCAAACACGAATCCAAACTCTCCAAGAATGCCTTGCAACCACACACATTGTGTAGCTACATTCACTGCTCCCCTGTATTCGGCCTCAACTGAAGATAAGGAGATGGTGTGATGCTTCTTGCTTGACCAACAAATGGGACCACGTGCAAGCATAAAAACATAAACAGAAGTAGACTTCTGATCAGTACTATCTCCAACCCAATCAGAATAAGTAAAACCAACTAGTTCAAGTGATGAACCAACTGCATAGTGTATCCCAAAATGGTTGGTACCCTGCACACAATGCAAGATACTTTTGGAAGCCTTCCAATGGACCTCATTAGGATCTTGCATGTGTCTTGAAATATCTCCTACAACATAAGACAAATTTGGTCGAGAGTGTGTGAGATACAACAAGCTCCCAACTAGTTGTCTATACAATGAACTGTCAACCAATGGTGAAGAAACCTAATCATTGATCTTAACTCCTGAAAGGAATGGAAATTTTGTAGCCTTACATTCAGCCATTTTGAAATTTTGTATCAGATTTGAAGCATATCTATATTGTGAAACAGTGATTCCATCAATAGATTGATCAATCTCCAAGCCAAGAAATTGTCTCAACAATCCTGGATCTAACATGGCAAATGCATTGTGCAATGCATCTTTAACTGAGCCTAGTTCTTTGATGCAACTACCAGTGATCAATAGATCATCAAAATATAGTACAATAATCAATATCAGATCACTAACATGTTGCATATAAAAATTTGGATCAGATTTGCATCTCTCAAACCTTTGTGATAGCAGAAAATTGTCCATCTTGGCATACCAAGCTCTAGGAGCTTGCTTGAGACCATAGAGGGACTTCTTCAACCTGCACACAAGTGAAGGAGATAATCAATGAAACCTTCAAGATGCTTCATATATATCTCCTCATCAATATCCTCATGAAGAAATTCACTCTTCACATCCATGTGATGAACCTCCCATCGCTTGGAAGCTGCAATGGCCAAAACTAGCTTGATTGAGTCCATCTTTGCCACAGGTGCAAATGTTTATGTGTAGTCCACTCCATGGAATTGAGAGAAGCCTTTAGCCACCAACCTGGACTTATAATTCATATAAGAACCATCATATTCCATTTTGTTTGCATTGCACCAGTTTTCTCTTGGAAGGAAGAGGGACCAAATCCCAAGTTTCATTGTCATGGAGAGAGTTCATCTCTTCTTGCATGGTTGTTTGTCATATTGGATATTCTTATGCTTTGACATATGATTTTGGATTATATCCAACCATAATAAAACACCTCCCATGAAGATCTATATCACAAGAAGACAATGCATTGTGAAATTGTGATCTAGTCTTCCGAGGTTCTTGTGGATCACCCGCAAGTTCACCAGCTGCTTGTATTGTTTTCTCAACCCACTTGGGCCTTGTAGGAGATTCATGATCTGCATGCATGTCATAATATTCCTCCTCAATATCAGAATCAGAAATATTAGAGAGAGAATCATCACTTACATCCTCTTCAAGGAGGGGGTTTGAGCATTCCCCTTCACCTTGTTTTGTTACATGCATGGGCTCTTCTTCGAACTGAACACTCCTCGCAATGAAAGTTGTATTAGATGATGGGTAAAATATATTGTATCCCTTTGCATCTTATGCATATCCAAACATGATGGAATCCTTGCTTTGGGGATTCAAGGCCTTTCTCTTCTCTGGAGGTATCCTAACCCATGCTCTTGAGCCAAACCCCCTGAAATGAGAAACATTGGGCTTGTGGCCCATCCAAGCATCAAATGGAGTCATGCATTCCAAGGCTTTGTGTGGTGCTCTATTCTGAATATATGCAACACAATTTATGGCTCCATCCCATAGTTTTGGAGTCAAGGACTTGGCCTCCATCATGCATGTAGCCATTTCCTTCAATGCTCTATTCTTGCGCTCTACAACACCATTCTATTGGGGTGTGTAAGGCTCAGAATATTCCATTTGAATGCCATATTCTTCACATAGCTGATGCAGATACTTATTGAAATATTCCATTCCATTATCATTCATTAATACCTTCATCTTCCTCCCATTGAAGTTCTCCATAGAAACTTTGAAAACTTTGAAAGATTGAGACCTCAGATTTTTGTTTGAGAAAGAATACCCAACAATATCTTGAGAAATCATCAATGAAAGTAAGGACATACTTTGATTTTCCATAGGAGGGTGTAGGAAGGGGTCCTATCACATTTGAATGGACCAAACCAATATGTTTCTTAGCTCTCATTTCCTTCCCCTTCTCATATTTTTGTTCTGCATGCTTCCCAACAATGCACCCTTTGCAAGTGCCTTTGGAGAATCTGATGGTTGGAATCCATTCAACCATGTATTATTTTCTCAATGATTGAATATATCTGTAGTTTAGGTGTCCAAACCTCACATGAAAAATTTTGTTGACTTCATTAGCATGTAATAGAAGTGCATATGGAGAGGAGTACTCAAGAAAGTGAGAAAACTTGTACATTCTTGACTGATGATCTGCAACACTATCTGCTACCACTTTTCCACTAGAAAATTCTAAGATTTCCAAATTATCTTGAGTGAAGATCACTCTCTTGGCTGAACCAATGTGGGTCATTTGGTAAACATAGAGGATATTTTCTGCAAGATCTGGCACATATAGTACATTACTGAAGTAACCATTTTCTAGATTGATCTTCCCAATGCCTCTAGCTGGGATTTCTGAATCATCACCCATAAGAATGGTTGGACCATTGTAAGGTGAAAGAGTAGAGAAAGAATCTCTTGCAGAATCCATGTTCCTTGAGGCACCTAAATCTATGATGAAAGAAGAATATTCTGAGGTACTAGCCATCAATGTATGGCACCTCTCCTTGTCTTCAGAAACACCCTCCTTCTTCTTTGAACTTTCTGGAAGAGGAATGTTATTCTTCTGGAGGAGATGGGTCATCATATCAATGGTCTTTTTCATGCATGCACTTTCAGGGTGCCAACCGTTTTGACAGTAATTGAATTCGGTCTTTTCTTTCTTCTTCCCTTTGTCTTTGACAGGATTCGAACCCCCATCAGAGAATCTTGGATTCTCCTTGTCTTTCTTCTTCTTTGGCTGCTTCAAACCCTTGGGATTTTGCTATCCTCTTTCTTGCTTCAAATCTCCAGCTGCAAGAACTTGGTCCTTTTGCTTAATGGAACCCATTAGAACCAATTTATCTTGCTCTTGTGTTAGAATCTCCATGAAATATTCCAAAGATGGCATCTTCCAATTGAGAATAATAAGCTTGGTGGAGTGAAATGTAGAAACAAACACTGAGTACTCAGGACCCAAATTTGAAATGATGGACAAAACCAACTACTCATCCTTCTTCTCAATCCCACATTTCTTGAGCTGGAAGACCAAGTATTTGAACTTGGTGAAGAAGTCTTGGATGGTCTCAAAACTGCTTGGGTTTAGTTAGATCAACTCATTCTCAAGTTGGTGGCCCCTCATCTCATCAGTCTTCCCAAACAAAGACTCAAGCTTGACCCATACTTCATTTGGAGTAGTAAGACTATCAATATGAAACATGAGGTCTCTTGAAATGATGAGACAAAGCATGCCAAAAGATTCATCCATTATGTTAAAGAACTTGGACTTCTCTACTGCAGAGTTTGGCTCAACCTCAGTCCCCATGGTGATTCTGAAGAGACCCTTGGATCTCAGCTCGATAACCATTTTGGCCTTCCACTCAAAATAGTTGAATGGAGTGAGAAAAAAAACATGAGATTGCTCCATATTCTGTATCTTGCACACTTGGTGACAATGAACACTTTGAACTTGCAATGCAAATTCTCAACACTTAGGAGGGGATCCTAACTAGCTAATTTGAACCCTGCATTGACAGAAGGCACATTCGAGAGAATATCACACCCTGGGTAGAATCCAAAGGATTTCTCCAATGGATTCAAGGAAATGGTCCTAGGGACTTCTATGGTTTCTCCACTGCTTCTGGTGCACCTCTGAAGCAGTCTTGGTTCGAATAGAAGCTCCAATAGCATTGATACCATGTGAAATCTTACTCACAACAAGACCAACTAGCTAAATATTACCTCACAATTGAAAATTTTGGCTAAGTATGCAGACATATAGTGCAAAAAGAATTCTGGAAAAATAAATGATAAAAAATTAGTCACAAATGATAAAAAACCAGTCACAAATGATCAAAAACCAGAACACAAATGATCAAATAGCAGGTTTAGTATAACTGTCCAACCCAAAGATGAGTTGTGAACACCCTTCTATAACATTTGGGATAATTTTTTTGCGAGGCAGCTACATGTGGTTATCTTACATTGCACCTCAATCCCCCCTAGGTTGACCAATAGGCTCCCAAATCAATCCAAAATGGTACGAATTGTCCATGTGAACATTGGGTAAGCATGGGAAGTCATGATGAGGCTCACACATGTGGTGGATAAGATTTGGTGGAGGTTAGGTGGCCAAGGGTAGGCCAAAACAGCCAAGAAAGGGTCAAAATGACTAGATACAATGCATGGGTTCCTTAAGTCAAAGGCAACTCCTTAAAACAGGGAAACTAGGGCGCCTTAGCTCAAGTAGTGGCAATAAATGCTAGAGGTGGCCATTAATAGGGCACCCAATAGCTAGTTTGACTATATTTTGGCCCATACTTTGGTTGATGAGTCACCTTTTTCCCTAACTAAATTCTAACAACCTTGGATTGTCATCATTAGCCTTAGTTTTGGCCAAAATCAACAAATAATGTATGACTAAGGTCCTAAGTTCTAATAATGTTATAACAAAAATAAACTCATTGCTTACACCTAAATGTAACCAAATGGAATATATCAAACATTAAACTCCTTATTAGGTGTTGGGAAATTTCTTCTGAGAATTTTGGAGGTTTTGGTTTAGTTTGGGAGCAAAGAGAGGAAAAATTCTATGTAGGACTGCTCAACTAGTAATTTTCCAAACTCTTCCAAAAAGGATGATATGCCTTCAAACTTGAAATATTATTGTGGGATGATCTTAAGTGAGGTATCAGGGACCCAAAACAATTGACCGATTTGAATTTGGGTATACATATACTCATTAATTGATCAAACTGTAGAACTAGTCAATTTAGGGTGCCCATTGAGCTAGTCTTGATAACTGAGGACTCAAACAGCCAGAGAGGGTTACGAAAATTTTATTTTTGGATGGGGATGGATTCTATAGGGAGTCAAAAATAAAAATCAACATTCAAAAAGAGAATTAGTTACTCTGATCTCTATATAATGCATAAACTGGAAAACTAATCAATAAAAGTGTACATTGAGCTAGTCTTTGAAGGATATGACTCAAACTGTCAAAGGAGGCTCTCTAATTCATATGCTGATATTTAATGGAGCTCTGATATGTTATGTACATAAGTATAAAATAATAATTGAGTTCATTAAGATCAAACATTAAATGGCATAGCCTCAGACATCATAGATGATATATGTACTTGAATTTTACAATGATAGAAGAAGGAGATTACATAAAGGAGTGAGAAGAGAAGGTGTGGTCACTGTATCAGATCTATAGAATGGATCTGGGCTGCTAGATTCTCATGAGGTTTGCACTGCCCTTCTGTGTCTTCTTGCACGCTCTCCAACTGACTACCTTTTCTCTATGAAACTCTACAGAACCACCTCAAGAAATCTGGATCTTTGCATCGACTTCTGAAGGATGGATCTTCACATGAAATGGATGGATCAGATATGCAATTTGGTACAAATGGTTGCACTGGATCATGTGCATAAGAGTGGAACTAGAACAATGGGGCACATCTCCCACTGGTTGGATAGGGCACATCTCCTTGCCTTGGTAAGCTAAAGTGTTCACACACAAATTCAATAAGATCAAAAGTTGTGAAAAGGAGTTGCTTGGATTATTTTATAAACTTCCTAATGACCTGATGAGAAACTTGATGTGCTTGGTGATCTGTGAGAGCCCTTCCAAATTCTCCCTCCTTGAGTGGATAGGATTTCCTGCTTTTCCAAGCTTGCTTGCTTTCTCCTTCTTTGGAAATTGCACCCTCCTAGATTTTCCAATGCTTCCTGCTTTTCATATGATTGCTTTTAATCCTTCTTTGGAAAGTGCACCCTCCCTGCTTTTCATGAGGTTTCCTACTTTTTAAACTGTCTTGAATTTTGTCCTTTTAGGAAACTATGCCCTCCTTTTTCTTTCTGGATGTTTCAATTTTCCTCACCTGTCTTCTTTTGTTAGTTTCTTTCCCTTTAGCTCGGCATCATGCTTTGTGCTACTTTTCTCCACTTTCTTTTTTAGTGTGACAACTCATAAGGCTAGCCTTATCTCTCCATGCGCCCTCATGGTGTCCTTATCATCATCCAACTCACCAAAGCAAATAATTAATATTTTAAATATGAAAATAATCTTTACATCCTTCTAATTTAATTAATTAAACAACTATAGGATAATTTATTCCTAGTTAGAATTGCCTAGTCTAAAGTTATCCCCCCTTTCCTTAATTAATTCCTTGGTCTTCACTAGGATCCATGGGGGGTTGGTGGATTCTTTGATGGTGATGGTATTGAAAAATTGGGGACATGACAACTTGAAAGCATCAAAGGCACTTGTTAGATAATGATCACATCTAGAAGGCTTTACGATGTAAGGCTACATGTTATATCAATCCACTGTATATTTTAGTGAGTACTTACCCAAAGTAGTGGTGATATGATGTGTTTCTCCTTTGGGATGTCAATTCCACCAATAAATTTAAGGGTAGGTGTTGTTCGGGAAAGGTAGATGGAGAAAAGTGAAATCTAAAATCTTGTATTGTATTTAATATCTCCATACATGCTTGCGGTAGATTGGTTAATAACTTGGTTGTTTAACTAAATCTTTTTTTTGTCATTATTCTAGGTAGTATATTGTGGGCTGAAATTCATTTATACATTGCAAATAATCTTGATTGGATGAAGAGATGGATAGAATGATTTCAACAAGTTTAAAGTGCCTTGTCATGGAATAGGGTGGTAGAGTTGATCAGAAAGCTTATTTGGAACATGATACAGATTTTACCCAGCAGGAAATTGATATTGCATATGGTGCAACATATAGAAATGTAAGCAATATCTAAATTTATTTTTATATTTCAAATCCCACCATTGTATTTTTCTCGCAAAGTATCTTATGCATATAGTTACCAATTCATGAAAATCCATTTATAACATGTTTTGAATGCAAGTGAAACATTATAATGCTATGTGGTGCAATAGCAGAAAATATCGCACCAAACAATTGGATGATAGGAGGAAAACATGTGATAGTGGTATAACTGTAATTTTTCAAGTTACTAATCTTTCCCACAGGGGTGATAGACATCCAATCACATTGGATTTGAGGTACTATGGATATTTAGAAGAGATATTGGATATAGAATTCAAATCCTTCAAAGTGGTGCTCTTTAAGGTGAGGTGGTACAGATTGTTGCTGCAAGGATGGTTATTGATCATGACAATGGATTTACCATGATTAATACTAATAAGTACGATCCAAATATAGATCCCTATGTACTTCCAAGTCAATATGAGAAGGTATTTTTCCAGAGGTACTAGGTAGAGCAGGTTGGTCATTTGTTGTTAGACTTGATCCAAGAGGATGGCCCGTAAAGTATACTTTGCCTGAATATCAAGATGTTCATGATCAAGAAGAAGAAGATGTAACTAGAGAGATGGAGGAAGACGCGCACTTAGATAAAGGGGGGAATCAAGTTGACCAGACAGTGATTGAATCACATCTTGAGGATGATGACTATATCAATTATGACTTAGCATTAAATCTAAAAGAGGGTACTAGTTAGGGTTGAATGCCAGGAAATGAGACAAATAGAAGATTTAGTGTCATCATAATTACAAGCACCTACTACTATCCAAGGATAATTTTGGGGCGAAATTTAGCCCATGGGCTATTTTTCCATGTTTTTTTCCAAAAAAAGATTCGTCAATTTGCATTTTTTGAAGCCCCATTTCGCCCAAGTTTGATGGGGTAAACTTTTTTCAATCCAAAAATCGCCAAATTATTATATAAACTATATAAAATCCTTAGAAATTGAAATAATTAAAAAAAAATATCGCCAAATATTTTATAGTTTACATTTTAAGAATTGGTAAGATTCACCAAGGTTTATACAATTTAAAATCAGTATGGGTCCTTAAAATTATCCCTGCTACTATCCCACAACAGACTTCGGGTACCTATGACCCTTTCCCTCCAAGTCCTCCACCTAATGTTAGCAACCGGAGAAAATAGTTGATTCAGCATTTTATCGAGCAAGGTCATGAAAAATCATTTGATGTTGTAATATATGATTCGCATCCTCTTTTTTATAATTTACACATAAAAATTTTTGATCCACATCTAACAAGAGATTTTGATCCTGACATATGTGAAGATGATTTGCATGCCAGACAATGAATGGAAAGTAATACCATCCTAGATCCAAATCCTAGGCTCTATCAAGTGTCGAGAGGGATCAAATTTCCCGAGGTGCAAACCTCTCCTTGAATAGCTCCTTGAGTGCAATACCTAAGCCACCTAATCCTAAGCTATAAAGTGTCTAGTTTAAGTCTCATATTTAGTTTTTACTTTGTATTATTCTTTTTGGTTTTATGGCCGACATAATATTTATTACTTTTTACTTTGTATTATTTTGTTACTCGACAAACACTCTAAAGTCTCATATTTACTTTTTACTTTGTATTAAAAGTAAAAAGTAAAGTCTAGTTTAAGTCTCATATTTACTTTTTACTTTGTATTATTCTTTTTTGTTTATGGCCGACATAATATTTACCACCTAATCCTAAGCTCTAAAGTCTCATATTTACTTTTTACTTTGTATTATTCTTTTTTGTTTATGGCCGACATAATATTTATTACTTTTTACTTTGTATTATTCTTTTTTTGTTTACTTTGTATTATTTTGTTACTCGACAAACTCAACAAACACTCGACTAACAAGATATCCCCCATGCTAGACTGTAGAATGCCTCTCGGCGCAATGAATTGCCATGATGCAACTACAAAAAATACTGCTCGAGTATTTATGTATATAAAACAAGAATATGTGAAATACATGGATGTGGCCAATGCAGCTCAATAAGTTTATGAGCCAGCTGCTTATGCAATAGAAGATGTACAAACTGATGTTAATATTGCAAAAATTAATTTCAAGAATACAAACCTAAATAATTAAAAAAATAGGTAACTCAAGAGAACTACTGTCTAAAGGTGGAAATGAGCTATGTGAAGCATTTTTTAGGGAACAAAATGAAGGGAAATATGGGATTCCTGCTAATGGATGAGAACATGATAATAAAGACATATTTTAAAGTGAGAATCAATGATTAGCCATTAGACATTAAAATTTCAAGGATGAGATATGGAGGAAATGTTGTTTCCAAAACTAGGCTAGCCTTTGAAAAAGTTCATTGTAGTCATAAAGAAAGTTTGATTATGAAAGTGGAAAAGAGTGATTTGGCTATCAATTTTTTTGGTAAGAGGATATGGTTGGTCTCTTGTGAACAAATCCAACCAAAAATATCATGATGAGTACAATCATAGTTAAGAAGAGTATGAAACCAATGCATTTTTTAGGATAAGGTTGAACCCCAATTTGAAAGGTCTATATCTGATAATGTATCAAATTCAAGTGAGCATTCTTCCTCCCACAAAGCTAGTCAGGCACTGTTTGAGGACTGGTGATGATGAATATGAACACGAGAGAAATTTCTCTGGCTGCTGGAGTTACCAAACTACACTTAAGGGTATAGAAACTTTGGAAGTTAGGATTTCCAAATCCATCATTTTCGGCACTCTCATACTCAAAGAAGTTTAATAATGAGAATGATGTTAATGAAAAGATTGTCATCAAAAAATAATAAAATAACTAAGAATTTATAGATGAAAGACAAAGAGTTTTGATATAATAACTAGGTATAGAATGAATGATCAACAACTTAAAATTTAAATATGGAGGATAAGAAATGGAAAAAATGTTTGTTCCAGCACCACGTTGGGCTCTAAAATAGTTCGTCATAATGAAAAAGGAAGTTTTGGTTCTGAAAGTGGAGAAGAATGTTTGGGGGATCAAGCTTCTTGGTCAAAATATGGTTGGTCTTGTGTGAACAAATTCAACCAAAAATATCATGATGAATACAGTCATAGTCAACAAGAATATGAAGCCAATGTTCTTTTTGAAAATAAGGTTGAACCCCATGTCAAGAGGTTGACTTCAAATAGTGCATCAAATTCAAGTGAGCATTATTCCTCCCACAAATCTAGTCAACCACTATTTCAGGACTCCTATGATGATGAAATGAGCATAAGAGGAATTTCTATGGGAGTCCAAGTGACCAACTATAGTTAAGGGATATAGAAACTTTGGCAATGAGGATTCCCAAATCCATCATTTTTAGCACTCTGGTAATAAAAAGTACCTTGATAATGAGAACTATGTGTAAAAAAAGGTTTTCAATAGAAATTAATATCATAACAAATATTTTTACAGATGAAAACCAAATATTTCCTGATATTTTTGTGTCTAAAATAAGGGCTATCCATCTTGGTAAGATTTATGAAGGTGAAGGGCATCTATTTACATAGAGTGTGCGAAGAAAGACCGTCCACGCTACATGAAACCCAATTTGATGATTGGACGAATCCTTTGAATGAGAAACCCAATTTGATGATTGGGTTAAGCCTTTGAATGATGATAGAAGAATTAAATTTCATACAAATTCTAGACCACCAACCAAATAGCTATTGTCCTCACAAGAGACACTAGAAACAAAAAAGCATTGGAGATACGAGATCTAATGATAACTCTACTTCATGAAATAAAGTGTGAACACAATGGATTGTTTTTGTATTTATTTGTATTTTAAACAAGAGTAATAGCTGCAAAGCAGCTAGTCCCTACTTTAAACTTAGGTTTATAGTTGAGATATAATATATGTTTATTGAAAAAGAAAATATTTATGATATGTTTATTTGTTATTGGATATATATGAATGATATTATTTTTGTAGAGTGTGCAATTATATCTCATTTGTTGATGAAAAATGAAACAAATATTGATTTTTGAATTGTTAATTGGACTGATAAATTAAAAAACCACTATATCACAAAAAAAGTATTGTATATTGTTTTTAAAACCCATCAATAATGTCTCACACAAAAAAACATTGAAAAAAATGGATTCCTTTGGATATCTATTATAATATTATAGAATGTTAACCGTAAACACCTTCCAACTCAAAAACATTTAATGTTGTACGGGTAAGGTATGTATACCGTGAGATCTTATATTTAATGTTGACTATTACCAACATATAGACCGTGCGATCCTAGCGGTCATGGTGATCAATCAATATGGAATGTAATTTGATCATAGATTTTGTTTAAAAAATTATCCCACCATTAAAACATGGTTAAAATATTGAAAAATAATTTGATCATAGTTTTTGTTTAAAAAAATATTTCATCATTAAAATATTGAAAAATAATTTGAGTAGAAGGTTTATTAACCATAATATATTGAAAAATAATTTGATCATAGTCTTCCACAATTATTATGTGTACTACTAGTTTCTATGTACATACCATCCACAATTAATGTGTACTACTAGTTGTTGCTTTGGTATTTGTAAAATAATTATTATATGTACTATTTATGACTATGTGTCCATTTGAGAAAAAAATTTAAATAAAATATTTTTTTAAAAACTAATTGTCACCTCCAACCAGGGGTATTTTGTCAAATCAAACATTACAACCAATAACAAAATAGTATTTTCTAATTTCAAAAATTAAAAAACATTTTATTATTTTTAAAAAATTAAAATTAATAATTATTTTTTACAAAACATTGTAAAACAACTATTAAATTGATAAAATTAATAAAAAGTCAGTTAGTTTTGACAATGGACCCATTGCTATAATCCCTGCCTTGGCAGGGACTAATAAAGTCTGAACACGATGGAATGCACGTGTTATTCCCATATGCTTATTTCTAAGAGTGTGTTATTAAAAAATCAATAAATTATTTTTGTTTTGGTTTTTGTTTTCAAATTTATATTCAATGCAGATTCCAAATATATAATATTTTTAAATATTAAATTTAAATTAATTGTGAAATTTTTTAAAAGTATTATAAATTAATATATTGTTGTTTACAAACTTTATAAAAAAAATATAAAGCTAATAAAGATTAAAAGATAAACAATAATGTTAATAAAGAGTAAAGGATAAATGTCAGTGGGGGGAGCTCAAGTGGTAAATATGAGAAGTTGAAATCGGTTGTAAATGGAAGGTCACATGGAAGCTCACGTGTTCAAAATCCTCAAGACTTACCCATGCGCCATGGTTCGGTTCCGACCTTGTGGATGCACCCAGTATCATGGGAGTACCAACCCAATCTCCGTACCCAATTTCATCATGGCAGAAGAACACAAACCTGATCATTTCATGACACTTGAAGAAGTTGAGAATTTCGAATGCAATATGCCCACGTCTATAAAAATTTGCCATAGAGGATTCAATCCTTCTTGTTCTATAATTCTTGGTAGTAGGAAATTTCAAGTTTGGTTTTCTCTTTCTCCATTCTCGAGAAGTGAATAAGTCATAATTTCACTCATTTGTCTGTCAACTGTTAGTTCAGGGAGGGAAAAGCAATGAGTTTAGGGACGAAAAATAAAAGGAAAAGGCAGTGAGTTGAAGGACGGAAAAGCGAAGTCTGTTAGTTCAGGAATTAGGGAGAGAAAATAAGTGATTTCAGGAATCAAAAATCAATTTTCCTCATTTCCAAAGGGTTGGTGCAAAAGAGAGGAAAGAACGCGTGTTATGTCTGTTGAAAAGAAAAGCAATCAGTTCAGAAAGGAAAGAGCGCTTTTCAAACCATTGAAGGAAAAAAATTAGTTTAGAGAGGGAGACACAATTTGTCTCTTCTACAACCTAGCCCATTGCCTATTCCTATCCGTTGAAGGCCGTTGACGGAAGCGGAAGTGGGGAAAGTGCCTCTTCTTGAGGGAATCGCTAGATATATCTCAATCTTACAAATTTTCAGAAGTGTTGTGTCTGAATTCTGAGTCTGTCTATACATGAGTCCTGAGTTGAGTCTGTATGTGAATGATGGAGGGTGGGTGGAGTGCACTGCACTTGAGGAAAAAATATATTCTTCTATTCTTTAGAAGAACCTCTACTGGATGCGGTTGAGTTTCCTTCTACACAATCGAGATCCATGGTTTCTCTTACTTTCTGCATAAAGAATATGTGATTTCTCTCGCTAAGATGGATTCTTCTTTTAATTCATGAACTAATTCATTTAGAAACTTGATTGTTTCTCCTCCTTACTCTCCATATGCATGTAACCCTCCATCTTAAAAAATACTACCACCTCTATTTCCTTTGTATATCCTCCTCTATCCTCTGTATATCACTTTCGTCTCTACTTTATTCAATAGTAATATGTGAAGAACCTGTAATCTCAAACCTGAGTAACATACGAAATTGATATTCTTCTTCGTTCCTACCTGTGGATTACATATGTAAATGAATTTTTATTCAAGAACATAGTTTAGGTATTTTTTTAGGGCTCCAGATATTTATTTAAACTCTTATTTTACATCCTTATTGAAATTGCCCCAGATGGTTGCAATCTATCACCCATACCCATACCCTCACAGAAAACCAATCGTGCAAGAAAATGATTTCCTCTATACATCACTCTGTCGCCTCTACTTTATTCAATAGTAATATGCAAACCTGTGATCTCAAACCTGAGTAATATGTGATCATGTGATCTCAAACGTAAGATTCTTCAAACTTTAGATTCTTCATACCTGTGGATTACATAGGTTAATGAATTTTTCTTCAAGAGCATAGTTTAGGTTTTTTTTAGGGCTTGAGATATTTCTTTAAACTATTTTTCTACATCCTTATTGAAATTGCACCAGATGGTTGCAATATGTCGCCCATACCCATACCCTCACAGAAATCCAACAATATGGGAGGTAAGGGAGGCCAACAATATAAAGTGAGTCTAAAACCTTAAAAGCAACCTACCTCTAATAAGTGTTGATGTAATCGTAACTTCGGAAGATATTCTATTGTATTTTATATTGTTATTATCATTGTATTTTATTTGTAACTCCGTTGGAGATGTTTTTCCTCCGCTCAGGGATGTCATTATGATGCTTATTCATCCTAGTTCATTGAGGTAAAAGTATCCCATGTAATTCGGGGCAATAGACCCCTTAAAGAGTTAAATGTAATTGTATTATTGAGTCTCCTAGAGGAGTCGACCCAATTAGGTTTATTGGGGCCGACCTAGTAAGTGAAAAGGTCAAGCAAAAGTAAAGTATAAATAGAGAGCATAGCTATCTCATTTGGACACGACACTCACTCACTCAATTCGCATTAGTGAGAGAGAGAATAAAAGTTCGCATAGGAGGAAAGAGAGAGAGCTGCAGAAGACCATCTTTGTTTTGGGGTTTTACTTTTGTGACATTGTATTGGTGACTATTCTATCTCTGAGGAAATTGCAGGGTTTTCTCCTTTATGGTTTCCAAGAGAAAATTCTTTGTGTCTATTTTGTTATGTTGTGCATGTTATTCTTTCATATAAGATCCTAGACAATATTGATTAAAAGTTGAAAAACTAACATGGTATCATAGCAAGCATGAAAGAAAACATTGTGCAGTCGTTGCCTAGGGTTCCATTTCCGGAAACTAGTCATATTGGAATTTTCGCTATAAATCACTTTTGGCGAAGTTTCAAAATTTGAAACTTGGATGGGACAAATATGAAATATTCATGTACCTTTTGTGCAGGTTTCAGCCTCAGATTCGTTGTACTTTAGGAGATATGATCCATGCAAATTAGGATTTCAACCTCCTCCATAATTCAATTTTAAAAAGGTGACCTAGGGACAAATGATATAGGGTTACAAAGATCCAAATATAATTTCGTAAGATGTTCTAGAAATTTCACGGATTGTAGTTTCTCGGGTGTCAGTTTCAGAATCCAAAGATGAAACGGTGACACGTTTCATTCCGTACAAGTTCACTATACTGAAAAAGTACATAAACAGATCATCGTGGGAAACTTAGCATAAGTTCCACTTGGTGAATCCAATCTTGTTGTAACCTGTGGGGTTGGATAGAGGATAGATCATACTATCACAAGATGAAGTTTCGGACATTGAGGAGCAGAAATTTAGGCGATACATCAGAATTAAGACTCGACAAATATACAGTAGAAATTGAAGAAACTAGGGCATCAAGTTTTTGGAGCTTCTCTTCATCAATTTGGAAAAAGGAGTACATTGGACAAATCACCTTGAGGAGGCACATCTTCTTGTCCAATCAGAAGTTCATGATTCTAACTTTGAAAAATTAGGGTTTCTTTGACAAACCCTAGGCCAGGCATCTCCATAACCAGTTTGGGAATCTTAAAGTTGTAAGACCTAAAAACTTTTCTATTTCCATTTGAGGTACTCATTCAATATGTCTCACCACACCAAGATTGAGGATAAGCTTGAAGGAGATGATAACTTTCGAGCATGGAAGTATAGGATTTCTCTTTTCCTTGAAGAAAATGATTTGGAAAAGTATGTGAATGAAGAGGTTCCAGCACCAGAGGGAGATGAGGCTAAGGCCATCCATCAAAATAACTTGGTTAAGGCCAAGAGAATCATTGCATACTCCATTAAGGATAATCTCATCCCACATGTGTCATCCTTGAAGACACTCAAGGATATGTTTGATACGTTGACAAGGCTATTCTAAGGGAAGAGCATCAATCGGAAGATGACATTAAGGAACCATGTAAAAAACATAAAGATCATGAACTTTGATACCAAGCAGTCATATTTCACAAGGGTATCGCAGATCAAGGAGCAACTTGAGGCAGTTGAAGAAAAGGTAGAAGAAAGAGAGATCGTCATGACCACCTTGAATGGTCTCCTAAGATCACGAGACTCATTCATTCAAGGGATATGTTCAAGGAAGAAGTTTATTACATTCAATAGACTATGGGAAGAATGCACACAAGAAGAAGCTCTACTTGTGGCACGAGAAGAGAAGATGGGATCCAATGATGATCAAGCTCTCACAGCACATGCCAGAAGATATCATAATAAGAGGGAGCACCATCATCACAGTAAGAGGGAGAAATGCCATCAAAATCAGAGGGATAATTATGATAGACCCAGAAGAGATCTATCCAAGATTAGATGCTATACATGTAATGAGAAGGGACCACTACTCCAGAGATTGTCCCAGAAACAGAAGTGTCTCCAACAAAAAGAAGACCAACAAGAAAAGGAACCATGCTCACACCGCGGAAGATGATGAACCTGCAAGGAAAAGAACTGGAGAATAAGAAAGAGATGATTTTTCGAGTGATGAAGAATAGGTATTATGATGAATAAAGGTCAAGAGGGAGCACACTGTCAAAGACTCCAGTAGTTCCTACAAGGAAGCAAAAATCAAGAGGGAGTCCACCCAACAACCAAACAAAGATAAGTATTTGAATTGGCATTTCTTGTATATCTAATTACTTAAATGATATTGTTCAATTGTGTACATACGTATGTTCCTAGATTTAGGATGTGTATTATGCATGTTAGAAAATTTGCATTAATGAACATAATACTACTAATATGCAAGTAACGGGTAAGTGGCCTATGGTACTGTACAACATTCCATTGCTACTTATCTAGAATGAAACCTCTTTTTTGACATATTGGGAGTAGTGCACACTCTTAATAATGTTCTGGTATAGCTGGAAGGCATCTAGGAATTTACCGTATGACTATGGGATATGGATGAATGTTGTGTTGAAGCATTGGCTAAGATAGTTGCATGACTATGTGACCTATGCGTAAGAATTTGTTTTGAAATGATGAAATGTTTCTAACTACGCAACTAATTTGACTTGTAGGAAAGATCGAGTACCATAACCTACAAGAGAGACTTGTTTCGAAGAACAAGTGACGATGATTCATATATAACATTCAAGAAGATTTATGAAGTTAAGATGAAGAACCTGAACTAGAGACATAGTTATGTAAAAGACAATTCAAGAAGATTATGAAAACCATGACATGGAAGAACCACAAGAACATGTAGATCCACCTCGTGAGAAGAACTCCCACAAGAGAAGACCAGCATGGGCACGAGAAGCAATACAAGATGCATAGAAGTATGGTGCTCCAGAGGGGATGCACAGAGAAAGCAAGAGACCTAGACCATACTCCAGCCATGTGGCCCTGCTGTGTGAAATCATTGATAAAGAACCTTCCAACTATGAGGAAGCAGCAAAGAAGAAAGAATGGAAGGAAGCCATGATCAAGGAGTACCAATCGATTATGAAGAATGATGTTTGGGAGGTAGTTCTGAGACCAAAGAGAATTTTTTTGTGACTTCGAAGTGGATCTACAAGATCAAGCATGATGCATATGGTAGCATTGAGAAACACAAGGCAAGATTTGTAGCACGTGGCTTCTCCCATAAGGAAGGCATAGACTATGAGGAGACATTTGCACCTGTTGCGAGATACACTTCCATCAGTTCAGTATTAGCATTGGTTGTAGTGATGAAATGGAAGGTACACCAGATGGACATCAAGACAACATTCTTGAATGGTGTAGTAGAAGAGGAAGTGTATGTGGAGAAGCCACTAGGATTTGAGACACATGACAGACAGACTCATGTGTTCAAGTTGAAGAAGGCCTTGTACAGATTGAAACAGGCACCCAGGACGTGGTGCAGTAGGATGGATAGCTTCCTTATGAGTTTAGGCTTTACCAAGAGTAAAGTAGATTCCAACCTTTACTATAAGGTTGAAGAGGGAAATCCAATGATACTTCTACTCTATGTAGATGACCTGTTTGTAACAAGGGAGGATGAGCTTATCATTGATTCGAAGAGGAATCTTGTCGCAGAGTTCAAGATGAAGGACCTAGGGATGATGCACTATTTCTTAGGCATGGAGGTGTGGCAGAGTGCGGACGGAATCTTCCTTGGACAAGGGAAGTATGCATTATAGATTATGAAGAGGTTCAGAATGATGTACCGCAAGGCTATGGCCACACCTATGGCATCGAACTTGAAGCTACTATGTGATGCTTCATCAGAGTCAATTGATGGCACGATGTATCGTCATATGATTGGGTCATTGATGTACCTGACAAACACGAGACCAGACATATGCTTTGTTGTGAACTCATTGAGCCAGTTCCTGATGGATCCGAGACATGTTCACCTGATAGCTGCAAAGCATATATTGAGGTACCTTAAGGATACAGTTGACTATTGGACAGGAAGTGTCGTCGATAGGAAGAGAACTTTGGGATACTACTTCAGTATGGGATTCGGTATGATCTCCTAGTTTAGTAGGAAGCAGTCATGCATGGCACTGAGTACGGCCGAAGCAGAGTATGTTGCAGCTTGTTCAGCTATTTGTGAGGCAGTATGGCTTAGGAAGCTACTGTCTAATTTGTTTGATCTCCAATTAGAGGCGACTTGTATATTCTGTGACAACTAGAGTTGTGTGAATTTGTCCGAGAACTCGGCGTTCCATGAAAATTCAAAGCACATTGAGATCAAGTACCACTATATCAAGGATATGGTGCAAGGAGGAGCAGTGAAGCTCTAGTATGTTGCGACAAACGAGCAGATAGCTGATGTGTTGACCAAGCCGTTAGCCAGAGTGAAGTTTGAGTACTTCGGAGAGAAGCTTGGTGTTCTCCAGATCGAGGTTCCTCCTAAGAGGGAGTGATGAGTCCGGAAGATGCAAATGCACATGGGCCATTTTCTCATAGTGGTAGGTTTGTGCCTCCTATGTTGGTAGATCTAAGGGCCAGGCCATTCTCACATAGTGGTAGGTTTGTGCCTCCTATGTTGGTAGATGTAAGGGCCGAGTCATTCCCGAATGGTGGTATGAAAGTCCTCCCATGTTGGTAGATGTAAATGTTGAGCCTTTCCTGAATGGTGGTAGGAAAGTCTTCCCATGTTGGTTGATGTAAGTGTTACACCTAAATCTCGTCATCATGAGTCCCATGTTAACTCAGTGCCTCAATCCCTGAAGTTCCCTTGATCAAGAAGTCATGTAGAGCAAGTTTATTCCCTTTTTCCACAACCTATAGTTGGTCCGGCGCATGTTGTCTTTGAGAAAGAAGTGCCCAACTAGGTCCGGTGCAGCATGTATTCTTCCAGGTTGCGTCGATGGTGCATATTTTTCTTGTGCAACCTACGTTTCCCCTCTCAAGCATTGGTTGTCTTCATGCAACTTGCGCTGGGGTTGGTTAATTTGGATAAAGGTGGCTTTCGAGCGATTTCTAGAACTTGGATGAGGTGGATATCTATCTCTAACTCCGGAGTGAGTTGTCTTGCGGTTCCCTAACCTTAAGGGAGGATCCCTTAGTCCTCTCCCCATGATCCTCAACCTACTCTATCCACTTGGTCCTATAAATACAAATCTCCTCTCCATTCCAAATGGAGGAAGTCTATAGAACTTACATGTTAGTGGAATTAGACTAGGTGATCCCTATCCATCTCTTGGGAGGCTTACATTTCCTTTGGAGGATTTGGCTTGGCTTGTTGGAAGAGGATTGCAGCGTTAAGGCTTGGGTTGTAATCATCTCTCTACTTTGTATTTCCCTCTATTTATACAGTAATATAAACTCTTTCGATAAATGTTATTGTGTTGATAATGTTTATAGTTTACTTCCTTAACTGTTTACTTAGATCAGTTACTATTTAGACATGTTTTATTGTTTGTATTGTTTCCACATGTTTTGACAGGTCTTGCAGCTACGGATCTGATGACCGCGGAGCTTGGAGCAATAACGAGGAGAAATATCTACAAATATGAAGGTAAGACCTCTAATTACTCGATCTCTAATATGATCTAGGAAAGTAGCTTTATGTTCTGTCTTTATGTGTTTTAGATTCAATTGAACTAGGGAGATCTGGCTTGCATCCACTCGAGTAGATTGTCCAATAACAAATCTGGCGACCATACCGGGGAATACTTTGTTTTGATTTCAATTTGAATGTGTTCTTCATTGATTTCTTTGTGAGCCATTTCTTTTCCTCCTAAGCCCCTCCCATCATGATATTTTGTCATTAGAGAGTCTGTTGGCTTGCCCTGACTTTGTTGGGATCAGTATCAAACCTTTTACTTTTCATTTCTTGGAGATCTTTGTTATTTTGCTACTTTTTATTCGCCCGATGCACCTGGGTTGTGTCTCCCCTGTGCCACTGTCTCTCTAGTGAACTTACCCAGTGAAGAACCTGCACCACTAGCTCACTTTTGTCGAGTACAACCTGCGCCACTGGCGCACTTTCTCTATGTACAACCTGCGTCGGGTGCTTTGATCCATAGCAATAGCCTACGCCAACCCTTTAAGCTTGGTGTTCAGTAAATGTTTCCTCCATTTTTGGCTTTTGGTCTGATAGATTGTGATCTGTAGGCTGCATATTATAGTCGTAGAACCCCTAGGCACAACATACTGTCATTTTCCTCCATTTTTTGGGTCTTTTGAGATTTGGATCCATGTTTGGCCCTTTGAGTCAAAACTAGTGTTTTTCTTGCATTTTTAAGCAAAATGGGGGCCATGAATCATGTATCCTATAGTCGTTTTGACCCATATTAAGGTTTTAAGATAATTTTTGGTTTGGTGTGGATTGGCTTGTTTTAAAATACTTGAAAAGTGTGGGATATCCATGTCTTTTTAAGCCTCTTTTATTTGGGTTGTGCATCTTGTTTCCCTTACATGTTGAGCTATCTAGTGATTGTTGGAAAAGATTGATTCTTTGTGTCCACTTTAATTCAAAGAGAAGCTTGGTTTTGTCACTCTTTTGCTATATTCATGAAATTGGAAAACATAAGTATTCTTCTTGCTTTAATTTGATCATTTGACATTCTTGGTCTTACACTCATGAGAAGAAGAAAGGTTTGTTTCAGATTTGTGTGCATTTGAGTTAGATAAGATTATTAAGTGCTTTTCTTTGTCTTGCATTTGATTGGAAACGTTTGTGGAATCCTTCTTTCCATAGCTTAGATGTGTATTTTTCGAGTGTAAGAAGATAGGAAATGGATTAGAATTATAGCATTTGGTGTTCATAAAAAGATCTCTTTTATTGCTTTGGGTTACTTTTGGGTGCATATTTTACTTCTTTCTATCATTTTGAAAAGAACTAAAATTGCATGTGCATTGGGTTGTGCATCTGGGAAGAAAATATCTCTTTCTCTCCTTCTTAAGTAGAACTTCATAGAAACGAAGACTTGCATTTTCATATAGATCATATTTGCATCTTGTTTAAATTCCAAGTCTTTACTTCATGGATTCACTTAACCACACAACCTAAAATTAAGCGCTAGTTTACGTTAAAAAAGTTTTAGCAACTTGTGTGTTAGGTTAGTGACGTGTTCCGACGTCGTTAACCGTGGCAGCTTTCGTTATCCGCCTGCATTGCATCCCGGGGGCCTACAGTACTTCCATGTACCAACTGGTATATCGAAGGATCTTTCACGTACCCTTGGGTATATCGAAAGGAACTTCATGTACTCGGTAGTATATCAGAAGGCTCTTGTTATACGGTTGTGCATTAGACAACACCACTATGGATTGGTGCTCCCACGTACCTTGATTATATCGAGAGACCCCATTAGGATTCCTGGAACCATCCGAGCAAACCTTTCGACTGTCTTGTTGTCGCAATACACCAAGAATAGAACTCGGGGAGATTACTACGCACTTATTGTTAGGTAGTCGGGTTATACGGCCAAGGGTACAGTCCCAATCCTCCTTGGTTAGTGCTCTGAAAAATTGGGTCGATTATAACTGTTGGAACCTACAGTATATTGCGAGTTGTGACAGCTTGACACACCCGTGAGGATCCAGCTTTTACATCCCTCCTATTCACAAGTTTTCCTATTGCTTTTAGTTTGAGTAGCATTTCTTGTGCATGATAATTAGAAGGAATTAGAGAGTTTAGATATGGCAACCTCTTTTAGGACTACCAATCAAGAGACTTCTTTTCAAGGGGTACCTTTTGTCTTCCCTCCAGTCGGAGATATTGGTCCTCCCTTTATTGCCACTTTAAATCTTCCTGTATTAACCATAGGATTACTGGTATGGTTATTCAATCCGGTGATTCTGGTTGTACCCAATGTTTCAAATGTTAACTCTCCACCACGAGAGTGTCAATCCCAAATTGCTCCTTCCCCTTCTTCAGACGATTCTTCTTTCATTTATTCTTCCTCTCCTAATCAAAGAAGTAGTGTTAGTAATCAAGAGGATAAGAAGAAGAAGAAAAGAAAGATAAAGAAGAAGAAGGATAATAAAGAGACTGAGCATCTACCATCTGCCTCCGATGGCAGTCATCCTATTCGAACACCTCGTAGACCCAAGTTCCCTTGCACGATTTGTAAGGGTGATCACCTTCTCAAGGATTGTCCCGGTCTTTCCAAAGTGTTATAAGAGTGGTCTAAAGCCTCCAAACCACCTATATCATCAGCCTCTGATCATCATACTGATGATACCCCATCAACCGGTGACTCTATGGTTAAGGGTCAGAAAGGTAAAGTCAAGAATCCTTGTTTGTTATGCAAGGGAAGGCACCTTACTTACCTTTGTCCATGCATGGATGAAGCTTCACAATTGTTGGAAGACATTACTGTATCTCAAAAACACCTTCCATCTGGTTGTCGTAAGTTGTCCCTTGACCCCCCATTGGTTGATGAAGTGGTCGATCCAGCCCCATCCTCAGTCGATCCCACTCTTTCTTCAAAGAGTGAAGTTGAAGTGGTCGAGTCGATATCACCTCCACTCAATCCCACTCTTTCATTGGAGAATTCCCAGAATGAAGTAGTCACCATGATAAAATATTCATCTCATTCTAGTCTTCCAGTTGAGAGTGAATTGGAAACCGTTGATGTTTCCCTAGTCAGTTCGAATTATTTTAGGCAAGGGGAAACCCTATCCATTTCCATAGGACCCCCTCCAAGTACTAAGGTCATTTCCTTTGATTGGAATGGTCTAACAGAATCTTGTCTTCCTTTGAATGTTCATTTCCAGATATCTGTAGGAGTTTCCGATAAGGAAATATTTCGCACTATAGTGGATGAGGGAGCTTCTATTAGTATTTTATCTTCAACTACTTGACAAGCTATAGGTTCCCCTCAGCTTGTGCCAGTCACTGACCAAATATTGGATTTTAATAGAAGGCCTACTGGACCTTTAGGGATACTTCCTCAGTTACCTATCACTTTAGGAGGGAAAATTGTCTGTATTGATGTTATGGTAGTCCAAGGTCCCTTAGATTTTAATCTACTCCTTGGACAAGAATATGTTTATGCAATGAAATCCATAGTCTCCACACTCTTTCGAGTGATTTATTTTCCCTGTGATGGGAGGATCGTGACCATTAATCAACTTTCCTTTGTGACACCCACTCATCACACGACTCCTAGTCATCAAACTTCCCTGAATGTTCCACACGTTTTAGTGGTTTCTTCCCACCAGCGATGGGGGCCACGTCTCCAACCTCTGGACATTATGCTCGAGTTTTTCCCCTGGCTTCTTAGGCTGGGGGGCACACTATCAACCTCTGGATATTCATGTTGGGAAGGAACCCATCAATGGACCTTAACCATGAGCATAGTTCCCTTTTTGTGTCAAGCTCATTAAAAAATGAAATAGGTTCCCATGAGCACAGATTAGTCTTTGATTCCAAGCTCGTTAAAAAATGGAATAGATCCTTACAAGCATAGTTTACCTTTGGTTTCAATCTTGCATAAAAATGAAACCAACTTCATGAGCAGAGTTCTATTCCTGTGTCAAGCTCGTTAAAAAATGAAACAGATCATTTTCCATTGAGTGGAGTCTTCCCATAGACTTAGTACCTGAACCTTCTTTTCATCCTCCTATTCCATTTGATCTTCGTTCTGGTGAACATCTTCATATTAGTAACCAGGAGTTTAATCAAGTGAAGATGTAGATTAGGAGAATGAATTGAAGCTTCGGGGGCATGTCTTCAACCTATGGACGTTATGTTGAAGTCAACTCGATCGCCTCTCCACACCATGTTGGAGTTAAGTCACTTCTAGTAATCATGTTGGGGGCATGTACCAACCTTTGGATATCATGATGGAAAAAATCCACCAATGGGAACACTTTTCGAGCATACTTTCTTTTGGGTTTCAATCTCACTAAACCATGAAAATAATCCTGAGCATAGTTCATTTTCTATTACAAGCTCATTAAAAAATGAAGCATGGCATCATCAGCATTATTTTCACCCGTCTTCGAGCTCGTTAAAAATAGTAAGATGGTATTGAGATTAGTTTTTACCTTTTCGTGCTCTGGTTCAAACATGAAAAAGATTCTGAGTGCTTTTGATACCATTGTTATGCTCGTTAAAAATTTGAGTAAAAAGGTGTGTCTAATGAGTATAGGTTTATCACTTTATCCGGCCTCGCTAGACTATTTACAGAAAAGGAACTGTGCCGAGATTTACTTTTTCCTTTGTCATACTCGATCACCAACCATGACAAAGTTGTTCCTGGAGTCCTCTTTAAGTTCTTTTCAAACTCCATAAATAGGAAAACATCACCACATGAACTTGATTCTTTCACGCTTGTAAAAGCATTTGAAATGTCGTCCTTCTAGTGATAGTTTACCCCTTTTTTGAACCAGGAGGCACTATTTATGAAAAAGGAATACTCCAACCAATCATGACTAGAAGAGTTCTCTCTCGCGTTGTTTTACCCTTTTTTGGGTGAAGGGACTAACTTTACGAAAAAGGAACTTTGGAGTCTTCTTTAGTTCTTTTCAGACTCTCTAAACATGAAATAACGCCGAGTTTACCTTCTTTGGACTTATTAAAATTCAACATCGAAGGGCCCATTTTGGGACGAACGCCTCCTATCCTAGGTTCGTAAAATATTTGGGATTGCACTCATCCATGGGATGAGCTATACCGAGCATCTATTTACCCTCCTCAAGCTCGTTAAAAAGAAAGAGAAGCACTCATCAATCATGATGGGGAAAAATGAAATATTTTGTGTTACGCTATAATTCACGGAAGTACATCGTCATTCTTGAACATGGCACTCACTTGAATTTGCATTCAGTACTTGGGTAATCCGTTTGTCTTCGAGTCATACTAATTTCACGAGTCTTGTCACTCCTTTGTGTCATCCAAAGGATGCTTCCACTATCATCACATTGAGGGTTGGTATCATTCTCGTCTTGTCAATACTGCCAATTCATGCCATGCCCATGTTCAAGAGATGTTCATTGCTCATAATCTGCAGTTAGTACACCTTCCAACATATCGGTCTACCTTGAGTCAGTCTTGCACATTACTCTACCGTCTGATCTACTCTAAACATCTTTTATCAAGTTTCGTTTCGTTGATGGGGGATTCATCATGGCCCTCCTTCGACGGATTCATCCTTATTGACTTCAACACATCATCCAAGGACTGAATCTAGAAACCAATCAAGTACCTTGGGCCTACATGCCTCAATGGCAGGTTACCTCACTTTCAACATGAATTTACATCATTGGCTCTTGATTGAAATATTTCATCGAGCGTTCGACCTCAACTCATTTATTCATGCTCGGTGATATGTATTGTCATACTTTGGGGATCATCGACATTAATGGTGATTTCCCTCGCACTTGTTAACGGTATACATCAATGACCAGTAATCAAGTGGTTTCTACCATGTTCGACTCCAAAACATTGTAATCACATGGATAGATTCGTATCATTGCGAGTTCAGCTTAAAGACCCTGGGGAAAATCATGTCTTACCCCGGTTGCGATGGAGATTGTTTGAGTCATATTACACGGATCCACTTTTGTATTGGCCGCGGCTGTGTTATCGTCTCATCATGGATCTACGATTGTGTCTATTAGCCATGATTGTGTTCAGTCGGTCTTTACTACCATGGATCTGCAATGTATTGGTCGGCAGCAATGTTGTGAGTCATGTGAGACTAGTATCTCAGAGTCAGTTGTACTGTAGCAGCATCTTCCATCCAACAAGTCCTTTCCATCCATCTTTCAAAGCATTTCACTTGTCTTGTTTTTCCAGCTTCATGCTTTCGGGGGCATTTTATTACACCTAATCTCGTCATCATGAGTCCCATGTTAACTCAGTACCTCAATCCCTGAAGTTCCCTTGATCAAGAAGTCATGTAGATCAAGTTGATGCCCTTTGTCCACAACCTCTAGTTGGGCCGGTGCATGTTGTCTTTGAGCAAGAAGCACCCAACTAGGTCCGGTGCAGCGTCTATTCTGCCATGCTGTGTTGGTGGCGCATATTGTTCGTGTGCATCATGTGTTTCCCCTCTCAGGCACTAGTTGTCTTCATGCAACTTGCATTGGGGTTGGTTAATTTGGATAAAGGTGGATTTCGAGCGATTTCTAGAACTTGGATGAGGTGGATCTCTATCCCTAACTTGTAGGTGAGTTGTCCTACGATTCTCTAACCTTAAGGGAGGATCCCTTAGTCCTCTCCCCATGATCCTCAACCTACTCTATCCACCTGGTCCTATAAATACAAAGCTCCTATCCATTCCAAAGGGATGTTGGAATAATTAAGTCTTCCTACCATGTCATTTATTTACATTAGATGCATTAATTAATCTTTTATAGTTAATTCTATGTAATAGACTAGGAAGATGACTTGTGTGGACCACAAGGAAACATTGGAGGATAAAAATACATCCAAGGTGTGTACCACAAGACACCTAAGCCACTTGGGCGCATTCCAAACTTATTCTGGATAAGATTTGGCTAAGAAATTCGCTTTCCTGGAAATTATTGTTTTTTACTGCTTTTTACCCTATGGGGAAAAGCTAGTCTACCTAGGAAACTTGTTTTTTGCACACATGACTTTACTTAATGAGTTTTCCTTCCAAATATCGTATTTGGTATTTTTTCCTTCCTACATCACCTTTAGATCACTAATTATCCAATTCATGAGCTTTTGGAGAGATTTGGAAAGTCTACTTGCCACCTAGGGGGGATGAGCATATTTTTAGTAAGTCTGGTGATGGAATGATTCTTTTGGCATCTTTAGCCATTTGAATCTCTATTGTAAATTATATAATAGAAGCCTATTACTTTCATATGGTTGGCTGATGTATTTTATTCATGAGAAGTTAATACAGAATTCTACTCTTGTGCATAATTTTTGTGTCTTTGACTAGTTGTGTGAGATTTTGTTATGAGAGAGTGTGATTTCTTGAATATATATTGGATTTGAATTGAATTTCACATGGTATCAGAGCTATCAATCTATTCCTATCATCTTTGATTTTTTGCAAGATCTAATCAGTCTCAGGAAGGGCGCATTGATCAATTCACCGGGTGAATTCTATTCTCTATAGGGCACATTTTGGCATCCATAAGTGTTCTAAAATCAGTCCATAAGTTATTTCAGAGCAGAAATGGATCATACACAGCAGATCATCCTCACTCCCTTCAATTACTTTGATTGGAAGGCGCAGATGGAGATTCTACTAAGGAGCAAAGGGCTCTACAGGGTGACCATGGCAACTGAAGCTAAGCCAACCTCAGCAGTAGAGAAATCTAAATGGCATAATCAAAGGGATGAATCCTATGGGATGTTATGTCTCACTACATCCAGAGAGCTTCTATTTGATCTTGATGGCCTCACTTCACCCAATGAAGTATGGCTAAAACTTCAAGAATTGTTCGGGAAAATCGATGAATTGAGAGGCCACCAATTAGATAATGAGCTAGTCTCTTTGAGTCCACAAAATTTTGATAATATACAGGATTTCTTCTCCAAATTTAAATCTCTTGTATTGCAGCTGAAGTAATGTGGTATTTACAAAATGGATGAGCAATTATTTTGACTATTCTCTCCAAGCTTGGCCTCGACTATTACGTCTTTGTCTCGACCTTCCATTCCACCCGGAAAGCAATTAAAAATTGGAAGAGCCCGACACTTTTAGAATTCATGGAGTCTTTGACACAAGAACAAGACAAATTGGTCTTGATGGGATCCATTAAAAATCCATCCAAAGACCACTGTTTGAATGTTGGAGATTCAAAGGGTTTGAAAGGCAAGAAGAAGGGCATTTCAAGAAGTCCACCAGTGAGGAAAGACAAGCAGAATTTTAATGGAGAGACATCTAACTTCAAGAAGAATCCGAACAAGAAGAATGAGAGGACAAAGTGCAATTATTGCAGCAAGGAATTTCATCCTAAAAGCTCTTGCATGAAGAAAACCATTGACCAAATGGTTCAACTCTTGGAGAAAGCCAACATTCCTCTTCCAGAGAGCGCAAGGAGGAAGGATGGG
This sequence comes from Larix kaempferi, assembly GCA_027924585.1. Lineage (NCBI taxonomy): Eukaryota > Viridiplantae > Streptophyta > Pinopsida > Pinales > Pinaceae > Larix > Larix kaempferi. The sequence goes on from BSBM01000162.1 coordinate 14,560,530, forward strand.
GGAAAAAAATTTGATGATAAAGAGAGAGTTCATGCTCTAATGGCCAGCACATCCAAACCATCCAAACCTTCTTCATTCATTATTGATTCCGGTGCATCAAGACACATGGTGTCTACAAGTAAGTTTTTCACTTCACTTGACTCTTCCAGTGGTCCAAATATTGTATTGGGAGACAATTCTGAAACTTCTAGCAAAGGAAAAGGTAGCATAGATCTCGAGTTTGGGTCATTTAATAATGTTTTATATGTACCTGGACATGCTACAAACCTACTGTCAGTTTATCAGATGACCCATACAAGGCTTCCCAAGAGAGTAACCTTTACCCCCAATGATGTTGAGATAGCAGAAATTTCAACAGGAAAAATTATTGCATTTGGTACTGCTGATCACTGTTCTAGAATTTACAAGTTTTCTCATTTTGTGCCAACCCCTCACCTTCTTCTCTATTAACCCATGCCAATGATTCCAGCAAACTATGGCATGAAATATTTGGCCACTTGAATTACAAATACCTTTCCCAACTTCATGAGAAAGAGATGGTTATAGGTATGCCCAATATCAATTTTTCCAAAGTTGTCTGTCAATCTTGCATCCTAGGAAAACACCCTGAGCATAAGTATGGGAGATCAATTTCTGAGAGAACCACTGCACCATTAGAACTTATCCATACTGATATATCAATTCCATTCCCTCATGAGTCCTTGAGCCATGCAAAATACATTCTCACATTCATAGATGACTTCAGCAGGTATTGTTGGATTTATTTCAAGTTAAAGTCATAATTTTTTGGTTTGTTCAAGCTATTCAAAGCCTCGATTGAGAACCAGTATGGTAGGCATATAAAAGTTATAAGATATGATAATGGTGGTGAATATGTGATATCATAGTTTCAGCAATTTTGCGCCTCTTCTGGCATTTAGTTGCAACACACAGTTCCATATACACCTCAGCAGAATGGGGTTGCTGAGAGGAAAAACAGGTCTCATGGCCACTTGTATGCTTGAGGAAAAGTCATTGTCTCCCAAGCTATGGGATGAGGCAATAAATTGTGCCACTTACATTCAGAATAGAGTGCCACACAAATATCTCAAAGGTATCACTCCTTTCGAGGCTTTGACAGGTCACAAACTTGATATCTCTCATTTTAGGATTTTTGGCTCAAAGGCTTGGGCTAGGATTCCACTTGAGAAGAGGAGGGCATTGCAGCCCCAAATCCAACCATGTTTATTTGTTGGATATTCAGAGGACTCCAAAGGTTATAATTTGCTGAACATGACCACTCATAAAGCATTCATCAAAAGAAGTGCGCAGTTTGAGGAAGAGCCCTCTTAGAGTGCTGAAATTTGAGAACCATCTTCACCACCACCTGAAGAAGAAGTAAGTGATGTTCTTGATTTTTTTAATTCTGATATATCTGATGATGAGGATCATTTTATTGCAGATGCTAACTCACCTACAAGGCCTAAATGGGCTGCAAAAACTTTGCAAGCAGCAGGTGAACTAGTTGGCAATCCTCAGGACCAAAGGAGGACTAGTAGATCACAATTTGAGACCGCTCTCAATGTGAATGATCCTTACCTTTCTGAGAAATGTTTTATGATGATAGATTCTGATTCTCAAACATATGAGGAAGCCTCACATGACCTAATATGGTATATTTCTATGGATGAGAAGTTTCAGTCATTGCAAAAGAATGAAACTTAGGAGCTAGTCAAGCTCTCCGTAGGCAGAAAGTTGGTAAGGTGCAAGTGGATTTATAAGACCAAATGTGTAGAGGATGGTGCAGCGGTAAATTTCAAGGCAAGGTTGGTAGAAAAGGGGTTTTCTCAGGTCCAAGGACTTGATTATAATGAAACATTTGCACCGGTGGCATAGAAAGACTCCATTAGACTAGTTTTGGTAGTTACAGCTTCCAAGCGGTGGGAAGTACATCACATGGATGTGAAAAGTGATTTCCTCCATGGAGAGATTGAAGAAGAAATATATATGCAGCAGCCACAGGGGTACACAGCATATCCAAATCTTGTTTGCAGGTTGAAAAAATATTTGTATGGACTTAAGCAAGCCTCCAGGGCTTGGTATGCAAAGATGGACATTTTCCTTCTGTCACAAGCTTATGTTCGGTGTAAATCTGACCCAAATGTCTATATGAAGAATGTTGATGGTTTTATAATGATAATAGTGTTGTATGTTGATGATTTTCTGATTACAGGTAGCAGCAATGACCAAATAGCATCATTGAATACAGCCATGCACCAAGCATTCTCCATGAGTGACTTGGGAATTCTTAAGCAACTTTTGGGGCTTGAGATTTCTCAAACAAAAGACGGAACCAAGGTATGTTAGTCAAAATATGCTTCTGATCTGTTAAAGAAGTTTAAAATGGCTAATTGCAAGCCTTCTAAGACTCCATTCCTTTCTGGAGTTAGACTAGAAGATGCAAAATCTACACCGTTGTTTGACAACACTTTATATAGATAGTTGATTGGCAGCTTGCTCTACTTGACACACAGTCGACCTGATCTTGCTTATGCTGTGAGTGTGGAATCAAGATACATGGAGCAGCCACATGAGCTACATTGGAGGGCTGCAAAAATAATTCTTCATTATGTGCAGGGCACAAAGACCGATGGGATTCACTATGTTGCAGATTCGAGCATAGATCTCTTGGGCTTCACAGATTCAGATTGGGCTGGTGATAGCCTTGACAGGAAATCCACATCGGGATTTGTATTCATGCTTGCAGGTGTCCCTATTTTCTGGTCCAGCAAGAAACATAATTCCATAGCACTATCTTCAGCAGAGGTAGAGTACAAAGGAGCAGTGAATGCTGCTACACAGTGTGTTTGGTTGCAGGGGATTTTGTCAGAGTTTGAGATTTCTTTCAGTACTCCTACTGTCATTTTTTGTGACAACCAGAGTGCTATTAGAGTTTAATGTGATCCAGTACAGAGGCAGAGGACCAAGCACATAGAGATTCATATGCACTACATCAGAGGCTTAGTGCATGACCAGATCATAGATTTGCAGTATTGCCCCACAGGTGAACAAACTGCAGATATCTTCACCAAGGCTTTCACAAAGAAGACAGCCAGCTATCTTAGATCACTGCTTGGGATGGCTGAACATGTGGTGGAGTGACGGGTTGATCGACAACCTTTCAATTTTGATATGTCCATGTTTTGAGGGGAGTTTTTTCCCATGAGGTTTTCCTTCTATCCTTGTTTTTTGTGGACCGACAGTATTGTACAGGGTGACCAACTCTTGTTACTGGGCCCTAGTATTTCATTTTATGATATTTAACCATATAAATCAGACTTATGGGGGGGGTTTGGAATAATTAAGTCTTCCTACCATGTCATTTATTTACATTAGATACATTAATTAATCTTTTATGGTTAATTCTATGTAATAGACTAGGAAATTGACTTGTGTGGACCACAAGGCAACATGGGAGGATAAAAATACATCCAAAGTGTGGAACATAAGCCACCTAGGCCACTTGGGTGCATTCCAAACTGATTCTGGATAAGATTTGGCTAAGAAAGGTGCTTTCCTGGAAATTACTATTTTTTATTGCTTTTTACCCTATGGGGAAAAGCTAGTCTACATAGGAAACTTGTTTTTTGCACCCATGACTTTCCTTAATGAGTTTTCCTTCCAAATCTCGTATTTGGATTTTTTTTCCTTCCTACATCACCTTCAGATCACTAATTATCCAATTCATGAGCTTTTGGAGAGATTTGGAAACTCTACTTGCCACCTAGGGGGGATGAGCATATTTTTAGTAAATCCTGATGATGGAATGATTATTTGGCATATTTAGCCATTCAAATTTTTGTTTTAAGTTATATAACAGCAGCCTATTACTTCCATATGGTTACTGATGTATTTTATTCATGAGAAGTTAATACATAATTCTACTCTTGTGCATAATTTTGTGTCTTTGACTAGTTGTGTGAGATTTTCTTATGAGAGAGTGTAATTTATTGAACTAAATTTCACAAGGGAGGAAGTCTATAGCACTTACATGCTGGTGGAATTAGCCTAGGTGATCCCTATCCATCTCTTGGGAGGCTTACATTTCCTTTGGAGGCTTTGGCTTGGCTTGTTGAAGGAGGATTGCAGCATTAAGCTTGGGTTGTAATCATCTCTCTAATTTGTATTTCCCTCTATTTATACAGTAATATAAACTCTTCCATGAATTTTATTGTGTTGATAATGTTTATAGTTTACTTCCTTAACTGTTTAGTTAGATCAGTCAATGTTTAGAAATGTTTTACTGTTTGTATTGTTTCCACATGTTTTGACGGGTCTTGCAGCTATGGATCTGACGACCATGGAGCTTGGAGCAATAACGAGGACAAATATCGACAAATATGAAGGTAAGACATCTAATTACTCGATCTCTAATATGATCTAGGAAATCAACTTTGTGTTCTGTCTTTATTTGTTCTAGATTCACATTGAACTAGGGAGATCTGGCTCACGGTCGCTTGAGTAGATTATCCAATAACAGTAAGTGTTGTGTCTCACATGCTAGTAGGAAAGTCCTCTCATATTGGTAGATGAGGTCTCGTATGGTGGTAGGTATGTGCCTTCGATACTGGAGACGTCCACCGGTCATAAGACATTGTGTGTGTGCCTAGGCAGGGTATCTCATGGTGGTAGGTTTGTGCCTCCCATGCTGGTAGACGCGGGTTGACCGTTTTGGGACATGTGATGTGCATCTGGGCTGTACTCTGTGAGATGATGATATGATATGGATACGATGAGGTGATATTAGGAGACACAGAGGGTTGTTGTGGCAATGTAAAGACTGGTCTTGGGTTGTACCTACTTGATGGATTGCTCACAGAGATGATGAAGACCTACAGGAGAGCGATGCCTACATCCAGCATGAAAAAGGGTTGGCTCTATAGAACTTCCTATGACGATTAGATTTGAGAGATGTCACCAATCAATGATCGACATGATGAGGATTGCAGCAGCAGCGATGATGATGATCCAGCGTTGATGATGATGTTCCAGCATTTATGACGATCCAATGATGATGATGTTATCCAAACTTGTGTCCAATAGGGTTGATGACTGTGGCCAGAGAATACCTTCGTTGTTGATGTAATTGTAACTTCAGAATATATTCTATTGTATTTTATATTGTTATTATCATTGTATTTTATTTGCACCTCCGTCGGAGATGTTTTTCCTTCGCTCAGGGATGTCATTATGATGCTTAGTCATCCTTGGTCATTGAGGTAAAATACTCCCATGTAAGTTGGGGCAATAGACCCCTTAAAGAGTCAAATGTAATTGTATTATTGAGTCTCCTAGAGGATTCGACCCAGCTAGGTTTATTGGGGCCGACCTAGTAAGTGAAAAGGTCAAGCAAAAGTAAAGTATAAATAGAGAGCATAGCTCTCTCATTTGGACACAACACTCACTCACTCAATTCGCATTAGTGAGAGAGAGAAGACAAGTTCGCATAGGAGGAAAGAGAGAGCTGTAGAAGACCCTCTTTGTTTTGGGGTTTTAATTTTGTGACATTGTATTGGTGACTATTCTATCTCTAAGGAAGTTGCGAGGTTTTCTCCTTTATGGTTTCCCCAAGGAAATTCTTTGTGTCTATTGTGTTATGTTGTGCATGTTATTATTTCATATAAGATCCTAGACAATATTGATTAAAAGTTTAAAAACTTATGATTAGTAGGTCCACACATGTGAAGCACTACACTAAAAAATGGCACATGTCAATCTCTAAAGTGATGTCATTAACCAACCTAGATCCAAATCCTAGGCTCTATCAAGCGTCGAGAGGGATCAAATCTCCCGAGGTGCAAACCTCTCCTTGAAAAGATCCTTGAGTGCAATACCTGAGAAGAGGTTTTCACCTCGGGAGATTTGATCCCTCTCAGCGCTTGATAGAGCCTAGGATTTGGATCTAGACTGGTTTCAGTCATGGGTGGTGACACAAAACTGGAGTTTGATCAGCATTGTAAGGAACAGGTTAAGTTGAAAACACAGATACATTTACGAGGATTATTATAATGTAAGTAATAAGTATTAAGAATTGAGTAAAATGCTTCAACTTTCTCTCTCGATACGCTCTTTGTCGATCAACATTTCGTTTTCTTTGTTCTTCTCGTTCTTCTGATGTCAATTCGCCTAACTTTTTTTTTCGTTTGTTTTTTTGTTGATCTACGTTTTGTTTTGTTCCTTCTTCTCCTTCTTCTCCCATCATTTTGTCATTTTGTACATTTTGATTTATTTGTTATTCTGCAAACTGATTTCTTTGTTCTTCCAACTGCTTCAACTTTCTCTCTTGATACACTCCTTGTCGATCAACGTTTCGTTTTCTTTGTTCCTCTCGTTCTTCTGCTGTTAATTCGTCTAACTTACTTTTTCGATATTCTTTTTGTCAATCTACGTTTCGTTTTCTTCGTTCTTCTCGTTCTTATACTGTCGTTTCGTCCAACTTCCTTTTTTGAAAGTCTTTTTTTTCTTCTGCTTTTCGTTTCAAGTCTTCTTCTCGTTCTTTTGTTGTCATTTCGTAAGATTTTCTTCCTTGATATGTTTTACGACGTTCGACGTTTTGTTTTTTTGGTTCTTCGTCAGTTTGTCTCATATCATCTTCCACATGCAGATCTTCCATTTCTAGTTTAGACTCTATATCACTAAAATCAATGTGTCCATACATTGAAATCAATGCGTCCACAAAAATCTATGCGTCCATACACTGAAATCAATGCGTCTATACACTAAAATCTATGCGTCCACAGATGCGTTCATAAACTAAAATTAATGCATCCATACACTGAAATCATTGCATCCATAAACTGAAATCAATGCATCCATACACTGAAATCATTGCGTCCATAAACTGAAATCAATGCGTCCATACACTGAAATCAATGCGTCCATACACTGAAATCATTGCATCCACAGAATAACATCTACACTTTACTCACTGAAATCAATGTGTCTCCTCTCTCTTAATACTCACTTTACATGAAATTCGACATATTTACGAAATTCTATATTTCTTTTTAAAAAGTAGGTGAGCTGGGAGGATTGAACCTTGGAACTCATGCCCATTATCCCAACACCCTTATCACTATACCACATGTAGTTCTTATTATACTTAATAAAGAACTTATATACTTATATGTAAATATTAACATATATTTAAATTTAAATTAAATGTTAATATTAAAAATTAATTTAATGTTAATATTTAGAATTAATATTAAAGATTAATTCTAAATTTTTAAAATATAAATTTAAATAAAATGTTAATATTAAATTTAATTTAGATTTAGATTTAAAAATTTTAAATATACAACATATAATATTTGATGTCACATGAGTTTGATATTATCATGATACCATGTTAACATATAATATCACGTAAGTTTGGTGTATACATGAGTTTGGTATATAGTATATGGTGTTAACTTGAGTTTGGTATATAAGATATGGCACTAACATAAGTTTGATATATACCTTCTAACATAAGATTAATTTTAAATTTAATGTTAATATTTAGAATTAATATTAAAGATTAATTCTAAATTTAAATAAATTTAAATTTAAATATAAATTAAAACTATATTTTCGTTAGACATATAACCTCAATAAACATATATGAATTATATTTAAAAATACCAATAAAATGTCAAAATCCAATTTTCTCTCCTACATCAAGATGTACACGTTCCTATAACTAACATAACTAAAGTTCTTCTCTAAACATAACTAAAGTTCCTTTCTATTAACGTCCTTATTTTAATATGAAGTGCTTTTCCTTGATATGTAAACATAATAATTAAACTCATTTTCATTTAACATCATTCTTTTCAATGAGTAATATAAAATATCTTTGCATTCCATAATTTGTTGTAAACAACTTTTTTTTGTACGTAGAAGTATAAAAATGACTAAGTGAGAATTAGAATCCGAGTCTTAGAGATAGTGACAGGATTTACATATACATCTGATTACACACCAATTTTTCGCCTTATTCATAATGATGATTTCGATGAACTCTAAATGGATGGGAAAAAAAATATCAAATGAAGTTTATTTGACTAATATCTAAGCATTGTATTTCGAAGAGTTGTATTTCGGGAAGAGCAGTCGTGGGGGTGGACGGGAGGGAGGAGGACGGAGGGGCTGCAGTGGAGGTGGACAGAGGAGGTGGGCTGGAAGAGCTGCGCAGGAGGAGGAGGAGGAGGGGAGGGCTGTGGTGGAGGTGGAGGGGAGGGATGTGAGTGGAGGGTTGCGTAGGAGGAGGAGGGGAGGGTTGCAGAGGAGGGAGGGCTGCGGTGGAGGTGGACGGGAGGGAGGGCTGCACAGGAGGAGGGGAGGAGGGAAGCTGGAGCTGGAGCTGCCGAGTGGAGGTGGGATGGAAGAGTTGCACAAGAGTGGAGGAGGGGAGGTCTTCCTGCGTGAGAGTGGAGAGCTAAATTAAATTACCTGTTTGTTCGCAGATCCAATTCTCAATTCGTTGGTTCCTGCATATTACACAACAATTTAATTTTTTCTATTTTTTTTTAATGTTGTTTTGATTTTTTATATAGCCATTGATTTCGAAGGTGTTTTTCAAACGAAAAAACACGTAGTTTTATTTTATTAATGGACGACCTAATATATCATAATATATATTAGTTTTTACATTTTATTAGTTTTTACATTTTACAAAGGATATTACATTTTACAAACGTTACATGTTACATCCGTTACAAGATCTCCCTCATACTATTACTTTTTACATTTTATTATGTTCGACAAACGTTACATGTGACATCCGTTACAAGATCTCCCCCATACTATTACTTTTTACATTTTATTATGTTCAACAAACGTTACATGTGACATCCGTTACAAGATCTCCCCCATACTATTACGTTTTACATTTTATTATGTTCGACAAACGTTACATGTGACATCCGTTACAAGATCTCCCCCATACTAGTACTTTTTACATTTTATTATGTTCGACAAACGTTACATGTGACATCTGTTACAAGATCTCCCCCATACTGGGCTGTAGAGCACCTCTCTACGCAACAAGCAAGGATTTAAGGGATGAATGCTCAATGATATGTGTCCAATGCTCCTCCTCCATAAAACTTGAAGCCTCCAACACTCCTCCAAATAAATGTGCTTCTCAGGGTCCACAACACCTAAATGATCACTTCCTCAACTATATCCTCCAGTTAAGTACAAGCCTCCATGCAAGTAACAAAGTGTGGACATGCCATATAGGGATCAACACCCTCGTCCATAATTTCCAACACTCCCCAAATCAAGGCATCCTCCAAGCAAGCAACCCAACTTCCATGTGACCATCATGGAGAAGTGACCAAGCTATCAAGGTATCCAATGCTTCAAGGAACAATGTCACTTAAACATCAAGCAAGGTATAGCATTAATATGATATTAATCCACTTCCACATATGCATGTCCATCATAGAAAAAACAAGGGTCATACATACACCATCTACTCCACATCATACAAAGTGAGAAAATCATCCAACGACAGGATCTCATCCCTCTCCACCTCTCGGAAGGGGAATGACATCAAGGCAATAACATAATGAAATAAAGGCTAAGTCAAATATTTTCACGGGTCATCAGTTAAACCCAAAAACCTTGCTTAAGCAAGAGAGAACTATCCCAAGGAGTTAAGTATGTATTGCAAATATGTTTTGATTCTAGGCCAGTTCTAAGAATCTATACTCGTAGACCTTTTTGTTGTGCTTTTGAAATACTTAGAACAATTCAATATTTAGGCAATCATTTTGAATTTTAGACATTTTTTGAAACATAGTCTTCCAAAAAACCTTTTTATGATTGATTGTATTACTATACTATACAATGCAGCTACAACCATTTTTTAATATAATTATTAATAATTTTTATATAATAATTATTAATTTTATTTTTTTATACTTGAAATTAATTATTAATCATTAAATAATAATAATAATAATAATAACAATTATTCCCACGGGTTTAGAATAGACGGTGAATGGGTGTACTGTTAAGGCACTCCTTGCGTAAGGTCACCGGTTCGAAATTCCATGGGTACGAGCCTTACAAAAAAAGTAATATTTTAATTTTGTTTATTTTATACTTGAAATTATTGATAGCATTATGACTTGGCAAATGACAAATTGAAATTCCACATATGTGGTTAATCACACATTCCTTGTCACCTCTAAATTTGTCAAGAGGTGATTGCAACACACCAACCAAACGATGATAGGTGATTGCCACAACGATAAAATGATGATAATAAAACTTTAAAAGTTAAATGAATATATTCTAAAAGGTTTAAAACAATAATTATTTTTTAACATTTTCCTTAAAAATTATTTATGGTATATTTTTTCTAAATCTTTGTAGGGCTAACAATATTTATTACCTCACAATTTAGACAACCTTTTGCCAACAATTCTCATAGCATACATGGCAAGGTGATATTCAGAATGGATCAGCTTGAAAAAACACCCTTTTAAAACAGTATGTGAAATGTAGGAATAAAGCAAATATGTAGATGAGCATGCTCCTACCCATGAAAGAAAAAAATATAATATCAACAAGATCAATGCATTACCACATGATGTTGACATCCCTTTCTCATACCATTGCAACATTCCTCTTTAAACTGACAATAACTAGCTCTTTCCATAGGTGCGTAGTAAAGAGGTAAAGGCTTGCAGTATAATATGATGCCCAATAATATAGAGAATTATATATAATAAAAATAAAAATAAGAAGAAGAAATTTTTTGACTTGGTGATTTAGGCAACATGATCCATGCATGTTAGAGGGATAGCCTTAAACAGTTATATTTCCACATCTCAAATTGAAGTAATATCAATATTCCATCACATTAATTTTAGGAAACTTCATGGAAAATATAATAAACATCCCACTCTACATCTCTCATGTTCCCAAGAAGGCACTGTGAGAAACCTCCAATATCTCAGAAAGGTGGGAGGGATGGGGGCATGAGTTCATACCTTATCGCAATGAGTATTACCATTGAATGCAAACAAAGATTGAAATGCTTCAAATGACCCGCTCTTTAAGAAACATGCTAAAATGAAAAAGGGATCATTTCTTGGAAAAGAGGAAAATGTTTCCCTCCTAAGCATCACATTTCGGCATCCATGTTGACCAATAAAATAAAATAGAAAGGAAAAAAACACCATTTAGACCAAAAAATTGGCATCCATGTTTTAATATTTCTCATTTCAATTTTGAGTTTTTATTTTATCTACCAAAGAGAGTGAGCCAACGACTAAGAGGGGTTTTGTATGACGATTTGTCTTTGGTCATTGCGATGAGAAGGTTCAAGGGTTATGAATCCCAATTGACAGTAGATTGTAGAGACAACATTGTGAGCTGTGAGGGTAACACCTCCCCTCGTGATTAAGCTTTAACCAGACCATGATGCATCGCACCTGTACACCATGTGATTGTTTTGTGAAGCATTCTAGTTTGGCATTTTCCCACAGGCCAAGACCCACAATTTTGAATTAACATCTAAGTGCCTACATTTTAACTTGTGCAACCACCACTACAGTCCTTGGTTGAGTCAGAGTGGGCAAGGTGGTCAAAATCGAAGATGGTCTTGGGGAAGAAGGTTACTCTTCAAGTGTTGAACAATGATTGGTGGGCATATTGTAGTTATTTCTTATCATTCCTAGCTCATATTGTGGAGGTCATTTGTTACACTAATTCAAATGCTCCTCATCTTGGAGAAACATACGAGACTTTTGATAGCATGTTGGGTCATATGAGGGTAGGCATTCACCAAAGGGAGCTTTCATTAGAATTCTATGCAACCCAAATTTGACCCAACATTCTACATAGATAGGATCACATGAACACACCTTTGCACATGGCAATATGCACTTAACCCAAAATGATATGTGGAAAGGCCTAGGAGTGTTCCTACCATTGATGATCTTGAGTTATAGAATAGTTTTCAAGATGCAATTAGAAAGATGTACAATAAGGAAAGGGGCAAAACTTCGAAGACAATTTGTTTAGTTTACAGGTCTTCATGGCCCCTTAAAAAGCTAGATGCTCGAAGCAAATCACATAGATGTAGGCCAAGATGGCCCAATTGGTTGGTGAAGGATGCAAGGGATGAAGCTCCAAAGCTCAAAAATCTTGTTATTTGTTTCTTGTACCAAAGGAATTGATCCACATATAGCTTCATCCACTCTATCAAGAGGAAGAAACTTACCTCTAAAAGAGCAAAGAACTTAGTCGATATGCATAGTGCCCTATGTCTTGAACATAGGAAGATCCCTATGTATTTGAATGCACCAATAGTAAGTTGTTGATCCAGATGATGATGCACAAATAGATGTGAAGGGGGACTTGATGAATCACAACTCAGCTTCGTTGGTGTGCCATTGAGCACAACTAGGAATGCAACAACTAGATGCAAAGACTAGTGGGGCATTGCCTTACGCAATGATGCTCATTTGTCATTGGCATGTTTTACTTTTGGTTTGATTTTGTTTTGAATCTAGTCTTGACTCCTTAACTTTTAAGTCCTATGACATTTAAAAATATGAATCTTGTTGTATAAGATTGAGAGTTCAAGCTTCGCAGTTTCACAATTTTGAGTTTTCATTTCAATATGGTTGTATTTCTGATTTTATTTATGATTTTTTCACTTGATGTATATTTTAAATTTATATTAGTAATAGTTATCTTCGCAAGACAGATAATTTACATCTTTGGATTTACAATTTTGTAAATAGAATGAGAACTCAGAAATACAATTGTGATAGTCTTTTGCAGATTTATTATGTTCCATTGTTATCAGGTATGTATTAGTCTATTAGATTATAAAATTTCAATATTTATGTTTCAATTTGTATGTATCTAAAATCATTTTTGTAGTATATCGGGTGGGATCTCCTCTGTTGAATACCTCGACATCCCCTTCAATGTTCCCTAAAATTTGGGGGATACTTCTAGAGGTGTTGCTCCTGCATTTCCCCACTCTTCCATCCCGAATCCCAAAAACTTGGTGGAACATTGGATAAATTCACTTGAGCCTCCTAGAACAAAAAAGAGACTTTGATAGCTAGAATTTACTAATAAGAAGAACAACATATAAAACGGCATATAAAAGACTATTACAAATTTAGGCTACAAGGGAAAATACTCAAAGATGCAAGGTACATGAAAATTGAGATGATAAGGAGGGCATGATAAAGACATGTAGAAGCTAAGGGAATGCCCGCTCATAAAAGGGGAAGCAAAATTTACAAAGTTTCATAACTAAATTTTACTAATGAGAAGAACAATATATAAAACAGAACAATATATAAAACACTATTACAAATTTAGGCAAATGGGGAAATAGATGCAAAGTACATGAAAATAGAGGTGACAAGGAGAGAATGATAAAGTGAAAATAGAGGTGACGAGGGAATAATAAAGTGAAAATGGAGGTGACTAGGGAATGATAAAAGGAATTTAATACTCAAAGATGAAAGATAAATGAAAATGAACGTCACAGGAGAAAATGATAAAGTAAAAATGGAGATGACAAGGGGGAATAATAAAGAAAGTGTAGAAGCTAATGGCAATGCCATCTCATAGAGAGAAAACAAAATACACGAGGCTTCATACAATAAAGAAAAGACTAGTAATAATGAAAGGAACACCATGGTCCATAGCCGAAAACAAATGCCTAAAGGGGTGATATCAGAGCAACTGGTAAGAAAATAATAGTACCCAAGAATGCAAGAAGACTATGAATGGTTATTTTCAAGCTAGAATCTTCAACGGGTCAGAATGCTTACATTAGGAAAAGGCAATAAGTGATATGATTTCTTTATTTTTTCCCAAGAATGCAAGCAGACTATGAATGGTTATTTTGAAGCTAGAATCTTCAACGGGTTAGAATGCTTACATTAGGAAAGGGCAATAAGTGATAAGATTTCTTTATTTTTTCACGTTATAGGAAAGTACAGAAGATACATTATATACTCAATTTTTTGCTTGTCATTAATGACTAGGACAAAGAGTCAAGAAGGAGATAATAACCAATCCAGAAACATCTGCTTAACTCACCTGGGATTGAAGCTGCCAATTCAATTCAAAATCAGGATACAAGGAACAACATGTTCGAACCTTTGTCTGACAACACCATATATATGATTATACTGTGATATTTCTCCTGAGCCTCTATCCAATTACGTGGTGTCTGAGAAACTATTTTGCATGATTTGATATTAAAATTTTTGGAGCAGATACATTACTGTGGATCTATCATCAATGGTAGATGCCACGCAATAGTCAAAACATCACATGAACTTTCAATATCCTTATCATTGATCAATGATGAACACAATAATAACAACTATTAAATTGATATGATCTATAAGGCGATGTTTTCAAAGCTAATTAAGCAAGTGGATTATGCAGAGATGCCAGAAGGTTATATGTTACAAATTAGAGATTAAACAAGTCATATATAAAACTTGGTACAGTTAACCTAAAAACAGCAGACAGAGATCTTGGTTCTTCTATAACTTTGACAACAGAGTAAACTAATACAGAAATAAAACTATCTACAAAAAGACAGATGACGAATAAACCTCATAAATTTTGATCCACGGAAAGCGAGAAGATTGAAAACTTTAAATTAGTTCTATGCTACTGAGCAAAATTGCACCCAGAAGGCAGAGAATGAAGTGACAACTTACTCATCTCAAACTAGACCATTGTTCAATAGCTCGGAAAAAACAGTTTTCCCTGCCTCTGACATTAAACACATGGATGCCACAAGAAATACTAAACAACAGTTGCAGATTACCATAAGAAATTTGTCTAATTATTCAGAACAATCAAGCTAGGAAAAAAAAGAAACAAATGATTGTTTCTCAAGTTCTCCATTATTACAAATTTGCAATCCTCTATGAAGTTTCAAGTAGCCAACAGTTCTATGTTTGCTGGTCTTCCTATGGTTTGGCAGTAAACTGCTCTTTTATCCAATCAAATAGCTGCAAAATTTAAAGAAGCAAATCAATTATAATGCCTTGATAAAAAATAAGCATAATTACATTCTCCCAATTACTAAAAGCCAAAAAGATGAAATCCATGACATTAACATGTATTTGTAGCTAACAATTCACTTCATACGTTTCTAAAACAAAATGAACAGTGCTTGTGACTTTAACATGCCTTTCAATGACTACAGAAAGCATTCAAAATTAACAAATGCATGCATACATGTTCAAGGTTGAGGCCGAGGGCAATCCAAGTTCATAAATTTCTCTCAGAAAAAGCCAGAATCCAATAATATCAACAAAATTGAATCTCATATCTTGAAAACAACGATATTCACTTTCAGGTAAAGAAAGCCAAGCCACTTCCATTCAATGTGGATTTAAGAGATCAATATTACCATACTTTCATCTTCAAACTAAAACATAACTGGCAAAACACTTTCC
Source organism: Larix kaempferi (assembly GCA_027924585.1). NCBI lineage: Eukaryota > Viridiplantae > Streptophyta > Pinopsida > Pinales > Pinaceae > Larix > Larix kaempferi. Next base: position 14,576,027 of record BSBM01000162.1, read on the forward strand.
AGCTGCAGAGTCTCAGAACAACATATGTGCTTGGCAGTTCTTTAGGAGAGTACAACCCATCCACCAAGATCTAAATAATATCAACAAAATTAAATCTCATATCTTGAAAACAAAGATATTCACTTTCAGGTAAAGAAAGCCAAGCCACTTCCATTCAATGTGGATTTAAGAGATCAATATTACCATACTTGCATCTTCAAACTAAAACATAACTGGCAAAACACTTTCCAGCTGCAGAATCTCAGAACAAGATATGTGCTTGGCAGTTCTTTAGGAGAGTACAACCCATCCACCAAGATCAATGGGTAAACAACCAAGTGCTTGACAGTTCTTTGAATATTTAGGAAAGCAACCTGATAACATGCTGTATCTTCAGCATCTTTAGTTTGCCTCTATGTTTCTCTGGCTTTTCATTCCTCTCAGGGATGGTGATTCCTCCCTCCAAAAATACTATCTTTTTCTTGGAGGAAACCACACTGTCTTCAGTGGGTATAAAAATCTGTCTCGTCTTTCTTTCTTTTAGCATCCCACTGCAAAGGGTTGAAATGGTTAGCCCCAACAAATACCATAGGAAATATTGTTGCAATCATTCCACCAATCATCGTCCAGAATCATACCCCTCTTTCCTTGTGTTGTTTTGGATGACTTTACTTTAGACCAATCATTGATGACAATAACAGATTGTGTCCACCAACACTTAATAACCAAAAGAAAGTCTTTCATCTTACCCCTTTAATCATTGCTCTCAAAATGTATTTTTCCCTTCTAAGATCCCAAAATAATGTTTATTAGGAGTCTTTTCCTGATATCTGTTTAACTGTCCGTGATAATAAAGCGCAATCCTCACCTAGGTTTGTTTAAGGTCTTCCATTAACCCTGGCACTTTTTAGTCCCTAATGTTCCTGATATATTTTAACATGGGGGTAAATATCCAGCCATTCATGACAATATTGCACCTTATACTCACCCAAGTCTTTTTAAGGTCTTTTATTAGCCCTTCCATCTCTGGCACCCCCTGTCTAAAACAGTAAATTCTAATTTATTATACGTAGGGGAGAAATATACTAAGCGTTATAAACTCAACAATTGTTTTATCTGTCTCCTTCCTATGCTGTATGCTATGCTTCTTAATCACATTTGGATCTGAAGACTTCTCTATACTAGAAGATCCCCATATATAACCAACAGAATCGTAAAGTGTTTCAGTGGAAATTGGGAGGAATCTAAAGTGTAGGGTTTCTGAGTTTTTTAGCATATGCACTAAAAAATGAAGCCTAGTCACTTAAAAACTTTTCACGAGTAAAATTTTATATTGCCTAGCTCAATTACCAATAATGTCCAAAAAATGTTGGTGAATTTGACTATAACTACCAAAACAAGGTTTATCATTCAGATTCAAGGTTTATTATTAAGATTGCACACCCAGTTCTGGGAACCACCAATGTTTTCTTATTTTTCTTTTTGTGCATTTCTTAGCATATTGGATTGGACAGTTTAGAGCCAACTGCCCTAGGGATCTCCTGTGGTGATCTTATTTTAGAGAAGGCAAACTAAGATTCTTCCTCCATTTTTATTATTGTGCTAGGAAGGTGTATGCACATTGAATATTAGCCTAAGGAATTAGCTTAACCAGTTGTCACCAATATTGCTGTGCATTTGGCTAGTTCCATGCCAACAGGTGCCCTGTTCAAATCTCCCTGGGTTAGGTGCACTAGTCTACGCTGATGGGTTTACTAGGGATGCCATCCACTGATGTGGAGAAACATCCCTTGGTTTTCTTGAAAAAAAGTACATTTAAGATTATAGAAGGGAAAACAACTGCTGCCCAAAATGATAAAAGTTCCAAAACCTTCAAAATGCTAGAAAAATTTAAAATAACCTACCTACAACTCAATAGTTGACACTTCCTAAACCTAAAGTCGCCTCAATCTCTGTCTCTACCAGTTCAATTTCTACAAAGCTCCAATATATAATTCACAAATCTTCACTCTGCCCACTGCAGGCTCCAACCTAGCTGAATAACACTTTTTCTTCAATGTTTTCAACTTCGTTTCAAGACATTCTATAAAAAATAAAGCTCTTTACAGTCAGGTATTTGGAGACCTAGTCTTTAACACATACGAGTGTGCTCATCTTGAGAGAGTCAAAGTCATTACACTTAAGTGTATTATGTGATACAAGTAATCTACTCCATTGCAGCAATATTCAAATTTGAATATGAATCGGGTACGGAAGAAATACATAACAAAAAAATCCAGTACGGCTCCAATATGGAAGTATACATCTCATAGATACACAAATATGCATTTTGTTCTAAATTTTAGAAGAAATTCAGCCTCAGGAATGGAAGTATACAACTCACAGATACAAAAAATATGCATTGTGTTCTAAATTTTAGAAGAAATTCAACCTCGGGAATGCCCAATAAATCAGAAAATATAACGTTTTCCTTGAAAATTTGGCGACTTAATTATATTTACAAGTGTCTTTAGGATATTTTAAAATATTTTTGAGCTTTTTGGGCTGTTTTAAGGGGGGGTTTATGGATCAACAGGTATCAAATACACGAGATATATTATCAAAGACAATCAAAAGTAAGTTGAGTGTACCATATCCATACTGTATGGAAATTTCGCTATTTTCCTACAACTGCCAAATTCTGGTACAACAAAGGCCAGTACTACCAAATATTGCTCTACTATGATCTCTCTCCATCTATTGGAAAGCAGAGTTTGGCACTTGCCACCTTGACTTAACAATGCTTTTAGACTCATCATATATCTTCACAAGCTAAGTGTGATGCCAGAAACTACTACTAGGTGACAGATATCCCTTCTTAGATCTATATTCCTCCGAGGATAGCATTTTTGGACTGACCATGCTAGTGATTTTGTTGGTTTTTGAGGTCTCTTTGCTTTTGCAAATGATATCTCTATTCACATCCTGCTTCCATACAGACTCTCCATACCCTCCCACTCATCTCCTCAATCTTAAGCAGGAGTTAAGACCATGATTACGGATAACATCTACAGGAGCTCCATCCAAACTTTTCGGACTGCACTGTCTAAGGCTCTAAGCCTCTAAACACCAAGTTGGCATTCTACTTTGGGCATTTCAATTTTCTAATGGTCTCATCATTCATCCTAACTATATTCACCACCATTCGTCATATGGGCATAATTTTCCTCTTGCCCATCTTAGGTTATGTTCTCACTAGCTGAGAGTAGAGATTAACCATCACATGTTCAACGTGAGGAATGCACTGCAAGATTTTCTATTTATAAAATTATAGGAGGGGGAGGAGGAATATTTTATCTTTGTATGCTCAACTTATAATGAGATTGGAGGGAGATATTACTGCCATTTCAGAGACTGTAGAGGATGTTTATCTGTCTTATTCAAATATCATGGTCAAAAGTGTTTTGCCTTATTCCCAGAGAGGTGGATAATTTTAACTATCACTTGCTTCAAAGCTCTCCTATTCCAACTATTGGGATCACCTATTTCTTCTTCCCTATTTTGACTAATAGTAGAATGAATCAGCCTGAAGCTATGGTAGATAATCAAGATGACAACGTAGACCCACCAAACACTTCCCCTTTACATGGCATTTGCTCAGCATCTGTCCCATTCTAGTGGACTAGTACATGGTGTATTACCAAGATGTTCCAGTAAGGCTCATATTCATCCTACTAAGGCTCAAATTTCCACAGCACCATGTTCACCCCTCATCGGATGGTTTCCTATGCAAGCAGTTTGTTTATTATTGTTCGAGCCATGTGTAGGCCTTGCGTGACTTTGGTGAAATAGATACCCTCCACTTGTGGTTTCTTAGATACAGGTTGATTGAATATCTATTGCACTGCCACAATTGGGGTGGAATGGGGATCATCAAAACTCATATGTAAACCTAGTCATGTGCCCTGAATGAGTTATCAAAGTCTTGGAAAGAAGGGAGGATTGGAAGATGCTCCAATTTCCCAGCACCATGTTCACCCCTCATGGGATGGTATCTTGTGCAAGTAGTTTGTTTATTATGGTTCAAGTGTTGCACGAGTTTCCGGAACGTGGAAACGTTGGGAACGTGGGTATGAGTGTCCGATACGGCTAGAAGTTTCTCCCAAATTTATAGGAAACGGTGGGTTGGGAGCGGCAATAATATATATTAAAAAATAAAAAATATAATTTAAAAACATAATTAAATTTGAATTATAAGTACTATACACTATATAGTATATTAGCATAATTATAATAGTATTTATAGCTCTGTGTACACCAATTATCATATGTATATTTAAAATTTTAATATTAGTGCAATGATAAGAGATGGTGTTGGAGCTAGAACAAAACAATTGCATCTAAAGTTTTGTCTGCACACTTGTATTATGTAGAAAAGGCTGCTCAAGATTGCTGCAACTACAGGCCAATATGCAAAACATAGTCCCAACTCATCATCTTGTTATGACAGTATTGCATTCGTTGGAATTATTGTAAGATAATTTGTAGCAGCTAAATGAATGATGTTGATCCCCAACAGATCGGTAGTTAGTAAGGTTCTAGGCTACAAGATTTATCTTATGACCCATTGAAGGCTTAAATGATCTGATCCAAAACTCTAGTACTCAGTCTCATCAAGAATATTGATACATAAGACTGATAAATGGCATCAAACTTTGTGATCAGGCAGTCATAGCAAACAAATTTGTTGTATTGTTGAGTATGGTTGCTAATCTGGACTGGTGGGTTGTTTTAATCTTTTCTTGAAGTTGATTGTTATTACACTCTCAGAAAGAAAAATCTGTTCATAAACTTCAACCAGTATCCACCATTTTTGAAGAGGAGTTTATGCTAACAGAAGTCTACAGGCAAAGTTGGATCTGCTGCAAAGAGGACGCTATGACACTAGCAATATAGAGGGTTATTTGATTATATTACAAATGTCATTTAAATTTTTTAATGCCTGGTGTAACTATTATTTAATGTATGCCACATATCTTATTCAATGCATGATATATGACTGTAATTTAACAAGCAACATGGTTGTCCTTGATTTTTTTGAAAAATGTCCCTGTTTTTACAATGAAGACATTGTTAAGTGTTATGATATCAATTAGAGGAAGATAAAATAATATCTTCGGAGGTACCAAGTGCTCATAGATCCATTGGATTGAATGCAGAGAGAGAAGCCCAATAATTGTAGTATTAAATTATTAATTTGAAATTTAAAAAATAAAAAAAAATTATAAATTAAAATTATAATATCTCGTACCGTCAGCCAAGCGAAGGGGATTGGATATGTATTAAATATTAAAAAAAATAAAAAAACTTATTTAAAAATTAAAAATTTCAATACACCATATTATTCATGGTTAAAAAATTAAATTATAATACCTCCCGAGTCTAGAATCGGTAGCCGCCAGGGTCAATTCCTGAGGCCGTGTCTCTTCCTAGTGATCCCGACGATGGTTTCTGAGTCCACGCCTCAGCCCAGCGATCCGGCGATGATGGGTTTTTGAGGCCGTCAATGCCCAGCAATGCTTGACCCTCTCACACAGTACGCAAATTGCTCGGCCCTCGACTCTCTCATAATCGGCACGCAAAGGAATAGTCTCTCTCACACCCAGGGAGTCAATAGGCGAACAGAGCTTCAACAACTCGCGTGCTAAATTCTTGAGAGAGCACATAAAAATTCAAGCACATGGATTTGGGAACGACTGTGCGTTCCTGCTCGACGAGGAGCATGTGGGAGTTCCTGGGAAAATACAAAGCGTGTGCAAGCTCCCAACAACCGAAACTCCCAATTTGAGGTTCCCAAGCTCCCACATTTTGCAGCCTAGCGTTCCCGAAAAGCTCCACAGCTCCCGGAACCGTTCCGCCAGATTTTGGAACGTTTCGTACCCATTCCAAAGCTCCTTGGAACGCGGGAACTTTAGGAACGAGTTTCCTAAAGGCCGGGAGCGGTTCCCATGAAACGGAGGGTTCAAGCCATGTGTAGGCATTGGGTGACTTTGGTGAAATAGATACCCTCCACTTGTGGTTTCTTAGATACAGGTTGATGGAATCTCTATTGCACTGCCACAATTGGGGTGGAATGGGGATCATCAAAACTCATATATAAACCTAGTCATGTGCCCTGAATGAGTTATCAAAGTCTTAGAAAGAAGGGAGGGTTGGACGATGCTCCTTTGTAACTATGTCAATCATAGAGCTCCTTTGGGTAAGGAGTCATAGTAGGTGATGAACCTATAAACCCTTGTTGTCACCCCGCTTGTGATTAAAGCTAAAGGGACCTTTGTTGCTCAAAGTATCTTCAAGGCCTGGGAGGTTGTTCAGCCTTTTCTAAATTGGAAAGGACCGGGATTCACATTTGGCATGTCTATCAACAATCGCTCAATAAGATTATCACCTATCCTCTTAAATGCAGGCAAGACCGTGGCCAAGTTACCTTGGTTCTCGGCCTTGAGATTCTTTAAAAAAATAGTTAATATTGTTCAATACCTCTTCACTTCTCAATTAACAAAAAAATAATGCAACAATGTTTCATTAGGCCCAAGCAAATGGAAATTCTTATTGTGGAGAGAATACACTTGTATGTGCTAATATTTATGTACATGATCATACATGTCCAAAAGGTGGTGCTAGGCATGGTGCATCTATGCCAACTCCTAGAGTATTGGGGAAGGGGCACCATGCACCACAAATAGAGAGCCTCCTACTAACTTGGTTGCCCCTTCTATTCGTTCCTGACAAACTCATCATAGCAAAGGAAGGCCAAGATACAAAGTTGGCAGAGTTGCGTGAGAGAGGAGAGAGCATCACCACAACTCGACGTAGCCTTCCAACATGGCTATTGAATGATAACTTTCTAACCCTTGCACTCCCAAACTTGCCATGTCCTAATGGTATCTTTTTTGAGACTTGAATATTTTTGTTATTTCACCAAGTGGCTCTATGAGGATATTTGATTTAAATGAATATGGCCAAGTGGCTCTATGAGGATATTCAATTAAAATGATTATAGCCAAGAGGAAATATCTTTATAGTAGATGATCTAAGTCAATTTTGGTAGATTTAATGGCTTTTGAAGCGTACTATTATTATCATGTGCTGGTCACCCACATGGCCCACTTTTTTTTATAAATTTGCCCTATTTGTGTTTATTTTGCATATATTCAGTCAAAGGAAGCGTTTTTTCACAAAATTGAAATTTCATGCAAAGTAAAAATTTATTAACTAAATAAAATTTGAAGATTAGTGATCTTTATTATTCCAATGATAAAAGGTCATTACAAGAACTTTCCAATACCAATGGACTTGACTAAAAGACAGAGTTAGAAACAATGAGGTGTTATCCTCCAAGTGCTTCAAAGATGACTCAAGAAGCTACTTTCAACTCCAAAATTCATGTATGCTATGTGGGCCAACATCTTAAGCACTTGTATCTTATAAGGCATCAGATGGTGGAGGCTCCACCTTTACACATACAAATCAATGAGTTGATAATGGGGCGATGGAGGGAAGGTCAAGGGTGATTTTGTGGTGTCGACCCTTGAGGGTTAGCAAATGAAAAACGCTCAATACTGCTCCCAAAGCCCCAAACACAGCTTTCCTGCCTGCGTTCTCCAAAAGGACGTCGTTGACCCCTTCAGCAATCGATGGGCCCGAAGGGTGCTTCTCGCCTGGGTCTGCTCTTCACGCAAAGATTCCCCTGTCGGTCTGGAACAACCCTGCAGCAAATCTAAGGACGTGGGCTTCAGCAAGAATCTGCATTTAACACATATACTCAACATTTAACTTAAATTTCACTTGCAGAGGTTTAAATTCGTGTAAGGGACGCCCAGGTACTCGGGTTTCATAAACACATGAAAATAAAACCAAAGCAACATAGAGCTGAATGCTCTTCTTCTATCTTTATATTAGATTCATCATTTTTATACATATATTGGTTCCGGAGGCAGAGACGCACGAGCTAAATAGTTACAGCTTTAAAAAAAAACCCACTTAGCTCACGGGCTATCCTCTCTTCTACCCTCATCTCTTTTTTTTCCCCCTCCTAATGAAAATGGAAATTACATATGATATATCAGGGAGCTCTCAAACAGCCCGCGGAATCGAGATTTTTCAAAACCAAGTACCCCCACTAACTCCTATTACAACTCATTAATGAAAATAAAAGGCCCTTAACAGTTCGAAATTTAAAATATTACAACTCATGCTTCAAATTCGAACAGGTTGACGTGTCACTGCGCTTAGGCTGGCAGAGGTGTCCATTACACAGATCTAGGATTTTTCTTTTTAAGCCAAAAAAAATGCAACCTTAAGACGGTTTCTAGGTTGGGTACAATGCCCCTGCATCATCCTCCCGAGGAGGGAAAACAAAGTTCTTAACATACCCTTCAGGGTCTGTCCCATGCTGGTAAATATCTGGTTATGTCATCCATATAGCGTCCTCAACAGGCTACCCTTTCCACTTTACTAAATACTGATAATAGGTCATGTTCCTGGTCTTCTTTGAAACCTTCTTGTCCAGCACGGCTTCAACTTGTGGTTGCTCCATCTGTGGCAGTTGTTCTTGCCATTCTACAGTCTGTCCATCACTAACTGGAAGTCCTTGTTCTCATCTTGTTCTCCTACTTCTTTAAAAAGAGACAAATCTGCAACATTGAAAATAGGTGATATACCATACCCAGATGCCAAATCAATCTCATATGCTTTAGCAGAGAATTTCCTTAAGATCTTGCAAGGTCCAATCTTCCTGAGTTTCAGTTTGTTGTAAGTTCCCCTTGGGAATCTTTCTTTCTTCAAGTAAGTCATCACCATATTCCCCACTTGGAAATCTACATCCCTTCTCCTTTCATCAATTTTCTGCTTATACTTACTTACACTTTCCTCCAGCTTTCTTTTAACATCCTCCTGTAGTTTATGCATTGCAGATGCAAAGTCCTCCCCATCTAAACTTCTAAACTCTTGTTTCTCCATATTTCTAAGCTCATATACACCTCTTGGGTGCATCCCATAAACAACTTGAAACGGACTCCTTCCTGTACTTCTGTTGGGTGAGTCGTTATATGCAAACTTAGCTTGGGCAAGTGCCAAGTCCCATTGCTTAGGATGTTCATGCACTAAACTTCTTAATATGTTTCCAAGACTTCTATTAACTACCTATGTCTGCCCATCTGTCTGCAAGTGGTAGGCTGAACTAAAATCCAGCTTTGTTCCCAATTTCTTCCATAGTGTCCTCCAGAAATGGCCAACGAACTTTACATCCCTATCTGATACGATACTTAATGGTAAGCCATGCAATCTAACAACTTCAGAAAAGAACAAGTTTGCAACATTGGTAGCATTAGTAGTTTTCTTACAAGCAATGAAATGTGCCATCTTTGAGAATCTATCAACCACAACATAAATTGAATCGTTCCCTCTCTGAGTTCTTGGCAGTCCTAAAATAAAATCCATGCTAACTGCATTCCATGGCCTGTCTGGAATGGGCAAAGGCTGATACAATCCTGTATTCTGTTTTCCTCCCTTTGCATGTTGGCATACTCGACATCTTTCCACAAACTTCTTGATGTCCTTCCTCGTACCTGGCCAATAATAAAATGCATTTACTTGGGCTACTGTCTTATCCCCTCCAAAGTGACCAGCTAGTTTGCCGCTATGCTTCTCCTTGATTATATTCTCTCTTACTGAACAATTTGGGATACATAACTTACTGCTTTTTAACAACAGACCTTCTTGTAAGGTATACTCCATCCATTGACTTCTGTTACAAGTAATAGGGCTTACACAAGCTGCATAAATATCCTTAAAGTCCTCATCTTCTTTATAGGATTCCTTCATGTCTTCAAATCCCACAATGCTCACTTTAACCTCTTCTAACAGCAAATTAACTCTACTTAGAGCGTCCGCAACTCTGTTTGATTTTCCACTGGTGTGCTTGATTACAAATGTAAAATTCTGCATGAACTCCACCCATTTTGCATGTCTTTGGTTCAACTTAGGCTGACTATTGATGAACTCCAGTGCATGATTATCAGAATATAAAACAAATTCCCTTGGCATAAGGTAATGTCTCCATTTTTTCATTGATTGAACAACAACGTACAATTCTTTATCATAAGAAGAATATTTTTGTTTAGCTTCATTCAACTTCTCGCTGAAATATGTTATGGGTCTCTTCTCCTGAGTTAGGACAGCTCCTATGGCAATTCCACTAGCATCTGTTTCAACTTGAAAAACCTTATCAAAATTAGGCAAAGCTAACGTTGGTTGTTCAGTAACCTTCCTTTTCAGCACTGTAAAGTTTCTGTCTGCCTTCTCTGTCCACTTAAATGGCTTTCTATTTCCTTTAATAGTATCTATAATAGGTGCACTTATATGAATGAAATTTCTTATAAATTTCCTGTAAAAATTTGCTAAACCATGGAAATTCCTTACCTCAAACACACTACTTGGAGTAGGCCAATCCAATATATTCTGTACCTTCTCCGGGTCCATTCTTAGTCCATTTCCTGAGATCACAAATCCCAGATACACCAATTCTGTCTGCATAAAGCTACACTTCTTCAAATTCATCAACAAATTCTCCCTATGTAAAGTCTCCAATACCAATCTAAGATGCTTTAGATGTTCCTCTTTACTTTGACTGAAAATTAATATATCATCTAGGTATACTATCACAAACTTCCCTGTAAAATCCTTTAGGACTTCATTCATCAACCTCATAAAAGTGCTAGGTGCGTTAGTAACCCCAAAAGGCATAACTAACCACTCATACAACCCATCATTGGTTTTAAAAGCTGTTTTCCACTCATCTCCCTCTCTAATCCTAATCTAATGATACCCACTCTTCAAATCTAACTTGGTAAAATACTTTGCTCCACTTAAACAGTCCATTAAATCATCCATTCTAGGAAAAGGAAATCTGTACCTGATTGTTACTTTGTTGATAGTCCTAGAGTCGGTGCACATTGTCCATCCTCCATCTTTCCTTTTGCTGAGTACAGTAGGTACTGCACATGGGCTTAAGCTCTCCTTCATCAAACCCTTCTCTAACAATTTCTGAACCTGATTTTTAATTTCCTCATTTTCTTGTGGTGTCAACCTATATGCTGCTTTGTTAGGTAGGCTTGCTCCTGGTATCAAATCAATGTGATGACTGATACTTCTAACTGGTGGTAACTTACTAGGCAATTCATCTACAACAATTTCTTCAAATTCATCAAGCATATCTTTAATCTCTACAGGCAGTTCATCTATTTCTGGGGTATTTAAGATTACCTTGGGTTTTCCAACAATGGCAAAGTGCATTTCTTCCTCCTTCTGAATTTCTTGCAATAGCTCCTTTCCACTCATCATCAACAATTTAGGTTCTGCTGCTTTTTGAACTTTCTCTGGCTGCAATGGCAACAAATTTTGTCTTTCTCCATCCTTCTCCACAGAATAGGTATTCCTTCTCCCATCTTGAATGGCTTTCCTATCATATTGCCACGGTCTCCCTAGGAGTATATGGCAAACATCCATGGGAATAATGTCACATAACACTTCATCCTTATAATCCCCAATCTGAAATTCAACCCTACACTGTTTAGTCACTAAGATTTGGTGTCCCTTCTGCAACCAAGAAACTTTATAAGGTGCAGGATGCTTCATTCTCTTCAATCCTATTTTTTCCACCATCTCAGTAGAGACTAGGTTATCAGTGCTTCCACTATCTATGACAACTTTGCAACATTTGCCTTGAGTTTTACATCTGGTTCTGAATAAGTTTTTTCTTTGTGGAGGTTCCTGCAATTCTTTTCCTGCATTAACCAATACCCTCTTTAAAATGAGACTCTCTCCATCCTCTGCTGCATTATCTTTTTGTCCTCCCTTATGAGATTCCACTCTACTTTCTGCAATGTGTGCACTTCTTTGAACTCGCTGGTTCTTTGGGAAATTGTATGACTTGTGTGTAGGATCTCCACATGTGTAGCACTTCATAACTTTGTTTTCTCCTCTTCCTGCTGTGTTAAACCTTCCTCCCCTAAATCCACCTCTCTGAGCGTTCTGATTACTTGAGCTTCCATCCTCATCTTTATATCCTTGAGACTTCACATTTTTGTTCTGAAACCCCCCATCATTCCTATATTCTTGAGTTCTTCCACCCCTATTCGAGGACCATCCACGTCTCACTGCACTTCCTCTTCCTCTATTTTTCTGATTTTGTTTTCTTACCAACTTCTCCTCCACTTTAGTGGCTACTTGGTAAGTTTCTTCCACACCCCTAAGGTTCAACAAAATTATCTCATCTTGAATTTCATACCTCAACCCATTAACATATTTTGCCACTCTTTCAATATCAGTTTGATTTTGTTCTGATCTGATACATAACTTGTAGAATTCTTCAGTGTATTCTTTAACTGACATACCTCTCTGTCTTAAGTTTTGTAGCTGCCTTATGAGGTTTAGTTGGTAGTCCTTAGGAAGAAATTGGTTCTTAATCTTTCCCAGCATCTTGTCCCACTTCTTGATTTTGTTCTTCCCTTGTCTTTCTCTCTGTGCTTGCAGGTCATCCCACCATATGGATGCATATCCTTTCAGCCTTGTAACTGCATATTTTACCTTTTTCTGTCTTCTACCTCTTCAAAGTCAAAGTATTTTTCCACTGCACCAGTCCAATCTATTAATTCCTCTGCATTGAGGTTCCCTTCATACATCGGGACTTCTAATCTTGGTTTATGGTTGGCTGCTATTAACATTCTCAGCGTTCTGGCTTCCTCATTTGGAACTTCTGCAACATCCTCCTATGCCTCTTCTTCATTATCACTGATATCAAACATACCAGGGTGTCTCCTTTCCATGGCTGCCATCCTTGCTTCAAGCCTTCTCATTTTCTCCTCTGTAACTGGTCCCCCTCTTCTTCTTCCTCGTCCCTAGGCTGGGACCTCTTGTTCACGCCTTTCTCTTCTGGGCGGCATCTTCACTCCCACGTTCTCTCCCTGCAAATCCTTCTCGAAATCTTCCACAGAACCTTCTACAGACTCTGATACCAAACTGGTGCCGACCCCTGAGGGTTGGCAAATGAAAAACACTCAATACTGCTCCCAAAGCCCCAAACACAGCTTTCCTGCCTGCGTTCTCCAAAAGGACGCTGTTGACCCCTTTAGCGATCAATGGGCCCAAAGGGTGCTTCTCGCCTGGGTCTGCTCTTCACGCAGAGATTCCCCTGTGGGTCTGGAACAACCTTGCAGCAAATCTAAGGGCGCAGGCTTCAGCAAGAATCTGCATTTAACACATATACTCAACATTTAACATAAATTTCACCTGCAGAGGTTTAAATTCGTGTAAGGGACACCCAGGTACTCGGGCTTCATAAACACATGAAAATAAAACCAAAGCAACAGAGAGCTAAATGCTCTTCTTCTATCTTTATTATAGATTCATCATTTCTATACATATATTGGTTCCGGAGGCAGAGACGCACGAGCTGAACAGTTACAGCTTTTAAAAAAAAAACCACTTAGCTCACAGGCTATCCTCTCTTCTACCCTCGTCTCTTTTTTTTCCCCCTCCTAATGAAAATGGAAATTACATATGATATATCAGGGAGCTCTCAAACAGCCCGCGGATTCGAGATTTTCCAAAACCAACTACCCCCGCTAACTCCTATTACAACTCATTAATGAAAATAAATGCCCTTAACAGTTCAAAATTTAAAATATTACAGCTCATGCTTCAAATTCGAACAGGTTGACGTGTCACTGCGCTTAGGCTGGCAGAGGTGTCCATTACAAAGATCTAGGATTTTTCTTTTTAAGCCAAAAAAAATGCAACCTTAGGACGGTTTCTAGGTTGGGTACGATGCCCCTGCATCATTTTGTCTCAAAGCACTCTATATCCAACTGGAATTCCATGTACCAATATGTCTTGCTTGAATTAAAAAAGGGTTAGTTAAACCCTATGTATAATTAGCAGCACTAGTCTAAGAAACAACCTTTACTAATGCACTTGAAGATTTTCCCTTTTGCAATTTTCAAATTCACAAATGGTTTGAGGAATTCTTTGAACCAAACAACCAATGAGTTCATCACCATTGATTCAAGTTCTACCACATCAAAGAAAAATGACCTCCTTGTCCTTTGTCCATTCTACCAAGGATGCTACAAAAGCCAGGGTGAAACTATAGAGAATCGATAGAAGGCTTCTCTTGGGCATGCCTTTTGAAATCCCAAGGGGATAATACGCATTAATACGTGATCAAACTTCTCACAAGCATGCAAGATTTGCAAAAAATATATGATTAGCCACCTAATCAGGGGGCACAAGTAGAGTTGTTTTGTGTTTAATGTCTTAATGAGGTTGCATGCATCAAATAATCTATGCTTAATGATAAATTACCTGTCTTTGGTTATGGCAGCAAGTGACACCCATGTCTTCCCAATACAATTGCTGTAACAGAAAATCAGTTTCCTAAACCTGCACTAAAAGAACGCCTAGAACATGGAAGAACCATTGACATATATAGTTCAATGGATATGTTGAACTCTTCATCTGTGTGAAGAAAGACTGCTATAACTACGAATGCCTGCACCAAAAATTCTACTGCTAGAACAGAATAATTGTCTCATAAAATCAGAGCAACAACCTCAACAATACACAGGAATTGAAACAACAGAGAAGCAGTACCATCAGTGAAGGCAGTACGAAAAGGTCAATATTTTAAAACCTTTCCCATAAAGAGTCTTGAAAAGAAGCCATGCAGTACAATAAATTTCATCATGGCAGAAGAGCACAAACCTGGTCATTTCATGCCACAAAGAAGTTCAGAAGTTCAGGTGCAGCATGCCGCCGCAGAGGCTTCAATCCTTCTTGTTCTCTAATTCCTGGTAGCACGCAATTTCACTTTCAGGATTGATCTTCTTTTTCTCCATTCTCAAGAAGTGAAACAATCATAATTTCACTCATCTTTCTGTCAAAAGTTAGTTCAGGGATTCTTTTTCTCCATTCTCGAGAAGTGAAACAGTCATAATTTCACTCATCTTTCTGTCAAAAGTTAGTTCAGGGAGAAACAAGCAGTGAGTTCAGGAATGGAAAAGCAAAGGGAAAAACAGTGAGTTCAGGGACGAAAAAGCGAAGTCTATTAGTTCAGGGAGAGAAAAGCAGTGATTTCAGGAATGGAAAAGAGCGCTTGTTCTGTCGGTTTAAGAGAAAAGCAGTCGGTTCAGAGAGGAAATGGCGCTTTTCTATCCGTTCTTAAAGAAAAAGCAGTCGGTTCTTAAGAAAAAGCAATCAGTTCTTTAAAAAATAGTCAGTTTAGAGGGAGACGCAATTTGTCTAATCTACCCAGCCCACCGCCTATTCCTATCCATTGAAGGCGGTTGAAGGAAGGGAAGTGGGAGAAGTGCCTCTGCTGGAGGGGAATCGCCTATATATATCTCAATATTGCATAATTTCAAAACATTTTCCTCCTCGTTTTAATCTTCTATTTGAGCTTCCTGTATGTATGCGTGCCTGTCTAGTCTGTGTATGAGTCCTGTCTCTGTTTGTGTATGAGTCGTGAGTTGAGTCTGATAGCTAAAGATGGTGGAGTGCACTGCAATGGAAGCGAATTGGTTTCGAAAATCTAATCTGCTCTGCTCTAAAAGGACCTCTGCTAGATGAGGTTGAGGTTGAGCTGCCTTCTTCTACACAATGGAAAATGGAGATCCATGGCTTCTCTACATAACAGTATGTATCACTAGCCTCTTCTTTTAATTCATATACTAATTCATTTCAACCTTGCTTTTCAAGGATACTGTCTTTCTCTGACCATGCAAAGGCCCAAAGAACCATGCAGAGCCCTAGATTATAATTTCCTATATATCCTCTGTATATCGCTCTGCCGCCTCTAATTTATTTAGTAATATGCGAACCTGTGATCTTAAACCTGAGTAATATGCAAACCTGTGATCACAAACCTGAGATTTTTCCTACCTGTGGATTACATATGTTAATGAGTTTTTCTCTAGGAGCATAGTTTAGGTATTTTTTAGGGCTCGAGATATTTTACATCATTATTGAAATTGCACTGAATGGTTGCAATTTGGCGCCCATACCCTCACAACAAGCCAACCATGTAGGAAATGGCTTTCCTCTGTATTTCACTCTGCTGTCTTTATCTTCTGTATATCACTCTGCAGCCTCTATCTTCTGTATATCACTATTCTGTATAGAGGGAACCATACAGAACCCCAGAGAGAATCATGCAAAGCCCTAGATTATAATTTCATGTATATCACTCTGCGACCTCTTTTCTCTGTAAGTGTATATCAGTCTACAACCTGTAATTTATTTAGTAGTAATATGCGAACCTCTATCCTACGTAATTTATTCAGTAGTAATATGCAAAGCCCTAGATTAATATGTGAACCTCTATCCTCTGTTGTGGAGTTTGAGTTTATGCCTTCCTCAAACAAAATTAATATATGCTTCTGTAATTTCGACTTGCCGTGAATGCTTCTAGCAGCATGCTATGTACCAGCCATACGTTTGGGTTTTTATATTTTTTTAATATTTTGAGTTTGTCAAACAGTTTGTATGTTTTTTAATGGTTTGTAAAGTTTGTATATTTTAAAAGTGTTTGTATACTTAAAAATTTGTATATTTTGAAAATACTAAAAGTTTATATATTCTTTAATTGTTTGTAAAGTATGTCAAAAGTTTGTATATTTCTTAATTGTTTGTAAATTATGTCAAAAGTTTATATATTCATTAATTGTTTGTAAATTATGTCAAGAATTTATATTTTTTTAATTGTTTTAAAGTATTAATTAGTTAAAAAATTTATAATCCTATGAAAATACAACTTACTAATATATTAGTAATTAGTTAAAAAAGTTTATAATCCTACAAACATACAAATGAAAATACAACTTACTAATATATTAATAATGATTTATTTTGTAAATATGTTGTTGATCCATTCATTCTCATTTTTTTATTGTATGTTTTTTAATTGTTTCTAAACTATCTAGAAGTTTGTATTTATTTAATTGTTTTTAGTACTAAGTAGAAATAAGTTTATAATTTTACAAATATAAAAATGAAAATACGACTTAACATGGATTATTAATGATGTTGTTGGTAAAAATATGTAATGTTTTTTTATTGCATGTATTAGTAATATATTTATATGTTTTATTAATAATGTTTATATATATATATATATATATTAAATGTATATGTTTTATTATTACTTGACATTTTGAAGTTTTTAAGTTAATTTGTTTTTTTAAGTTTATAATTCATTATAATAAAGTATTAATATTTAATTAGGAGGGAGGGGGGCGACAGGGGGGAGGGTGGGGGAGAAAGAGGAGGTAGGATAGGGGGAGAGAGGATGTGAAGGGCGGGGGAGTAGGAGGAGGGCAGAGTATGAAGAGGAGGGAAGAGAGGGGGGAGGAAGAGGGCAAAGTAGGAAGAAGAGAGAGGGGAGGGAGGGACGACAGGGGCTAGGAGGAGGAGGGAGGGGGGCGACAGGGGGGAGGAGGGTGGGGGAGGTATAGGAGGTAGGAGAGGGGGGAGAGAGGATGTGAAGGGAGAGGGAGGAGGAGGAGTGCAAAGTATGAAGATGAGGGAAGAGAGGGGGGGAGGAAGACGAGAGAGAAGACGGGGGGCGAGAGGGGGGAGGAGGAGGAGGGAGAAGTAGGAAGAGGTTAGAGGAGAGGGGGGGGAGGGAAGAGGAGGAGGAGGAGGAGGGAAAAGGAGAGGGGAGAAGGGGAAGTGGGTGTAGGGAGTGGAGGAGGGGGTGAGGATGAGAAGGGAGGGAAGGGAGGGGAGGGGGAGTAGGAGGAGGGGGGGCTAGGAGTAGAAGGGAGGAGAGGGGGGGAGGAGGAGGGAGGGGGGAGACAAGGAGGGGGGTGAGAGGAGGAGGGTGGGAGGAAGAGGAGGTAGGAGAGGGGGGATAGAGGATGTAAAGGGAGGAGTAGGAAGAGGAGGGAAGAGAGGGGGGTCGGAGGAGGGAGAAGTAGGAAGAGGTTAGAAGAGAAGGGGGGGTGAGGAGGAGGGCAGAGGACGGGGGTGGAGGAGAAGGAGGAGGAGGAGGGAGGAGATGGAGGGAGTGTGGGGAGGGGGAGTAGGAGGAGGAGGAGGAGGAGGATGGAGGAGGGGAGATAGGAGGAGGATGGAGGAGGAGGAGGGGGGAGGAGAGGGGGGCAAAGTAGGAATACGAGAGAGGAGAGGGGGAGGAGGAGGAGGAAGGGGATGGGAGGAGGAGAAAGAGGAGGGTGGGGGAGGAAGAGGAGGTAGGAGAGGGGGGAGAGAGGATGTGAAGGGTGGGGGGGAGGATGAGGGAAGAGTATGAAGAGGAGGGAAGAGAGGGGGGGAGGAGGAGGGCGAAGTAGGAAAATGAGAGAGGAGAGGGGGGAGGAGGAGGAGGAAGAGGATGGACAAGGGGGTAGTTGGAGGAGGAAGAGGAGGGAGAAGGGGGAAAGAGGAGGAGGAGGGAGGGTAGAGGAGGCGGGAGGAGGAGGAGGGGGGCGACGAAGAGGGGGGATGGAGGAGGAGGAGGGTGGAAGAGAGAGAGGGTGGAAGAGAGAGGGGGTGAAGGAGGAGGAGGGAGGGAGGGATGGAGGGGGACGATAGGGAGGGAGGGGAGAGGAGGGGAGGAGGGTGGGGGAGGAAGATGAGTTAGGAGAGCGGGGGGATGTGAAGGGCGGGGGAGGAGGAGGGCGGAGTAGGATGAGGAGGGAAGATGACAATGGATGCATGATGTTGAAAGGAGGGTATTCAACCAGCAGACAAGCAAAATAATAATATGCACCCACGCTAATCCATAGAGACAAAGTATAGGGTTAAGAACTTAACCTATTTGTATTCCTCTTGGATGGTGTATTTATACATCATATAGAGAGGTTGGATCCCTCCAAATGCTCATTCATTAATTGTAACATACAATAATCAAATACATTAATATGATGACAATTAAGGGCCCAAAGGGTCCTCCCGACAATACCACTATAATCCCCAACCCTTCTAACCATGAATCCATATAACCTTAACCCTAAGACACTAATCCCTTACACCTATAACTTATAATAACCCTAACCCCTCGCTCGTATAACCCATTACACTAATATCACCTAATGGTTAACAGATATAATCCCTATAAGTCCTAACATGTATATTCTATAAGTATTTTAAATAGTATGACCCAAATCCCTTTAATTATAACCCATGTAACCCCAAACTTTAAACCTCTACTCTTTATTATCCTTATAACCCATAACACCTCACCTTTACCATTAATTTAAATTCTAATTGTTATAACCCCTTACTTCTAAATCCTTAAAACTTATTTAGTGCTTAACCTCCAAAACTTGTAATGCATAAAATCACTAAAACTTATCCCCCATAACCCCTAAATACAAGTATGTATAAAAATTAACCCTTAAAACATATATCCCCAATCCATAATTAACGCATATGATCTCTTCCCCTAAACCCTTATAACACTTAACTATTATAAAATATAACATGTATATCCCCTACCCATATCTTATATCTTCTTGAATGTAACTCTTATCCCTTATAACCCCTAACCCTTATAACAATTATCACACTTACCTCCACAATTCTTAATCATTATAAGCAATATTACCCATAACACTTACAACCCCCAACAACTATATCTACTAACCCCCAACATATAACTTGTATGACCTACAAGTTCTGGTAACTCTAAATCGTTATAACCCTTAAAGCATGTAGCCTCTAATCACTTTAACATATGTCTACCCTAATCCTTATAACCCATTGCCTCTTACTTGTATCCACTATAAACATAATATTCTCTATCTCTTATAACAAATGTAGTTGTTATACCCCAAACTTGTATATCCCCATTACCATTAACCCCTCAAAACATTAATTACCCCTAACCCTTAATCCATATACTCCCTATCTAGTAAAACCTTTTGCACCAACCTAGATAACCATTATAACCCTAACTATGCCTGTAAATTCACTTAACCTAGGTGCCACTTATAATATCCATATAACCAAAAGTAACCTTATAACCCTTAACCATTTTAAACGTTATAAACCTTAACCCTTCTAACCCTAAGAGGTATCTCCACTCTAATTTATAGTCCTTATATTCAATAATATAATCCATAACCCCTAAAATACCTAACTCATATAACTATTAGAACCTAAACCTTAACCCATGATACCTAGATTCCCTAAGACCTAACCCTTATTACAACTAGCCCTTTAAAACCTCAATTTATGAAACCCTTAACCACTAGCTTATAAAGCTTAATCTTGAAACTCCTAACTTTGAAAAGCTAACACTAATAACCTTTTACACCTAATCCCTAATGCCAATAACCCCTAACAACTATAATTTTCAACCCATATAATACTTAAGCCATGTAGACATTAACTCATATTATCCTTAATCCTTACAACATATATAATCACTATCCCCTAACTTATATAACATCTATAACCCTCATCCACTATGACCCCTAATTGCAAAACCATAGAACTCCTCTCACCTCTGATCCTTAATGTAATCTCTAAAATAAATAACCCCTAAGTCATGATCCTTGTCCATTATATCCCCATTTCGACTATGACCCCATATCAACCATAACCCTTATACAATATGACCCCTAATCGAAAAACCATAGAACTCCTCGCACCCCTAATCTTTAATATAATCTCTTATAGATTAAATAATCCATGATCCACAGTCCTTATCCATGATATCCCTATAATATAACCCCTAAAATTGTAGATGTTAGATCCCCTAACCCCTAAAACCTCTAATATTCAACCACAAATACATATAATATCTAATGCCAATATCCCTTAACTCCTAACTCTTTTAACACATAAATCCCAATCCTTATAACTTTCAACCCTCAAAGGAATAAGTATCTATAAACTCCATACACATGATGAGTAACCAATAATCCCTATAAATTATACTACCCTTTAACCACCATTACCACTTACCATGAACTTTAACCTTCACACCCTTTATAAATCCTATCCACTATAAATCATATACCCTTTGAAACTTGTAATTCATATCATTCTTATTACCTCAGACCTTGATAAACCTTGTCACTAGCATCCCCTAACCATGAGAACCCTTGACCTCTATAACCCCTAACCCTTGTAACCCCTAGTCCCCATCCCTTAAGACATATAACATATCATCCTTATAAAATCTAGCCATTTCCCTTGATAACCCTTAAACACTAACCCATGTAATGTTAATTACCCCATTTGTCACTTTATTTACCCTTATAACCACTATCACTTCAATTCTATTGATAGCTCTTAAGCACTATAAGCCTTGTAACATTTAACCTTTGTAACCCATAACACATAATCCCAATAACAATTAATTTATAACCCCTATAGTCTATAATGACTAACACTTAAACCATACAACCATTAACACTTAACCTATATAACTTCTAATACTTGGCCCTTAACCCCAAACAAATATATCTAAAAAAACTAACCCTAAAAATTCCTAACCCATATAACCCTTTTTTTTTATAGCTAGTAAATATTAACCTCTAACGCATGAAACCTTTAAATTTTACCCAATAATGCTAATAATATCTACAATTTGACCCCTCACATCTATTTTTCACAAACCATCTACTAATACCTATAATCATTAATCCCCATCACTACTAATATTTATAATATTTAATCCTTATAACACATATAGATCACTAACCCTTGAATTGTTTATCCCCTAACACTTATTACCCTATTTACCACCATGATTACCATTAGGATCCATATAAACCTATAACTCTTAATCCCTATACCCATTTACATGTGCCCCAGTAAACATTATTTTCTAACCCTGTTAAACCATAACACTTAACAACTAAGTCATATAACCCCTAACACCTAACACTTACAAGACCTAACTCTTTTAACAAAAAATCTTTATAACCCTTAATCTTTAAATATTAAACCTATGTCCTCTAACTCTTAAAAATAATATTAATAACCCTTAGCACAACATAAATCCTAATACCTATATCTTTTTTAATCCTAACACTCTATAACCACTAACACAAATAACTTATAATCATTATAACACATATAATCTCCAACACGTGATTGTTATAAACCCTATGATCATTATCCCCTATGACCCATAACTACCAAACCATATAACTCATCTCACATATAACTATTAATATAATTAATGTAACCACCAATTCATAATATGACAATCATAACCCATAACCTTTAATCCCTAACCATTATATCCTTTAAGATAATATCTATCCTCTAATCCATTTCCAATAATATCTATTACCCCTAACCAATATAACACCTAGACAAGGACCCTTGTAGCTCTTTAGTCTTATTATCAAAAATATCTATAAACAATAATGCACATGGTTTATAACTCGTAATCTTTGATAAAACCTAACCCCTATAACTACTAATCCTTATAACTATGATAACCCACATAACCCCTTCATTTTTTTAACTTATCAATTATAATCCCTCTATGTCATCACCCATATCACCTATGGAATTTTAGACCTCAACCCTTAAACATTAGAAACATTCTAACCCTTAACCCCGATAATCCCTAACTTCTGACCCTTATCAATTACAACTACTAACCCTTGAGTTTTGTAATACCTAAACCTTATAACCACTAATATCATTATTAACACACATAACCCCTAATCATTATAAACCATTAATACCATACACCTATAACATCTAACACTAACCCCTATAACTACTAGCACACCATCTCGTATAGCCCCTAAGCCATACAACCTTAAATTTTTTATCCATGTAACATATAACTCAGACTAACTCTAACTACATCTAAATCCTAAGATATATAATTCATAATATATCCCCAAATATCTATAATCCCTTAACCTTATAACCCTTCATCTATAACTCCTCTATTCATATATGATATAACCTATAACCATTATAACACCTAACTACTGTACATCCTAATTTTAATTCTATGTAATTCTTATAACCTTTAACTATTGTAACCTTAAACACTTAACCCTTATAATAACTAACCCTCAATCCTTATAACCCCTAAATATTCACCCTTGAATTTCGAGTCATATCACACTTACCCTTAACATTATTACTCCCAAAAACTAACACTTATCGCCATAACCAAAATCCCCCATAACCCTTTATGTAATTGCTAACACCAAAGCCATATAACCTCTATTGCATGTATCCCTATACCAATAATGCATATTAACCACTAATATAAATTTAAATCCCTATAAAATTTAACCCTTGTGACCATGAATCCATAACCATCAACACCTATAGCATCTCACTTTAGCCCTTGATTGCTAACACTTATAAACCCTAACACCTAGTAATATGTAATATTCACCCATTTGGCATATGACCCTTAACCACTATAATCCCTTATTCCATAAAACTACAACTTGTGATGCCTATAATCCCTCACACAAAACACCTAATCTCAAATCCATTTAAATTTTTCCAACCCCAACCACTATGATCATTAATATAATAAGCAATAAACCTTATAACCTTGAGTGCCTTTTCATCCCTTGAATCTTATGGTTCCTATAACATTTAAGACCCATAACCCTTAAAACTTATAACCCACAACCTATATATTCCATAACATCCATAAATACCAACTCCTATATCTCATAATCCTTATAACACCTAACCCATTTAATTCATTTAATCTCTAACTCCTATAACATCTAATACTTAATTTATGAATTTCATAACCCTTAACCGTATACTCACTTAATCTTATAATTAATATCTTCCACAGCCTCTCATACAACTCATATAACATCTAACTCTCTGTAGCCCATAATCCCTAACCCTTGTAACCCTTAACTCCTAACTATTATAACATCTATCACATCTAACCTATATAATTGTTAATATAACCCATAACATCTATAACCTTTATACCATATAATCAAAACCACTAACTCCTATTGCTTAACCACTTACCTCTAAGACTTATCAACCCTACTTCTTAACCCATATAACATATTTAACCAATTTACTCACATATATGTTAATATTAATCCTTAAACAATATTAACCTTAACACTCATCCCTTCTAGACCATAATTTCCAATTCTTATAACCTCTAATCCTTCTAATTGTTAACCCTTAATACTTAAAAATGTAATTGTTAACCCCAAACCCCTAACCCCTTTAACCCTTATCAACACAACTCCCTTTCTCCTAACCCTTATAAACCCAATCCTTATAACCTTGAATCCATTAAATCCCTAACCCTAAAACACTAACCGCCTACACTTATAACTCATAACCATTAGACATGTATTTCCAAATTCTTGACAAATATAACCCCTATAAATCCTAACACTTTTAATATCTAATTCCTTTAACTAATATCATCCTTAACCCCCTAACCATTAACCTCAACTATTTATAAACCTTATAACCCACAACACATCATCTTGATCATTAATTCAACTCCAAACTGCTATAACCTCTTATTTCCAAATCCATGTAACCTCTGTATCCTAAAAATCCTAACACATATAACTCTTAATACGTATCCCCTACAATCCCTCTTAATATATATGTAGCATGTATAACCCCTCACCCTTAAGATCATTAATGCAAAACTTATGACATATGTCCCATAACCCATAACATTAACACAAATAATATTTAATTTTATTATGTTTAACCCTTGTAACCCCTAATATCAATAATAATTATCACTCCTAATCTGTTGACCAACACGACTCCAGTCGACAGGGGTTCCACTTCACTGTTGACACATGCCGCAGTCTCCCTGGGCACCGGTCCGGGCAGGTTTTATCCTACCCAGCAACACCTGTAGAGCAGATGAGGTCTCACCCAAGGTGTCCAGGAAGAGCAGACGGAACCATGTTTCTGCCGAGGAAGGAGGAGGGTTGCGGCTATATGAACTAACTCTATTGCAACACTAAACATGGATCTCAAACATTTGACATGTATTCATAACGCATTATTCGATCGCAACATTCATTATCACAATAGTAGTAATAGTAAAGCAACATTGCATCAAGGAAACATAGCATTATTCATAAAGTGCGACATTGCATTACCATAAACAAACAGAAAGAACCCAGGAATTGCACCAGAACAGTTTCATCATATCATATTATCACTGCAAAACCTTAGATACAATATATCAGGTCTCGGCAATATCTCACAGATGCGCAGAAACAACCCAAACATGCGCTTCTCTTCCCCCAGGTTCGCCTAATACCTACGACTCTTATCTATATATATGCTTCTGCCATTACAATGCTTGTCCACTTACTGACAACTTCCTAACCAACACTTTGACAAGTGACCCAATATCTAACTAACTTAGTACAAAACTGACCAAAAACCCACATTCGGCGGTATAACTGACTCAACATTACATAATATGTGGTCCAAATGACCCAAAACCCGCATTCTGCGGTATAACTGACCCAAAATGCATAACTAATCTCCCGCTCATCGCCATTTGCGCCATCTTTTGCCTTGTCGCAACATCAGAGATGCTGCGATAGCACTCTACCAAACCACCTACCAACAGGCCCCCAACACGATATTGTGGCTTGCCCTCGAGCCACGTCAACTACTGGACATAGTACACACCGTCATTTTTACATTGAAGTCCTCATACGGCTGTTCAACTGTCTGCACCATTTCCTTGGCTTTCGTAGCCACTGCCTGATTGTCAACCACGTCGTCTGCAGATGGGTGATCTGTAAGCTTTTCAATGACCTGCTGTCGACGCTTCTACAATTCATGCAGAGCTTCACTAGCCTGCATCATAAATTTACCACCAGTGTCCTGGAACTCTTCCAACTGGGCCACGCATATCTTCTGTCGCTCGTCCGCCTTGGTGACACGATGTTATAAGGATTTCAGCTCTTGAGACTTAGCAACTTACTCTAGTGGTGGCATTGTGCGCATTGCGGCTTTTAATGTGGCCAACTATCCCTCCACTTCCTACCTGTACTTCGTCAGCTGCTCAACCTACTCAACCTGAACAATGTGACCCTAGAATTGTACCATTTCAGCCATGAGCCTGGTTTCCTGTGTTTCCAGCTCCTCCATCTAAGTGGAAACTTCCTCAATTGCCTTTCTTTGTTCATCCACTTCGGCCTGAGGTGTACCAGGTTTCAGCTGGGCCTTCAACTCGTGATTCTCCTGTCGCAAATGAATAATAGTAGCCCCCAGTCGCTGCACTCAGTGGAGCACATCTACCTCTTCAGTGGGCTCCGGGACATGTTGATAAGCTTCTGTGATCGCTCGGTCAACCCGAACACTGTCGTCCCACATGCGAGCCTTTTCCACAATAAGGAAATCATGTTCCTTTTTCAGGCCTTCAATTTCGCAGGCCTTCTCCGCCTGTTCTTCCTTAATGTGTACCACAAGGTCATCCACTGCCTTTCGTGCAAAAGCAGCCCTGGAAATCAATTCTTCAATGGTGCGCTATGCATCGGCCTCGCTTGCCTGCAGGCGAGCACACATACTGCTGATCTGCCGCAGTCGGTCTGTCATTTCCTTGCTGGTAGTAGCCTGCAGAGTAGTCAATCCTTCCGCGGGCAAGGAATTCACATTAATGGTCGCTGTATGCAGCTGCTGCAGCAACATGGTTAGTGCCGCATCTTCGGTCACAATCACAGTCCGGGGAATCTCCACATTCCTGACCAGCGGCTCAGTGCTGATTGTGTCAAAGGTTGATGTTGCTGCTTCCTCTAGTGCCTTGCCAGAAACCAGGTCATACAATGATTCTAACCGAGCGGTGACTGCATGGAATCCTTCATCTGCTTTCCTTGCCATCTTATCTGTTGCCATAGAGGATGTAGTATTGATCACTGCGATCAGGCGGCCTAATTGTACCTCGGTGGGGAAAGGCAATCCACTGATGGTTGCCTGCTCCTGATACCTTTTTGAACGGTTCTCTTCAAGCTCCCAGGCGCTATCATCTGATATTATTTTGGTCAATTGGTGCCCTGATTCATGTTGACTTTGCTCGTCCTGTGCCGATACCCGATCATCTTGGCCCAATGGCGGGCCATCAGCTTCTATCTCTACTGGACTCATGGGTTGTCGCCATGCCTCTGACCACTCGTTCACAGCACCCTCCAAATATTCGGATGTCACCTTATACGAGGTCTGCAACCATTGTCGATCAGGATCACAGCGAGCTAGATATGTATGGTATGCGGCTGAATTGCAAACGCCATAACAGGTTTGAATCGCATGACAGTTTCTTTAGATATTTGCGGGACCTGTATTGCCGCGGCACAAAGCATCTCCCAATACAGCCAAAAATGCAATTGGAAATCCCAGAGTCTCTCGGGCTCCCATACATACCATAGATTTTGATACCGCGCCCCTATCGTTCTGCTGCAGCCGGATAGTCCATGCCCTGGTACGTGTCGGGCTCTTTCCATGCGACAAAAGCGATCAACAGCAACAACTAACTGTATGTAAAGGTACCCTTTCCTAATTGGATCGCCGCAGCGTCCTCCATTAATTGATTCAAGAGGTACAGGGACCAATTCATTTGGACTCCTTCCGCACATTTCTCAGCACATGCAACAATGCCCGAGTTGCATTGGTTAGGTCGACCACCCCTAACCACCTTGCAGGACAGGATCTTTATGCCTATGAGCACCGCCTGATCATCGCAGCTACTGGTACGATACCCAAGCCCATCCATTTCAAGGCCATATTTATGTGCTAACTGCAGCGCCCACTTTTTGTCGTTTTCCTTCCCTTGGATGAACTGCGCCGGATCAACTTGATTCTTAGGCAAGCCGGTTATGGATGAAATTAAGTCGACGATGACGGGGACTTCTCTATCCAGCCATAACGACCCACCATGAAAACATGCCAGGAGATGCTTTACGCACGCATTCACTTCCGCCAGTCGCCCTAAATGTGGCATATTAATAAGCTCTCACAAGCCGGCCTGCTTCAATCCTCGTGCCCAGCCTTGTACAGTCGGTGTTGGGGAAAGGCGCATCTCCTGCACATAAGGGGAAAATGCAATATCGGGGTAGGCCACCATATCATGATCATCGTAGCGTAGGCGCGTCAAAGCCGGTTCAATATCCACAGAGCACTCCATTCCAACCGAGAGCATTGGCATCTTCACACCATACTTCTGTTTTGGGTTTATCTTGTGTGGGGTGGCATCCGGCCGAACTGGAGGGATACACCCATGGATGTCACCGATGGAGAGTCCCACCCATGGGACAGACTCACGAATGGGGCGACTAGACTGCCCCACCTGTTCAAGAGCTTCTCCTACCGTCGCAGCAGAGGACCAAAGCAGCCTCTTACTCTGCGGTGAATCTGAGTGCTGACCTCCCCATCGCTTCTTAGCAATTGCAGATTCTCCCACCGGCATAGTTTCTACCTCAGCCTCAAGGTTGACGGCTGGCGCAGTTTCTTCTTGAACGATAACCGGGATGAAGGGGGAATCAACTTCACCACTGATCTCAACAGTCTCTAGCTCACCTGGCATACCTCACTATACTTGAGAACAACACTCGATAATGCCAACAACCTCTCCCAACGCACAACAACACTCATGAACTAGCAACAATACTCTACAGCATGCCACAATCTTACAAAAACAACTAAATTCTCGGTGCCTTCCGACCAGCTCCAATCCATTTTTATAGTATCCAACCAAATCTGCTGTAATCATCACAAAATCAGGCATTAATTCAACCAAAATCCTGTATTAATGACACAAATCCGTCGTTGATCTGGTCCGTCGATTGGCCGAATCCGCCATTAATGCCCATCATTCGAACAACGCCGTTAATTAATTGTCTGAACTTTTGGCATTTATTACTGATTTGACCCGGTCGCTATGCTGCCATGTGTCTCCGGCCGTTCCCAACTTACTGCAGAAGCCTCCCTGCTTCCGCATTTCATCCATGGTGGTGCGACATCCTGCCACCAATCATCCGGCAACACATCATTTTTTTTTTCTCGATGCGACTCAGGCATCGCGGTGTGCCAAGCCCGCACGATAGGGATTCAACCTATGACCATTTACCAGCTTAGGGAGCATCGCCCCGTCCAACTGCTGTAATTGAACTGATCCTCCAGAAGTAATACTACTGATGTGATAGGGACCAAGCCAATGCATCTGCAACTTCCCTCGATGTTTCATAAACTTGCTGTCATACAACAACACCAAGTCGCCCTGCTATAACTGTTTATTTTTGATGTGGCGATCATGCCATGCCTTCTGTCTATCCTTCTCGACCCCTTGGTGGAACCCAGTGATGAAACGATCTTCTTCCAGCTACACCAATTGCGCTAGATGGTTATTTAATGTTGCGACATCATCCATGCCCATGACATTCGCAATTCGTAGACTCAGAACAATATACTCCATTGGCATAATCACTTTTTGTCCATACACCAACTTAAATGGTGTCTATCCTATCAGCCGTTTACATGTGGTGTGATAGGGCCACAACACTGTTGGGATTTTGAGATACCAGTCGTCGCGGTCTGCATTGCATACCTTTGTCAGCGCATGCTCCAATACCTTGTTAAAAGCCTCCACCGTGCCATTCGCCTGTGGATGATAGGGTGTACTCTTCTTACGCTGTATCTGCAACTCCTCCGTCAATGCACTGATGGTGCGATTAAGAAAGTGGTTGCCGTGATCACTCAGCAATATCTTGGGGCAGCGGAAGCGAGTGATAATGTTATCAAACAAAAATCATGCCGCCGTAGCCGCGAAAAAATTAACTACAGGTGCTGCCTCGGCCCATCAGGTCAAATACTCTGTCATCGTGATGATATACTGTGCACCCGTGCATTTCCCTGGTGGATTGATCGGTCCTACAAAATCCATGGCCCATTTGTCGAACGGTTGCAATTTTATTTGAGGCATCAGCGGCATCTCATTGCGTCTGGACGGTTTGCCAGTTCACTGACAAACATCGCAGGACCGCGCATAGTTTGTCGCATCATTATGCAGTGTAGGCCACCACAGCCCCGCACATAACACCTTCCTAGCCGTCACCCGACCACCATAGTGTCCTCCTGCTACTCCTCCATGTGCTTTAGCCAGTATCGGTGCTTGCTCATGCGGCAAGACACATCTGCGCAATATCTCATCAGCGCCCATTTTATACACCTCTCCTGCGATTAGCTGGAAGTCTGCAGCCTTGAATACCAATTACTTCTTCTGACTGGTGGTGAACTCGTCTAGTGCAGTACCCGTTGTCAGAAACTAGAGGATCTCATCAAAATAGTCATCACCGACGCCAACCTTAAATAGTTGTGCATCCGGCAACCCGTCTTCAATATTGGTTGGTTCCTCCCCTGTATCAATCCCTGATAGATGATCAGGACCGGCATTCAACCGGCCTGGCTTCACAATGACTTCAAAATCGAACTCCTCAAAAAGAAGTAGCCAGCGGCATATCTTCCCCCCCAACACAGGCTTATTGACTAGGTATTTCAACGCGGAATGGTTAGTGAACATTTTAAAGTGCCCACCCAACAAATAGTGCCTGAACTTCTGCAGTGCATAGACCATTGTCAGACCCTACCGCTCAGTGGTGGTGTAGTTGCATTCAACGGAGGACAACTTCCGACTAGCAAAAGCAATGGGGTGATCAAGATCTCCTTCGCCGGGCTGAGCCAATACTACTCCCAATGCGATTGATGAGGCATCGACATGTACATGGAACTCCTTACTCCAATCCGGAAATACCAATATTGGTGCCGAAGCCATCTTCGTCTTCAGTGTGTCGAAACTATCTTGACATTCCGGAGTCCATTGAAATAACGCATCTTTCTTCAGTAATTTCTCCATAAGGGTGGTAATCACTGCATATCCCTTGATGAACTTGTTATAATACCCTGTATGTCCCAGATTCGCTCGTAACTACTTAACAGTGGTTGCAAACTCAAAATGAGCGCAATCTTAGCCGGATCGACCAACAACCCTTGCTTACACAAAATATGACCCAACAATATCCCAAATGGTGCACAAAAAATACATTTCTTCAAGTTCAGCGATATCTGGTGTTGTCGGCAGCGCTCAAGCATTAACCGCAGATTGGCCTGATGATCGCGGATCAACCCATAAACTGTCCAAGCATCCATGTATACTTGAAAAAAATTCTGAATAAAGTCTTTAAATGAAGCAACAACAACCCGGGAGAATATCGCAGGTGCGTTCTTCAAACCAAACGACATTATAGTGCACTGAAAGCAGCCCCATTCAGTAACGAAAGTTGTCTTATGGCGATCTTCTTTGGCAATGCGAATCTGATGGTAGCCAGAGAACCCATCGGTGAATGAGTACATCTCCTGGCCGCCCACTCCTTCAAGTACTTCGTCAGTAAATGGGGTCGAAAAAGGGTCGTGCAAGTAGGCATCATTTAACTTCCGCAAGTCAACACAAATGCGCACCTCACTGGTTTTCTTGTCCTGCACCACCATAGGACTGATCCATTCGGACTCTTCCACTAGTTCAATAATACCAGCATCCAACATGCGATCAAGTTCTGCCTTGACCTTTTCCTTATGTCGCGGATTCAGCCGATAAGGTTGCTGTCAGACTGGCTTAGCATCTGGTTTTAAAGGAATCCTCATCTCCCCTAAATCACCCAGGATCCCCTTCATATTGGAAAACTTCATAGGAAACAAGTCTTGAAACTCATGGAGTAAATCAGTGACCTTATTCATCATCTCGTCATCCCAATAGTCCCCAACATTTGCAAACTTGGGAGTGGCCTCTATGCCGATATTGAGCTTACGAAGCTTCAATGGTTGACTGAACGGATTACTTGGCACAGCAGGTGGTACCACATCATGACTTCCTTCAGATTCGAGAATGTTGACATTTCGGGGATCGTCCTCATCCTATGGCCCACCGGTGATGTTGAAGCACTCCATGAGAGAATGCATCTGATAGTATGTGTGCGGATCGACATGGTAGGCCGCTGGAACAACCTGAAGTACCACATCACGGATGAGCTATAAGGCGTTATTGACGTCGGGGTTGGCATCCATAAAAGTGAACGTATGAGTGAAACAGACTGTCAACTCCCCCCATGTTGTAATTTCTCTGCGCAACTTTGCTGCAGTATACCATGAGCGCAGCATCTCATCTAAGGTATAGATAAAAGCATGGACCCACTCATCTCTGGGTCGCGCTACCCATAATCATTGGCATTCCATCACATGATCACTGGGATTCTTCCGGCCATCATACTTGCCAATGTGATAAACCTCAATATCGCTGAACCGGACCATCAGCAACCTTTGACACTGTGACCAACCATCAATGGATTTCTTGTGTGTCTCCCACCAGCGTGCTGGAGCATCCTTCAGTGCTTTCTCCAATGCCAGCAATTGTTGTGGTTCTGAGACTCGTTCTTCAAATTCCGTCAAAAAGTTGGTTAAGCCAGGCAACCCCTCATAGACTGGCAGTGTGACCGTTTCTGTCGCAACATGACATAAAGATTACGTAATTAAGCCACATTTTCGGAGCGACACTTCATGCAAGCGGTTTTGCCAATGTTCTAATGCATCATCAGATTCGAAAGATGCAGAGCTCTCGCTGTGCCATCCCAGCTCACCATTGGCAATAGGATGAATATAGTCTTCAGAAATATTGAATGCATGGTCCCATCCAGTGGGATCGTCATCTTTTACAGGCTCAATGTATTGGCGTCCTTCAGACGGATCCAACGGGGCTATGACTCTGAGATCGCGATTCTCAAAGGTCATCATGCGCCTCTTGAAGTTGATTATAGCTCCACTATTGTTAGCCCATCCAATCCCCAATAGTGCAGGATAGGAGCTTCCTCCCTCAACCACTTCAATGACATCAAAGTCAGCATAAGTCTTCATACCCTCAATATCGACCGTTAGTCGCGGAGCTCACCCAATGGGTGTTACTTTCGCATGGTTAGCCGACCGGAGCTGCACAGGAGACCAACTCAATGGGGGACACCCCATTTTCTGCCATGCCTGCTTGGTTAAGATGTTAACATCTGAACCAAGATCAAGAATAACTGAATCGACATCATAGTCACCAATCTGGATGTTCATTCTCATCTCCTTGCCAGTCTTTCGTCATTGTAGAGAGTTTACTGCCGACTCCTGCCGCCCTTTCAAAAATTGCTGCAACCATCCCTCAATCTCAACTAGGGCGGTCGAATCCTAGGCCAATAACAGACAACTCTCAAGAAACCTTTGCAATGTTCCCAATGGTGTCGACGGACCGCCCTCCGATGTAGTGTCAAAGACAGGTGGCATATCGCAAACAACAGCCTTACCGCAGTCTTTCTCCAAGGTGCAACGTGCCTGAAGGAATGCCTCTCGTTCAGCATCGATGTCAAATGGTACCGTCTTCTGGCCTGCCAACCGAATCATCGATCGTGAGCTATCTTCCCCAGTCATTTTTCCTCCACGAGTTATAACATCCACCGAATCATCTTTTGGTTGCGGTTTTGCAGAAATTGTCGCAATATTTGCACCCTGCATCTGAGTCTGCTGTAGATTCCCCTGTGGGTTCACATTTGAATTTGCGTTCTGATTCGGTCGTGAGGGCTGGTTCTTTACTGGTTGTTGTACTTTGTTCTGGACTGGTTGCTGTACCTTGTTCTGGGCTAGTTGCTACGGCTGGGTCTGATTCTGTATCTGCGGAGCATTCCCAGCCTGCCATCGTGCAATCAACTGTGGACAATTCTCAACTGTATGATCATTAACAAAACAAAACGTACACTGATTCTATAGTAGTGGATAGTCTCGCTAATAATGCCCCCAGACCG
This sequence comes from Larix kaempferi, assembly GCA_027924585.1. NCBI lineage: Eukaryota > Viridiplantae > Streptophyta > Pinopsida > Pinales > Pinaceae > Larix > Larix kaempferi. Next base: position 14,609,884 of record BSBM01000162.1, read on the forward strand.
CACAGTGATAGCATTGAACAGGTCCACGGCCACCTCATCCTTCTCCGCGACCAAATCCTCCACCACGTCCACCCCGGTATCGTCCTCGGAATCCTCCCTACTGTTGGTACTACGGCTGCATAGGATTATGTTGCATGCCTTGCCCCTGCGATGCATACTGTGGTTGCTGGACATACTGTGGCTGTTGTGGAGCCACTTGCATTGGAGCGTATTGCAGCACGAACTGTTGCGGTACAAACTGCATTTGCGGTTGAGGTAGTGGCTGGGCTACCCGCGGTTGCAGTTATGGTTGTTGTACGACATGTTGATTGTCCTTGACGTAGACTACATCACACATTCTTTCTTGTAGCAACCCATATGCACGGCAATCTTTGTCATCGTGACCCACCGACTTGAAAAATGTGCAATAAGATTTCTCGAGGTTGTGACCATTTTCTGCATATAAGGACAATTGTCGTGACTTTGCCCATACACCTGGAAAATGCGACACCACAGCATGCTACCGCCATTCGATGGCTTTGGCTCACCTGACACCAAATAATTGCGGAAATCCGGGCAATTGTCCTTTGTATGCCCTTCTCCTCGGCATTGTGTACACCATACTTCATCGCGCTGTTCCTTTTTCTTCTTCAAATCTTGAAACTGTATAGTCAAGTTAGCGAGCTGTGTCTGTATCTGCGACATCTCGAATGCATTATCCCCAATCAGTGACGCCTCCAATCGCATTGCAATCTCTAGAGCTTCACTGGGCATCAAGATGTTTTGTTGCATCAGCGGCAGCCGAATGTGTGGGAGCAATGCCACAATAAACCACTCTTTATGTTGGACAGTGCTCATATCAAAACTAACTCATGCCATTAGCGTCTTCAAACACTGATCAAAGTCCCACATAGACTCATTGGGATACTGCTTAATTTCCTTAAGCTTTGTAATGTACTGTGCTTCAGATTTAGGCTTCCGGAATTCCGTGCTCAGTCCCATGCGGATTTCATCCAATGACTTTGTCGGGGTATGTTAACACCCAAAAAGTGTTCACTACCTCATCTACCTCATTTCATGGCTCATTTGTCCATTTTCCTACCATATTTCCTTTAAAAACCCTGAAAATCCCACTAAAAAGCCTCCAAAAGGCCACAAAACCATCAAAAAAGCCTCAAAATGGCTAAAAAACCCCTTTTTCCTCCAAAAATATCCAAAATTCCTCTAAAAATAGCAAAAACCCTCTAAAAAGGGAATAAAAAATATAAAATAATGAGGAAAAGGAGGAAAAAACCCTATACAGCTGACCTAAACCATATGGTTCCCAAAACCATGGGCCAGCACTCCACCACCAAAAAACTATAAATAGGTGATGGAGACCCCTTATTTCACATCCACAATCATAAGCACCCTTACTCTGCCAAAATAGCTCTTGAAACCCTAGCTCACCCTTGAGCTACTTTCACCTTGAGAGCCCCTTTTGGCCCATTCCCATCATTTGGAGAAAGAGAAGGAGCAAGTTGGAGCTTGGAGCAACCCTCTTGGGCCATTGCAAGAGCTTCATCAACCTTCACATTGGAGGTAAAATTAATACAAAAGCCATTATTTACATCTTGTTTTTTCTATTTCATGCACATGCTTAGTATAATTTTTACTTTAATTTCTTGTCTTTTAATTACTGTTTATTGAACTGCTACTAAGGAGTCCCTTCTCCTTAGTAGGTGCTCATTTGCACAAGCTAGGGGTAAAACCCTAGTTACAGTTTTGGCGACTCCCCTTGGTTTTAATTTCTGGTTTTAATTTAAAAAAAAATTTAGTTTTTTGCAATAATTTCCCGTTTTTTCCTTTCGGCTGTCCCTTTCGATTGCCGTAAACCGCATCTTTAACCTCTGCAGTCGCGTCCCGACCGCGTCTTTCAGGCATTTACCTGCGACCCGACCGCGGCTCTCAGACTGTTTTCGGCGCCCTGCCGGCGGATTCAAGTCTGTTACCTGCGATCCGACCGCGGCTAATTAGCCTGTTTTCTGCGATCTGACCGTGTTTGTCGGCCATTTTCCCGCGACCTGACTGCGGCTTTCAGCCCTTTTGCTGCGTCCCGACTGTGCCTGTCAGCCATTTTCCCGCATCCCGACTGCGGCTTTCATCCCTTTTGCTGCGACCCGACTGTGTCTGTCGCCCCTTTTCCTGCGACCCAACTGCATCTTTTTTCCTTTTTCCTGCGATCCGACTGCCTCTGTCGGCCAGAAAGCCGCGACCTGCCCGCACCTGTTTCTCTCAAACCCGCGGTCCGACTGCTTAGTTTCGCCCCAAACCCGCGGTCTGATTTCTGCAATTTTTCCTTGTTTTGAACCCAGCCCCTTTGCTGCAATATTTTCTGCATCTGCACAGCCATCTGTCCTACCTGCAGCCCTACTTCCCTACTGCCTTTTCTGCAACATAATTTTTGTACCATTTACATAATCTTTTTAAAATTTCAGCATTTTAATTCATAAAATTTTGCATGTTAAAGTTTCAAATTCATTATTATTGTTAGTTAGAAAGTTGCCCCCCTTGTGGCACTTTTATTTTGGGTTCTGTTATCACCTAAGCTGTAGTTACCCCTATGGATGGATCCAGTCATGGATGGAAATAGGGAAGGGCAACTCAAAAGGTGCAACCACGATCACCTCGACCTCCAAATATGTATGGTTGTCACGCCGGTCGAGGCAACCTTCGCTTTATGTTATCTAGCCCAGACAACAAAGGGGGAGACCCGATCTACTCCCGACAGGAGAGATCAAAACCAAGACACCAAATCAAGGTATTTCTAAGTGAAGTTAGGTATATGGTTTTTCCTAGACCTAAGGGTAAAGTCACAAGCCAAGTGAGGGGTTCAATAGGTATAGCTTTGGTTCATAGTTGATGTAATAGTGACTTATAATGTTTGAAGTGAGATCTAGGGCTAGTGTACTAGTTCAATGTTGGAAAGTCCACTGCCTTGGGAACTGTGTCCAATGCAGGGAAGTTAAGGTTTGTATTGGGGCTAACTAGTACGGATGACAAGCTTGACCATGATACATGATAGCATCAAGGGTTTAGTCCACCATGCATAGGTCAATCCACAAGTCAATCCAACAATCTAGGAAGGTTGAACTAACTTGGAGAGAAACCAGTGCCTTGGGAATTGGGAAGTGGAGTCAAAGTAGGTTTGACTTGTGGTTTAGGACTCCTAGTACTTGGGACAAGTGGGCAATGGAGGTCTTGATGGATAAATGTATCTAGATCTAGGTTTGACTCAAGTGGACCACAATCCCTTAAAACAAGGAATGCAATCCCCAAGGCAAGATTTGACAGAATGACAGTCTAGACCTAGGTTTTGAATTATTCCGGTTCTGAATCTCCAAAAATCTCAAGTACCCAGTTCCTAGAAGTGAGTAAACTCACTTCTCCAAGGTGGTGCGACTTTGCCCAAGGAGGCTTAAAAGTGGGGTTAGGTTGGTCAAAACAAGTCGGATGGCATCCAAACTTTAGATCCGGGTAGATCGGTCAGGTAGGAGTATGGATCTGTATTTTCGTGGTAATCCAACGGTTAGATCTTAGTAGATCTGAGTTTAAGGGTTCCAAGTGGTCCAAAATGGGGATTAAATCCCTTAAAATGTGGAATGGGGCCCACAAGGTGAATTTCAGGAAAGGGACAACCTGGGTGTATGTTATTGGATGTGTAGATGTCAAATCAAGTGGAATCTCAAACACCCACCACTTAGATCTAGGTCAACCTGCTCAATCAGTGAAGTGCGCCTTGCTTGGGAGAAGCCAAGTTGGTATGGGAGAGGGGTCAAACGGAATCCAATCCTCACCAAACTATAGATCCGGGATGCCGTGGATGCTATAGAGGTGGGTTTTCAATATTATGCCCAATAACCCACTAGATCTAAGTAGATCTGAGAAAATATGAAAATGGGGTTTTGATTGATTAGGGTTTTAATTGTTTTTGACAATTGGATAGATCATGGAGATAGAGATTACCTTGAGATCATACCTGAGTGATGTGGATGAGATGCCTTGATGTTGAGGAAGATTCCCGCAGAGATCAAATGAGAGATTGTTGAGTTGCTTGCCGATTTGATGCCCTAGCCCACAAGTGCGCCTTCCTCTACCTGTCAAACCAAGGAATGAAGATTCAATCAGTAAGATCAAGTATGGAAGAAATACAAGAGAAATGCAAATAGTAACATGAAATAGAAGGTCCTGGGACAGTAATACTCCCTGTTACCAACGAAGAGCTCCAAAGAAGAAGTAGGGAGAGTCTTCCCCTACCAATAGCTCCTCCTCCAAGCAAATCGGCCTCCACCTGTAGATGCAAAAATCGTGGTACAAAGATATGGCAAACAAGATCTCCAATAACTCAGTGCAAAGGAAGAACCAACGAACGAACACCAAAAACATTCACCACAACACTGGAGATAGATGCAATAATAATTTTCTATTCCAATAATCCAGAGCCAAAAGTCCCTTTACAATGAGAGGCTCTCTCCTTTAAATAGGAAGGAGAGGCACCAAAACCCTAACCACTTTTTGAATGAGTGGCTAAGATTATAAGATACAAAAGTCTAATCAATGGTTGAGATGAGCTCAACAATATAATACATGGATCACACATAAAATATAACATAAGTGGACAAAATCGCCCTAGAAGAGGGGAATCCCACCAAATCATGATGATGAAATATCATAAGAGGCTTATGGTGGGTCCAAGGGGTAATTTTATCCCTCCTTGGTCAATCCCCATAGCACAATAAACAATAAATAATCATGAATGTACCAAATCGTGCCTCCATAGTGAAGTCGTGGTCCTCAAAAGACCTCAAAAATCCACAGAAAGTGCCATAAATAATGGATGCGGGCCCCGATGAAGCTGAAACTGCTGGAGGAGGTGTGGAAGGTCCCGGTCTATCATCACTGATCATCCCATGCCATAACTTTGCCTCAGTATCCCAAATCGATTTCCTCAATAGCCATTTCTACCAATCCTGAAATGCCTCGGGAAGCGTGAAACTTCCCCAAACAGCCTCCTGGAGTGCTGGCGCTGTCAAGGTGAGGGCACCAATGTGTCCGGAAGGGGGGTAATATGGTAAAAAAAAGTGGCTGGACCACCCCCTTCATCATCAGCGCCCTAGGTCATCCGGATAAAAGTCATCTCTGCTCCGACAGGGCCTCCAACAGACCAAAACTGCACTGGGACAGTCTACTGAGGCTCAATCATCACTGTAAGTGCCCGGAACTGAAAAAAAACTGTCCCATTGGACTCAGAAGGTCCAAATCTATCCAAGATGTGTACTCATACACCATATGAGTCTCTGCATGATCAAAATAAATATCCAATATACCGGAACAAGGCCAATAATAATGCTCTGTAAATGATCAAACACTGCTGTACCCCCAGAATCATCATCATAACCCTGTAGCTGCTGCATAGAATCATCATGTATGTGTACATAGACCATATATCATCTGTCCATATCATCATAAGGTCTGACATCTCATGTCCCATGGTCCTCCATGGTCAAACTAGGTCTAACCAAGACCAAATATAACTCAGACCATCATCCAAGGCTGCTGAAAAGTATCAAGGTTAATACATGCTTTACAACTTATTCAAATAAAAATTATAACACATAATGATCATAACTGGCGATCTACATCCAAATATATAGTGTCGTTAATTATTATTATTACTCAGACTAGACTTTCAGGATCATACTCACTTCATAGTTGTGATCAATTTGCTAGTGCAGGGTGAAGGCTGAATTGACTGGCTAGGCTAAGGGATGACTTAACTGTCTTGACTTTGTGACACTTTGGCAAGGGAAAGGGAATACACCATAGTATATACTGAATGAGCAATAACACAGGGAATGGCGGTGTCTCACAAATGGATGAGTTGTTTAAAGAGGGTTTATTCACCTTCACAGATGCGCACAATCCATAATACAAATAAGGCCAGCAATTGTTTAGATATAACTTTTAAGTTCCATTGCTTTTTGGGCCTGAAGTTTCCATAGCCTTGATCTATGTGTGTTTATAAACACATTGCATAGATTTACATTTTTTCTTTAGGCTTTCTGCTGCAGGTGTGTTTTTAAGGCACTTGTTTACCTGAGCACTTCTAGGTGTGTCATGGACAGCTTGTTTACCTAGGTATTTATTTTCCAAAAGATATAACATTTTATTTTCATTGCCATGTTCATTTGGCATGCCTCTCATTCATGTGTGTTTAGAAACACATTGCATGAATGGGCTTTTCATACAAGATATAGCATTTCATTTTTCAGATTTTGTATTCATGGCAGCACTAAAAGTTTCAGGTTTAGCCAACACAACTTTAGTGACTAGGGGGAATTCACAAGGAACTCCAACTTACCATAGGTAAGTTTTGTCACCAACTCAGAGCCGAGACACAATAAACAGGGAAGCCCATCCAATACAGAGGCTACAGTGGGGAAAAGTACTCCATGTCACTAGTCAAGTAGTAAGTCAGGGTGATAATCTAAAAGGTAGGCCATGGATGGATGAAGACAATGAAATGATGGAACCAACACTAGCAAGCCAAAGTATGGTGTAATGATCACCTCTATTCTCCCTAAGGAGGGTATGTACCAATGAGTATGAATAGTGAACTTCTAAGTCTGGGTAGGGACAGTATAATATATATATAATAGATCAACCAGGTCCATATATCTATATGATCGCCAGATCATGACACTAAGTGCTAAGACATGTTATAAGAATAAGTATAAAAGCAATCTAACCATAACACCATGATATACCTGCTGAGTCATATACCTGCAAGCTCATCAACCTGTACCATCATCTGTCCTATGAGACTGCTGCTGTAACTCTGGGAACTACCGTCTGCTCTGTACCAATGATATAATGGCTACATCGGTCATCTCTCTGAGTGTCCTGAAACTCAGTCATGGCATGGGGAATGCAACTGCTGTCCACAATCTGATAGTGATCCAATATAGATGCTCATCTCAGCATCTCAAATGTAAGGGAACTGGCTGAATAGTGTACTGGAATGAGAAAAATAATGTATGGTAGCCCGGCTACTATATATGTGATAACAGGTTCATCACCTCACGCGTACACACTCTGTCACATAATTCAAGCGAGCCTTAAAAACTACTTAACTCAACCAATATTCTAACCCCACTTGGGGAACACAAAAGAATTTTTGTAGTTAGGTAGGATCGGGGGGATAGGCTTCCAATAACACCCCTCGGTTACTTACACTTGAGACATAGCTGTTGTCCAATTAGGGAACCAAAATCCCCTAGTATTTTTTGGAATGGTCACGACCAGTTTATCAGAGGGCCTCTCCCCTAGGAGGGTTGAAGTCGCCAGACTGGTTTCGGAGGCCTGAGTGGAATACCGCACTCCATTCAGTAACCGAAGGGCTACCTTTCGCAGTTCTCGGGATATCCCTGTATAGGGGTATTGCGGTAAAAGGACCAAACGGCAGATTCACCTTTCTGGACGTGTCATGAACAGGGTATCTTAGTTGCCATTCTTCTAGGATTGACTACCCGGTGTCCCTCCCGGTAGGGGGATATCTTAGCCACTTGGCTTTCCTATTCATATTGTCTGAATTGGATTTCATCACCTTGCAGAGGATATGTCTAGTTGAGTCAGAATACTTTTTAGTTAGGTATTTGCATGCTCCCTTACCTCCTTTTGGTCTAGTGAGTCCACCATTTTTTATTTTTAGGAAACCTGCTGCTTGTTGGTATTCTGACCATTTCTATTGACACTCCACCTATTGTAGCACAGCTGTTACAGTGGGTGTTTTGAGTTGGTTGTTGGCCTGAGTGCCCGATTTTGTGAGCTCTCCTTCTGCACACTCGGTTGCATTAGGGTTTTTGAGCTGTTTTTTACTCACCTCAACCCACAGAGATTTGACACCATCTGTCACCATTGAGTCCCCGAGACATTCTCGGCGCCTCAGGGGCGAGCCCCCACAGCACGGTTCACTTGACACCACCCGTCAGAGACACAGATCTTGCTCACTTGATACCACTTATCATAGATCTCAAGCCTTGTCCCTTGACTCCACTCGTCAGCGGCATAGGACTCCGTGACCAGATATTGACGCCCCTTACTTTACCTCCGATTCTGAGGCAGAGTCTGAGAACCCCATTTACACTGCCCCTACTAGCCCCATGGCTGGCGTGACTTCCACTCCTTTCTTGGTAGGGACCATTGGTGGCACATCCACCACTACACCAGTTACCACACCTGCTTTGGGTATGCCCTCAATGGGGCCCCCATCTACTGTTCCCCTCACTGCACCTATTCCCGCAGCTGGAATACCTATTCCCACTCCACCAGTGACTCACACTACCCATGGTGGTTCAGTCCCATCCTATACCACCTTAGTTCCCCCACTTGGGGGCAACATCCCAAACCTTGCCCCTCCACTTGGGGGCCTTGGCCCCAACTTGGTCCAACCCACTACTATGTCACATCCTTCTTCCAGTTTGCCATTCATGGCTAGCCTCAACTTGCCCGACCTAGCCAGATTGACCAACGATCCTATCCGACACGACCCTGCGTGGCCTCACATGCCCACCAAGCTCCCCTCTGACATCCCTAAGTTCGAGGGCAAGGCAGTTGAGGACCCTCAAAACCATATTATGTCCTTCCATCTATGGTGTTCCTCCAACTCCATAGTGGACGACTCTGTTCGCCTCCGTCTGTTACAGCGCACCTTCACTGGCTCTGCCGCTAAGTGGTTTATCGAGCAACCCCATGGGACCCATGCCACCTTTGCTTCCCTTGCCTCGACCTTCCTGCAGTTCTTCCAGTTACCTGTCTGCTATGACGCAGGCGTTGAGATTCTCCTGTCTTGCAGACAAAACACGGCTACCCACATCACGAACCACATTCATGAGTGGTGTCGACGCCGTAGCTTATGCAAGATCAAATTAGACGACCGTATCTTTTTAGATTGGTTCCTCAAATCCCTTCTTCCTGTCATTGCTAAGGATGTGGCATCCGAAAGACCCCAGTCTGAAGAAGAGGCCATCCTTAAGGCCCAACAATTTGACCTCATTTACGCTCAGTCGGGTTATCTCTATACCATTATACCTAACACCCCTCGCGGCGATTCCTCCCAGCACGATGCGTTGGGGGCATCCCATGCTGCAAATGGCATCATTGGCCGTGTTTCCTCGCATCCCCAACCCTTTTCCATAGCACGTCCTAACCCTGGCCCTGACCTTTCGCGGGCTACCTCACCAGTTGGAGCAACCAATTCGTATGCTCCCATGACACATCACCACCATTCCCATGGAGCCACCTGTCCACCTTAGTGCTTCGGTCATGCGACTCCCTCTTACGCCCCCCCGGTCGCACCTCAGCCCTATTACCACCAACCGACTGCACCAGCCCCTGCGCCTTCCCAAGCCCAACCCGCTTATTACCCGCCACAGGCAGCCCCTGTGGCAAACACACAACCTGCTCCACAGCCATATCAGCAACCTCCTCAAGTTGCTGCACCTGCGCAGCCTCCACCTACATATCATCCACCGCAGCCTGCTCCAGCACCTGCGCAACCCCAGAATCCACCTGTTGCCCAAGGGCAAGTCTACGCCTAACAAAACCCGCAGCAAAACCAAAACAACCAACGTAACCAGGGCCAGCAAAACCGCGGCAAGGGTCATAACCGTGGGAACAACCCTCCTCCTGACCAAGGTGGTCAGCCTCCTAATCCCCCAGACAACAATAATGCAGCCCCCGCTAACCAAAACCCTGATCGCCCGCCCAAGCAGGCTAAAAACCCCAATTTGCGAACAAACCATCCTTGTTCTATTTGCGGGGTCTATGGCCATTACACACATGCTTGCCCACACTTGGAGCGAGCTCGGCAACTCTGGGTTGACGATGCCCATCGCCAAGGGCATGCGGCTCCTCAAGCACCACCCAACCCCCCACAACCTTAGCAGCCACCTTTGGTGCTGCAAAACCCCTTACCAAACCAAGGCGTAGTGAACACTCAGCCGTTGGCTCCCCCTCAAGCCAACGCGCCACCCCAACAACAAATCACATACGCCGCTCCTAATCAACCCATATTCGACTCAGGGACCCACCACTTGTTGATGATGTCATCCGCTGATGTCAACCTCCAGACCCGTCAGAACCAATATGGCTCCACCTCTGAAGTCCCTCCCACTGATAAACCCACTAACGCTCATCCCACTGATCAAGCGTTACGTATACCTCCGCCTCCACTAGAAGGCACTCCCAAAGCACCTCGTTTCCCACTTCGCCGTATCAACAATAACCCCAATGCGCGTGCTACATCAAACTACAACATTGTAGATGACTTAGCCCAATCTCCCGCAGCCATGTCTGCATTAGAAGTCTTGAAAAACTGCCCTTCCCAGTGCAAGACTTTACTCTCAGCCATTGGGGCTATTGACCCAAATGATTCGAATTTGATGGCATTTGATTTGGACCAGTCCGAACCACGCCTGCCTTCCACTTTAGCATTCCAAGTTTCTGTTTCTGTTCGGAATCTTGTCATCCATAGGTGCATCATCGATGAAGGTGCCTCCACATGCGTTATGTCCACATTCGTATGGCAGAAGTTGGGATCCCCTACTCTTCAGCAGTCCACCACTGCGTTACGCGCCTACGACGGTCGATCGACTCATCCCCAAGGCCTCCTAGCCAATGTCCTTGTCCAGTTAGGTGGTAAAACCGTACTCATTGACATCGAGGTAATCAATGCCCAACTGGATTATAACCTCTTACTTGGCCGCAGCTACATGTATGCTATGCGGGCGGTTGCCTCTTCCATTTTTTGCACCATGATGTTCCCTCATGAGGGACGCGTGGTTAAGGTTGACCAACTCACCTATTATGATCCCAATGCCCCCGCGGCACCCGAAAATGTTCTCCCCATGGTTGAACAACCTGTTTCGGGTGCCACCACCTCGTTTGTTTCCTCTATGGGACCCGAAGTTTACTCAGACACACCGATGACCTCCACCTTCCAATCTATTCCACCCCCGTCACCCACCACTGACATGTCTAACCTATGTACCCTGTCCCATAACACACAAACTCCTAATAATCAACCGCCATTGTTGCCTAAACCCCCTTTGGTACCTAGTCACATTGGTGTTACACCCATCCACACCATTCCCTTCCTAATCCCTCCCTCGGGAGTAGTAAGCGCCCCAGTTATGGCTACCCTTAGCATCCCTGGGTTAACCTTGGGATTACCCGTGTGGTACCTTTCACCTCTCGTTCCCCCGCCAGCACTAGATGCCGTCCTGCAACCCATTGTCACTACTAGTCAACCACCTCCCGGTGTCGCTACCCCGTCGTCCTCCATGAACCCCCCTCCTCCTCTCAAGCCCACTGGGGGCATAGGTCCACAACCATACACTGCTGTACCACCTCCCAAGACAGTCAAAAACCCCCCCGTGTTTCGTGCTCCTCCCAAATGCTCGTTGTGTGATGAGTTAGGTCACCCAACTCATCAATGTCCACAGTTACCGGCATTACAGGAACACATGCAAATGCTCGACGACGACCCCAACATCCCTGTCATCAAACTCGACCCAACCCCCAAGCCTCATGATAAAACCCTGCGTACCAACCACCCCTATGCGATATGCGGTGTTTACGGGCATTACTCCCATCACTGTCCCGATCTCCCCGATTACAGAGCAGCTCTCTATGAGATGAACAATCTAGATCTTGAGACGACACCACCCACCATTGAGGAGATCCACCCCCCGGTCTCCTCCCCTTCAAGAGAGGTTAATACCATTTATATGATCTCTTCAACCACTACTCCCTCGTCAACCGGTTTGACGACTCAAACTTTTCGTACTGATGAGGAGATTCTCGAGGCCCTCACTGCCCCGGATTATCCCTGGGATGACATGCATCATCATTCCTACTTCCTCCCAGAAGAATCCTCCTCTAGCACCGCTACCCAATTTGCAGTTGAATCTAAAGATTTCCTTCCCACCAAGGTTGACTGGATTAAGGATCCTATTCCTGCTCCTGATGCCTTCGAGGAGGGTAACATGGCCAACATCTCACCTGTCATCCAAATTGATATCGCTGCCCCAGGAAGTACCCCCGAACTCATCACTTTAGGAGCCTCCTGCAGTGAGCAAGAGATTGAGGAATACAAAAAACTCTTCAGAGAGTTCCGTGATGTCTTTGCTTGGTCCTATACCGAAATGCCTGGTCTCGACCCCGCCATTATAGAGCACCACATTGACACATGGACAGATGTACCCCCTGTTCGCCAAAAACAGCGCCCCATTCATCCCTCCAAGCTCCCAGCTGTCAAAGCCGAGATTGAGAAACTTCGCAAGGCAGGGTTCATTTATCCTATTGCTTATACCACTTGGGTTTCAAACCCCATTCCCGTTAACAAAAAACAAGTCACCATTAGAGTATGCACTGACTTCTGCGATTTAAACCGTGCTTGTCCCAAGGACAACTTCCCCACGCCATTTATTGACCAACTCATTGATGCGTGTGCGGGGCATGAAGTCCTCTCTTTCATGGACGGTTTTTCCGGATACAACCAGATTCAGATCTGTAAGGAAGACCAGTACAAAACTACCTTTACTACCCCATGGGGCACCTTTTCCTATCGCGTCATGCCTTTCGGCCTCAAAAATGCTGGTGCCACCTTCTAGCGGGCCATGACCTATTGCTTTCACGATTTGGTCCATATCCTACTAGTCTACCTTGATGACCTTACAGCTCGTTCCCAGAAACGATCAAACCACCTTAATGACCTTCGGCAAGTTTTTCTGCATTGTCGCAATATCAAATCCACTTGAACCCACACAAGTGTGTCTTTTGCATTTTGGCAGGCCAATTGTTGGGTTTCATTGTTTCCCAGAAAGGAATTACTATTGATCCCCTGAAATTCCAAGCCATCTTAGACCTTCCCTTTCCTCGTACGCTCCGACAGCTCCAAAGTCTACAGGGGCGATCCAATTTCCTTCGACGCTTCGTTCCTGATTACGCCACTATCGTTCACGGTTTCTTGCGCCTGCTCCATACCCACACACCCTTCGTCTGGGATGAGCAAGCAGAAGCTGCATTCGAAGCCCTCAAGAAAGCTCTCACACAAGCCCCCTTGATCTCCCCGCCGAATTTCTCTCAGGATTTCATCCTATATGTCTCGGCATCCGAGCATGCCATGTCCGGAGTGTTGGTTCAAGAAGACGCCTCTCACCAAGAGCATGTCATTTACTACGTCAGCCAGACCTTGTCTGGTCCACCCCTACGTTACCCATATGAGGAGAGACTAGCCCTCGCAGTGCTCTTTTCCATCCAAAAATTGTGACACTACATCTTACTTAGTCATACCACAGTCGTCGCCGACTCCAACCCCATGGTCTATCTCTTAAACCAGCAGCTACTGCAAGGTCGTGTTGCTAAATGGGTCATTATTCTTCAGGAATATGACCTCACTTTCAGAACCCCTAAGAGCACCAAAGCCCTCGCACTTTCCCAGCTCATTACCGATCTCCCCTCCCTTCTGCCGTCCCCCCAAATCTTCGATGAGTTACCCGACAACCACTTGTTCACCATCTCGTCTGATGACCCATGGTACGGTGATATCTTGTTATATCTTCGCACGCAGAAGTTCAGACCCAAAGTCACCCATAATGGATGCCGTCGTATCCATCACCAAGCCTCTCGATATCTCCTCTTAGGCGATGTACTTTACCGGCGGGGGGTTGACACAATTCTTCATCGTTGCCTTACACACAAGGAAGCTGAACATGTCCTTAATGACTGTCATAGCGGTGCCTGCGGCGACCATTTCTCTGGGATGGCCACCGCCCAAAAAGTCATTCGCGCCGGATACTTCTGGCCCACACTTTTCACCGACTGCATCACTGCGGTCAAGCATTGCCACAACTGCCAACTTTTTGCCCCCAAGGCCCGGACACCTCATGCTCCGCTGCACCCAGTCGTCACCGTTGGTCCCTTTTGTAAGTGGGCCATTGAATTCATGGAGTGTAGACCCCCGTCTGCCAACGGCCACAAGTATATCATTGTCGCCGTTGATTACTTCAACAAATGGGCAGAAGCCATGCCCACCTTCAACTGCACCGCTGATACCGTTGCCCGTTTATTTTTTAACCATGTTATCACTCGATTCGGGGTTCCCAAACAGTTGGTCTCAGACCATGGTTCACACTTTGAAGATTCCGTTTGGCGCGAGTTATCCACCTTCCTCAAGTTTGAAAATCAATTTTCCTCTGCTTACTACCCCCAAGGGAACGGCCAAGTAGAGGCCATTAACAAAATCTTAAAAACCATCCTCCAACGCACTGTTGATCGACATTAGTCCAATTGGCACCACATGCTCTTCCCCGCCTTATGGGCTTACCGTACCTCCACTAAGACCACCACTGGTTTTACCCCGTTTCATTTAGTTCACGGTGTAGAGTCTATCCTCCCCATCGAGTGTCAGATACCTGCCTTACATATCGCCGTTGAGCTTCTCCCCGACACCTCCCCACTTGAGCAATGTCTTCTATCCCTCGAACAAGCTGATGAAGACCGTCGTGCTGCTCTCCAGACCATTGAAGCTGCCAAGAACCGCTCCAAAGCTGGTTATGACAAACACGTACACCCTCGAACTTTCCACGAAGGGGACCTTGTCCTCGCCTATGACCAATCCCATGACAAAATCGGTAAAGGGAAGTTTGAATCCATGTGGCAAGGCCCTTACATCGTGAAGACTTGTCTCGGCAAGGGAGCATACATTTTAGCCGACTCCGAAGGTCACCCTTTGCGCAACCCCCATAATGGGTTGTATCTTAAGCGTTTTTACCCATAAATGAAACTGCGGCCTCATTGGTCCGCATTGTACAGTTTGCTCTCTTTTTTGTTTTTCACCTTTTTTACCGTGATCTTACATTCCTCATTTTTGCATGACCACAGATGGACCATCTTCCACCTTGTTACACTGGCTTTGCTGATGGAGCAAGCCGCTGGTCTCCCAACCTGGCTTCTGCAGCATGGGTCTTATATTCCCCTTCCAACGAGATGATCCACCTTGACAGAATCTGTATAGGCGCTGCTACCAATAACCAGGCGGAGTATGACGCTGTGACCGGTCTCCTCACGACTGCCCTCCAAATGGGCATATGTCACCTTCATGTGTTCCTTGACTCCCAGCTACTTGTCTCCCAGCTCAACAACCTCTACCAGGTACGTGAGCCGACAGTTTGAGTCCATTACATTCACTCATGTCCTGAGAGATCACAATAGTGTCACAGATCAAATCGCAAACAATATCCTAGATTGGCACATCAATCACACCATGTAACACCTCCATCATACATCATCATCCCATAGCATCTCATGAAAATATATAAAAAACCCAAAAAGATTGCATCACATCAACATTTGCATCCATGAACAAAAAACCATAAAACCACATTTATATCCATAGGGGCATCCACGTGCCTAATCATACATACATCATGTTGCATCACATACAATACACAAGGGGCATCCACGTGCCCAACATCCTAGACTACTTGCATCCACGTGCAATACAAACATATCACAACTCATAAAGCGCATCCACGTGCGTACACTATAAACATCATCACAACAGGTGCATCCATGTGCATATATATATATCAAAAAATACATGTTCATAGGCTATACATGTCCTGAATACCCTTGTACTCAGCTATACAAAAAATGTCTATACATCCCTAAAGCCTCATAAAATACATGCCGTAGCTACAAAACTTGGGGGGAGTCCCCTGCACTCCCTAATGAGAATCATACCCTGCATCACTGCCTGCATCAGTTGCCTCTGATTCCTCCCCTCTCTCCTCCTCCGGCAAGTCCTCATCCCCTACGGGCTCCTGTGCCTGTGCCCTGTCCACCAAGATAGCTACCCGGATCGCAATGGATCGAAACTCCCAGGGTGCCCTCATGCAATCCTGAACCACGTCCGGATTGACGTCCCGCCACCCCTCGTCGGTCACCCCCACCAGCAAACGGTCCAGCAACATCCGTACGGACTTAGCATCCCCTCCGCGTCCCGACGACGCACCTCCCCCCGTCCGGGCAGAGCTGGAACAACCACAATCCCCCTCCATGCCACATGCCCTGGTGGAGGCCTCGGGCCCACATCTGCAGATCACCCATGCGTCAGTAACAGTATATCACTAAACTATCATCTATAAAACTTGACATCAATAACATGCAAGCAAAAGCATACATACCGTCGGGTCCCCATGCCTGGCCTGGTGCCCGTGGCGCCTCTGGGTCTCCGGTGTAGTCCATATCCCTATATGGGTAGTCATCCAATGTCAAAGGTATCTGTAGCCACTGCAGGTACAACTCCTGTGTGAAGTATCTACCAACCTCGCCGCCACCACGGCGGTGCATCATCTCTCCCCACCGCACCATCCGCGGCTCCCTCAAACCTCCTGCCCTGATCTGTACCCGCGGCCGCAGGGTGGGTACCCTCTCCATGAAGAACGTACATAGGAAGGACCCATAGCAGAACCCCTTGCCAGATTCCTTCGCCGATGTCAGCTGTCGCTGCACACAGGTGAGGAACATCTGGCCCCACGCATAGTAGACCCCATCCAGTACGCACTCTACCAGCTGCATCTGGCCCCCAGACACCTTCTCCGGTGACTGGGACCCCAATACATGAACCACACATGCCGCCATGGCCTGTACTGATGGCTCTTGTAGGTCTAACACCCGGAGTGCATTCCTATGCACTCTAGCCTCTGGAACACAGTACCGCTCCAGCATGTCCTCCATATCTATATCCGCGGATACTCGCAGCTGCGTATCCACCACCCTACCCAGACAGGGCAACCCCATCAGGAAATATACATCTGTCAGGGTGAGGTCCACCCTCTCACCCTGTACTTTGAAGGCCTGTATGTCTGGCTCCCAGAAACTAATCAGCCTGTTCAGCAGCAACCCTGCCGAACGCATCATCGGTACCTGCACGAACTTCAACAATCCGCACAACCCCAATACCAACCGCACATGACGGTCCCCCTGGATGACCGTCACTATCTCATCCGGGATCTCCCGCTCCCTCGAAAATACCAGCGGCATCCTGTCAAACACGCAAGGAAAACTCATCAGACTCATGTCAAAATAGTAAACCCTACCCCCCCCTGGGAAACCCTAATAGCTCGATCTGAAATCACAGCTGTAGGGCTCCCTGCCGTGATTTTCGACCGCGGCTGTCAGGCCTACAGTCGCGGTCCCAAACCGCGCCTGTAAGAGCTCAACTCGCAGTCGCGCACCGCGTGTCCCTCCTTGGAACACGCAGTACCAGACCGCGTGTCCAACCCCGAAACTCGCGGTCTCCAACCACGTGGTCCACCAAAAAATCTGCGGTCCTTGACCGCGGTTCCAACCCTCTAACCCGCAGTCCACCCCACGTGGACCGTACAAATAACCCCTGGGACCCACTACCCACCCCCCGAACCCAAAAAACATGCAGGTATGAGTTTGACGGAATACCTGTATCTCCCGGATCTGAAATCGACCGATCGGATCGCCCAGAAATGCCACCTCAGCTCTGGTCCACTCTGATCACTAGTCAAAGTCAAATAGTACAAATGACACTTGTCATGTTGGACCCACTCACTATTTATAGTCCGTTGACTTTTTCTTGTTTTGGCCATTCTGAACCCATACGGAGTCCGTTTTTCGAATCGTTTCCACCACTGGAATTAGCACGACGCGACCGTCATGATGGTCACCTTGTTGCATTATTTTTTCCATGTCCCTTTTTGCCCATTTTTTAGACACCACTAGTCACCTCGGTTTGCGTGCCACTTCGGATGCTCTCCGTTTTTAGCATGTTTTATATCACCGGATTGATTTTTTCGAGCTCGTGATGATTCTTGAGATCATTTCTCGCTCTCACTTGGTACAGTTTCAACATTGTGTCCCGAAACCTTGCTGCCTCAATTTGCGAGCCACATCGGCCTCCATCGGATTGTTCCACATGTTTACATGAGCCATCCACTCCTGTCCTACTGTAAATATTTCATTATTTTGCCACCATTCATTCACCCCGCAAGGAGGGCCACCAGTGTTCCCCCCTACCCTCGTTCTTGGTCATCTTCAATGTTCCTTGATTGAACACTTCCTCCTTGCCTGGCCATTCCTTTTGTTCGGTATACTTTTATCCCTTTTTCGGGCTGGACAAGTCCTTTACGAAAAAGGCACTTAGGGAGTTTCTGTTAAGCTCTTTTCTGACTCCTAAAACAATGAAAAGATCGCCAAGCAATCTTGCTTCCTTTCATGCTCGTTAAAGTACCTGAAAGGGCGTCTATCTGGTATAAGTTTAACCCTTTTCCAGACCTGGTAGACTAATTACGAAAAAGGAATACTCTAGTCACACCGGCTAGAAGAGTTCTTCATTGCATCCTTTTATGCTTCTTCGGGCCTTGTAGAGTAACACAAGGAAAAGCAACCCCCTGGAGTCTTCTTATTTGCTTTCAGACTCTCTAAAATTGAAAGCAACCACGAGCATGAACTGTCCTGGGCTCGTATAAATCCACACGACAGTACCATTCCATTACTTCAGAGTCTTCTTATCGCTTTCAGACTCCTTAAAATTGAAAGCAATCACGAGCATGAATTGTCCTGGGCTCGTATAAATCCACATGATAGTACCATTTTATACACACTTCTTCTAGTTCTCTAACCCATCAAGAAGTCCCCCCGTGCCTCCTGGCACTATGATCGATCATCTCGGCAGCACCCCCAATCAGGTCGCCTTTGTTCAGAGTACTTTGTAGTCTCCTACCATTTTATACCAGCTTGAGTCTCCCTCAGCCCAGTCACCATCCTTGATCCATTACAGCTATGATCCCTTTCCCACCATTCAGTTTCATATGCTTCCCGATCATCCCCGTTATCATACTCTGAACAAAGGAAGTTTGAGTCCACCCACTCTACTTGCCCAGTTGTCCCCCCACAGTTTGTCAGTCCTGCCATCAGTACTCTCACACTTCGGTTCTCCACCTCGAGCTCCTGTCAAGGAAACATCATTGCCTTGATAGTTGCAGGTCTCCCTCTGTCGACGACAACCCCTCTATTCCAGAGGATAGGCCCAGAGGTCCCTAAGCCTTGGACTCATCACCATCTGTGGTAAGTGCCTAAGGACCATTCTGAGAGGAGTCATCATTGCCTCTCCGAGTGATTGTTTCTCACATGCTCGACTTCAACACCTTGATCGCATCGTCAAGAATCGCGTAGGGTTATATCCATTCAGTTTTTAGTCGAAGACCCCGGATTTCCCCCGACTCTAGCACCTTGGTGAGTCACTTCGGAACGCCCAGTTCTATGTTCCCGTGGATGTCCGGGCTGCGTTGGCGATTGTATTGGGAAGCCATCCAGTTATATGCTTCCTTGAGTACCCAGTTCCGTTCCAGTTCAGTGTACCATCGAGGTTATGGCTCCCAATCACTATGATCCAGCAGCTCATCAGTTCCTTTGGTACCACACTCAGTAGCACTGTTGTCATTCCAGTGTATCAGTTCTTCAGCTTCGACATGGTCAGCCCAGCAGTATGTCCCCGATTTGGTGTCCCCTATGGACTCTTATGATGTACACAGTGGTTCTCTATGTATCTTACAGGTCCCTCTTTTCGGGCCTCATAGTTCTTTTTATGTATCTTGATACGAGCATGGGTATGCCTGCCTCGTCCATATATTGAGATTCTTCCTCATTCAGTATTTGAGGTCATGTATATGTCAGGTCCCCATTTTTTGGACCCCACTATTATTATTATGTTATATCCTGATACGAGCATGGGAATGCTCGCCTCGTCCATATGATCAGATGATTCCTCATCCATTATTGAGGTTATGTACTTTTAGTTCTTGCAGTTTGTTCGGGATCGTTGTTCCGGGCTTCAGTTTGTTTCTTCTCTTCTTCACACCCCAGGAAAACCTTACATGACTTATGATGTCCATCGGCCATACGATGAGCTCCTACCCTCACACATCAGGGGGCAATCTGTTAACACCCAAAAAGTGTTCACTACCTCATCTACCTCATTTCATGGCTCATTTGTCCATTTTCCTACCATATTTCCCTTAAAAACCCTGAAAATCCCACAAAAAGCCTCCAAAAGGCCTAAAATGCCTCCAAAAGGCCACAAAACCATCAAAAAAGCCTCAAATAGGCTAAAAAAACCCCTTTTTCCTCCAAAAATATCCAAAATTCCTCTAAAAATAGCAAAAACCCTCTAAAAAGGGAATAAAAAATATAAAATAATGAGGAAAAGGAGGAAAAAACCCTATACAGCTGACCTAAACCATATGGTTCCCTAAACCATATGGTTCCCAAAACCATGTTTCCGCCGAGGAAGGAGGAGGGTTGCGGCTATATGAAATAACTCTATTGCAACACTAAATAGGGATCTCAAACATTTGACATGTATTCATAACGCATTATTGGATCGTAACATTCATTATCATAGCAGTAGTAATAGGAAAGCAACATTGCATCAAGGAAACCTAGCATTATTCATGAAGTGCGGCATTGCATTACCACAAACAAACAGAAAGAACCCAGGAATTGCACCAGAACAGTTTCATCTTATCATATTATCACTGCAAAATCTTAGATACAATATATCAGGTCTCGACAATATCTCATAGATGCGCAGAAACAACCCAAACATGTGCTTCTCTTCCCCCAGCTTCGCCTAATACCTACGACTCTTATCTATATATAGGCTTCTGCCATTACAATGCTTGTCCACTTACTAACAACTTCCTAACCAACACTTTGACAAGTGACCCAATATCTAACTAACTTAGTACAAAACCGACCTAAAACCCACATTCTGCGGTATAACTGACTCAACATTACATAATATGTGGTCCAAATGACCCAAAACCCGCATTCTGCGGTATAACTGACCCAAAATGCATAACTAATCTCCCACTCATCGCCATTCACACCATCTTCTCGCCATTCGCGCCATCTTTTGCCTTGTCGCAACATCAGAGATGCTGCAATAGCACTCTACCAAACCGCCTGCCAACATAATCCCTACAACAATTGTCAACCCTAACCTTATGTAACCTCTAAAATAACCCATTTCTACTAAAGCTTATAACCTTCATTGGTATCACCCCTAATTCCATTCACCTAACTAGTATAACAACCATCACCATAACCACTAAACTCCCAACATGTATAACTAATAACCCTTATAAATGATAGTACTAAATTATTTTAACTCACATAACTCCTATAACTTGTAACTCCTTTTACTCCAAATATTTATAGGCATACTACTTTTAACTTTTATACCATTTATAACCACTAACCACTATAAAACACATACTCTATGACCCTATAATACATATAAAACTTATTACCACATACCTTGATAACATCAATCATTTATATCCCTAAATCATGACAACCCTTAACCTCTATAACCCCTACCCTTGTAACACCTAGTCCTTGTTGATTAACTTATATAATCTATAATCCTTACGTACTCTAACCACTACCCTTGATAACTATTAAATGGTAACTACATAACCCTAATTACCTCACTTGTCACCTTTATAATTACCATATAATCATTATCACTTCAACTAGCTCTATAGCCCACAATCACTATACAAGTGATAAACCCCAACGAAATTTAGTTGCTAACCCCTATAATGTTTGATAAAGAGCACTAACATAAGTAAACACTAATAATTATCCTATATAACTATAAATACTTGACTCTTAAACCCTAACACATACATCCACAAAATCATATCCCTTATAGTTTCTACCTCATTTAAACCTAATAAAATTTAAATTCTAACCCCTATAATCTTTAATAACTAGCACTTAACCCATACAAACACTAATAATTAACTTATATAACTATAACCACTTGACCCTTAAACCATGACACATTTATCCACAAAATCCTATCCCATATGACTCCTAACTCATTTGACTCTCGATTGTATAGCCCTTAATATTTGACCTCTAATTCCTATTGGTTGTGGAGCCTGATCTCCAGATTCAGAGATATTATTATTCAGCCGTGTCCGTACCCCAGGTTTGGTTATGATCCCAACACGATCCCCAGGGGGTCCTGGGGGCGTGTGGGCCAGTGGGCCCCCGTCGGGGGTTCAGGGGCAGTGCCCCCAAGAAAGGGGGTTTGGGGGCAAAGCCTTCGAGAAGGGGGTTCAGAGGCAACGCCCCCAAGGAAAATTTTTGGGGTTATTTTCGCCACAAGTTTTCGGGCCCATGGTTTTGGGTAACTAGTGGTATTTTCCCATTGTATTTCCCTTATAAAATAAAGACATTTTAACACGGATAGGGTTGATGTATTAGGTTTTATGCATTGTAAAGATCTCTGAAATCAGAAGAGAGACTGTGAGACAGTGAGAAGAGGAAGTGCAACGGTTGTGCTCCAGGTTGTATTCCTTCACTTTGTTGGACGGAATAATAATAAGGAATGGCAACTTCAGTGTGGATGTAGCCCAAGTTGGGTGAACCATGATATATCTGTGTCTCTCTTGTAATTTGTATGTGTGATTATATTTGCATTTATGTTTATTTTTATTGCTCTGCGATCCTGTTTTTCTAACAATTGGTATCAGAGCCAAAGGTCTATTTGGCAGATAAACCCGTAGGAAGCTAGGGTTTCTGGTTCGAGTGAGAGCAATGGTAGAAGAAGGAAAGTTTAAGGTCGAGAAGTTTAATGGCTAAAACTTTCAGTTATGGAAAATGAAAATGGAGGACTATCTGTACCAGAAGGATCTATTCCTACCATTGGGAGGAAGAGCAAAGCAGCCGGTGGCTATGAAGGACGAAGAATGGGAGGTTCTTGATAGAAAGGCTCTAGGAACAATATGGCTGAGCCTGGCTTCATCGGTGGCTTTCAATATCTCAAAAGAAATGACAACGGAGGGTTTGATGAGCGCATTGGGTAAGCTATATGAAAAACCCTCGGCCTCCAACAAGGTATTTCTAATGAAGCATTTATTTGATATAAAGATGTCTGGAGGTGGATCTATTACTGATCATTTAAATGATTTTAATACGGTTACAAATCAACTAAGTTCTGTAAGTTGGTACTTCGATGATGAGGTTAGAGCTCTTCTATTCTTGTGTTCATTGCCAGAAAGTTGGAATAGCTTGGTCATGGCTGTAAGTAACTCTGTCTTTGGTTCAAACACCTTGAAATTTGATGATGTTATTGGTGTTATTCTTAGTGAGGAAATGCAAAGAAAAAGAACAGGTGAGACATTAGGTAATGCGTTGACCATGGAGAGCAGGGGAAGACAAAAGGAGAGAGGAAAGAGCCAAGGTAATCGTGGCAAGTCTAAAATGGGCAGATCCAAGTCCAGACTAGGAAAGATAGAGTGCTGGAACTATGGAAAGAAAGGGCATCTGAAGAAATACTGTGGATCTCTAAAGAAGAAAGGAGATGCACATAAGAAAACTACCCAGGAAGCAAATGTAGCAGGTGATGTGTTACAAGATGCTTTGATTCTTGCATTAGATAATACTAGTGATTATTGGGTAGTAGATTCAGGGGCTTCATGTCATGCTACACCCCATAGGAAATACTTTCATGATTATGTTCTAGGCGATTTTGGACATGTTTTATTGGGTGATGATGAGCCATATAAAATTGTTGGAATGGGTAAGGTATGGATAAAAGTTAAGAATGGAACTGATTGGCTGTTAAAAGATGTTAGGCATATTCCTTCTATGAAAAGAAATCTGATCTCAACAGGGTAGTTGGGAGATGGCGGCTGTCTATCTACATTTGGAGAAAAGTGGTGGAAGATCATTAAAGGATCAATGGTGATAGCAAAAGGAGACAGGTTAGGTACATTGTATTTATGTCCTCATAATACTAACCATTCTATCTCTTTAGATTCCATAGGAACAGATACAACATTGTGGCATCATAGGATTGGCCACATGAGTGAGAAGGGGATGCAGATTCTCCACTCAAGGAAGTTGCTGCCAGATTTGAAGCAGGTAAGTTTGGAATTCCGTGAGAACTGTGTTTATGGAAAACATAAGAGAGTCAGATTTCTCAGGGTTGGAAAACAAAAGAAGAATGAAAAGTTAGAGCTAGTGCATATAGATGTATGGGGACCGGCTCAGGTACAATCTCTTGGTGGCTCTCATTATTATGTTACATTTATTGATGATGCAACTAGGAAAACTTGGGTTTCTGCATTAGACATAAATCTGATGTGTTTGTTATTTTTAAGAAGTGGAAAGCTTTGGTTTAGAATGAGATAGGAAAAAGGTTGAAGTGTCTCAGATCTAATAATGAAGGTGAGTATTGCGGCAAGGAGTTTGATAGTTATTGTTCATACCATGGGATTCGTAGAGAGAAGATAGTCCCAGGAACACCACAAGAAAATGGTGTGTCAGAAAGGATGAATAGAACGATCATGGAGCGTGCAAGGTGTATGAGACTGCATGCAGGGTTGCCCTTATAGTTTTGGGCAAATGCTGTGAATACTGTTGTTTATTTAATAAACAAAGGACCTTCAAGTGCTTTGGATGGTGGTATTCCAGAGGAGGCATGGACAGATAAAAAGGTAAACTACTCATTTCTGAGAACGTTTGGTTGTGAATCATTTGTCCATATTGATAAAGATAATAGAACAAAGCTTGAAGCTAAATCCAAGAAATGTACCTTTATTGGATACGGGGTTGATGATTTTGGTTATCACTTATGGGATTATGAAAATAACAAAATCATTAGGAGTAGTGATGTGATATTCAATGAAAAGGTCATGTATAAAGATCAGTTGCAGGGAAAGAAACAGGAAAAGGAAAACACAGAGTACATAGTACTTGATGAAATTAAAGAAATTGAAGTTCCCAAGGTGCTAGAAAATCAAGAACAGCAACAAGTACCCGAAACTCCTGCAACTGCAAGAAGATCTACCAGGTTAAGTAGAATCCTTGAATGATACTCTCCTTCAATGTATTATTTATTGATGACTGATGCTAGTGAACCAGAGTGTTATGAAGAAGCAATGCAGGTGGAAATTAGAAAGAAGTGGGAGCAAGGCATGAATGAGGAGATGGACTCATTGGTAGGAAACCAGACTTGGGATTTGGTTTAGTTTCCTACTAGTAAAAGAGCATTGCAGAAAAAATGGATTTACAGGTTGAAGGAAGAAGAAGGAGGCAAGAAGCGGTACAAGGCCAGACTTGTTGTATAGGGGTTTGCACAGAAGACAGGTATAGATTTTGATGAAATATTTTCTCCTATTGTTAAGATGACTTCAATTAGGACTATCTTAAGTCTAGTGGCGGTAGAATATTTGCATCTTGAACAGTTAGATGTAAAAAACAACCTTTCTCCATGGGGATTTGGAGGAAGAGATATATATGCAGCAGCCACAACAGTATGAGGTCAAAGGTAAGGAGAACTTGGTATGTAGGTTGAAAAAGAGTTTGTATGGCTTGAAGCAAGCTCCAAGGTAGTGGCATTTAAAATTTGACAGGTTTATGACAAAACAAGGTTATAGTAGATGTCATTCTGACCACTGTGTTTATTTCAAGAAGCTAGACAATGAAAGATATATTATCTTGTTATTGTATGTGGATGACATGCTTGTTGTAGGGTCTAACATGAAGGATATAAATGTACTCAAAAGGAAGCTAGCTAATTTATTTGCAATGAAGGATTTCGGTGTTGCAAAGCAAATCCTTGGTATGAGAATAACGAGATATAGAAAAAATCGCAAATTGACATTGTCTCAGAGTGAGTACATACAAAAGGTGTTGGAGAGGTTCAGAATGCAGAATGCAAAACCAGTAAGTACACCTTTGGCCAGCCATTTCAGTCTAAGTAAGGAAATGTGTCCCAAGACATAGGAAGAGACAGATTACATGTCCAGGATTCCCTATCAATCAGCATTTGGTAGCTTGATGTATGCCATGGTGTGCACAAGACCAGATATTGCACAAGAAGTGGGAGTTGTGAGAAGATATATGAACAATCCATGTAAAGAACATTGGAAGGCAATATAGTGGATTCTCAGATATTTGAGAGGTACTACCACTCAGGCATTATGTTTTGGAGGTTCAGACACTGTTCTACAGGGATATGTTGATGTGGATATGGCAGGTGATAAGGATAGCAAGAGGAGCACCACAGGGTATGTGTTTACTCTAGGTGGAATAGCAGTAAGTTGGATTTCGAAACTACAGAAGGTTGTTGCACTTTCAACAACGGAAGTAGAGTATGTTGCTGTTACAGAGGCTAGTAAAGAGATGATTTGGTTGCAGAGGTTTATGGAGGAATTGGGTAAGAAGAAGAAGGATATCAGGATGTATGGTGACAGCCAGAGTGTCATTCATCTTGCAAAGAACTCAACATTCCATTCTAGGATTAAACATATACAGCTCAAGTACCATTTCATACGCTCTATTCTGGAAGATGAATTGTTGAAGCTGGAAAAGATATATACTAGCCAGAATCCTATAGACATGTTCACAAAGGTAGTGACCAGAGAGAAATTGAGTTCCTGCTCGGTTTCAGTTGGCCTTCTAGCATGAAGGTGAAGATGAGAAAGTTGTCAAGTCCAAGGTCCAGCAAGTACAACAGCAGTGGAGTTGTTGTGATCAGTCTCCAAGTGGGAGATTGTTGGTTGTGGAACCTGATTTCCATATTCAGAGATATTATTATTCAACTGTGTCCGTACCCCAGTTTTGGTTATGATCCCGGCACTATCCCCAAGGGGTCCGGGGGAAAATTGTTGGGGTTGTTTTCGCCACCAGTTTTTGGGCCCATGGTTTTGGGTAACCCGTGGTATTTTCTCATTGTATTTCCCTTATAAAATAAATACATTTTAACACAGCTAGGGTTGATGTATTGGGTTTTATGCATTGTAAAGATCTATGAGATCAGAAGATAAACTGTGAGACAGTGAGAAGAGGAAGTGCAGCGGTTGTGCTGCAGGTTGTATCCCTTGACTTTGCTGGACGGAATAATAATAAGGACTAGCAACTCAGTGTGGATATAGCCCAAGTTGGGTGAACCACAATATATTTGTGTCTCTCTTGTAATGTGTATGTGTGATTATATTTTCATTTCTTTTTATTGTTATCGCTCTGCAATCTTATTTTTCTAACAATTCCTACAACTCCTATCTCTTAACCAATAATTCTAATAATCTCTACCGATTAACCCCTTACAACTGTCTTTCATAACACATCTATTAATCCCTATAATAATAACCCCCATGACTACTAACACCTATAACCTTTAATCTTTATAATGCATAAAGATCACTAACTCTTAAATTCTATATCCTCTAAAACTTATTAACCTATTTATCATCTTGATTACTATTAGAACCCTTATAAGCCTATAACCCTTGATACTTATAACCATTGTGACACTTACCCCACTAAACATTAATTTATAACACTTATAAACCATAACACCTAAGCCATATAACCTAACATGTTTAATCCCTAAGACATGACCTTTAACTCATAACACATTTATCCCCAATCTCCTAACCCTTATAACACCTATCTACTCTATAAGAAACAATCCTTGTTTCTACTATTTAATTGGAAGAATATTTTTGCAATGTATAAGAATATATTGAATCATTAATAATTAATAGAATGGTGATTACAATGATCCTCATGATGATATACTTATCTGCATTGACTGGTCACGAGGTGAAGGGATATGGACCCTTTGACTTTTCATTATCCTACATTATTATTATTATTATTATTATTATTATTACATTTGTTACATTGCCTCCGTCTCAATAAATTATTTGTCCTCAAAGCATGAAAAATAGGATTCTCTATGGATACACATGTTATCTTGGCAACATCATCTTTGTAGTTATTTGGTTGTAGGGTCTTGAGCTAGTTCTTGATTTGAGTGCTAGCAAGGCTCTTTTTTAGGATGTGCATCATAGCTTGAAGACTTTGGCCTTTTTTTTGAAAGTGAACCTTTGATGCTTCTTGGGTTGCAATTTCACAATCAAGGTTTCAAGTGGAGTTGTAAGCTTGCTTTCCCTTTTTAATGGAACCCATATCTTATTAGCTTTCTTGAGATGAGGTGGAATATAATTTATAGGTGGTTCTTGTGGTGTTCCTTTCAAGAAATAATTGTATTTTAGATTCATAATTCTCAGTCCCATTCAATAATGTGCATGAGATTGATGCTAGTGATACTTTTGGTAGTGCTTCGTCACAATAGTAATTTGAGTTATATGCTATCATGATTTCCTTTTCTGGGGTCAGGAAGTTCATATTTATTGGAGGAATTTTGTAAGTTTCATTTTTTTCGTTGTCTCTTCTCAAATTTGAAATTGTCAAACAATCATTTCTCTATGCTTATTAATTATCATTGACGCTTTTTCCGTGTTGAATTTTGACTCACATAGATGACCCATAATCCATTTCCTATTGTATTCACAACAAATATATCCCTTCTTTATTAAGTTTTTTCATCATCTATGAGAATATTCAATAAAATTCTTAGTAATGTTTATCATATCTTCATTTAATTTGTCAATTTTATACCCTAATTAATTATAACTATAACCTTCTTGATGGCTTCTAGAAGGGCCCACTAAATATCTTAACTTTATATAAGTTATGAAATATTTCTTTTGAAAAAAACTAATATTTTTTTATAACCTTTCAAAGTAAAATAATAAATAAGAAGAGATGAATTTTCTTAAGGTACATGAGTGTATAGATAAGTCACGCAAAAATTAAATAAGTATGTGTATGTATGTACATACACAAAAATGGATAAAAGAATAGAAAATGATGTGGTTGTGAATGCTTGTACAAATTCTGTGTACAATCAAGAATTTTTGCAAGTTGTATGGGTGACTCATATGATGGTGGAATTGTATGGTGGCTAGAGATTTGAAGACATATCAAAATTGTACATACCACTTATGGAAATTAAATTGGAAACTGAACCAATTTGTATGGTAGTACGATGGTGTTAGTTACTCTTCTGGGTTGACCCAGGTTTGGCAAAGTTATATTGTAGACCCAACAAAATCCCCTTCACTAGCCGTTTTGGCATCAACCTGCAAACAGGCTAAAGTCTCACCTGAAGCGAAGATGGGTGGTTACAGAATTAGGTTTTTTTAACAGTGGTGATGCGTAGATGAGTTATGCACGCTTGTAATGTACTCCTTTCTTAACATCTACTTAACATATCAATACCAACATGTAACTGCGCACTTTGCAGTTATCAACAACCTACAGACTTCGCTAAATCACAGTTATTCTTACCCTTATAACTACACATTTCTCATACTTAACATGACTTCAGAACATTCATGCTTATGTGTTCCACTTACTTAACATAACATTCTCATTCACATACATATGAAAGCAAATACATAATAATAATAATCATTACATGAACACAAAGCATATCATAGATTCACACACATAACACAGGGATTTACATGGTTCACCCCCCAGATGGGAGCTACGTCCATGGGAATTGTTCTTATATTACTTAGAAGGGGTAACAGTTCCAGTCTGCGCACTCAGCTACAGACTCTTCTCTACAATAGACCCCGTGCACTTAGCTGCAGAGTATTTTCCTCTAAGACTCAGTCTAGATCTAACAATATCTAATCATATCTAACAAAATTCTAACCCTTCTTTATACAAAATTTCCCCTTATATAGATGTGACCCAAGGTCACATATTGCAATAACTATGGGCCAACCCCCATAGTACCCTTAAACCCAAAATAGCATGGTTCTCATATTGACCACGCTTTGCTTTAACTTCGTTGTAAGTCTGTTGTCCTTTTGCGCCGCTCCTTCTGAATCTGACGTTTCTTCTGAAATTTGCAGATCTGAATGCACGGATCTGACTCTATAGTGGAATTTCCTTTGCACCATTCATCTGTTTTACTCTCTTCTCCTATAGCTGTCAGTTCATCGCTTCATTCTTAACCGCTTCAACTACCTATGGTCGTCCTTAGTACTTCATCTTTACTAAGGGGACAGGTCGTTTACTATCAACATCGATTCACTCCATACCATCCTCCTGGGAATTATAGAGTTGCTTCTCTATAATGTCCCTTTTATGAATTTTATTAAAATGGTGAAATTTTCAACTTTTTCCACTAGTTCGACCTTTGACTAGTATTGGTTTCTTGACCTCCAAATGACTCCAAATGCTCTCAAATTGTTACAGAAGGTGTATGGATGATATTAGGACATGAATATGAGGTTTATGGATTCTTTAAATTCTTCAAAAGGCTTCTTCAACTCTCATTTAAGTTCTGTCCAAAGTAGGGAGTTTGACTAGCAATTTGGGGTTCAAATCCCCCTTGGGTAAATGCTAGAAATGGATCTCCAAATGATATGGTACCCTCTCTAATTTCTGAACAGAGACACGGGAAATCTAGGGAAAATAAATATAGGTTCATATACATCTCCATTCAATTTATTAAGTCTTCTACACTCCAATCAGGTACAAAAAGACTAGTTTCGACCTTGGGGGAAATGATAGGCAATCTTCTCCAAATGCTATGAAACTAAACCAAATGAATCCAAACGATTATGCACTAAACATGAAACTTGTATAAAACATTATAAAAATTCCATACATCATAAATTTATCATTGGTTCACTTGTACATTCGAATTTATCAACATTTCATTGGCATACATCAACATAGTGGGGAAAAACCACCATTTGCTCATTAATGATCAGATTTACATCAGTCCACTTGGATTCTCGACTTGTTACAATTATGAAAATGAAGAAAAGAGAATTCACATTATATGACAAAATAAATGGGGCATTAGAAGCTCCCCCAAAGAGAACAACAACTCACCAAATGTGCCTCTCCTCAAGGATCATGAATATGCCAAGAAAACTGGAAATGGTTGAAGGAATGAGATGAAATAGAAGAGACCACGAACTACCCTATATATTAAACTTGAAACATAAGACTCCATTTAATATCCCATTAAAGGTATGAATGGAATTTCCCACTACCAACTAGGATGGGAATCCTTCACCCTCGAAATTGGCTAAGGAAAGTAGAGAAGCACTCCACTAGCTTTCTTCACAAATGCAAATTCTGAAAATGATCAAAATACTCTCTCTTACTTCATACTTGTATTTTATAAACATATTTAGTCTTCTAAGGTTACAATTCCATCCATAGACTCCAAGCCAATTCAAATTTGGGAGTGATTCAATTTTTGCCACATGTCTTCCACTTCATAGCCTTCCACCTTCCACCAATTCGAGTAGGAATTTTCTTGGCCTTGTCTAACTCCCATGTGCTCTCACTTAGATGCTATTTTTAGGTCTAAAATTTCATATTGGTAAGATGTCAGTCATCAAGTCTACAATTTTTCATAGGTGTCATAGCATCCTCATCATTGTTGTCATAGATGTTAGGGAATCTAGCCCAAGTGTCCAAGAACCTCTCATTTGACTCTTCCTCTTCCATGTGAGTTACACTTCCATCCCAATTCAACCTATGATGCATATTTCCAAGTGTATGAGCCTCTCAAATCATCCCAATAACATCAGGCTTCCCAAGGATTCAAAATTACAAGAGGAGGATGCCATGTGGCACATAAATTCTAGCTTGTGTGGGTCCCACATCCTCCATGTATCTTCATGATCAATTGCCACTTTAATTTTCCCTTGTATTTATTTATTGATTTGGATCCTTTATTAAATATTAATTCCATTATAATGTCTAAACATCATTTATTAGCTCCCTTATTGAAAATCCCAATGTCTCCATCCAACCTAGGGAACTAGTAGGATTGATGGAATTTTCCTGTCATGAATTTATTAGGATGGGTATATTACATTCTCCCAAAATTGGTCAATGTTAGGACTCGCATAACTGTACCTTTGTCATCAAAACTTCCTACACCTGGGCTAGGACCAACAAGCCCCTAACACTTACTTGTGGCTCATCCCCGAGCCACTTACATGTTGATGTATTTGTAACTTCAGAAGATATTCTTCTATGTATTACACTTGTACTTTATTGTATTCATGATGGAGATGTATTATTCCTCCAATCAGAAGTGTCGTCATTTGTATTTGTAAGTGTCACAAGTATTATTTGATGGGTTATTAGACCAGCTTGGTGGGGTCAGCCCTACATGTGTCATGTGGATGGGTTATTAGGATTCCTTAGGAAGTCGTCCCAGTTAGGGATAAAGGAAGGTTAAGTTGTATAAATAGAGAGTGTGTCTCTCTCTATTTGCTCATTCACTCACTCATCCAACTCGCATAGTTAAGAGAGAGAGGTGCACACAAGTGGAGGAGGAGTAGGTGCTGGAGACATATATCTTTTGGGGGTTGATCTTTGTGATCTTTGTATTGGGGCTTATTCTATCTCTGAGGAAGTTGCGGGGTTTTTCACCTTCTTTTTTTCCCCGGTGAAATGCTTTGTGTCCATTGTTTCTTGTGATTGTTATGTTGTGCATGTTATTCTCTTAGTGATCCTAGATAGTACTGAATGAAATTATTGGAAACTTAACATGACATCAGAGCTGCCCTAAGAAGAAGACATTGTATAGTTGCAGAAGCTAGGGCTTCTTGATTTTTGGGTTTTCTCTCCACAGTTCACCAAAGGCAAGAGGAGGCTAGGCTAGAGAAGGGTTTTGCATAGAAAAACCTAGTCATCTTGAAACTTTCGCTATAACTTCATTTCTGAGAAGTTTCAGGATCTGAAACTTTTACAGGACGAATATAACATCTCTGTGTACCTTGTGTCCGAAGAAAAACATCTGATTCGCTGCAATTTTTTATTTATGATCCGTACAAATTAGGGTTTATGCCTCTTCCAGATCTTAGTCATAAACAGGTGACCTAGGGAAAAAGGTCATAAATTGGGATAGGAAGCTCCAAATGAAATTTTGTAAAATGGGTCAGTAAGAGAACAGACTGTAGTTTCATAGGTCTAGGTTTCAAAGGTAGAAGTTGAACCAGTGACATGAGGAACTCCGTACAAGTTCTCTGTCCTGTTTCATCCCATAAACATGTCACATTACGACAATTGGCATAAATCTCTCTTGGAGAATCCAATTGACATCAAACCTATGGGGTTGGAAATATAATAGGACAGGATACCACAGGCCAAAGTTTCAGACCCTGAGGATCCGAAAAATCTGAGTTACACCAGAAACATTACAGTCAATTCTGGAAGGTCAAATTTTGGAATCTCCACACCAGCTTGCTCATCCATTTCTCGGCATTTAAGTGGTAAGACTTAAATATTTTATCTCCATTTGAGTTTCTCATTAATATGTCTCACCACACCAATCTTAAGGATAAGCTTGAAGGGGCTGATAATTTTCGAGCATGGAAGTATAGGATTGGGTTAATCCTATAAGAGAATGAATTGGACACCTACATAAAAGATGAGGTTCCAGTTCCAGAGGGAGATGAGGCTAAGGCCTTACACAAGAAGAACTTGGTCAAGGCCAAGAGAATCATTGTTGATTCTATCAAAGACCATCTCATACCCCATGTGTCTTCTGTAAAGACACCTAAGGAGATGTTTGAATCCTTGACCAAGTTGTTTGAAGGAAAGAATATAAATCGGAAGATGACTCTATGGAACCAATTGAAAGCGGTAAAGATCTAGAATGGAGAGACCATTCAATCCTATTTTACTAAGGTCTCTCAAATCAAAGAACAACTTGAAGCTGTGGATGAAGTAGTGGAGAATGGAGAAATTGTGATGAACACATTGAATGGCCTACCTAGGTCACGGGACTCCTTCATCCAAGCTATTTGTGTAAGAAAGAAATTGATCTCTTTCAGTAGACTATGGGAGGAATGTTCACAAGAAGAAGCTAGGCTTGTGGCCCGAGAAGAAAAGATGGGAAATGAATACCAAGCCCTCACTACTCACACCAAGAGAAGTAAGTTCAAGAGGGAGAAACCTCATAACAAAAAATCCTCTCACCATCACCAAAGGGAGAACATTAAGAAAGATATCCCTCATGGTAGATGCTTCACATGTAATGAGAAGGAACACTTTGCCTGAGATTGTCCCAGGAATAGAAAGGACTTCAATAACAATAAGAAGAACAACAACAAGAAAAGACATCATGCTCACACTACAGAGGATGATGAACCTCCTAGGAAGAAGACTAGAGAAGAAAGTGAAGACTCTTCAAGTGATAAAGAATATGTTCTAATTTCTTCTCTCACAGGTACTGTTACACATGGGTGTAAGGATTGGCTTATTGATAGTGGGGAATCCAAACATATGACGAGATTTAAAGAATATTTTATGGACCTATCTGAACATGAGTCACATCACAAGGTGAAACTTGGGGATGACTATCAATACCCTATAAAAGGAAGTGGTGAAGCCTCCTACAAGCCAGACTCTGGGAAGTCTTTAAAGATGCAATATGTTCTATATGTACCTGGACTCAAGAAGAATCTTCACTCCATATCATCTTTGGATGCAAAAGGGATTAGAATTGCATTTGTGGATGGCCAAGTACTTATGTGTCCAAAAGGTAAAACCATAGATGATGCAGTAGTGATTGGATAGCAAGAGGGAGGATTGTACAATTTACTAGGGATAACCTGAACATGCCATGGTACATGAATCCATGGATCCAAGTGAGCTTTGGCATAGGAGGATTTCACATGTGAACTATAGAGCACTACCAATTGCAAGCAAAGCAGTAGAAGGTCTTCCTGGAATCCAGTCAAAACATGAAGGTGTTTGCAAAGGATGTGCAAAAGGAAAGAACACAAATAAGGCATTTCCAAGCAGTGAAAGCAAGGAAAAAGGAATCTTGGAAATTATCCACTTTGATCTATGCAGTCCAATTTCATCCAGTTCTCTGAGTGGGTATGTATATTATGTTTATTTCATTGATGATTTCTCTAGGAAGACTTGGGGTTTATTTCCTGAAGAATGAAGATGAAGTGTTTGATAAGTTCAAGGAATTCAAAGCCTTGATAGAAAACCAAACTGACAAGAAGATCAATATATTTAGATCCGACAATGGTGGAGAGTTCACTTCAAGAGAATTCAAGAAGTTATGCAGTGATTCGGGGATTAAGAGGGAGTTGACCACTCCTTACAATCCACAACAGAATGGGGTTGCAGAAAGGAAGAATAGAACAATCATGGAAGGAGCACGGTCAATTCTTCATGACCAAGATATACCTATGCACCTATGGGCTTAAGCAACAAGGACAACTGTATATGTACATAATAGATCACCACACAGGATACTTGACAACAAGACTCCAGTAGTTCCTGCAAGGAAGCAAAGATTGAGAGGGAGTCCACCCAACAACCAAACAAAGATAAGTATTTGAATTTCCTGTATATATGATTACTTAAATGATGTTGTTTAGTAACATACATACTTATGCTCCTAGATTTAGGATGTATATTATGCATTTTAGAAGAGTTGCATTAATGAACAAGATACTACTAATATGCAAGTAATGGGTAAGTGGCCTATGGTACTGTACAACATTCCATTTCTACTTATCTAGAATGAAACCTCTTTGCTGACATGTTGGAGTTGTGCACACTCTTAAACAATGTTCTGGTAGAGATGGAAGGCATCTAGAAAGTTACGGGATATGGATAAATGTTGTATTGAAGCATTGGATAAAATAATTGCATGACTGTATGACTTATGTCCTTATGTTTAAAATTTTGTTCTGAAAACTATGAGAAGTTTCTAATAATGCAATTGAATTTGAATTGTAGGAAAGATCGTGTACAATCACCTACAAAAGAAGGACAACGACATTTGTTCCAGAAAACTACCTATTGAAGATATTGAAGAATCTGAAGTTCCCAAGATTAGGGATGCAGTAATAGAAGGATGCCATGATCGAGGAATACCAGTCGATCATGAAGAATGGTGTTTGGGATGTGGTCCCAAGACCATAAGGGAAGTCTGT
This sequence comes from Larix kaempferi, assembly GCA_027924585.1. Taxonomy (NCBI): domain Eukaryota; kingdom Viridiplantae; phylum Streptophyta; class Pinopsida; order Pinales; family Pinaceae; genus Larix; species Larix kaempferi. The sequence continues at coordinate 14,645,886 of BSBM01000162.1, forward strand.
TGTGACTTCCAAATGGATCTACAAGATCAAGAATGCTGCATATGGTAGCATAGAGAAATACAAGGCAAGGTCTGTGGCTCGTGGATTATCCCAGAAAGAAGGGATAGATTATGAAGAGACTTTTGCACCTGTAGTCAGATACACTTCCATCAGAACAGTACTTGCCCTGGTTACAGTGATGAAGTGGAAGATACACCAGATGGATGTCAAGACAACTTTCTTGAATGGTGTAGTCGAAGAGGAAGTGTATGTGGAGAAGCCACTCAGTTTTGAGACACATGACATGGAGTCATATGTGTGCGGATTGAAGAAATCCTTGTATGGATTGAAGCAAGCACCCAATACATGGTATAGTAGGATAGACAGCTTCCTATCCAGTTTGGGCTTTACCAAGAGTAAAACAGATTCCAACCTTTACTACAAGGTCGAGGAAGGAAATCCAGTGATACTCCTACTGTATGTGGATGACTTGTTTGTGACAGGCGAGAATAGGTTGATTGCCGACACAAAGAGGAAGCTTGCTGTCGAGTTCGATATGAAGGACTTGGGTATGATGCATTACTTTCTAGGTATGGAGGTGTGGCAGAGTATAGATGGAATCTTCCTTGGACAAGGGAAGTATGCAGTAGAGATCCTGAAGCGGTTCGGGATGATGGACTACAAGGCCATGGCCACACCTATGGAATCGAACCTGAATCTATTGAGTGATGCTTCATTAGAGTCGGTTGATGCCATGATGTATCGTCAGATGACTGGGTCCTTGATGTACCTGACGAACATGAGACCAGATATTTGCTTTGCAGTGAACACCTTGAGCCAGTTCCTGATGGATCCTAGACATGTTCACCTGATTGCTATAAAGCATATTCTGAGGTACCTGAAGGGTACGATTGATTATGGGATCAAGTATGATGCAAATAAAAAGTTTAACATGGAGGGTTATGATGATTCAGATTGGGCAGGTAGTGTTGTAGACAGGAAGAGCACTTCAGGGTGCTGCTTTAGTATGGGATCAGGTGTGATCTCTTGGTTTAGCAGGAAGCAATCATGTGTAGCACTAAGTATAGCCGAAGCAGAGTATGTTGCAGCTTTTTCAGCTAGTTGTGAGGCAGTATGGATAAGCAAGCTACTATATGATTTGTTTAATCTCCAGTTGGATGCTACCTGTATCTTCTGTGACAACCATAGTTGTGTGAAGTTGTTTGAGAACCTGGTGTTCCATGATAGGTCAAAGCACATTGAGATCAAATATCACTATATCAGGGATATGGTGCAGAGAGGAGCAGTGAAGCTCCAATATGTTGCGAAAGATGAGCAGATTGCAGATGTGTTGACCAAACCACTATCTAGAGTGAATTTCGAGTACTTTAGAGAGAGGCTTGGTGTTCTTTAGATAGAAGATACTTCGAGGAGGAAGTGATGGGACACATTTGCAGGAGCCATTCCAAGCATGGTGGTAGGAGGATCTTTCCTATGGATGTGGATGTAAGTGTTGTGTGTTGAGCATTAGGATGATGCTCCAGATGATGATCAGGATGATCATGTGTGATGAGCATCAGGACAATGCTCCAGATGACGATGATCAGGATGATCATGTGATGATGATGTGCATCAGGATGATGCACTGTATGATGATGATCAGTATGATCATGAGCATCAAGATGATGCTCCGTGCGAGGATGATCAGGAGGATCATGAGTATCAGGATGATACTTCGTGCTTGTGGACAGGTTGCGCGATAAGCATATAATAGCGCCCTGAGAGATTTGTAGATACTCTTGCTAGGTTTTTCCTATGGCATATAATAGTTCCCTTGCAGATATGTCAAATTCTCTTTCGTGGTTTTGCTTAGAGGGACATATAATAGCGCCCTGGGAGGTTTGCAGATACTCTTGCTAGGTTTTACCTATGGCATATAATAGCTCCCTGGGAGATCTGGCAAATTCTCTTTCGAGGTTTTGTCCATAGCATGTAATTTCACCTTGGGAGATCTTGCATGTTGTTTTGGGCATGTAATCAGTCCTGGGATGGTCTTGCTAGGTTTTTATTGGAAGCATATAATAGCTCCCTAGGAGATCTTGCAGGTTGTGTTGGGCACGTAATCAGTCCTGGGATGCTCTTGCTAGGTTTTGCTTGCATGGTCGCATATAATAGCTCCTTGGGAGATCTTGCAGGTTTTGATGGGCACGTAATCAGTCCTGGGATGCTCTTGCTAGGTTTTGCGAGGTCACATGTAATAGCTCCCTGGGAGATCCTATAGGTTGAGCAGTAAGCTCGTAATCAGTCCTGGGATGCTCTTGCTAAGTTTTGTTGACGCACGTATTCAGGCCTGATATTCCACCGGATGGCCGCTCGCAAAGATGATGAAGACCTATAGGAGGCTAGGCCTACATCCAACATGAAAAAGGGAGAGCTCTGTATAACTTCCTATGACAAGAAGAATTGAGAGATAGCCCAGTGATTGAGATGACGAGTACAACAGCAGTGACGATGATGCTCCGTGATCCAGTGACGATGATCTAGATCCAGAATTGAAGACTTGTGGTGATATGTATTGATTACCTGTGTCTAGAGAATACCTTCCTAGTTAAGAGGGAGTGTTGATGTATTTGTAACTTCAGAATATATTCTTCTATGTATTCCACTTGTACTTTATTGTATTCATGATGGAGATGTATTATTCCTCCAATCAGAAGTGTCGTCATTTGTATTTGTAAGTGTCGCAAGTATTATTTGATGGGTTATTAGACCACCTTGGTGGGGTCGGCCCTGCATGTGTCATGTGGATGGGTTATTAGGCTTCCTTAGGAATTCGACCCAGTTAGGGATAAAGGTAGGTTAAGTTGTTGTATAAATAGAGAGTGTGTCTCTCTCTATTTGCTCATTCACTCACTCATCCAACTCACATAGTTGAGAGAGAGAGGTGTGCACAAGTGGAGGAGGAGTACCTGCTAGAGACATCTATCTTTTGGGGATTGATCTTTGTGATCTTTGTATTGGGGCTTATTCTATCTCTGAGGAAGTTGCGGGGTTTTTCACCTTCTTGGTTTTCCCTGGTGAAATGCTTTGTGTCCATTGTTTCTTGTGATTGTTATGTTGTGCATGTTATTCTCTTAGTGATCCTAGATAATATTGAATGAAATTATCGAAAACTTAACATTACAGCGGGCTTTGTCGACTGCACATCGCTTGAGATGTTTTTCTTCGCAGCAAAGTCCCGAAAATTTGCACTTAACTTCGAAACTGCTTCCTTAGTCTCTTGCTCAAATTATTTAATCGTTTCGAGCATCATCACCAATATGGGTTCTAGTAGTTGATATTTCATCATCCGGAGTTCTTGCAGTTTCTCCTCGATTTCTTCAGAAAGTGCCAGTGCTTCTTCTTGCATCGGCTGTAACTTTGGCAAAGTTTCAACTTCCTTCATCCTTAGTGCTTTCAGTTCCTTCTGTAGCTCTTTCGTTTCTGCGAACTTATGGATCCTTTGCCTTGGTGGAAAATCCTTCATGGTTGTGTTCAGAGAGTCAAGGTCCTTCTTCCTGTTTTGAACTTCATCCCGAATTTTCTATAATTCAGGATCCTCTTGTAGTATAGCCCAAACCTTGGTGACTTCTTTGAGCAAGTCTTGACACCTCGCAACTTCTGTAGATATTTTTTCTGTTGATGTATTCAATTATTCATCCCTTGCTTCTTTCACATCTAGTGGAGTGACAGGTTGTTGCCAAGACTCTAAGTCATCAATATTCTCTGATTCTTTCCAAATTGAACTGCCTTTTCCTTGAACTACACATACCCTTCATAGTCCCCTAGCGGAAGAAGAAATCCCATCCTCTTCATCGCTCTCCTTTACAGGTGTCTTTAAATTCAATTTAAACAAGTTCAATGCCAAGATTACTACTAGTTCATTATTAAGGGGCCTTAGTTGATGACATATTACAAGACTGGCAGATCAATGTAGTCTTTGACTTCACAATACTCTACCTTGCAAAGACTTCTTTCTTTGTATCAATTTGCAACATCATATCCAGAAATGTTACTAGCAAATCAAATGAAGAATAAGATCATTTTCAAGCAACTAAATGATTTTCATGCCCTGAATGGATAACACAATAAATTTTGTGTAAAATAATTCACAGCCATCAACAATAGACCTGGCTTGGAAAAATGGCTAAAAAGTGGGTGAATTAAAGTAGACAAAAAAATAACCAAAATATGCTCCCTGGAAACAGAAAAGGGATATTAGCAACAAATCAAACTACTCCATAGATGGCTAAACTACTCCCAGACAACTTTCCAAACCAAAAACGAAAAACTTTAAATAGAGGCAAGATGGCCACAAGGAAAGAGAGATGAACTTCCTTGACTCAAATTTGCAAATTGTTGAAGAGCATTGCTGAGGTCAACACCCTTTGATTAGCATTTGAGCGCTACGACTGTACCTTTCTAGCTCTCTTCCATGTATTCCTATTTTAGTATTTACCAATCCCTGATCTAAAACACAGCTAGTACGAAGGTAGATTGTTGGTGTAGAGGTGGGTATTTCATATGAGTAGCGATTCAAATTAGATGACGGGTAATGCCACAAGTTGTCCCATAGTGGAAGAGATAGAGTATTGGGCATGGATTTTATTACCTTCAAGACTTACTAATTTACCTGATCTGGAATGATGTCTTTGTTATTGCTATGAGTTTCTTGAGTCAAACATTACTGAATATATGATAAATTACAAGAACAATAACATTGAGAAAGAATAATAGAGAATGCAACGTAATAGGTTATATTTTCATTATGAACGATCTAAAGATTACACCTTTAAAACATAACGGACTCATCTCCCAAAAGGTATGTGTGTTCCTAAATTACTAACTACGTAATTACTGGATTTAAACCTAAGTTACATTTTCACCTCTAGTTTGAATTTGAATTGACTTTATTTCATAAAGTTCACATTAGTCATTATATTGTTTCTCTCCCCCTTATGACTAACTTGTTGACTTTTTACATCAATGTTATCTCTAAAATTTACAAGCTTGTATTTGAATAATGGTTTTATGAATATATTATCCAGTTAAGAAAGGCAAACCAAACTCTTCACTAACCAGGGGGTTGCTCCAGTCTGTTTCATTCTCCTTCTAACTTGTTAAATTCACGTGTCTTCAAAGTTTCTTCCTGAAGTTGATATTTCACCATTTGTTAATCCAGTCCAGTGTGAATCTGTTAATCCTGCCAAGTTGAAGTCATCATTCCCATCAGATTGTTGGTCCTTGTTCTTTTGCAATGGATAATTAACAACCACATTCATTGGAGCAGAATCTTTTGTTTATTTTTTGGTGCAATTTGTGCTGACCTCCTTGGCACTGAAGGTCCTTCTTCTTTTTTCTCTTGTTGCTGTTCTTATTTCCCACATGTTGTTGTGCTGGTCCTTCTTCCTCTTCTTCATGTTTCTCTTCTTGTTGCAGTTTTGATCCTTCTTCCTCTCTTCCTATTTCTCTTTTTGCTGCAATTTCGATCTTTCTTCCTTTTCATTCGGTTGCTCTTCTAGTTGTTGTTTTGATCTTTCTTCCTTTTTTTGCTCCTTCTCTTATTGTTGCAGATATGGTCCTTTCCTCCTCTTGTAGGGAATAATTGGCTTCCTGGTTTCAACCTTTGAAGATGCAAGTGGAAGTTCCATGTTGTCTTTAATTCCTTTTTCTTTTTTCTCAATTGCTCAACCAAGTTCTTGAGTTGGAAACTTGGAATCAATTAACACAAATCATTTTGAATGAGATCCAACAATCGTTGTGTTCTCAATTTTGATTCCTTTTTAAACTGATCGTGGTGTTGCTTATTTGCAAGGAAAGCTTCACAAATTGCACTATACCACGGACATTTTGGGAGTCCCTTACCCATTTGCTTTTGATGTAATAGTTTAAGATAGGAAAACTTATTATGCTCATTCTTATCATTCCAAATTATATTAGATACAGTTTGGTCTATTGTCACCATGACTTCTTGGATGAGGGGATGACATCCAAGATACACAAACCACCAATTTCCACTCCTCTTGCCACAATTTCATCGTTAGTCTCGTTTCAAATTTCACAATTTTTGTCATCAAAGGTAACTAAAATTGTTTAGTAATTTATGGAACCTAAATCAAATTCTTTTGGTCTCTAGAGGCATACCACACGTTTTTGGTACTCAAAATCTGGTTATATGTTATTCTCAACGTAATGCTATGCTTTCCCTTTGCTTCGTAAGTAGCTTCAAAAGCAATTGACACTATATATCCATCATCAAAATCATCCTCAATGGTCACCAACTATTTGCACCCATCATATTTTTGGTTGTGCTTGATCTAACCGCCAAGCATTATTGATGTGAGATGTACTTATGTTTTTAGCAACAAATAAATACTCTTTTTCTTCCTGAGTGTTTGATTGCTCATTAACAAAGCTAAAATTTTGAGGTTTATGCTTTGGAGCACCTTTCTTTTGACCCTTATAATTTGGACTTTGAGGATTGTGCCAACAATCCTTATTAAAACTCTCAAATTTTCCGCAAAAAAACAACCTTTTAAAATCTAAATTAGAGATACATTTATGTCAACTGTATGGTTTCTTTGGATTCGAACTTTTCTTGTTGTTCCCCTTGACCATAAAAGCTCTGTCAGATGTGCTTTTATTTTTCCACGAGTCCAACTCTTCTTGCAATAATAATCCAAACAACTCTTCAAGTGTAATTGTCCATCATTCTTTGTTAATTTCAAGGAGATTTTAAAGAGATTATATGAAGATGATAAGGTTCTTAATGTAAGAGTTACCAAATCCAATGATAATAATAATCATCTAATTTTAAAGTTCACGGGCTAGCCAGACATCATATTAATCTATGAGACCCCTTTGCTTGTGGAACAAGGGATACCCTGGTAACGCAAGGAGCTCAACAAATCAAAAGTAGTTTGGCCAAGGAAGATAAGATTGTGGTTACAAATGCAGATGACAAGGTAGGAGAGGTGGTTGATATAATGAGGGCCTCCATGCTAGATAGACATCCACGTTTCCAATTAATGCCATGATGCCAATGCAAGCATGAGAATAAAAGTGAGTAAAAGGAAAGATAAAGAAAACATAAGAGAACCTACTATGCTGCCAGAAAAGACAAAAGATGAAGAGAAGAGTTGTAGTTGGGGAAGTTGAACAATTGGGGCTGCTTGGCCTTCCAATTAAACCCAAAGAGCACATTTTCTTATAAACAAAGGCAGGTCAATATAGAAGGGGTTCTTTCATTGTGATTGTGAAGGGAATGTTGTAACAAATCGTTGATAAATTAATGTAAATGCTCTAGAGAGTATTACTGAGATGCATGCCTATAAAACAAAAATAGTGTGTGTTGTCGCCTAGATTGCACACCTGGGGGAAGTGCAACAGAAATATTTCGAAGCTGATTGGTGTGGCCTTGGGGGCAAGCAAAGATTCAAGTGTTGTCATATGATCCCAACTCCTCCATTTAGGCAAACTCCTAATGAAGCCAAGAGGGGTAGACCCTAAAAAAAAGAGTTTCTAAAGCTCTTTAAAGTTTAAGTTAAAATGGTTGGAATGGATGTTTTTTAGGAGTTGTTTTTTAAATGATGAAAAGATTTAAACCAAGTATTGTTCACAATTATACATCCACAACATAAAATTGAAATACAACAACAGTTTTTTCCAATTTAAATCAAAATATTATCCACAACACGATATGATACACAACAATAACTTAAGATAGATAGAAAGCAAATATTTTGAAACTATTGTTGCTGCTCACTAGACTTGTGCTAATGGAGTCATTGTCCGTAAAATGTTGTTGCGGGACTATTTTGCAAATGCCTCTTGGTTTATTTTATTATGTGATTTGAAAGATGAATTTGAATTATTGTGGGAAGGGGGGATTTCCAATATACCTTGCGGTACAGAAAATATGTCTGGAATATGATCTAGATGGCTTTGTACAAGGACGTGTGAGTTGGGACGGAGTCTCAAGAGTGATGTTCAACACTACACCAACAAGGATGTAGTTTAACTGTGCTCTAAGGTCGCCTCGTAGTGGTTTCCGCTTCCTTAGTCATAATTTCCCCACTTTCGATCACAATGAGGCAACACTGGATTTTCATTGGTTTTTGTGGGACTTGATTTTATTAATGAGTATTAATTAAATGTGAAAATTATGAAGTGCAAAACAACCACTTTTGATATCCCAAAGCTCAAACCAGCCTATGATGGGTAGATCATACGCGATGTTTGCAAAAATATTCGTTGAGATTGACTCTGCGATATAGAGCACTCTTGATCCGATTTAGAATGAGGTTCAAGAGATTTTTTAAGTTAATCAATTTTAAGATTGACTCTCTGACAGAGAATCCTCTTGATCTACTTTAAGAGCGTTATTCAAGAAATTTTATGAACACTACCTTGTTGAAGAAATAAAATGTTGAAATGAAAAGGGACAAGTTTTCTAATAATCTACCCAAGAGTCTCTTTCAGGTTCGAAAACCGTACTCGGGAGAACAAGGGGATTAGTATTTCTTTTTAGTATGAAAAAATTTGAATCTAAACAAGAAGCACAAATCATTTTTTTTAAGAAAAAGAACTATCCTAGCATGCTACTTTTGTTTGAATGCAGATAAAAAGCAAAGTAAAAGATACAGGCTTCCCCCAAATGGGGGAAGAAGGGTGTGGGAGCCGTAATCCCACTTTCTTTTTATTAATGATTTTTTACAATAAATTAACCCTATCATAGAGAGCACTCTTGATCTACTTATGCAACATGATTCAAGAGAATTTTAGGCCTAAGAAGGCAAAGGGATAGTAAAAGGATGAAGAAGAGGGAAATTTTTGTATTTTAGCTTTCCTTCCTTCGTTTTTTTCTGTAAAGCAACAAGAAATTAGCAAACAAAAAGTTTGTTAAAAGGTTAGAATTTGTTAGTCAAAAGTACACGAAGATTACAATACAATATTTGATAATGATAGGAAACTAATACTTCAAATATTGACGATTTGAAACTAGATCTAAAGATTTGAAATATGCTTTTTAAAAGCACTTCTTAGATCTACTATTTTTGTTTGACAAATCAGATTTAAAATGAAATTTTATAGATCTAACTTGCTTGCAAAATAAAACAAGGAAAAATGGAGAGAAAGATTTTCAAAATTTGGAAGATGGAAGAAGGGTGACTGTCGAATCTTGAATCTTTTGAGAATGAGGAGGATCCTGTAGGACAAAAGAATATTAGTCTTAAAATGGTTGCGAAGAGGAAGAAAATGTAGCTGATATTAACAACCTCCTTCGCTTTTGGTGATTTGCAACACATCACAACTACAAAAAACCCATGATCAAACCTAGTATATTATGATAAAAGAAATTTTGAAGAGCCTAAGTATAACTAACTACTTTCGGCTACTTCTTGACTTCAAATACACAATATAAATAAACAAATTGAGACTATAGATGCCTATTCAATGGATTAACAATAATCTTCTAAGCTAGAATAGATCAATGAATTAAGAATTGCAGAAGTAAATCATAGACAAATATCACCTCGATATGGAACAAGCTTTCTCAATCATGACATTTGCACCATATGGACCTCCAAAGTCTCAATTTATTCAATAAAAATATTTGCACAAAAGGCAAGAAGCATTATACACAATACAACAAAGGTTCCTTGCATCCATATGAAGAATGGAGCACAACCTTGCTTTTATAGAGCTAGAGGAAGAGAGGGCGCATATCTAGAAGGTTCCAGGCTTGGAGGGTGCAACTCCCAATCATGTGAGATATTTGAGGGTGAAGTGGGAGCTTAAATAGATCTTGGTTGGCGCTAATGTGGTGAGGTGGCTGCCACCTCATAAGAGGGGTGCCCCTCTCACCTTGTAACCAGTGTCCCTTCCATTTGCGAACTCCTATGCGCATGGTGAGCCGACCACGTGAGGAGAAGGGCGCACTTCAAATTTAAAGGAGTGATTCTGTTATCACTCCAGGAGCCCTTCTAGGATCACGTGGTCAGCTCTTGAAAATCCTGTTTCCCATGGTAACTGCAAGTTCAAAACCTCTCATTGTAAAGATCATTTATTTTCTGTCAGTTTTGCAAAATAACTGCATGCCCAATGGAATAGTAGATTTAAGTTTCAGTCTGAGTTTTTCCAGGAAAGGCAACAAGTTTGTGGTTCTTGGAACCTCACAGGGAGGATTCCATCCCCGAGTAGGAGCCAGATGTTATCTCCCCAAATAAATTTGTCGAGTTGATCAATTTTAGATGATAGGATGTCATTTAAAAATTCATTTCTAAATTTTTTAAGGCTCATTTTTTAGAGCTTTATGCATGTAATAAAGTTTGAAAAGCTTTAGATTGGGTTTTCATTTCAAAAAACTCAAAAGACAGGTTTCGGTAGCTTAGCACTATATCAAAAAGGGTTTTTAAGCTACCGAAAGCTCCACTTTCGACAGCTTATAGCGCAAATTCAGGATTCTCCAAGCTACCAAATAAGAAGAAGTTTGAAACGATTAAGATTTCAAATCAAGGGCTTAGCCGTGAAGTTTAAAGGGTATTCATTATTCCTTAGCCTCCGAAAAGAACAAGGATCAGTAAGGTACGATCTAATGATTAAATGTTTGGTGTAATTACAATTTTGAACCTCAGTTTAAAGAGTTGGTTAATTTCAAATCCCAAACTGTCGGTCCACCTCCCTCAAAATCAGGGCTTGACCCAAACACGTCCCTCATCTTTCGCCTCTGCCTTTGCTGAGTCTAAACTTTCCTAATTCTACGCTGATCCTGTCTCCCCTAGCTCGAATTGTCCATTGCAGGTAAAGAATATCAAGTCCATAATGAAGAAGGGAGAAGCTGCACTTAGGAAGGATCTAAATGATATTTCAGTGGCTTAGGAGAGATTTCACAGTTCTTTTTAGCCACTGAAAGCAGAGCTTTTGGTAGCTTATAGGCTCAGATTTTGGCTTCCCTAGCCACCGAAAGTGCAGAGAAAGGTAGAATGACACTCTTTTTGCACAGATCTCATTTTTTCTGATCCAAAGAGCATGAGGATGGTTTCTAATTCAAGAATATAATTAAAGGGATCTATTTTAGTGTTCTGTTCCATTTTATAGACAGATGTTGGGGCAAGAAGATAAAGAAATGTGGCGTTTTTACTGTGCTGAGTCATCATTTTCAAATGATGATTCTGAGCAACTAGACAATCATTTTTCAAAACGGGATGAATTTTTTCTTCCTAATACGTCAGAGAACAAAACCCTCTCTCAGGTTTCCTACAGGTGTTGTAGATTGGGAGAATCGATTCCATCTCTGAACCCTAATTTTTGGATCTCAAAATTTCCCTGTTTGACACATGTTTTTGAAATACAGATATCGAGCAAATGAAAATGAATTTCAAAGAACTGAGAGAATTTTTTTCTCACAACAAACCAATCCACAAAAACCTCTTTCGGTTTATACACAGGTGTCATATATTGGGATAATCGAATCCATATCTGAGCCCTAGTTTTCAGCAGTTTGGCCCAATTTTTGTGGTAAAAGAATGACCTGTTTTGCCAAGGTGGCATTTTCGACCTTATCAACCAACCTTTGAAGGCCTGCTACAGCTGTCAAAGATCATGAGGATATGAAGATCATTGAGATTACATGTTGACCTATCAAACAGGATCTCTCCCTATTTTTATGAAATTGATTTGACTTTCTATTTTGAGCAAATTTGATCCAGTTTTCCAGGATCTGGAAACTTTTTGTAAAGGCTATAAAGCCAAGAACATTTGATGAACAATAGGTTCAACTTTGGAGACTTTTTCATACTTGTACTATCAGACTTCTCATTGCATCTTGGTAATATAAGCTTCTTTTGCCATTTATGTTCAGATTTCCTTTTCTACCTTTCTGTACTTGCACTGGAATGTTTATTTCATGTTTGTTCTATTTGTCTAATGACATATCGTTGTCATCCTATCTTTGTATTGATGAATTGGATTTCAAGTATCATTTACCTATTGTGATTAGCCATTCATATATGTTTCTTGTATGAGTCTGCTAGCATAATAAGAATTCTACATACATCTATATTTTATAAACTCTTTTAACAACAGTGGTTAAAATCCTTGTCTATCTGAGTATGTCTATGCATGTTTTGAGTGAGTGAGCTTCGATTAAGTCCTCCAACTTGATCCATTTTACAAATCATTGAGAAAATAGGTAAGTTACCAGGCTCCTTTGACCTACAGTCTAGAAGGACTCCTGGAGTGATAACAAATTCGATATCCTAACTTTGGTATAAGACATGTGCTTTAACCACTAAACATGGTCGCACATCACTTTGAAACATATTCCACCCTTTCCCATACTTTATTTAATTATTTTTTGGATTTTTTAATTTTTTGACTTTGTGCATGGTTAGCATTTAAGTGCCATTTTGTAGCATCTTTAAGGGAAAATGCCACAAATGACAATTTGGCCGCCCGAAACCCAAGAAAAGTGGGTCCTAGGTTAAAGAGGACGCTCTGAGCTTGAAAATGAGCATCCCCACGCCAAATTCCGCCTCCAGACCATGCTTTTATTACACTTTGAATTTTTCCAATTAAACCATTAAAAATTTGTTTAATTTTACGGGAATTTTTTTTTTTTATTGGAATGAAACCAAACTCCTAGAGGACCTAGTGCATGTCCATATGACTCAATTTAGATGGCTAGCATGTAAAAAATACATAAACACATAGATTTTAATAACCTCCCTAGGTTCGACCACTATGGTAAATACTCTAGCTTTGGAGGTGTGAGTGAAAAACTCAAGAATTTTATGCCACTGAAGATTAACACATAATTCCTAAGGAAAAAACTCTCTAGAGTATCCCCTTGATAGCCAAACCTAATGTAGTCCAATTCTTTTATAAAATAATCATGCTTAGACCAACTTATTACAATTCCCCCATGGGGATCTGGACATGCAATTATTACAAAGGGGCAAAATTGGCCCTGAAAAGGTCTTCTGAACTTCTGAACACTGACGATGAACACTTGACATGTTCATGAAACTGGCGACTCACAAGAAGTCCAACTATGGTACAAAATAGTTGGTAACAGTGTTGAGAAATGAGGATTGATCAAAGCCATTTGAATGCTTGTTTTCCATTTGGGTTTGCAGGGAAAATTGTGTTCATTGTGTGGTTGATGTGTGATGGCATTGTGGTTCTCAGTTGCTTTCTAGTGGATTGTTCTAAAAGTTTCACTGTATCAATGTTAATTCTTGCTTGAAATCAATTCTTGTTAATGGCTTTGATAACCACCTCATCCAAGAACCTTAGACTATCCATCTAATTGTGTTCAATGAGATCAATGGTTTTGATATGAGAGATATTGCCATCATGGCATTTCCCAGTTAGATTTCTATTTCTAGTTCCTTGTATTTCGCAATTTACCCCCTTAGAGTGTTGGGTTCATGGTAGAGTTGAATGCCTCCTCTTTAGGGATTAGTTACTGCTTAGAAGGTGGATTGAGTCACCCATACCCCCAACCAGTTCTTGCAACAACTCTTTTGGAAGAACTAGATTCAATTTAATTTGTAGGCTCTGTTTAAAATGTTTTAACCAAATCATGGTGACTCCTCCTCGGTGCCCTACATGGAGCTTTAGACCACAACTATCCATCTTCGAGTTAATACAATTATGAGATGGTATTTCTGTTATTTTATTAGGCTGTCCATTCTATTGTGTGGATAATGAATTACAACCCATTTATAAACAATTAGAAATTGATTGTTGTCTTATACGTGAAGGAAAAGTGATGTAGTGTTTATGAGATTGCTCCAATAAATGATGGCAACTCATTGTAGGAAAATACAAGTGTGGCTCATTCCTTTGTTAATGACAATTAGATTGTAGGACTTCATTTGAATGAATATGTCAATGTCAGGCCGTACGTTGTTTACAAATCGAGTTTTCATTTGATTAATGGAAATTGAGTGCTGGTGAATACACACATGCACATAATTGTTGGGTTATAGCCTATAGGTTAATGGGATTGAGACTGTTGGGTGAATGTTATACATAGCAGTTTTGATGTGGCTGGCACTATGGAAAGAAAGCCATGACTATTTGATAATGGACTTACTCTAATCAACCAAGTCATTAGAATAAGAAATGAACACATGCACATAACCATGTTATTGAATTGCGCTTGAAATAATGTAATCTCAGTTATTAACAAATTTTGGTGACAATGGATTAAGTTATTCTACGGATAAGATAAGATAAGATAATTTTATTAATGTCCAACAAATGACCATAAAAGTAGGTCAATGGGACTGTTGAGTACAACGATGTCATTACAAATTATGGAGAGCTTGAAACTCCGAGTACAAGTACATCAATGGGACTGTTGAGTACAAGTATGGAGAGCCTGAAACTCTTGGCACGAGCAGTCACTTTGGACAGATGCTTGGAGAGGAAGGATCTAGAAGATGGAACCCAGGTAGTGACAATGTCGTTGAAGTGTCATGGTCCACAAGATCCACTACTCCTAACATCTGAGGTCGAATGAAAGAAACTCAAAATGGAATGGTATCTAGATGGTTTGTGTTTGTGATGTCTGTTGTGGTGTTGTATGTAGGGGGGCACACTCCACTGAACTTTGGAAGATGTCATATGTTTATTGGTAAGTTTTAAAGAAATGTAACTGTAGAAGATATTCTACTTGTACTTGTCTATTGTATTATTGTATTCCTCCTTCGGGAGATGTCATTGATTTAATTAATAATGTAAGAGTCATTGAAAGAGTCGATGCAAACCCTAGGTCTTGTGTCGGCCTAGAAGAACCCACAAGAGATTATTATATTATGTAATTAAGAGGTCGGCCCAGTCAGTTAGGAGAAGTCAGCCCAGTTGGGGAAAAGTCACCTCAATAGAAGAATATAAATAAAGGAGTCTCTCATTTGTACTCACTCATCTCACTCACACAAGTTCGCATAGGAAAGAGAGAGAAGTTCGCACAAGTGGAGGAGTAGCTGATTTTGTCTTGGGGTTTACTTTTGTACTTTGTGAATTATATATTGAGGAAGATGTTTCCAAGTTTTTCTCCCTTATGGTTTCCCCGAGAGAAATATTGTGTTCATTGTGTTCTTGCTGTGCTTGTATTTATTTCAGTGATAAATTGTTTAATGTTATAAGATAAACAAGTAAAAAATAGCATGGTTTCAGAGCAGGCCTGAAAGAAAACATTGTGCAGCCCCTGTAACTGCAGAAACCAGGGCTTCTTGTTCTGGGATCTCCCTCCACAAATCAGCTGAAAAAGATAGTGCATCTAACTCACCTCACTAGGGTGCATCTTTCTGTCGAAGCAGATTTCAATTCTGAGAATTTTTATTTTTGGGTCCCCCACTACAGCCTAGGAGAATTAGGGCATCAAGTTTTTGGATCATCTACTCATAGAATTGGGATAAGAAGTACTTTGCTCAAATCACCTTAAGGAGGTGAATTTTCTCATCCAATTAGATTTCCAAA
The DNA here is from genome assembly GCA_027924585.1 of Larix kaempferi. NCBI lineage: Eukaryota > Viridiplantae > Streptophyta > Pinopsida > Pinales > Pinaceae > Larix > Larix kaempferi. The sequence goes on from BSBM01000162.1 coordinate 14,661,396, forward strand.
ATCCCTAAGTCATAAAATTAGGGTTTCTCTGACAAACCCTAGGTCAAAGAAGAAGCAGTTTCAGAAGAACAACTTTTATGGTAAGTCTCAAAACTATTATATTTCCATTTGAAGTACTCATTATATCAAGATGACAAGCAATACCAATCTTGATGAGAAGCTTGAGGGAGCTACGAACTTCAGGGCATGGAAGTATAGAGTCGTGCTCATATTTGAAGAACATGACCTAGAAGACTATATAAAGGAAGGACTTGCAAAACCATAGGGAGATGAATCCAAAGCAAGGCATAAGAAGAATATGTTCAAGGAAAAGAGTGTCATTGATAATTCCATCAAAGATCACTTGATCCCCCAAGTGTCTTCCAAGAAGACCCCAAAAGAGATGTTTGATGCCCAGACCAACCTATTTGAAGGGAAGAACATTAATAGGAAGATGCCCTTGAGAAATTAACTCAAGGGAGTGAAGAACTTGAAGTCTGATTCCATGCACTCATACTTCTCCAGAATATCCCAAATAAAAGAACAACTAGAAGCTATTGGAGACATGGTAGAGGATGCAGAAGTTGTGATGACCACTCTGAATGGTTGTTGATGTATATGTAACTTCAGAATGTATTTCACATATATGTATATTGTATTCCTATAGAGATGGTATTATTCCTCTATAAGGAAGTGTCGTCATTTATATTGTAAGTGTCGTAACTTATACTTGATGGGTTATTAGACCACCTTGTTTGGGGTCGGCCCTGTATAAGTCATGTGGGTCAAAAGGTTATTAGACCACCCTATTGGGGGTCGGCCATGTGGGTCAAAGGGTTATTAGACCACCCTATTGGGGGTCGGCCCACTCAGCATTATGTTATGTGGTTAAGTTCGAGCCGACATGAGTTAGGTAAAAAGGCAAGTCAAGTCAAGTATAAATAGAGTGCGGGAGGCACTCTATTTACTCACTCACTTCTCACACATGCTCTCAAGGAGGAGAGGCGCACTTATGGAGGAGGAGGATTGCTGCTAGGTTATGGCTATCTCTCTTGGTTGGTTGTATCATTGCTATATCTATCTCTGAGGAAGTTATTGGGGTTTTTCACCTTTATGGTTTTCCCCAAGTAAATCTTTGTGTCTCTTGTGTGCTTGCATTATTGTCTCCATGATTGATATGCTGTAGATATGCTGTACATGTTGTTCTCTCAGTTAAGATCCTAGATCATATTGAAGTAAATTCAGAAAATTTAACATGGTATCAGAGCTAGCCTGAAAGAAGGCATGATATGGCATGTATGACACTTGTTGCACTTACGATCCTAGGGCTTGATATAGCAAAAACCAGTCATCGTAGAACTTTCGCTATAAATCCGTTTTGGCGAAGTTTTCGGATCTGAAATTGTTACAGGCCGAAGCTAAGATCTCCAGGTATCTTGTGTCCAAAGGACAACCTCTAATTCGTTGTACTTTGTGATTTATGATCTGTACAATATAGGGTTTCTGCCTCTTCCAGATCTGAGTCAAAATCAGGTGACCTTGGGAAAAAGGTCATATCTTGGGCTAGGAAGCTCCAAATGAAATTTCGTAAAAAGTGACAGGTATTACACAGTCTGCACTATCTCAGAAAACGTTTTCAGAGGCCGAAGTCGAACCAGTGACACGTGGCACGCCGTACAAGTTCGCTCTCCTGTATTATCCCATAAACAGGTCACGTTACGACATTTGACATAACTCTCTCGCAGAGAGTCCAATTGAGGTCAGACCTGTCAGGATGGAAAGGTAACAGGCCGAGATATCTCAGAAAACGTTTTCAGAGGCTGAAGTTAAAACAGTGACACGTGGCACGCCGTACAAGTTCGCTCTCCTGTTTTATCCCAAAACAGGTCACGTTGCGACATTTGGCATATCTCTCTCTCAGAGAATCCAATTGAGGTCAGACCTGTCAGGATGGAAAGATAACAGGTCAGGCTATCTCAGGAAACGTTTTCAGACCCTGTGGATCAAAATTTTCGGAGTTACAGCAGAAACAATCAGGTACATATTTCTGTCAAAACAGAATTATTTTTTGGTACCTTCATTCATGGCTTCCGGAATTTAGGGCTTTGGAGAAAGTTGGAATTTTTGTAATCGGAGACCACGACTGGATGCTACTCATCAAAATAGAAATTTAGAGACCAAGATCAGAATTTTTGGTTGGGCAGAAGGCCGGGCTTGATTAGACCCTAGTTCGGGACTTTGATCAGAAAAGTGGAAAATTAGGGTTTCTGTAAAAATGAGAATTTTTGAAATCTGTGACCACGGCTAGAAGCTCCTCAGAAAAATAGAAGCTTAGAGCTTTGGATCAAACATTTTGATGGGGCAAAAGAGTGGGCTTCATCAAACCCCAGTTCAGGGTCACGTCCAGTGAATCTAGAAGTTTCAAAGGCAAAATTGAGGAGTGAAACTTTGCAGTTTTCAAATTCTGAATATACCAACTTGATCAGCTCATCAAGGCACATATTTCTATCCTATCAGAAGTTTGAAATTCAAAGTTTGAATTTTTGGGGTTTCTCTGACAAACCCATATCCAGCTCAAGGTCCAGTTCTTGCAAATCAAGTGGATTGGGTTAATCACTTGCATAAGTGAAGAAGTTCCTGTTTCAGAGGGAGATGAGGCTAAGGCCTTACATAAGAAGATTACAAGTGATCTCGACAGGTATGACTCATCGAGGTATGTTTTGAGATTTGTTCATAATTAAGTTTATGGTATGCTTGTCTTCATATTATCACGGTTAGTACAATCTTGATTTTAGACTTGTCATATCACCTTAATAAAATTATGAATGCATGATAGAAGTCATTCATTTATTAGGAGTATGAAACTTATGTTTGTACTAACACATTGTGATGTTGTATGAGTTTTGTGTTGTCTACTAACATGAAAGGTACACCAAGAAGACAAATCATGTTCTAGTTCAAGAACATATGATCATGAGGACAAAGATTCATCCATTGCCATGGATCTCATAGAAGATCCATTCTCGAGGTATGTATAACTTAGTTTTATAATGGTTAACTTTTGAGACATGCAGGTTACTAGCACAAGTCACTAAAGAGAACCAGAAGACATTATGCGGGTATGTTAGACATAAATAGCTAGCATGCTAATCCAGGTATGTTTTTCCTATATCAAGCTAAAATCCTACCTTGTGTTAGGATCTTATACTTTTGTTGATAATAATTATTCATGAAGTCATAGGTTTGAATAATCATGGTTGGATGTATATTATTATAATTGATGATATGACTAACCAGAAGAATCATGAAAGTATAGGCTTGAATAATCACAGGTTTTATGCATTTTATATCTCTTATCTTGATTGATGATTCAACTAACCTGAAGAGTCATAGGCTTGAGTAATTACAGGTTTAGACATGTTATGTTTCTTATGATTTGACTAACCATAAGAATCCTTGAATGCTCATGCTTATTATTTCTGTTTGAAATGATCATGACTATACATGCTTGAGATTATTGTGTTTTAATAGTATACTAATGAATGTATGATTTTATATGAGATCACAAGGATAACACATTCATGAAACTAATAAGCATGCATAGGGACCAAGGATGAATATGAGTTCAAGAACAGGTAATTCAGGAAGCAAAGATCAAGAGGGAGCACACTCCAGTTGCTCCTGCCAGAAAGCAAAGGAGCACACTCTAGTTGTTCCTGCAAGAAAGCAAAGGAGCACACTTCAGTAGTTTCTGCAAGGATGAAGATATTCAGAGGGAGTTGATCATCTCTCTACATTTCACAACATAAAGGTGTAGAAGAAGCTACCTCAGATTAGGACTCCAGCAGCTCCTGCAAGGAAGCAAAGACTCAGAGGGAGTCCACCCAACGAACAAACAAAGATAAGTATTTGAATTGTCATTTCTTAAATAATACTATTCAATAATGTATATACTGATGTTCCTAGAATTAGGTTGTGTATTATGCATATTAGAATAATTGCATTGATGAACAGTATACTACTAATATGCATGGGTAAGTAGCCTATGGCACTGTACAACATTCCATTGCTACTTATCTAGAATGAAACCTCTTTGCTGACATGTTGGGAGTTGTGCACACTCTTAACAATGTTCTGGTAGAGATTGGAAGGCATCTAGAAAGTTACGGGATATGGATAAATGTTGTATTGAAGCATTGGCTAAGATAATTGCATGACTGTATGGCATATTTCTTTATGTGTAAGAATTTGTTCTGAAAACTATAAGATGTTTTCTAATCATGCAATTTAACTTGTTGTGTAGGAAAGATCATATGCCATCTCCTACAAAAGGACTACAACATTTGTTCCAGCAAGAAAGATATCTATTGAAGATATTGAAGTTCCCAGGATCTGGGATGAAGAAATGGAATGCCATGATCCGTAGATCATGAAGAAGATGTTTGGGATGCAGTCCCAAGACCTGACAGGGAGTCATATGTATGCAGATTGAAGAAAGCCTTGTATGGCTTGAAGCAAGCTCCCAGAACTTGGTATGGTGAAGATAGATTGATTGCCGACACGCAGCGGAAGCTTACTACTGAGTTCGAGATGAAGAACTTGGGGATGATGCACTATTTGTTTTTGGCATGGAGGTGTGGCAAAGTGCAGATAGAATCTTCCTTGGACAAGGGAAGTATGCAGTAGAGATCCCAAAGAGGTTCGGGATGATGGATTGCAAGGCCATGGCCACACCTATGGCATTGAATCTAAAGCTTCTATGTGATGCTTCATCTGAGTCAGTTGATGTCTCTATGTATCGTCAGATGATTGGGTCCTTGATGTACCTGACGAACACGAGACCAGACATTTGCTTTGCTGTGAACACATTGAGCCAGTTCTTGACGGATCCGAGAAGTGTTCACCTGGTTACTGTAAAGCATGTTCTGAGGTACCTGAAGGGTACAGTGGATTATAGGCTCAGGTATGAGGCGAATCAAAAGTTTAACCTGGAAGGTTATGTTGATTCAGATTGGGCTGGCAGTGCTGCAGATAGGAAGAGCACATCTGGGTGTTGCTTCAGTATGGGATCAGGTGTGATATCTTGGTTTAGCAGGAAGCAGTCCTGCGTAGCACTGAGTACAGCTGAGGCAGAGTATGTTGCAGCCTGTTCAGCTAGTTGTGAGGCAGTATGGCTACGGAAGCTACTGTCTAAGTTATTTGATCTCCCGTTGGAGGCTACTGGTATCTTCTGTGATAACCAGAGTTGTGTGAAGCTGTCCAAGAACCCAGTGTTTCATGACAGGTCGAAACACATAGAGATCAAATATCACTATATCAGGGATATGGTGCAGAGAGGAGCTGTGAAGCTCCTGTATGTTGCGATGGACGAGCAGATTGCAGATGTGCTGATGAAGCCACTAGCCAGGGTGAAGTTCGAGTACTTCAGAGAGAGGCTTGGCGTGCTTCAGATCAAGGATACTTCGAGGAAGAAGTGATGGACACATTTGCTGAAGCCATTCCAAGCATGTTGGAAGGAGGATCCTTCACATGGCTGTGGATGTAAGCGCTGGATGATGAGCATCAGGATGATGTTCTGGTTTCTGCTTGGATATGATCAGTTGGATCATTTTATGTATGTATGTATGCATCATGTTGGATGCTTGGACCATGTATCTGTATATGTATCAGGTGGATACATTGTATGATCAGGTGGATCATGTATGGTGATATGTATCATGTATTTGTATTTGTATCAGGTGGATACATTGATGATCAGGAGGATCATGTATGATGATATGTATCAGGTAGATACTTGGTATGCATCACGTAGATGCATTGATGATCAGGAGGATCATGTATGATGATATGTATCATGTATTTGTATCAGGTGGATACATTGATGATCAGGAGGATCATGTATGATACTTGGTATGCATCAGGTAGATGCATTGATGATCAGGTGGATCATGCAGCAGGATGTTGCAGTGATGATCAGGATGATCATAGAGGACGAGCTTCAGGATGTTGCTCCAGATGACATGCAGCAGGACGTTGCAGTGATGATGATCAGGATGATCATGTATACATCAGGATGATGTATGGTGAGTATCAGGTTGATACTCTATGGCCGTGGATCAGGTTGTGCAGATGAGCATGTAATTCGTTGCCCTGGGAGATTTGTAGATGGTCTTTCGAGGTTTTGCCTATGGCATGTAATTCGGTGCCCTGGGACATCTGGCAAATGCTCTTTCGAGGTTTTGCTATGGGAGGACATGTAATTCATTGCCCTGGGAGATCTGCAGATAGTCTTTCGAGGTTTTGCCTATGGCATATAATAGCGCCCTGGGATATATGGCAGATGCTCTTGCGAGGTTTTGTCCTATGGCATGTAATTCGTTTCCCTGGGAGATCCGATAGGTTGGGCTGTGTGCCCGTAATCAGTCCTGGGATGCTCTTGCGAGGTTTTGCCATGACCACATGTAATTCGTTGCCCTGGGAGATTTCAGGTCGGAGTTGTGTACCCGTAACATCCTGAGATGCTCTTGCGAGGTTTTGTGGTGGACCACATGTAATTTGTGCCCTGGGAGATTTCAGGTCGGAGTTGTGTACCCGTAACATCCTGAGATGCTCTTGCGAGGTTTTGTGGTGGGGTCACATGTAATAGCGCTCTGGGAGATCCTATAGGTCGGAGTTGTGTACCCGTAACATCCTGGGATGCTCTTTCGAGGTTTTGTGACGCACGTAATAAGTCCTGAGGATTCCACAGTATGGCCAGTGATGACGAAGACCTGCAGGTGGTGGGCCTACATCCAGTATGAAAAAGGACTGGCTCTGTAGAACTTCCTATGACGAGTAGATTCAGAGATTGATTGAGATAGCAGCAGCAGTGACGATGATGATGACTCGATGACGATTATCCAGTGACGATTATCCAGTGACGATGATCCAGAGAAGATGACTTGTGCTAGAAGAACAGTGCTGAGAAATACCTTCCTAGTTAAGAGGGAGTGTTGATGTATATGTAACTTCAGAATGTATTTCACATATATGTATATTGTATTCCTATAGAGATGGTATTATTCCTCTATAAGGAAGTGTCGTCATTTATATTGTAAGTGTCGTAACTTATACTTGATGGGTTATTAGACCACCTTGTTTGGGGTCGGCCCTGTATAAGTCATGTGGGTCAAAAGGTTATTAGACCACCCTATTGGGGGTCGGCCATGTGGGTCAAAGGGTTATTAGACCACCCTATTGGGGGTCGGCCCACTCAGCATTATGTTATGTGGTTAAGTTCGAGCCGACATGAGTTAGGTAAAAAGGCAAGTCAAGTCAAGTATAAATAGAGTGCGGGAGGCACTCTATTTACTCACTCACTTCTCACACATGCTCTCAAGGAGGAGAGGCGCACTTATGGAGGAGGAGGATTGCTGCTAGGTTATGGCTATCTCTCTTGGTTGGTTGTATCATTGCTATATCTATCTCTGAGGAAGTTATTGGGGTTTTTCACCTTTATGGTTTTCCCCAAGTAAATCTTTGTGTCTCTTGTGTGCTTGCATTATTGTCTCCATGATTGATATGCTGTAGATATGCTGTACATGTTGTTCTCTCAGTTAAGATCCTAGATCATATTGAAGTAAATTCAGAAAATTTAACAATGGTCTCCCTAGAGATTGGGAACCATTTGTTCATGGAATTTGTGCTAGAAATAAATTGATCCATTTCAGACTGTTAGGTTTTTCTACTTTAATTCAATATTATCTAGGATCTTTAACTGAAAGAATAACAAGCACAACAATACACAATAGTTTTCCTCGGGGAAAACATAAAGGACAAAACCCCACAACTTCCTCAAAGATAGTTTCGTCCTTAATACAATATCAAGCCAAAAGTGGAAAACCCAAAATATACCTCTTGCAGCTTCTCTCTTTTCTTCACCGACAAACTTGTCCTCTCTCTCTTTCCATGCAAACTTGTGTGAGTGAGTAGTGTGTCCAAATGAGAGAACAATGCTCTCTATCTATACTTTACTTTTAACTTGAAATTTTACCTAACTAGGTTGGCCTCAACTAAAACTGACTGGGATGACTTCTCTAGGAAGACTCAATAACCCTATTACATTTGACTCTAGGGGATCTATCACCCTGACTTACAATGGAGGTTTTACCTCAATGAATTTGCATGACCAAATGTAATAATGACATCTCCGACCGGAGGGAAAACATCTCCGTCGGAGGTAAAAATAAAATACAATAATAATATCAATATAAAATACAAATGAATATCTTCCGAAGTTACATTTACATCAACACTCCCTCTTAACTAGGAAGGTATTCTCTCACCACAGACATCACCACTCTGGACACAATTCTGGACAACATCATCATCGCTGGATCATCTTCAATGTTGGAACATCATCATCAACACTGGATCATCATCGTCGCTACTGCAGCAATCTTCATTCATGTAGGTCTTCATCAGCTTCATGAGCAAGCCATCAAGTAGGTACAACCCAGGACCAGTCATTACATTGCCACTACAGTCACCTGCGTCTCCTACTATCGCCTCATCGTATCTAGATCATCTCATTGTCACACTGAGCATATCCCAGATGCACATCTCATGTCCCAAAATGGTCATCCCACGTCTACCAGCATGGGAGGACAATCTGGAGCACTCCAGGTGCATTACATCCCAAGGACAAGCTACGCCTTCCACCATGCGAGATCCTTCCTAGGCGCACACACAGTTTCTTATGACTGGTGGACCTCTCAATGTCTCCAGTATGGGAGGACAATCAGGAGCATCCTAGATGCATTACATCCCAAGGACCACCTACTCATACCACCATACGAGAACCAACCCTTACATCTACCGACATGGGAGGAAAATCGAGAGCATCCCAGATGCATTATGTCACAAGGACCACCTACGCTTACCACCATGCGAGAATGGCTCTATCTTCTCTAGAATGGGAGTACAACCCAGGGCACACCAAGTGCATTACGTACCAATGGACAACCTGCATCTTCCACCATGAGAGAACTAGTGCATATGCATCTTCTAGTTTCATCACTCCCTCTTAGGAGGAACCTCGATCTAGATAACACCAAGCTTCTATCTGAAGTATTCAAACTTCACTCTGGCTAACGACTTGGTCAACACATCGGCTATCTACTCGTCTATCACTATATACTGGACTTCATTGCTCCTCTCTGCACCATATCCCTGATATAGTGGTACTTGATCTCAATGTACTTCGACTTGTCATGGAACACCGAGTTCTCGGACAACTTCACACAACTATGGTTGTCACAAAATATACAAGTCGCCTCTAACTGGAGATCAAACAAATCAGACAGTAGCTTCCTAAGCCATACCTCCTCACAACTGGCTGAACAAGCTGTAGCATACTCTGCTTCAGTTGTACTTAGTGCCACTCACGACTGCTTCCTGCTAAACCAGGAGATCATACTGGATCCCATACTGAAGCAACAACCCGAAGTGCTCTTCCTATCTACGACACTTCCTGCCCAATATGAATCAACATAACCCTACAGGTTAACCTTCTGATTCATGTCATACTTGAGCCCATAGTCAATTGTACCCTTTAGGTACCTCAATACATTCTTTGCGGCAATCAGGTGAGCATTTCTCGGATCCATCAGGAATTGCCTCAGGGTGTTCACAGCAAAGCATATGTCTGGTCTCATGTTCGTTTGGTACATCAATGAACCAATCATCTAACGATACATCATGGAATCAACTGAATCTGATGAAGCATCACATAGTAGCTTCAAGTTAGATGCCATAGGTGTGGCCATGGCCTTGTAGTCCATCATTCCGAACCTCTTCATAATCTCCACTGCATACTTCCCTTGTCCAAGGAAGATTCCATCTGCACTCTACCACACCTCCATGCCTAAGAAATAATGCATCATACCCAGGTCCTTCATTTCAAACTCTGCGGAAAGCCTCCTCTTCACATCTGCAATGAGCTCATCCTCACCTGTCAGAAATAGGACATCTACATACAACATAAGTATCACTGGAATTTCGACTTCAACCTTGTAGTAAAGGTTGGAATCTGCTTTACTCTTATTAAATCCCAAGCTCATGAGGAAACTAACCATCCTGCCGTACCACGTCCTAGGTACTTTCTTCAATCCGTACAAGGCCATATTCAATTTGCACACAAGAGTCTATCTATAATGTGTCTCAAATCCCAGTGGCTTCTCCACGTACACTTCCTCTTCTACTACACCATTCAAGAATGTTTTCTTGATGTCCGGTGTACCTTCCATTTCATCACTACAACCAATGCAAGTATAGATCTGATGGAAGTGTATCTGGCTACAGGTGCAAATGTCTCCTCATAGTCTATGACTTCTTTCTGGGAGAAGCCACGTGCCACAAATCTTGCCTTGTGTTTCTCAATGTTTCCATATGCAACATGCTTGATCTTGTAGATCCACTTCTAAGTCACTATAGACTTCCCTTCTGGTATTGGAACTATCTCCTAGACATCATTCTTCATAATCGACTGGTACTCCTCAATCATGGCATCCTTCCATTCTTTCTTCTCTGTTGCTTCCTCATAGTTGGAAGGTGTTGAAAAGTTACCTAGGAAGTGTTGTTCACCTAGTGTTTCCTTGGGGTGGACAAGAACACTTTAATTGGTGACCCCTAGTCTTATTTAATTAATAAAATGAGATGCACTTTATAATTTTAAAGTCACTTTATTAAAAGGTAAAAGTCATGGTTTATCCTAAGTTCACATTTAATATAAGTCAAGTGAGTGATTAATTAAAAGGGGGTGCTCACTATATTAAATGACATGAGGTGCACTAAATGTCATTTATTATTTATTTAATTGAGCATTTAATGAGAACCCCTCATCTAATATAATCTGGACCATTAGATTGAAAGAGGAAGTTTCCATGAACAAAAAGGGACTAGGGAAAGCCAAACTCATTCATTATTCACTTTTCAAGAGAGAGTTTTGGAGAGGAGAGGAGAAGAGAGATGAGAAGAGGGTTTGAAGAGATTTCACCCATAAATTTTTCTGAAGATCCAGGAGAAGAGCAAGGAGATTTAGGGCACAAATTTCAAGAAGAAGTTGACACTGATCAAGAGAAGAAGCTGGCATAGATTTCAAGGAAGAAATTTGGCACAGATTTCGAGAAAGAAATCCGGCACAGATTTCGAGGAAGAAATCCATACAGGAATCCATACAACAGGTGGGCACAGATTTCTAGAAAGTCGTACAATAGTACAAATTTGGCACATATTTCGAGAACAGGTACAAAAATTAAATGATGTCTATACAGTGAAAGTACAATAGTTTCTAGCATGGCTTCCGAGGCAACAGATTGCACAGAGATCGAGGAGTTCATACATCCCACACATGTGAGCCATAAAACACGGTTTTTGAGCTTTCTGTACAGCAGTTCATTGGCATAGTTTTCGAGATAAAAAAATGATAAGTATTGTTGTTTTTATTTCTGTATTTTATACCTTGAAGAAATAAAAATTCTCTCTCTCAGAAACAAGTTTTCCCTTCGGGGTTTTATCCTGGACTAATTGATTAAAAATCTCTGTGTTATTTGATGTGTGAATGGTTGTCATAAATTTCTGAGTTTGAATTTATGGAATGAAAATTAAATTTCTGAGTTGTAAAATTTTGAAAAATAATCTCATGTGTTTCGAGTTGAAGTCATTTTTGTGAATAAAAATGTGCACACTGGGGTTTGGGCATTAAACCATGCAGAGAAGCTTCTAAGCTTGAAACCGGGTTGGGGTTGCAAAAACTTTCATGGTATCGGAGCGGAGTTAAAGATTAAGAATTTAAACATTCATAAAAATAGGGGTTTGTGAAAAATTTTCAGATTTGAAGAGAACAGGGGTTTTGAGAAAAATTTCAAACTTGAAGAAAGTTATGGTTTTGAGAAAAAATTTTAGATTTGTGAAAAATTTCTTGAACAGGTTGCTTGAGTAGTATAGGTTGTAGCCATGGTGTTCAAATGAGAATATGAAAATGGTGTTAAGGGAGAAGTTGAAGAATGTACACATGAGTAAAGGGGAAGGCATGGATTCCTACCTTACCAAGATTACATAGGTGAGGGATGAGCTTGCAACTGTAAGAGAGGTTATATAGGGCACTAAGATGGTGCACACAGCCTTAAATGGCGTGACTCATCAGTGGGGTGTGTTTGTGCAGATTATTATTGGTCGAGAGAACATGCCTACATGGGATCGTCTTTGGGATGATCTCATACAGGAGGAGACACATAGAGGATACTTACATAGCAGTTTGTCACATCACAGAGATGATGAGGAAAATGTGGCATTCGTAGCAAAGGGAAAAAAAATAATAAGTTCAAGAAGGGTCCCAAGGGTGGGGCCAAACAACATACAGGTGAGCAGAAGAAAGACTTGTGAAATCAAGTGTTTCGCATGTCAGAAGTTTGGACACTATCCTGGACAGTGTCCGAACAATAAGAAGAAAGGGCAACAGACAACAGCGACAACGAAGATGGATGACTTTTCTAAATGGTTTGAGGGAGAGTTCTCTCTATATGTTGTGTAATGTCCCCTCCCATCATACCAGCATGATAGAGAGAACGTGATGCTAAAACTGGGCATTTAGCCCCATGAACTTTTAAATAAGCATTCACATAATATAAAAAGACATATGGAAATGTATAATTATAAGTAACACAACGGAAGTAATTTCAATTACACATCCATCATACACTCAAGATATTCATCAAATAAATAATTGAAAATTTAACACAAGAGAATACTTATCTTAACAAAGTAGTCCCAAGCAACCAGCTATGCATCTGCAACGTTCCACCCAACCATAGGCCAGTTGTGCTTATCAACCTCTTGATACAACTGCCACCCCCAAGCTGGGCATGATTTCTACAAGGAACCAGGGAACAACAGACTCACACATAGCCAAGCATTCACCAAGATGAGCCAAGCCAATCTACAATTGGGTTTATCAGGCTACTAGGAAATGGAAAGGAAGAATTGCTAAGCTAGTGAGCTCAAGCACAGAGCCAGGGATACCTCTACAAGATCTATCTAGCTTGGCACCCACAATGCCTACAGACCCCACTCAAGGAAGTATTCCCTTCACCAATGCACGGTCCCTCAGGCCATACCTTCCAATCTAGAGTGTCTAAGGTGTGCATCGAAGAGTAGCCAACCCTCTTGATCTTCTTGAGAGGTTATCCCCCCCCCCCCACTAGGTTTATCAAGCCAATTCTATCCACTACCACTCCAAATCTCTTGCTCATAGATTCAAACCAAAACAAGGATGCACATAACAGTAGAACCACAATTATTGGGCATGATAAAAACGTTTTTACAGTGAGATGCCCAAAGATGGGGTTTCTACCAGCCCAAAAAAACATGGGAAGACCCAAAAACGAAATGGAAATTGGGGATTCAACCCTGGAGAGCAAAACCCATTTTCAGAAAATGCCCATGGGTATTCTGGGGCAAAAACGACCTCCCTCACAGTCCCAAATCGTGGTCCTCCTCTCCCAACCACTGTGTAATACAAAAACGAGCTCCCAACCTTGGAAAAATGCAGGAAAATGATGAAAACATGATGGGGAAAACCCAGCTAGCTCAGGCTGCGTGAGAGGGAAAAGGCCATGGGTTCAGAATGGCTTTGGGCACCATTTCGTGGGTGTTTTCTTGCCCCAGAAGCAAAAGTACATTTTTCTAGGTTGATGGCTTGCCCATGCACGAAATTGGCTGCCATACCTCTTCATTCCCAAGGCATTAACTGCCTCAACCAATTTCTGGAAGAATTAAATGATTGGGTGCATAACCCAAAATGGGTAGTTGGTGGTTTATGGGTTTTCTCATTGACACATGGATTAACACCATTGGCTCAAGGGTTTGAATAATTTCCCTCCCTATTCCTTGTAGAATCATGCCCCCATCTCTTTGTTGCATTGCATAGCCAGTTGTGGGTTTTTTCATTAAAATTCGTATTTACATGATGTCTTAATTTACATTGTGCCTATCTAGCACAAGAACTGTTGAGCCCGGAATTGGCCCTTTTTGACCATCATTTATCATCTTCCCTTCCCTTGTCTTACACCAATTACCTTGGCAATTCAACTTATTGTCCTTATCTATTCCCCAAATTACCAAGGTATGGCCGATTATTGTTTTATTATGTTAATACTTATGATTGTGATGACTAAAGCTGTGCATCTCTTAATCTGTGCTAACATGATGCAATTTATGAAGGTAGTAAGACAATAGACTGCAGGAAGATCAGAGCTGAACAAGTCATGAAGGAACGTTCATCGCTTGTGGAAGGTTCCTTGGGGCTCAAATCGTTAATCAAGGCACAGTCGTGGCAGGGCAGCTGTAACAGAAGAACTATCTTAAGTATGTCGCTGCTCAAATCCAGCTGTGAGCTGGAAGGACCGTCACTCTTGGGATAATTAATACTTCTCTCATATTTGGATATTTCAGTTCTGCCACGCATTGTAACAGCTAGATTATTTAGGGCGCCTGAAGATCAGAGATCTTCATGGCTGCCCAATTATAGGTTTAGATGTTGCAAATTGTATGTATAAATATGGGGAATTGCCTCGACCAAGGGGTTGGACAGCAACAATTAATTTATCTTGTATTAGCAGTCGAGCCGAAACTGTGTACTCATTCTTCTGTTAATATACAGAGTTACTTCTGAGTTAAAGAGAGTGTTGTTCAACCAGCGTCTCTGTGTGAAGACTGGGCCCGTCTTCCATAGAGATTGCTGTGTTAATTTAGGATTTCATCTTTCTTGTTGTGTGATGCTTTGATCTTTCTTTTGTACGCAGCAGCAGTATTCATTGTGTGGATTCCTCAGTAAATGATTATATTTTCGTGAGATTGATGAATGGTATCGAATAACAGTCGACTGAGTCAGGTTTGTTTTACATATTCCAATTTCTGTTCACACTGCTGTGTTCATCCTACAGCTGAGACGTAATCCCAGGAGCTCTTACAAATTAGCTTTCCTGTTATGTGTTGACTGATTTATATTTTGCAATTCAGTTTCTTAGAACAGTTGCTTCAATCTCTTTTATCAAAGTTCTAGAGTAATGTTCAGGTCATGTTTTATGATTCCCAGCTTGATTAGATTAGACAGTTGATTATTTTAGAATGCAATTGAGATTTCCTTCCTGCAATCGTTGATTAGATCTGATATCAATTCTGCTTGATGCATAATAGAAAAGAATCGTAGTATAGAGGTTAGAAGGCAATTGGGATTGCATAGATTCTTGGGATGAACATGGATGATAGAAGATAAAAGTATTCACTTCTAATGGTTTTTTGTTTAAGCATATATTGTGCACTTGTCCTTTGAAATAAAAAGACTTTCTCGGGTTGACAATAAATTTCATACGCTCTGTGTGTTTGATATTTAATTATCTGCAATTAGAGTGCTTGACATTTTGGCGCCGTTGCCGGGGAAGGATGAAAATTAAACACTAGTCATTAGTTGTATTTGATAATTGCTTTTAGTCAGTCTTTTGGTTGTTTTTGAAATGATCTACTTCGCATGAATACGAGGAGGGTAAAACGCGATCACCTCCCAACCCCCAAAACCCCACAACTTACTAACAGTGCAGGTGGTTCGGGTCGTGGTCGAGGTCCACCGCTGGGTAGAAGAACATTCATCGACGACCTTGTTGACAAAACGGATTCAGTTGTCAGATCTCGTCAACGGGAGACTCCTATCAAAAGAGGCCCTGCTGATTCTAGAGCGCCAGCATCAGGATCTACAGTGGAAGATACAGGAGCAGCTGTGATTCCTGCATATACTCCTGCTAAAGAAGGGACAGCTGATCCAGCTGTTGCAACTGAAGAATACGCAGCTGTTACAACCGAAGAATACGCAGCTGTTACAACTGAGGTAAGGGACAAAGGAACAACCGAAGGAGAAGATACAGAAGAAAAGATGAATAATAGACATGAGAACGAAGAGGAAGAAGCAGTGGTACAATACCATCATGAAGATGATTCCCCGCCAGAAACTATGGCTACATTGCAATTCCCAATACAGCAGCTAGAGGGGACAGCTCCTATGAAAAACATTTCACCGTCGGTGTTACCCCGCTTCCATGGTAGGGCGGCAGAGGATCCAGACGAATTCCTGTTTGAATTCGATATCCTCTGTCGCAGCTATGATTATGTCACAGATGCTCAAAAGTTGAAGCTTTTTCCTGCCACCCTGAAGGACAATGCATTACGATGGTTCATGAGCCTTGGGGGAGGAACTGTTGCTAATTGGAATAAGATGAAGCAAGTATTCCTGGAAAAATATCAAGAATATTGTAACACCAGGGACAAAAGGGAGGAGTTATTCAAGATGGTACAGAAGGAGGATGAAAGTTTGGAGGCTTTTGTGGAGAGGTTGATGTACAATGTGCAGAGAGCTGGACAGACAAACATGGGACTAGATGTGCTTAAGATAATCCTGCTTCGAGGAATCAGGGACGATTGTTTAGACATGCTAAATTTATTAGGAAAGGGGGATATCTCTAAAGAATCTTTTGAGACAATTGTGGAATTATGTAAGAGATATTCCAGGGGATCTTCTAGGCATAATAAGCAGCATAAACGAGATAACCTGGAACGTGATGTCTTCGACTGAACTCAGAAGTCATCCAATGGGGGAGCTACACGTGCAGAGATAGGCAATCTTCTCGAAAACTTTAAAACAGAAATGATGAGCTCTATCTCTTCAGAGATTGACGTCTTGAAGGCCAAGCAAAGACAGGCAGTGGAGGATCTCACACTAGGGGTGTTTTGTCCCCGATGTAGAAAGACTCATCCACTGAAAGAATGCCCTCTTGACAAAGTACAAGTGTGTCAGCTGTGCGAGCTGAATCATGATATGAAAGAATGCCCCACGTTGCCCCAAGTGAAGGCTGTTCTGCAGGCATCAACTCCAGAGGTGGATTCAGCCTACTTCATTGCACAGAAGAAACCCTGGCAGCCCCGGAATCAAGGTATGTCTCCCGACTCATTTCCATTTTTGAGTAATTTGAATAATTGGAATACTAATATGCAAAATGTGAATACACAATTCCCTTCAAATTATGCTCAGTGGAATTCCCCTCAACCTGCGATGCAAGGTTATAATTCATGGAGTCCTTGGACACAGCCTCCACACCAACCTACTTCATGGTCTCCTGGATGGAGGAACTTTCATCCTGGGAACCAGTTTCCTCAACCACCTCCACCTCAACAGTTACCGTATCCTCCATATCCTCAATTTCATCAATATCCTCAATACCCGCCTCAGCAGTCGCAGCTGCAGCTGCAAAATAATCCTGTGCCTAACATACCAATACGGCCTCAGCTGCCTGCCCAACCTAACCCTAACCCAAATAATAAAACAGTCCAGAAATTGGAAGCTCTCAATATGCCGGCCTACTCTCTCTCCCCTGTACCTTGTAATGATATTCGCTTACGGTCTGGAAAGATAGTAGAACGTGTAACTGCAGAAAATATTCCACCAACTGTGTATGACAAAGGAGAGAGTTCCCAGCATCCATTTGATCCGGTTCCTATCACTGAAGATGCTGAGCATCCCTCAGATGGGAGGGCTGAAACATTAAACGATGAAGTGGATAACACGCAGCCTACCCAGTTGGTAAGGCAACCACCTTACCCTGAGAGATTGATGCTGCCACAAAGAGGGGGGCAACCTCAGTTCAATCTCTTAGGAGAATTGAAGAACCTTTATGTTAAGATTCCCCTTTTACAAGCTCTTCAAGATGTACCTATCTATGCTAGAACTGTTCGGGACCTGTGCACTAAAAGACCGGGAAGGAAACCCAGAGATCCTCCTACTGTTCATGTTATAGGGAATTTATCCGCTTTAATGACTGGAAAAACCCCTATAACCAAGTATGAGGATCCCAGCAATCCTACTGTCACTGTACACATAGGACAAACACAGATACCCAACGTACTAGTAGATTTAGGAGCTGCGATCAATGTTATAACAATGGAGACTGTAAAGAAGCTCGGATTCACCAATATTAGACCGACCCCTACTATCTTAGAATTGGAAGACAGATCCACTATCAGACCCGAAGGGATTTTGGATGACCTTGTTATTTCAGTAGACTCATGGGAATACCCTGTCGATTTTCTGGTATTACAACCAAAATCACAGCTGGGGGGACATCCATTGATTTTGGGGAGGCCCTGGTTGGCTACAGCCGATGCTTGTATCAGCTGTCGATCAGGATCTATGACTATATCTGATGGCATGGAAACCAAAAACCTCACCCTGTACCCTCCAGCACGGCCGAGTCTAGAAACTGAAACCTCCCTTTGGATAGAACAGGAAGAAGAGGAAGATGTTCAGCCATTACTAACAATAGGGAAGGCACTAACCTTCAAAAACGAAACAGAAGACGATGCCATTAATAATTTCATTAGCGAACCTGCTTCAGTAGACAAGGAAGTTTATCAACTCCTGAACAGTACCCTAGGTAAAGAAGAACAAGAACAGCTTACGGAGGAAGCACTAGCCAATGACACAAACATAATCCCAGTATTGAAAAACTCGAGAAGCATTCCTATTGAGGTAGAGCCTGGAAAAAATTTGAACATCAATCCTGGTCTCTCCTCAGAAGAACAAAAGCGCCTAACCAATCTCTTGAAGGAACGTAAGGGGGCATTCGCCTGGGAGTATACAGACATGAAGGGTATTCCCTCTAGTCTGTGCACTCATCATATTTATATTAAAAATGACTCCTGGCCTGTATGTCAACCCCAACGACGCATGAACCCCAATCTGAGGGATATAGTGAAGGAAGAAATCCAGAAACTCTTGGAAGCAGGATTCATCTATCCTATCTCAGACAGTGAGTGGGTTTCCCCACTTGTAATTGTACCCAAGAAAAATGGTAAATGGAGAGTCTGTGTCGATTATAGGGAGCTGAACAAAGCTACACAAAAGGATCATTTTCCTCTGCCCTTTATTGACCAGGTACTTGATACCCTATCTGGGAAGAAGTTCTTCTCCTTCCTGGATGGGTTCAATGGGTACAATCAAATTCAGATTGCTCCAGAGGATCAGGATAAGACCACCTTCACTTGCCCTTGGGGAACGTTCGCCTACAGGGTGCTTCCCTTTGGATTGTGTAATGCACCTGCAACGTTCCAAAGAGCTGTGATTGACATATTTTCTGAATTGGTTAATGATAGCATGGAAGTTTTTATGGATGATTTTACTCCTTATGGCAGGGATTTTGAGGAAGCACTGGAAAATTTGAAGAAAGTTTTAATTCGCTGTGAACAGGCTCGCCTCTCACTAAGCACTGAAAAATGCCACATGATGATGAGTGAGGGAGTGGTATTAGGACATTTCATCTCTACTGACGGTATTCAAGTGGATCCTTCAAAAATTAAGGTGATAAAGAATATACCAACTCCTTCAACTCAGAAAGAGGTGCGAAGTTTTCTGGGACATGCTGGGTATTACAGGAGATTTATAGAAAACTTCTCCAAACTTGCTTCTCCCTTGTTTTCATTATTAATGAAGGACGCACAGTTTGTATGGAGTACAGCATGCCAGACAACATTTGATAAGCTTAAAGAGAAACTGTCCACAGCCCCTATTTTGAGGGGACCTAATTGGACCATACCTTTCCACATTTCTTCAGATGCTTCTGATACCGCCATTGGAGCAGTACTAGGACAGCAAGATGGTCAAGTACCTTATGCTATTTATTATGTTAGTAAAAACTTAGCCCCTGCTGAACTAAACTACACTGTTACTGAGAAAGAATTCCTTGCTATTGTTTATTCTATTAATAAGTTTCGGCATTACATTACTGGGTATCCTACATTTGTGCATACTGACCACTCTTCCATTAAGTATTTAATGAATAAACCTGTCACTAATGCCAGAGTAACCAGGTGGCTTTTATTATTACAGGAATTTGATATTACTATTATAGATAAACCTGGAAAAGAAAATGTTGTTGTTGATTTTTTATCACGATTTACTAACAGTGATGACAGTTCACCTGTTGAGGATGCTTTCCCGGATGAACATTTATTCGCACTCTCAGCTCATTCACCCTGGTATGCAGACGTTGCTAATTATTTGGCTGCAGGGAAGCTTCTGCCACATATGTCTAAACGAGAGAAAAGAAAAATTATTCAGCAAAGTGCCAGGTATTGTTGGCTCAAAGGCCATCTCTTTTACACAGGACCTGATCTTGAAATTAGAAGATGTGTAAGGGAAGATGAGATCTTTCATATACTGAAGGCCTGTCACGATGAACCTTGCGGAGGACACTTTGCAGACAAAAGAACAGGGCATAAGGCGTTGCGGATGGGCTATTATTGGCCGACACTGTTCAGAGATGCTAAAAGATATGTTCAGTCCTGTGACAGCTGCCAAAGGATGGGCCAACCTAATAAGACAGATCAGATGCCTTTACAGCCCCAAGTGGTACTAGAACCATTTGATAGATGGGCATTGGACTTCGTTGGTCCTATCAACCCTCCTTCCAAACAGAAGGTTTACATCCTGGTGTGTACAGATTACATGACTAAGTGGGTAGAAGCTGTAGCTTTGGCCAAGGCAAATGACCAGGCGGTGATTGATTTCCTGTACAGTGAAGTTTTTACCCGGTTTGGGGTACCAAAGGAAGTAGTTACCGATGGGGGACCACAATTTATTTCACACCAATTTGAATCCTTGCTCCGGAAGTATCATGTGCAGCACAAGATAGCTTCACCCTATCATCCCCAGGCCAATGGTCAGGTGGAAAGCACTAATAAAGTTATTGAAGCAATCCTTACTAAAACAGTTAAAAGCCATCGAAGGGATTGGGATGACAGACTTCCAGAAGCACTGTGGGCATATCGCACGACTTGGCGCAACACCACGGGATTTTCTCCCTATGATCTGGTGTATGGTAAGAGTGCCATCTTTCCAATTGAATTTGAGATCAAGACCCTGAAAACAGCCATTGAAATGAACCTGGATGTAACAGAAGCCCAGAGAAGAAGATTGAATCAATTAAATGAATTGGATGAGAAACGGTTAGCTGCGGTAGACCAGACTGTGCTGCTTCAGCAACAGAGATCTAATTGGCATAACCGATTCATCAAAAAGAAAATCTTCCGTGAAGGAGACTGGGCACTATTATACTACTCCAGATTCAAGAAGGATTTCAAAGGGAAATTACGCACAAGATGGCTGGGTCCATATTTGGTTGACAGGGTATTTGACAACGGCACTGTTCGCCTGGTCACCATTGATGAAAACCGTATACCATTACTTGCTAATGGCCACAGACTGCGACTGTATCGGAAGCCCATTTCGAAAGATGCATTCATTTCATAGATTGCTGCTGATCCAAACTACCAATTGGCACCAGAGCAGGAACATTTCTCTACCTTTGCCAAATCTTAAACTGAAAATTATATTTGCTGTACATAAATAATTTCTTGCTGTAGCGTATAGTTGTCGTTTTCTTTCTCTTTGCATTTGATCTCTTTGCTTGCTGTTGTCTTTTAAAATTTTTTCAGGGAAGCGCCAGGAGAACGATCAGTTTGGGCCCGTAATGAAAATCTCCCTGTGCTGTCCTTGTGTTAAAATAAATAAATAAATAAATAAAAAAAAAAAAAAAAAAAAATTGGCAGCTGCAACATATTTTCCGGCAGCTGCAACATTTTGTCTGGCAGCTGTTTATCCTTTTCCGGTAACCATATTCTCCTTTTCCCGGTAGCCATAATGCCCTTTTTCCGACAGCCGTCCACTTTCCCAACAGCTGCAATTTCGGCAGCTGCAACATTAGCGGCTGCAACATCGGCAGCTGCAACATTAGCGGCTGCAACATCGGCAGCTGCAACATTAGCGGCTGCAACATGAGCGGCTGCAACATCGGCGGCTGCAACATTAGCGGCTGCAACATCGGCGGCTGCAACTCCAGTTTCCGTGGCTGCCACCTCATCGTCCCCATGGCTGCCATCTCATCGTCCCCACGGCTGCCATCTCATTTTCCGCAACTGCCACTCCATTTACCAGCCACGGCCATTTCAATTCCCGGTAGCCGTAATGTCCTTTTTCCGTCCGCCGTCAAAGCTTTTCCAACAGCTGCAACTCCGGCAGCTGCAATTTCGACGGCTGTAACTTCGGCGGCTGCAACATCTTTTTCCCGCAGCTGCCACATCATTTCCCGACAGCTGCCACATTATTTCCTGACGGCTGCCACCTCATTGACCAAGTCACCTCCACATCATTTCCACGTAGCTGCCATTTCTTTCCAGCGGCTGCGACATATTTCCCATAGTCGTAAAATCTTTTCCCGCCAGCTGTAAGTTTTTTTCCCGCCGCCGTAAAATTTTCCCGTGACAGCCGTAATTTTCCCTGATATCGTAAATCTTTTTCCGGTTGCCGCAAATTCTTTTCCGGTGGCTGTAACTTCTTTCCTGCCAGCTGCAACAAGCTTGTTCATCGGCCGTGTGATCATTTCTTTGGCAACTTGCAGTGGTAACTCCCGTGTTAACAGAAGGATTGTTCAACCTGCTAATTATGATGCTGATTCATCCCAGTCCTGCCGGCGAACTCATCATTTTAACCCGGAGGATGCGACGCCTTGTGTTTTACCGGCGAAGGAAATCAGTGCCTTATCCGAGTCATCATGATCCCACGTCTGACTGTGCACGCGTTCGGCTCCGTGACGTCACCAACTCCATGCTCCACCAGTTTCCGCAGCCTTTCGACGCACAGTTTTATGAGGTATGGCTTTCATTTATCACGTGATTAAGTATTGATATCATTTAAATGAGATTGGCCGTACCTTCACTCGTACCACCATTTATACCTGATTAAACCTTTCCCTCGTACGACGTAATACTAATAACTGCCACCTTCCCCAATTCGGCATGAAAATTTTAAACTCTTCTCTGCGCTTAACTTTCCGAATTAGTTCATTCGCTCAACGTCTCCGCTCAACAATTCGTGCATTCTCTGTGCTGCAACTTCCATTCTGGGATCCTGTACTCTGTCGAACAGTAGTTTCATCTTGCAGCCAGGACCATGGGCATTCCAGTTCGCCATGAACCTTTCAATACCCGGGAACTTAGACGGAATCTGCAGGCTCTGGCCATTTTTCAAGCTTCTGGCTGGGTCGAGTTCTTTGAACGATTGGACGGATTCGATCGGGACGCAGCCCTGCAATTCGCCTTGAATCTTACTAAAACACACTCCACGGTGTGGGGGCTGTGTATAGATGTTTCGGAGGTCATTATATCCGAGGTTACAGCTATCCCGATGGTGGGAAAACCTTGGTTTAACCGTCGGGTTCCTGCAACAGTTGCACGGGAAGAATTTTTACTTCCAGGGGAGCAAGTTGAAGCATCTAGGAGAGGGATTGCATTGAAGTCACTGCCGCAGCCATGGGACCAGGTCTCTATCTTCCTCAAGAAATACATAACTTGCGAAGGTAGATACCAAACTGTGTACAACTCTGAACTTCCTTTGCTTTCTCATCTCCGTCATGGCATTTTGTTGAATATTCCATTTTATCTATTGCACGACTTGCGTCATATGGCAACATTTGTTCAGTCTGCAAAGCACCCACTGTCCTCCCTCACCCACCATGGCCTTATTAAGTTAATTATTGTAAGAACCCTGGCCCAACATAATATAACATGGGAGAAATTCATTACCCGACCACAGCAACCTGTTCCCTTGAGGGTCATTCCATTACAGCAATTACCGGTTCCGCCACAACAGGAGGACCGGAGTTCCTCCAGTGAAGTTGGGGGGAGGGATGCAACGGAAGAAGAACAACAGGGGGCACAGGCAGGACCATCCGGGAGGGATGAAACGGAAGAAGAACAACAGGGGGCACAGGCAGGACCATCAGGGGTTGACAAAACCACAGAGGAAGAACAACCCGAGGCACAGGCAGAGCCATTTGAGGTGTATGAATCCCCAGCACAAGCAGAACCAGTGGGGGATGACACTGCATTTGAAAGAGAGCGAGGGGAAGCACAAACAGAGCCATCAGGCGACAATGTAGATGAAACCCTCGTGAAAAACCTAGATAACAGGGCAGCTCCGGTAGCAGAAGGTGAAATTGGAGCAGCATCAAATGCTGCGACAATGGAACCTGAAGATGACGGAGCCAGAGCAATGGAAGAAGATATTGAGCTGGTCACAATCGAGTCTTCACCGGAGTGGGTAGGAGGAGGAGCTATGATTGAAGAAGAACAACATGGGGGGCAGGGAAATATTCCTTTAACTTCAGTTTTGCCTCCCTATATTCCAGCTCCACGAGAAGAAACATTACAAAAAGGGAAGTCACAAAAGAAAACGCCACAGAAAAGGAAGAGGGCCACCAATGAGTTTGATTTAGTGGCACCAATCAGAAGGAAACGAACTCGGTCAATCACAGCAGCAGAGGCAGCTAGAACAAAATGGGCAACCTTAGAAACACAGGTTGAACCCCCAATCCTTACACCAAAACCGAGGGATGCCCCACAAGGACCAGCGGAGGAAGAACCTGGAGTTGAGGGACTCTTGTATGAAAATGCAATGCTGAAAGAGGACCTCCAAGCACTTAGAAGGGAGCTGGAAACATGGAAGGAAGTCTGCAGAAAGCAGGGTGGAAGAAAGATGTATACATTAATAGAGGCTGCAGACCAAGTGGAGGAATCAGCTTCTGCTGGAGCTGGAGAAAAGGATGAGCGAATACTCTGCCCCACCTGTGGGGAGATCTTTGAGGAAGCAGGCCATAAAATTTTACTTAGCACCTATTCAGCACAACAGCCTGTAGCCACAGAAGGGAAAGCAGTGGAGAAAGAGGATGCTGCAACACAAGAACCAACACCTTTAAACATCCTTGCTGTAGCTGCTACTTCCCATGATGCAGAAGTTATAGAACAGATGGGAGAAGAACAGGGAGTGGAGGATGCCCTGGAAATTTATGAGGAATGTATGGCAATCCCAAAATGCTCCCACAACATAGAAATCATAGAACAGATGGGAGAAGAACGGGAAATGAGGGATGCTCTGGAACTTATAAAAGAATATAGTGAGACTCCAGAATGTTCCCTTGATACAGAGATCATGGAGCCGAAGGATACTTTGGAGGATAGTGAAGAATTTTGTGCTGTAACCCCAGAACGTTCCCAGGACACAATAATTTTAGAAGAAGAAACGGAAAGGCAGGACAGTGATAAGTTGGAACAGGATGCTGCAACACAAGAACCAGCAACCCTGAATAGAACTGTCCAACTGGCTGAGCAGACAGTAGAAGAAGCTGGGACAGAGGATACTTTGGCATTCAATGATGAACTCTGGGTTGTAACCCCAGAGAGCTCCCATGATACAGAACTCATAGAAGAGGAGCTGCAGCAGAGGAAGGATGAAGAGGTAAGCCAGGATGTTGTTACACAAGAACCAACATCCTTGGAGGCTGCGACAAAAACTCCTGAATTGCAGCTGGGAGATAACCTGGGAGTGGATATCATCCCTGACACACAGTGGAGTGACAATGAACAGGTACAGACACCATGCTCAGATGACACTGAAATCCTGGAGGAGGAGCTGCAAATTGAAAAGGATATTCAGTCTCAGCAACAGAATGACAAAGAAGACACTGCTACACAAGAACCAGTGTCTCCAAAAGCAATAAAGGTAGCTGCTGAATATGGGTTAAAGGATGTTGCTGTTACACAAGAACCAGCAACTCTCCTGTTAACATTAAACGCGCTGGAGGACACTGTCCCACAAGAACCAGTGCTTCCACCTCCTACAGGTGTCATTGAGTTGGATTCAGATTGAGGGTGTCTTTTCAACTTCCCCAGGCATCGCATAAGAGAACTACAGAAAGATTCCCACCACACCAAGTGCATTCTCAGATATCAGCAAGTAGCAGTGGAAGGGAAAACAGTGAAGTTGGAAGATGCCGGGTTGCTCACAGAGGCTTTTCAAAAAGGTAGATGAGGTGCCTGATTTACCTACATTCCTTCCTCTATCCTAGACAGAGCTCAGTTCAAGATTCAGATGCAGGTTGTTGCATGAGGACATGCAACAGGGTAGTTGGGGGGAGATGTTGAGCCCAGAATTGGCCCTTTTTGACCATCATTTATCATCTTCCCTTCCCTTGTCTTACACCAATTACCTTGGCAATTCAACTTATTGTCCTTATCTATTCCCCAAATTACCAAGGTATGGCCGATTATTGTTTTATTGTGTTAATACTTATGATTGTGATGATTAAAGCTGTGCATCTCTTAATCTGTGCTAACATGATGCGATTTATGAAGGTAGTAAGACAATAGACTGCAGGAAGATCGGAGCTGAACAAGTCATGAAGGAACGTTCATCGCTTGTGGAAGGTTCCTTGGGGCCCAAATCGTCAATCAAGGCACAGTCGTGGCAGGGCAGCTGTAACAGAAGAACTATCTTAAGTATGTCGCTACTCAAATCCAGCTGTGAGCTGGAAGGACCGTCACTCTTGGGATAATTAATACTTCTCTCATATTTGGATATTTCAGTTCTGCCATGCATTGTAACAGCTAGATTATTTAGGGCGCCTGAAGATCAGAGATCTTCATGGCTGCCCAATTATAGGTTTAGATGTTGCAAATTGTATGTATAAATATGGGGAATTGCCTCGACCAAGGGGTTGGACAACAACAATTAATTTATCTTGTATTAGCAGTCGAGCCGAAACTGTGTACTCATTCTTCTGTTAATATACGGAGTTACTTCTGAGTTAAAGAGAGTGTTGTTCAACCAGCGTCTCTGTGTGAAGACTGGGCCCGTCTTCCACAGAGATTGCTGTGTTAATTTAGGATTTCATCTTTCTTGTTGTGTGATGCTTTGATCTTTCTTTTGTACGCAGCAGCAGTATTCATTGTGTGGATTCCTCAGTAAATGATTATATTTTCGTGAGATTGATGAATGGTATCGAATAACAGTCGACTGAGTCAGGTTTGTTTTACATATTCCAATTTCTGTTCACACTGCTGTGTTCATCCTACAGCTGAGACGTAATCCCAGGAGCTCTTACAAATTAGCTTTCCTGTTATGTGTTGACTGATTTATATTTTGCAATTCAGTTTCTTAGAACAGTTGCTTCAATCTCTTTTATCAAAGTTCTAGAGTAATGTTCAGGTCATGTTTTATGATTCCCAGCTTGATTAGATTAGACAGTTGATTATTTTAGAATGCAATTGATATTTCCTTCCTGCAATCGTTGATTAGATCTGATATCAATTCTGCTTGATGCATAATAGAAAAGAATCGTAGTATAACGGTTAGAAGGCAATTGGGATTGCATAGATTCTTGGGATGAACATGGATGATAGAAGATAAAAGTATTCACTTCTAATGGTTTTGTGTTTAAGCATATATTGTGCACTTGTCCTTTGAAATAAAAAGACTTTCTCGGGTTGACAATAAATTTCATACGCTCTGTGTGTTTGATATTTAATTATCTGCAATTAGAGTGCTTGACAAGAACCATAGGCATCTATTTTTTTTTAATTGCTGATACATAAAATGCTAAATCAATGGTGGGGCCTTGGCCTTGAGCTCCTCACCATGATTAGATAACAATATTTACATCATTTACGATTTAATGCAAAGGGGGTCAAAATGGGGACATTACATTCCCCTCCCCTTACATTAGCACTGTCCTCAGTGCTCATCAAAATTGAACAAAAATGGATATGCCACCCTCATGGCATCCTCCAGCTCCCATGTAGCCTCACCTGGACCATAGTGCTTCCATTGCACCTTTACCTGTCCGATGGCTCAGTTCCGGAGCAATGTTACCTTCTTGTCTAGGATGCGCAATGGATCGGTTTGGAATTCTCCCTCGGGTTCCACCTGGATCACATCCCAATTAATCACATGGTTAGGATCATGTACATATTTCTTAAGCAAAGAGACATGAAAAACATTATGAGCTTTAGTGTTAGTAGACAATGCAAGTCTATATGCAACTGGCCCTATTCTTTCAAGCACTTCAAATGGCCCACAATATCTAGGTGATAGCTTGGCACAACTCCCAAGATTCAAGGAACTCTTCCTTGATCTCACTCTAAGATACACATGATCCCCAACATTGAATTCCCTATGCACTCTATGTTTATTTACATAGCTTTTCTGTCTATCCTAGGCTGTTTTTAAATTCTGTTTGATCTTGGTAACTTCTTGCTCCATTTCCTTAAGCAATTTTGGCCCAAGTACAATTCTGTTCACTGGATTGTCCCAAGTCACTGGTGTCCTACACCTTCTACCATACAAAGCCTCATAAGGACTCATTCCCAACGATGCTTGTTGCCCATTGTTATATGCAAATTCTACCAGGTGTAGATAATCCTCCCACTTGGATGGCTTGTCCATTACATACATGTGGAGCATGTCTTCAAGCACCCGATTTACTCTTTCTGTTTGCCCATCTGTTTGAGGATGGTATGCGGTACTAAAGCTTAGTTGTGTACCCAAATCTGCAAAGAGACCTTTCCAAAAATTGGAAGTGAACTTGGTATCCCTGTCAGAAATTATTGCCTTAGGCAACCCATGTAATCTGAAAATTTCCTTCATGAAAATATTTGCAATGGCATCGGCTTTATGTGTGGACTTAACCAGTATAAAATGTGCTGCCTTTGTTAACTTGTCCACCACAACCATGATGGAATCATGTTGTCTCACAGTCATTGGAAATCCTGTAATAAAGTCCATGGATATTACTTCCCATTTCCATTCTGGAATTGGCACTGGGAGCAATAAACCTGCTGGATGTTGGTGTTCACTCTTCACCTGCTGACATAATTCCATGCACTTAGAAATGTATTCAGCGATGTCCTTCTTCATGCCTGGCCAGAAATAATATTTTCTTGCTGTAGCAATTGTTTTCTGATATCCTGGGTGACCAGAGTATGGAGCTTTATGGATTTCATCCATAACAATTCTCCTCAAATCTGCCACATTTGGAATATAGACTCTATTCTTATAAGTAAGAAGTCTGCCTTCTTCCAAATGATAGCCTTCATACTTCTTGCCAAGGTCTTGCTGCTGCAATTTGTCCTTTATCTGCACATATACTTCATCCTCAACAATATGGTTAACAATCTACTGCTTCAAATCTGGTTGGCAAGTACTAAGTGCTGCCGCATGCATTTCATGTACCTTCCTGCTGAGTGCATCAGCCACCTTGTTTTCTTTCCCTTTTATGTGTTTGATTTCAAAATCAAATTCACACAAAAATTCCAACCATCTATCTTGCCTAGCATTTAAAGTTGGTTGATCAAACAAGTATTTCAGACCACAATGGTTTGTCCTTAACTCAAATTTTCTTGCCATTAAGTAATGCCTCCACATCTTTAAGGCATGTACTATGGCTGCAAGTTCTATATCATGAGTAGCATAGTTCTTCTCATGCTCCTTCAACTTTCTTGACTCATAGCATATCACGTGGTTGTATTGCATAAGAACTCCTCCAAGTCCTTGATTGCATGCATCAGTACACACCACAAAGTCTTTTTCTGGGTCTGCAATTTTTAAAATTGGTGCACTTGTAAGAAGATTCTTCAACCGTTGAAAACTTTCCTCACATCTTGGTGACCATTCAAACTTTATCCCCTTCTTTTGCAAAGAAGTGATCGGGTTTGTAACCTTGGAGAATCCTTCAATAAACCTCATGTAGTAACCAGCAAGGCCCATAAAAGATCTCACATCAGTCACATTCCTTGGAGTTGGCCAATTCATAATGGCTTCAATCTTCTCAGGGTCTACAGATATTCCTTCGTTGGAGATGATGTAACCCAAATAATGAATTCTATCTTTATAAAAGTCACATTTGCTCAACTTTGCATACAACTTATGCTCCCTTAGTAATTGCATTGTCATTATCAAATGTTCTTCATGCTCTTCTTCATTCTTAGAATAGATGAGAATGTCGTCTAGGAATACAAGAACAAACTTGTCCAAATACTTGCTAAAAAAATCATTCATGAGACACATGAATGTAGCTGGTGCATTTGTGAGACCGAATGGTACCACTACAAACTCATAGTGTCCATACCTCGTTCTAAAGGTTGTCTTATGAATATATTTTCTGTGATTCTTACCTGATGGTAACTAGACCTCAAGTCAATATTTGAAAATACATTTTCTCTTCTCATTTGGTCAAAAAGGTCATCAATTCGGGGCAATGGGTATTTGTTATTCACAGTGACTTTGTTCAACTGCCTGTAGTCAATACATAACCTGAGTGTTCCATCTTTCTTTTTCACAAATAGAACAGGTGCTCCCCACGAGGACACACTTGGCCTAATATATTTCTTTTCTAGCAACTCTTGTAATTGCATTTTCAATTCTAGCAATTCCGGTGTACTCATCCTATAGGGTGTCTTCGACACTGGTGCCGCTCCCGGAACAAGTTCAATTGTAAAGTCAATGTCTCTCTTTGGAGGGAGTCCTGGAATCTCATCGAGAAAAACATCCCTGAATTCTTGCAATACCTGATAGTCTTCCAATTTAAGAGTTTCATTCTCTGCTGCCTCTAAAATGTGGGCTACATACAATTGACATCCCTTCCTACAGAACTTATTCAGCTGCATGGCTGAAACCTGTCTAACAGAAGTCACCTTTGGAATTCCTTTTGCAACCCTCGGGTTTCCTTCTTCGTCCATGCATTCAAATGTCTTATTGTAGCAGTCAAGTTTAACCTTGTGTGCCTCTAACCAATCCATCCCAATGAGAATATCATAGGAACCAAGTGGCAAAATATTTAGATCCGCATAAGTGAATAGCCCATCCATCTCTAATGGGCATTTCTCTACTATTTCACTAACTTTTCTCTTGGTTCCAGTGGCTAGTTGAACTAACCATGATTTACTATGCTTTAATCTCTTGAAAGCACAAATCTCAACAATTCTAGGAGTGACATAACTGTGAGTAGATCTAGGATCATTCAAAATAGAAACAGATTGCTTAGCAATCTTACCTTCAAATTCAACCACAGTTAACCGATGATCTGCTTGGCGGTCGTCTAGTGTTGCATAGATTCTAGGGATTGTCCTCACCACTTGACCCACAGTTTCATCTCCCTGGATGTTATGGACTTGATTTGCATTCCCATTCCGATGTGGACAATTCCTAAGCATGTGGTCTCCTCCACAACCCCAACATTGAAGTGGTTCTCTTGGCTCCTTTGGATCTCTTGGCTTGTCTCCCATCATCCTATTTGTCTTAGTCACAACCTATGATGGCTGCCTTTGCTGATTCTTGAATTGAGGAGGCTTGAACCCCTTATTCCTTTGATCAAACTTTTCATTTTTCTTATCCTTCCATTCCTTATGGAATTCTGGTTTGTTTCTGTTTTGATCAAAGCAATACTTGGCCTTTCTTATGGCCTCCTCTAGAGTTTGAGGTTCATCGAACTCAATTCTATCTTTATATGACTGGGGCAGTCCACTTAGGAAATGCTAAATTTTCACCTTATCATCTCGAATGTACTTCACATATCTTAGAAGCTCCAAGAATTTGTTTGCATATTCTTCCATGGTCAATTGTCCCAATCTCAACTCATGGAACTCTTTGATCTTATCATCATAGTACCTGTCAGACAGGTACTTCTGCTTGAAGTATTTCTTGAACTGCTTCCACACAATCTTCCTTTCGTTGATCTTCTTCACTTGCCTGATGTGTTCCCACCATATAGATGCTCTTCCATTCAAGTTGAAGATGGATACCCTTGCCTTCATATTTCTCGAGTAGTCTTGGACTTGGAAATATTTTCTCATCCCAAGAAGCCAAGCTTCAGCTTATTGACCAGACTTTACCTCTCCATCAAATGTAGGAGGTTTTGCCTTCTTAAATTCCCCATGTGAACTGTTCTTGTAGTGCCTCTTCCTCTTGCTTCTATGGGATGAAGAGCTTGAACCCTCAATGGATTCTTCAGAGTCAGATGATTCATTAGAAGAGATTTCTGGAGTATAAGTTTGGTCTGTAGAAACTCTTCTTGAGCTACTGGCCCTTTTACAGGAATTCCTTCTAGAACTACTCCACCCCTTTCTGGATTTGATGTCTGATGCCCAGAGTTTATTTTCCTTTGGATGTCTGTCAAACTCTGTAGCATGGATACATTCAACTTATTTTGTTCTTCCTGAGCCTTAATCCTCCTTTCATTATCTTCTCTACATCTTTGCAATTCCACCCTTAGGCTTCTCATGGTGGCTGCAATACTTGGAGGAGTCTCTTGATTTCTTCTCCCATTAGATTCTGTTTCAGCATTTTCAACATGTATGTTCTCCCCCATGGCATCTGTCTCAGGCTCATAGGGATCCTGTGCATCATCCATGATGTTGATTTTCTTGGCCCAACCAAGATCCAAAACTTTCAAACTGTACTATCTAGAGTGCTGCCCTGATGTAACTATGATTCTGCAAAATGTGTTCATCAACACAATTGTTAGTTGCATTATATTCTCATAAATTCATAAGTTACTTCATGCATGTGGGAAAATATTATATTGACAATTTGTCAAATCATAGAATTTTCTCACAATCAACGACATATGAGGGGGACGACGGGGGTCAAAGGGGCTTGCCCCCTTGTGGCTTCCCCGCGCCACTGCAAGGTGGGTTGAGGGTAGCACCCTCATTTTTATTTTTTGTAAATCTTTCATTTCGTGCAATCTGGCGCATAAGTTCCATGGCAATTTTTCCATTTTCGACACCTGAAAATCTCCTTGAAAAATGGCTGAAATTCCTTGTTTCGGAGCAACTTGTGGAGTTCTTCCGCAATTTCGGAAGAGAATTGAAAGTTCCTTCTGCAGTTTCAGAAGAGAATTGAAAATTCCTTCCGCAGTTTCGGAAGAGAATTGGAAATTCCTTCCGCAGTTTTGAAAGAGAATTGGAAATTCCTTCCACAATTGCGGGGTGATTTGCTGAATCCTTCCGCAGTTGCGGGGCGATTTGCCGAATTCTTCCGCATTTGCGGGGCGATTTTCTGAATCCTTCCGTAGTTACGGGGCGATTTTCCAAGTCCTTCCACAGTTGTGGGGCGATTTTCCGAATCCTTCCGCAGTTGCGGGGCGATTTGCCGAGTCCTTCCACAGTTGCGGGGCGATTTGCCGAATCCTTCTGCAATTGCGGGGCGATTTTCTGATTCCTTCCGCAACTTTTCCTTTCGATGCCGAACAACTAGGAAATTTTTCCGTTGTTTCGGGTCAACTTGGCGAGTTCTCCCGCCGTTGTGGTGAAGACTTCCGAGTTCTTCCCGAAACAGACTTTAAACAAAATTTTCAAAAACACTTAGAACAATTTCATATTTTTCTTTCCTTCTTCCTGTGATGACTGCTTCCCAACAGGAGGTAACCTTACCTCTCCAAACTATCCAACTTAGCCAGTTTAGGCCCGATGCTGAGACCTGTGGTGATCAGGAAGGGACCTTCCCATGTGACTGTAATCTGATTTGGCCCATAGAGGTCCAATGCTGCAACCAACAGCTCTAATACCAAAATGTAATGTTCCCTCCCATCATACCAGCATGATAGAGAGAACGTGATGCTAAAACTGGGCATTTAGCCTCATGAACTTTTAAATAAGCATTCACATAATATAAAAAGACACATGGAAATGTATAATTATAAGTAACACAACGGAAGTAATTTCAATTACGCATCCATCATACACTCAAGATATTCATCAAATAAATAATTGCAAAGTTAACATAAGAGAATACTTATCTTAACAAAGTAGTCCCAAGCAACCAGCTATGCATCTGCAACGTTCCACCCAACCATAGGCCAGTTGTGCTTATCAACCTCTTGATACAACTGCCACCCCCAAGCTGGACATGATTTCTACAAGGAACCAGGGAACAACAGATTCACACATAGCCAAGCATTCACCAAGATGAGCCAAGCCAATCTACAATTGGGTTTATCAGGCTACTAGGAAATGGAAAGGAAGAATTGCTAAGCTAGTGAGCTCAAGCCCCATGCTAGGGATGCCTCTACAAGATCTATCTAGCTTGGCACCCACAATGCCTACACACCCCACTTAAGGAAGTATTCCCTTCACCAATGCACAGTCCCTCAGGCCATACCTTCCAATCTAGCGTGTCTAAGGTGTGCATAGAAGAGTAGCCAGCCCTCTTGATCTTCTTGAGAGGTTATTTCCCCCCCCCACTAGGTTTATCAAGCCAATTCTGTCCACTACCACTCCAAATCTCTTGCTCACAGATTCAAATCAAAACAAGGATGCACATAACAGCAGAACCACAATTATTGGGCATGATAAAAACGTTTTTACAATGAGATGCCCAAAGATGGGGTTTCTACCAGCCCAGAAAAACATGGCAAGACCCAAAAACGAAATGGCAATTGGGGATTCAACCTTGGAGAGCAAAAACCGTTTTCAAAAAACACCCATGGGTATTTTGGGGCAAAAATGACCTCCCTCACAGTCCCAAATCGTGGTCCTCCTCTCCCAACCACTGTGTAACACAAAAATGAGCTCCCAGCCTTGGAAAAATGCAGGAAAATGATGAAAACATGATGGGGAAAACCTAGCTAGCTCAGGCTGCGTGAGAGGGCAAAGGCCATGGGTTCAGAATGGCTTTGGGCACCATTTCGTGGGTGTTTTCTTGCCCCATAAGCAAAAGTACTCTTTTCCAGGTTGATGGCTTGCCCATGCACGAAATTGGCTACCATACCTCTTCATTCCCAAGGCATTAACTGCCTCAACCAATTTCTGGAAGAATTAAATTATTGGATGCATAACCCAAAATGGGTAGTTGGTGGTTTATGGGTTTTCTCATTGACACATGGATTAACACCATTGTCTCAAGGGTTTGAATAATTTCCCTCCCTATTCCTTGTAGAATCATGCCCCCATCTCTTTGTTGCATTGCATAGCCAGTTGTGGGTTTTTTCATTAAAATTCGTATTTACATGATGTCTTAATTTACATTGTGCCTATCTAGCACAAGAACCATAGGCATCTATTTTTTTTTAATTGTCGATACATAAAACGCTAAATCAATGGTGGGGCCTTGGTCTTGAGCTCCTCACCATGATTAGATAACAATATTTACATCATGTATGATTTAATGCAAAGGGGGTCAAAATGGGGACATTACATGTTGGATGTACAGAGAGGACATCTTTCACCAGCAATAATATGGAGAGTGACATGGAGGATCAGATTCAATGTTTATTATTGGTTGGCCATTCTTTTAGTGCTACCACTACTACTTCCACTTGGTACATTGATAGTGGGGCTTCAAGCCATATGAAAGGTGTTCGTGATGTGTTCACAGAGATGGGATTGAGTCTTGAGATAGTATTGGGAGATGACACAATTGTGAGAGCATTTGGGTGAGGGACTGTCGCATTTGAGAGGGAGTCTATGTAGTCCATGACTTTGAGGGGTGTTCTTTATGTCCCTGGGATGAAGAAGAATCTTGTATTAGTTTGCATGATTAAGGGCAGGGGCTTTGGAGTGTATGTTCTAGATGGGAAAGTTTATATCTTTCCCAAAGTATCAAGACAATCCACTTCATGCACCATTGGAGTGAGATGTGGGAAAATGTACAAGCTTCGCTTCCAGCCTCACCATGCATTAGCCCATACTAGCAGTAGCATCGAGACATGTGAGTTGTGGCACAGGAGGATGGACCATCTTCATCATTGAGCTTTGACGTTGTTGAGGGAGATGTCTACAGGTTTTCCTTAGTTCATCATAGAGCAGGGTGGTGTGTGCAGAGGGTGTGATTTAAGAAAGTACACCAAGACTGCTTTTCCGAGCAGTGACACCAGAGCAGGTGGGATACTGTATTTGATTCATTCAGATTTTTGTGGACCTATGTCTTCAGCTTCAGTGACAAGTTTTGAGTACTATATTAGTTTCATTGATGAACACTCCAGGAAGACATGGATCTACTTTCTGAGAAGTAAACAATCTCAGGAAGTTTTGCGTAGGTTCCAAGAGTTCAAAGCTCTTGTGGAGAACCAAACAGGGAGGATTATTCGAGCACTCAGGTCAAACAATGGGGGTGAGTATACGTCCAAGGAGTTTGACGAGTTTTGCAGACAGGAGGGCATAAGGAGGCAGTTGACAATTCCATACACTCCACAGTAGAATGGAGTTGCAAAAACGAAGAGCAAAGTGGTAGTGGGAGCACTAGAACCATACTGCATGATCAAAGTCTTACTTTCTTTCTATGGGAAAACGCCTGTAGCACTGTTGTTTATGTTCAGAATAGGAGTCCACAACGAGCATTGGGGTGTAAAACTCCTGAGGAGATGTTCACTGGAAAGAGACTTGAGATAGGTCAATTCCATATATTTGGATTCCTTACATACTCTCATGTCCCTTCTGAGAAGAGGACAAAGTTAGATCCTACAACGGAGAAAGGAATCTTTTTGGATATGACGAGACTTCGAAGGCTTTTCGCATATGCCTTCCTGCACAGAGGAAAGTTGTGGTGAGGAGGGAGGTCATATTTGAGGAGGAGAAAGCCTTCAGGAATTATTATGATTTAGAAGTGGAGGAGCAACATGTTGTATCTCCACAGGTGACAGGGTCACAGAGTCAAAGTACAGGTTCATAGTTTTCGGGAGTGATTGGGTCACAGGTTACAGGTTCATCAGTTTCAGGGACTTAGTCTACAGGGACAAGTTCACAGGTTTCACCAACATGTGATTCGGATGGTACAGGTTTACCAGGCACAGGATCTCAGGCCATGGGTAGTTCTTCAAGTAGATAGTTGTCAAATGAAGAGGTTATGGAGGAGCGCCTACAGGAGGAAGCTACTTCCAAGAAACGTAAGCCAATTTGGCTTAAGGATCTTGTGAAGTAAGCTGAGGAGTCTGTGGGACTGCCCAAGAGGGAGGTCAGGGAGAGCAGGGCACTAGAGAGATTTTCTAGTTATATGGCGATGGTGACTAGTTTGAGTGATTCTGAGCCTACTACATTTGAGGAGGCTACCCCACACCAGGTTTGGAGAGATGCCATGATGGAAGAGTACAAATCCATCATGAAGAATGGAGTGTGGGAGGTTGTTCCGAGACAAGAGGGGAAGTCAGTGGTGACTTCCAAGTGGCTCTATAAAATCAAGTGTGCTATGGATGGCAGCATCGACAAGTACAAATCTCGTTTTGTTGCATGAGGGTTCTCGTAGGCAGAGGAAGTTGAATACTTTACTATGATACCTTTGCACCGGTTGCTAGATTTTCTTCGATCAGACCAGTGATCTCCATTATGGCAGAGATTAGTTGGAGGATTCATTAGATGGATGTGAAAACTGCTTTTCTGAAAAGTTTTCTACATGAGGAGGTATATCTAGAGAAGCCTCAGGGATTTGAGATTCATGGGAGAGATTCACATGTTTGTAGGCTGAAAAAGGCCTTGTATGGTCTGAGGCAATCCCCTTGGGCTTGGTATTCCAAGATTTACTCTTATTTTCTTTTGATTGGGTTTCAAAAGAGTGAGGCAGATCCCAACCTATACTACATTGTGGTTGGTGGTGTTTCGCTCATTCTTTTGCTATATGTTGATGACTTGTTTATTACAAGAGGAGAGCACTTTATTGAAGCATGCAAGAAAGATCTTGCTTCAGAGTTTGAGATGACTGACCTTAGACTGATGCATTACTATTTGGGGATGGAGATATGGCAGGAGTATGGACATGTTTTCTTGAGTAAGGGAAAATATGTTGCAGATATTCTTAGGATATTTCGGATGGAGGATTGTCGAACCGTGTCTACACCCATGATCACCAACTAGACGGAGCTTCATGCTTCTGAGGGAGAGTTACTGGATCGTACTTTATATCATCAGTTGATTGGTTCATTGATGTATTTGGTCAACACTAGACTAGATATGAGTTTTGCAGTTAACACTCTCAGTCAGTTCATGGTGGAGCCCAAGAGAGTGCAATGGACAGCTGCAAAACATGTGTTGAGATACCTTGCAGGTACAGTAGATTTTGGTTTGCACTACAAAAGATATGATGGAGTGGGATTGGTTGGCTTTACAGATTCATATTGGGCAGGTAGTGTTTCAGACCGGAAGAGCACTTCCGATTTTTGTTTCAGTTTGGGCTCAATAGTTGTGTCTTGGTTTAGTTGGAAACAAAAGTCTGTAGCATTGAGTTCTGCAGAGGTTGAGTATATGGCAGCCAGTCAGGCCAGTTGTGAAGCCTTGTGGCATTGCAAGTTGATGGTTGATTTATTTGGTCAGGAGATGAGACCTAAAGTGATACATTTTGATAATCATATTTGCATTAGACTCTTTGAGAATCCGGTATTTCATGACAGGTCAAAACACATTGATATCAGGTATCACTTCATCAGGGATTATGTTCAGAGAGGAGCAGTACAGTTGCAGTACATTTCTACTGATGAGCAGGTGGCTGACATTCTCGTGAAGTCTTTGGGTAGAGGGAAGCATGTCTATTTCAGATACAAGTTGGGAGTGGTGAAGAACACCTTCCTCGGTAAGAGGGAGTGTTGAAAAGTTACCTAGGAAGTGTTTTTCACCTAGTGTTTCCTTGGGGTGGACAAGAACACTTTAATTGGTGACCCCTAGTCTTATTTAATTAATAAAGTGAGATGCACTTTATAATTTTAAAGTCACTTTATTAAAAGGTAAAAGTCATGGTTTATCCTAAGTTCACATTTAATAAAATTCAAGTGAGTGATTAATTAAAAGGGGGTGTTCACTTTATTAAATGACATGAGGTGCACTAAATGTCATTTATTATTTATTTAATTGAGCATTTAATGAGAACCCCTCATCTAATCTAATCTGGACCATTAGATTGAAAGAGAAAGTTGCCATGAACAAAAATGGACTAGTGCAAGGCAAACTCATTCATTATCCACTTTTCAAGAGAGAGTTTTGGAGAGGAGAGGAGAAGAGAGGAGAAGAGGGTTTGAAGAGATTTCACACATAATTTTTTCTGAAGATTCAGGAGAAGAGAAAGGATATTAAGGGCGCAAATTTCAAGAAGAAGTTGACACTGATTTCAAGAAGAAGCCAGAACAGATTTCAAGGAAGAAATCCGTACAGGAATTCGTACAGCAGGTGGGCACAGATTTCTAGAAAGTCATACAACAGTACAGATTTGGAACAAATTTCGAGAATAGGTACAGAAATTAAATGTTTTCCATACAGTGGAAGTACAGCAATTTCTAGAACAGGTTTTGAGGCAGCAAATTGCACAGAGATTGAGGATTTCGTACAGCCCACACGTGTGAGCGGTATAGAATGGTTTTTGAGGTTTCTGTACAGTAGTTCATTGGCACAGTTTTTGAGATGGAAAAATGATTAGTGCTGTTGTTTTTATTTCTGTACTTTATACCTTAAAGAAATAAAACTTCTCTCTCATAAACAGGTTTTCCCTTCGGGGTTTTATCCTGGACCTATTGGTCAAAAATCTTTGTGTTATTTTATGTGTGAATGGCTGTCATAAATTTGTGAGTTTGAATTTAGGGATTGAAAATTAAATTTATGAGTTGTAAAAAATTGAAAAAGAATCTCATGTGTTCCAAGTTGAAGTCATTTTTGTGAATAAAAATGTGCACACTGGGGTTTGGGCATTAAACCATGCAGAGAAGCTTCTAATATTGAAACCACATTGGGGTTGAAAAATATTTCAGAAGGTTATTTATCAATGATGTCACATAGCAGGGCCACATAGCTGGAGTATGGTCTAGGTCTCTTTCTTTCTCTGTGCATCCCATCTAGAGCGCCATACTTCTCTGCATCTTGTATTGCCTCTCATACCCGTGCTGGTCTTCTCTTGTGGGATTTCTTCTCACGAGGTGGATCTACAGGTTCTTATGGTTCTGTCATGTAACGATCTTCATGGTCTTATGGAACTGCTTCTTCCATCACTGAATCTCTAATCCCGGGAACTTCAGGTTCTTCAATCTCTTCAATGGATAGTTTTCTTGATTTGATGTATGTCGAGTTTTCGTCGCTTGTTCTTCGAGACAAGTCTCTCTTGTAGGTGATGTTATACGTTATTTCCTACAATTCAATTTAGTTGTGTGGTTAGAAACATTTCAAAACAAATTCTTATGCATAAGGACATAGGTCACACAGTTATGCAACTATATTAGCCAAGGTTTCAACACAACAGTCATCCATATCCCGTATTCATATGGTAACTTTCTAGATGCCTTCCATCTATACCAGAGCATTGTTAAGAGTGTGCACTACTCCCAACATGTTAGCAAAGAGGTTTCATTCTAGATAAGTAGCAATGGAATGTTGTACAGTACCATAGACCACTTACCTATCACATGCACATTGTTCTAACATACATAATCTAGAAACATAAATATGTAAACAACTTAACAATATACAGGAA
Source organism: Larix kaempferi (assembly GCA_027924585.1). Lineage (NCBI taxonomy): Eukaryota > Viridiplantae > Streptophyta > Pinopsida > Pinales > Pinaceae > Larix > Larix kaempferi. The sequence goes on from BSBM01000162.1 coordinate 14,701,777, forward strand.
ATGACAATTCAAATACTTATCTTTGTTTGTTTGTTGGGTGGACCCCCTCTTGATCTTTGCTTCCTTGCAGGAACTACTGGAGTCTTTGACAGAGTGTTCTTCTTCATCGTTTGATTCTGAGGTCATGTGACTTATGATCGGAAATGTTGAGCAAGTATTCTACACATGCCCTTTCTTCTATATACTAACCAATGCTGAAATGGATGAGAGGCTTCCATAGAGCATCGATCTTTATTTGTTTTCCGGAATCCAACTCTATAGTAGCTTCTCCTATTGAACGTCATCTCTAGTTTTCACCTTATGAGGTGGAACCTTCTGAATGAACCCTTGTATCTGGTTACCTTCATTACATTACACATTCTTCATCACTTGAAGAATCATCTCTCTCTTCTTCTCTATTTTTTGCCCTTGCAGATTCATCATCTTCCATGGTGTGAGCATGATGTATCTTCTTGTTTGTCTTCTTGTTGGAGGAGCCTCTGTTTCTGGGACAATATTTGGAGTAGTGTCCCTTCTCATCGCATGCATAACATCTAATGTTGGATAGATCTATTCTAAGTCTTCTTTGTCTATCGTAGTTCTCCCTCTTATTTTGATGGTGGTTCTCCCTCTTGTTGTGATGGTGGTGTTCCCTCTTGTTGTGATTTCTTCTAGCGTGAACTGTGAGAGCTTGATCATCATTTGCTCCCATATTCTCTTCTCGTGCCACAAGTCTAGCTTATTCTTGTATAAATTCTTCCCATAGTCTGTTGAATGTGATCAACTTCTTCCTGGCACATATCCCTTGAATGAATGAGTCCCATGATCTTGGGAGACCATTCAAGGTGGTCATAACAATCTCTCCTTATTCTACCTTCTCTTCAACTACTTCAAGTTGATCCTTGATTTATGAGACCCTTGTGAAATAGGATTGCATGGTCTCTGAGTTGTGGATCTTTATGTTCTTGAGCTAGTTCCTCAATGTCATCTTTCGATTGATGTTCTTCCCTTCGAATAGCCTTGTTAATGCATCGAACATCTCATTTGGTGTCTTCAAGGATGACACATGTGGGATGAGATGATCCTTAATGGAGTCAGCAATAATTCTCTTGGATTTAACCAAGTTCTTCTTATGGATAGCTTTAGCCCCATCTCCCTCTAGTGCTGGAACCTCTTCATTCACATACTTGTCCAAATCATTTTCTTCAAGGACAAGGGAAATACTATACTTCCATGCTCGAAAGTTATCAACTCCTTCAAGCTTATCCTCAAGCTTGGTGTGGTGAGACATATTGAATGAGTACCTCGAATGGAAATAGCAAAGATTTAGATCTTACCAATTTGAGATGCCAAACCTGGTTCTGGAGGTGGCTGGCCTAGGGTTTGTCAAAGAAACCCTAATTTTTCAAAGTTAGAATATTGAACTTCTGATTGGACAGGAAGATGCACCTCCTCAAGGAGAGTTTTCCAATGTACTCACTTTTCCAAATCTGTGAACAAAATCCCAAAATAGTTGATGCCCTAGTTTTCCTCCGACAGTAGTGACGGTTCCAAAAATGAAAATTCTCAGAATTTGATTCTGCTTTGACAGAAAGATGCGCCCTCCTAGGGTGAGTTATCCTAGCCTCCTTTTCTTGATGATCTGTGGAGATAAGACCTCAAACTTAGAAGCCCTAGCTTCCCGCTGCTGCATAATGTCTTCTTTTCAGGCAAGCTCTGATACCATGTTAGATTTTTCTACTTTAATTCAATATTATCTAGCATCTTTAAGAATAACAAGCACAACAATACACAAAAGACACAATAGTTTTCCTCGGGGAAACCATAAAGGAGAAAACCCCGCAACTTCCTCAAAGATAGTTTCGTCACTAATACAATATCAAGCCAAAAGTGGAAAACCCAAAATATGTCTTCTGCAACTTCTCTCTTTTCTTCACTAGCGAACTTGTCCTCTTTCTCTTGCTATGCGAACTTGTGTGATTGAGTAGTGTGTCCAAATGAGAGATCAATGCTCTCTATTTATACTTTAATTTTAACTTGACTTTTACCTAACTAGGTCGGCCTCAACTAAAACTGACTGGGCCGACTTCTCTAGGAAGACTCAATAACCCTATTACATTTGACTCTAGGGGATCTATCGCCCTGACTTATAATGGAGGTTTTAACTCAATGACTTTGCATGACCAAATGTAATAATGACATCTCTGAATGGAGGGAAAACATCTCTGTCGGAGGTACAAATAAAATACAATAATAATATCAATATAAAATACAATTGAATATCTTTTGAAGTTACATTTACATCAACACAAACAACTATGGGAAGAGTGTGTGCAAGAGGAATAAAGAATAGCAGTGAGAGAGGAGAAACTAAATGACAATGAAGACCAAGCTTTGGCAACTCATGCCAAAGGTGGAAGGGAAAGGAAGAACAATATACATCCCCGTGAGGACTCTCCAAGAAGACCTAAGAAGCAACGGAAGTTCAAGAAAGATCTATCTTCCATTGAATGCTATTCCTGTCATAAAACAGGACACATCGTAAGAAATTGTACAAACAAATATGGACATCATAAGAAGCCAAAGAAGAGATTTCATGCTCATGCGGCAGAAGATAGTGAGTATGATGAAGAATTCAAAACCAGAGATGATGAAGACTCCAGTGAAGAATATGTTCTAATATCAGCCCTCACTGGTTGAGTATCTCATGGGAGTAATACTTGGCTAGTAGATAGTGGAGCTTCAAAACACATGACTGGATACAAATAATCCCTCTCACATCTCATTCAAAAGGAATCTCCACACAAGGTAAAGCTTGGAGATGATTATCAATACCCCATCAAAGGAATGGGAGAAGCATCTTATAAATTGGACTCTGGAAAGTCCATGAACATGAAGGATGTACTTTATGTACTAGGTTTGAAGAAGAACCTTTTATATATTTCAGCATTAGATAAGAAATGTCTTCGAATTGCATTTATAGACGGTGAATTTCTTATGTGGCCAAAGGGTAAGACTATTGATGATGCAATATTCATTGGAGTAGAAGAAGGAGGACTTTACAAACTGAAAGGTCATGCAGATACAACATTGATGACCAATACCATGAGCCCTTGTGAGTTATGGCATACAAGACTAGCTCATGTACACTACAAATACTTACTAATAGTAAGTAAGGTGGTGATTGGACTACAGGTTGATCATGAAGGAGTATGCAAAGGATGTGCTCAAGGAAAGAGTACAAAGAACCCATTTCCAAGCAGCGACAGTAAAGCAAAAGGTATTCTGGATATTATTCACTCAGATATTTGTGGACCTGTGTCCACCACTTCACTAAGCGGGTATGTATACTATGCTTCCTTTATTGATGATTACTCCCGCAAAACATGGATTTATTTTCTGAAGAATAAGAATGAAGTCTTTGAAAAGTTTAAAGAGTTCAAGGCTCGTGTAGAAAACCTCTCTGAGAATAAGATAAAGATTCTAAAGTCAGATAATGGAGGGGAATACACTTCAGGTGATTTCAAAGATTTATGTAAACAAACAGGGATTAAGAGGGAGCTTACTATTCCCTATAATACACAACAAAATGGTGTAGCTGAAAGGAAGAATAGAATGATCATAGAAGCAGTGAAGGCCATGATCCATGATCAAGACTTACCCATGCATCTATGAGTAGAAGCAACCAGAACCGCAGTATATGTACATAACAGAATCTCTCACAGTTCTCTTGGAAACAAGACCCCAGAAGAGATGTTCACTGGTATGAAGCCCAGAGTCAGCCATATAAAGATATTTGGATGTCCTGTATTTATCCATATTCCAAAAGAGAAGAGATCAATGTTGAAATCTTCAGGAAAGAAGGGAATATTTGTGGGCTATAGTGAGCAATCAAAGGCTTACCATATCTACATCCCGGGATTCCATCAGATTGAGCTCAGTCGAGATGTTACATTTGATGAAGGAAAAAATTTCAACAAATCCAAGAAGATTCATGAGGATGAAGAGGAGCAGGAGGTTCCTAGATTTACAGAAACAAACAAAGTACCAAACAGAAACATTGAAGAAGATCCTATTTTGGAGAATCATGACATGGCAGAACCTTAGAGAATTGAGGAGATTTATCTAAAGATAAGACCATCTTGGGCACGAGAATTAATTCAATATGCAGGAAGGTATGGTGCCCCAGAAGGAACCAGTAGAGAGAGCAAGAGACCAAGGACATACTCCAGTTATGTAGCCTTGATGTGCAACCTTGTTGAAGAGGAACCGACATGTTTTAAAGATGCAGTGAAGAAGAAGGAATGGTTGGATTCTATGAATGAAGAATACCAGTCCATCATCAAGAATGATGTTTGGGATGTGGTACCAAGACCAAAGGATAAATCAGTTGTTTCATCAAAATGGATCTTTAAAACAAAACACTCAGCAAGCAGAAGCATTGAAAAATACAAGGCAAGATTTGTAGCGTGAGGGTTCTCTTAGAATGAAGGAATTGATTATGAGGAGACCTTTGCTCTTGTGGCCAGATATACTTCAATTAGAACCATTCTTGCCTTGGCATCCAAGATGAAATGGAAGTTACATTAGATGGATGTAAAGACGGCGTTCCTAAATGGGAAGATAGAAGAATAAGTATACATCGAGCAACCAGAAGGATTTGAAACATAAGATAGAAATTCACATGTATGCAGACTGAAGAAAGCATTGTACGGGTTGAAGCAAGCACCCAGAGCATGGTATGGAAGAATTGATAGCTTCCTGATGAGTTTGGGATTTACCAAGAGTAAAGCATATTCTAATCTTTACTATAATATTATGGATGGCAAACCTATCATACAACTATTGTATGTAGATGATTTGTTCCTGACAGGAGAAGACAAGCCCATCACCGAATGTAAGAGAAGGCTTGCAGCAGAATTTGAGATGAAATACCTTGGTATGATGCATTACTTTCTAGGTCTTGAAGTATGGCAGTGCCCAGATGAGATTTTCCCGAGTCAAGGAAAATACATAGTTGAGATCCTGAAGAGATTTGGGATGATGGATTGTAATGCCATGACTAATCCGATGGTAACAAACCTGAAGCTCCTGAATGATGCTTCATCAGAGATAGTAGATGTCACCATGTATAGACAGATTATTGGTTCATTGATGTACTTGACCAATACTCGACCAGATATATGTTTTGTTGTGAACACATTGGGCCAGTACACGGTGGAGCCCAGGAATGTTCACTTGATTGCAACAAAATATGTGATGACATACCTAAAGGGTACGTTGGATTATGGACTCATATATGCTTCAGATAATGAGTTCAGGTTGTACGGGTACACAGACTCAGATTGGGATGGAAGTGCCGAAGATAGGAAAAGCACTTCAGGATGTTTCTTTAGTTTGGGATCAGGTATGATCTCATGGCTCAGTAGAAAGCAACCCTGTGTTGCGCTCAGTATAGCAGAAGCTAAATATGTAGCAGCTTGTTCAGCTTGTAGCGAAGCAGTGTGGCTTCTGTTAAATTTTGACCATTAATTTAAGATACTCTAGGATCTTTACTGAGAGAACAACATGTATAGTATATCAATGCATATCAATCATAGCAAGCATGTCAATCATCACAAGAAACAAAAGCATGAGAGACAATAGACACACAGAGTTTCTGTGGGGAAAACCCCAAGGTGAAAAAACCCCACAACTTCCTCAGAGATAGATAGAGCAATAGCACAACCAAAGTACACAAAGATAGACTCCTCTTAGCAGTTGATCCTCCTCCTCACATGTGTGCCACTTTCCAAGTGATGGAAGTGTGAGTTCTGAAGTGATCCAAATAGAGATCGGGAGATATCTATTTATACTTGTCCTGACTACCCAATAATCTTATGGGGCCGACTTGTGTAGCTTAGCACAATAACCTCTCATTACATTAATCCGGGCCGACCCCTTACAAGCTGATTTAATAACCCATCGGCAAGTTAACACACTTGCGACACTTGTCAATACAAATGACGACACTTCTGTATAGAGGAATAATACATCTCTATAGGAGTACAATAAATATATAAGTGAAATACATTCCGAAGTTACATATACATCAACAACTTCGCAAGATGTTGGCAGGATTGTTCGATGCAAAGATTGATGCTACAGATATACTCTGTGACAACCAGAGTTGCATCAAGATGACAAATAATCTTGTGTTCCATGATAGATCGAAGCACATCAAGATCAAGTTCCACTATATCCGGGATACGGTACAAAAGGGAGCTGTGAAGCTCAAGTATGTTCCTACAGAGGAACAACTTGTTGATGTGTTAACTAAGCCTTTGTCTCGCATAAAGTTGGAATACTTTTGAGACAAGATTGGTGTGGTCCAGAAGGACCTCTCTCGAAAGAGAGAATGATAGTTCTAGTTCCTAAGGAACTGATGCCTATCCAGAGGTGATGGAAGATCAGTACTTGACGACTAATAGAGTTACTATCCGTAGGGATGGATGCCTGTCCAGGGGTGACAGAAGATCAATACTTGCCGACTGATGGAGTTCCTATCCGTAGGGATGGATGCCTGTCTAGGGGTGACGGAAGATCAATACTTTTCGACTGATATAGTTCCTATCCGTAGGGATGGATGTGATGAATATAGTTGTCTATGATTGTCATTGATGACAACATTAATGACAAAGGTGAAGTAAAACCAAAGCAAACAAGTAAGCAAGTGTGTGGATGAAAAGAGATGACAAAGCACAAGGACATTGGATGTGGGCATTGAAGCCATTGGAACACCTAATGGGCCAAATGACCCATTATGTGGTCATTTGTGGGTTGATGGGGTCATGGAACCCTTGGAGATGGTCCTAATGCATGAGAAGATTTGGTACCCACATACATGATTACTGATGAACAGTGTGTTACCATTGAATATTTCATGATGATGTCTTAGGAAGAACGAAACCCCTAAAGCTATGAAGAAGCACAAGCATTAATAGTGATCTTAAAGAAGTTGAACAAACCCCTCAAAGCAAGAGTGTTGAAGGGACAACGATGCACCTCAAGCTCATCTAAGAAGCATCTCCAAACAAGTGTTGAAGAAGGTTGAAACCCCTACAAGTTTGAAGATGCCCAATGTTGAAGGACGTTGTTGAAGAAATTAAGAAATATTGATGATGAAGGTGTCTTGATGTAGCATTCATGAGAATCCCTCCTACAAGCCTGAAATGGTGAATAAGTTATTAAAATGAGAAAGAAGCCCATACAAAGATAAAGCAAGCTTGAAGAAACAAGCGTTAAAACACCCTTATTTCAGCCTCTGAATGTCATACATAAGTCGGCTGAGCTAAGTTAATGATAAAAGAATGATAATTTATTTTTAAACAAAAAATAAGACAAGTCAGCTCAGTAATAATTAACAAATAAAAATTATAAAAAGACATATACATTGTGCAAGTCGGCTCAGAAATAATTATGATGAAGAATCATGTATAAATACACTTGTAAAAACCTCATTTCAGCAAGAAAAAATTCGTGGGAGCTCTGTAAAATTTTGGGTCTGTCTGAGGCATCATCTGAGAACATTCGGGTATTGTAGCAGCTACATTAGACATAAATTTTTTAGCTCTGATTTTTTTGGGGGTTTACTAAGGCAGCCAGTAAGGAACACAATCTTGAAGATGATTCCTGTTTGACTAAGTTTTTTGGACTGTCTCTGAGGCAATTTTTTGCTAGAGCAGGAAACTGATCTTTGATTGTGGACAGCTCAGAAAATTCATGGAGCAACAGTTGAATCTTGTGTTTTTATCCTTGATATCCGAGTTTAACCAGGAGCAACACTCTGTGGAAAATTTCGGTAAATAAGGAGAGCTCTGATCTCAGGTCTGTGAAGATGAGGATGGTTCGATAGAAGCAATAGGAGCAGCATGGAAGTTGTTTTTATATCTCTGATTTTCTAGGCTTCACTATGACAACATAAATGACAATCTGATAGTATGCACTGGGAAGTTGGTTTTTATAGTGACGAAAGCATGGTCAAGCATTCATTGAAGTGAACAAAGCAGTTTTGATAGTGTGATTTGACGGTGACTTGGCATGAAATCCAATAGGACAATGGTGATAGTAACAACATCCTGATTCTTGATGTGACAACTTTGATGACAGTAATGTATGCAAGTCAATGACAGTGTCACAGTGAACACGCATGACAGTGATGAATTATATGCTAAATGAAGAATACACGGTAATATGCATGCTCAGTTTATACAGTGATGATACTTAGTGATGGTAGTGGTTTGGGTTGATGGAAGTTGACAAATTGATAGAGATGATCAGATTGATGACAAGACAGTGACATGTGAGTTGTGACAGTGACAACTACAGTAAATAGATTGACATGGCAGAGATTGATATGTGATGTGACAATTGAGTATGCAATACAAGCAGGGTCTTGTAGTCATTTTTCTTAGTAGGATCTAAGAAAAAGACCAAGCAGTGTCTTGGTTTGGAAGTTGGTGCTTCTGTATCAGTAGGTGCTGATTGACCTCATGGTTGTAGCCGTTGAACTAATTCAAAAGATTACAACTATATCTTGTGTCTCTTGTACATTGTGTTGATATGTTTTATTTGATAAATGACAAGTGGTTGAAGAAGTAAAATTGGATTAAGTGTAGGCTCACTGATTCACCCCCCCTATGAGTGAGCCATTTTGTCTAACAGGATGCATGTCTAGGGGTGACGGAAGATCAATACTTGACGACTAATAGAGTTCCTATCTGTAGGGATGGATGCCTATCCATGGGTGACAAAATATCAGTACTTTCGGAATGATAGAGTTCCTATCTGTAGGGATGGATGTTTGTCCAGGGGTGACGGAAGATCAGTACTTTCCGACTGATAGAGTTCCTATCCATAGGGATGGATGCCTTTCTAGGGGTGACAGAAGATCAATACTTGTTGAATGATAGAGTTCCTGTCCTTAGGGATGGATGCCTCTAAAGGGGTGATGGAAGATCAGTACTTGTTGATTGATAGTGTTCCAGTTGATGATGTTGCTGACGAGGATGTTCCAGCTGACAATGTTGTTGATCCAGCAGAGGATGTTCCAGCTGATGATGTTGCTGACGAGGATGTTCTAGCAGAGGATGTTCCAGCTAATGATGTTGTTGATGAGGATGTTCCAACTAACAGTGTTTTTGATCCAGCAGAGGATGTTCCAGCTGATGATGTTGCTGACGAGGATGTTCCTGACGATGATACAAAGGATGTTGTTGATGGTGATATTCCAGTAGATGATGATGATGTTGATGATGACATTCCAGCAGACGATGATGATGCTGATGAGGATGCTCTAGTAGATGATACCCTAGACATATGATGATCCAAAATATTCCTACGACATATAAATATTCACAAGTCAGTTGTGCAGCTATTGATGTTACCCGCAAAATACCTTCCTAGTTAAGAGGGAGTGTTAAAGAAATGTAACTGCGGAAGATATTCTACTTGTACTTGTCTATTGTATTATTGTATTCCTCGTTCGAGAGATGTCATTGATGTAATTAGTAATGTAAGAGTCATTGAAAGAGTCAATGTAAACCCTAGGTCTTGTGTCGACCTAGAAGAACTCACAAGAGATTATTATATTATGTAATTAAGAGGTCGGCCCAGTCAGTTAGGAGAAGTCAGCCCATTTGGGTAAAATTCACCTCAATAGAAGAATATAAATAAAGGAGTCTCTCATTTGTACTCACTCATCTCACTCACACAAGTTCGCATAGGAGAGAGAGAGAATTTTGCACAAGTGGAGGAGTAGTTGATTTTGTCCTGGGGTTTACTTTTGTACTTTGTGAATTCTATATTGAGGAAGATTTTTCCAGGGTTTTCTACCTTGTGGTTTCCCCGAGAGAAATATTGTGTTCATTGTGTTCTTGTTGTGCTCGTATTTATTTCAACGATAAATTATTTAATGTTATATGCTAAAAAAGTAAAAACTAACATCCATAAGAGCTTGAAACTCTTGGCGCAAGCAACTGCTTTCGGGAGATGCTTGGAGAGGAAGGATCTAGAAGTTGGAACCCAGGTAGTGATGATGTTGTTGAAGTGTCATGGTCCACAAGATCCACTACTCCTAACATCTAAGGTCGAATGAAAGAAACTCAAAATGGAATGGTATATAGATGGTTGGTGTTTGTGACGTCTGTTGTGGTGTTGTATGTAGTGGCGCACACTCCGCTGAACTTTGGATAATCTCGTATGTTTATTGGTAAGGGATCTGTTGCTGCCGGAACACGCACCCGGGGGTTATCGTAGCAGAAATCTTCAAGCTGCTTAGGTGCGTTCCTTGGGGGAAAGTTTCGAGTTGAGATACTGTCACTCAACACTCAACTCCTCCGTTTAGGAAGAACTCCTAACGAATCCAAGGGGGGCAGTCCCTGTGAGTTACTAAGGTTGATTAAGATTTAGGTTTGTGATTAGGTAAGTTGTTTAGGAGTTTTGAAATAGATTGATTGAAAGCAAAAATCACTTGCAAAATAACTTTAAATCAACAACATAAATTAATCATTTAACACATGAGATCTGAAAAGATTTAAATATATAACGTATAGATAAGATCAGTGCCAAAAATGGAGTAAAAAATACATGTTGTTGTATTGTAAATGTTTTGCGAGTGTTTCTTGGTCAATTTTAAATTATAAATAGTTCGAGATTGTTAGGGAAAAAGGGGAACTCCAGAGATACTGTGAGGTATAGGTAGGAATGTCCAGAAATTAAAATTGGTGGCTCCTCACGAGAACATGTAGGTTGGAATGGAGTCTCTAAGGCGGTGTTCAACACTTTACCAACTAGGGTGTAGTCTAATTGTGCCTTGAGGACGCCTCCCAGTTATTCTCGCTTCCTCTGCGAAATTTCCCCACGCAAGTTTTAATTATGAAGTGTCGGATTTCCACTATGTTCAGGGTAGTTAGTTTTATTAGTATTAGTTGTTTATTTAGATGTGAAGAATTGAAGAGTAGTTACAACTCTTTCTGATTTCTCAAAGGCCCAGGAAAATGCCCTCAAGGGGAAATAGCATACTTGAGTTGGAACTAAATGTTTATTCTGTTTTGATTGTAGAAAAGATAAATGACTGAAATAAAGTGTTATACTAATTACTACATGAAATGAGTCTATTTTCTGATCATCCGATCATGTACTCAGGCAAAGCCCTTTATGTCATGGCGAGAGCATACTTCGGGAAAGCAATGCTAAGTTCGTTTACCAAAAGTAAAGACTAAAAGTAAATGTTTGAACTAATTACTACACCATGAATATCTTTTCCCTTTCGGTACTTCAGTAGAGCGTGGTGGGTTAGTATTGATTTCTTTGGAAAAAATACTTTGAAATAATAAACTTGCTTGATATGTAAAGTATACTGCTTACAAAGAATAAAAATTGAGTGTTCCTACATCCTGAGTGAGTTTGAAGGCCGATATTTGGATCGGACACTTGAAACGTTAAATTTTAGTACTAGATTAGTTTTATTTAAACAAGAAATAAAATATGTTAGAAAAAATCACTCCACGAAAATTTGACACAAATGCGAATCCCCCCAGGGGGATGGGGTGTGGGTGCTGAGTATCCCACTGCTCTCATTTAATTTATGATTACAATGAACTTTTTAAAGTAGAAAATACCTTGGATCTTTACAGATCTAGATCCAAAAGGCTTACAAAATGTAAAGGGTCAATGTCGGATGAAGCTGGGATGCCCCGGGAGCTCCAGAATGGCCAAAACTTGAATTTTTTGACCCAAAAATGTAAAAAAACCTGTTAAAAAGTAAAACATGACAGCGAGCAAATTAGTGCTTAAAAATGCCCCAAATCACTTTAAAAGTGATTTGGGTGAACTAGAAAAATTATTGAAAAAAATCTAAGTTAAACTAACAAAAATGACTAAAAGAACTCAAAAGGACAAGTCCTTTTGAGGATCTTGGCTTGCCTTTGAGGGCAGCCAATGAAGCACTTTTAACTTGCCAAATAAAATATTTTAAAAGCATAAACTAACTTCTACTTCAAGCCTTAAACTTTTGCAATGAAATGACTTGCATAAAATGAAGCTAGCTAAGTTAGATCTAGAAAAACAAAGCTTTTAATTGCAATATCTAAACATATAACCAGATCTAGAAAGATAAGTAAATTTTAACTTTAATGAGCAACTAGATATGAGGGTAAGAGAACCGGTAACCAAGAAAAAATTTCTTTTTTGTTTGAAGGAGAAGGAGAAGAAGAGATAGGCCCGATGCCGGATGAGAATAACTATAGAAGGCTTCGATGGAATGCTATTGGACTAATCAACATGGATGTTCTTGGAGAGAGGGTGAACAAACTTGTTCAAGCTCCTATCCAATGGTGACCTGCAACTACTCAGAAAAACACTTGCAAGATGGTTTGTGAGATCTAGTTACACATACATATAAACATTTTAGAGCAACATAGTAATAATCTTATTAAAATGTTAGGTCTAAGTCTTTAAACATATATGAGCAAAAGAAAATGAGTAATAAGCTTATCAGACAATTTTCTTCCTATCAATTGAGGACAATCCTAACAAGACTAGATCCACCATACAAAATTGCAAGAACAAAATAATCACATACAAATTACCTCAAACATGTGAGGCCATGATCATCCAACAAAGCATACTACACCAATGAGCCTCCAAAGCTTTTACTTTTATTCCAACAATACAAAAAATGCCAGTATTCTAAGTTCCACGAAATGGGGAAATGGGGACGCATAAAAAACGTGACCCCCAACAATTTAGGAAATGGGGAAACGCGATATATATATATATATATATAATACTATAAATTCATAATATATATATATATTATGAATTTATAGTATTATATATATATATAATGAATTTATAGTATTATATATATATATATATATATATAATACTATAAATTTATAATATATATATATATATATATATTATGAATTTATAGTATTATATATATATATATATATAATACTATAAATTCATAATATATATATATATATATATATATATTATAAATTTATATAGGACATTTAAAAAATCAGCCTTCATGTATGAGGCTACAAGTACAATTATTTCCATAGTACAAAATCAAAGCCCTTGATGCTAAGAAAAGAACTAAACAACAATAGAGAGTGTGCAAGGAAGATCCTACCTTAAAAGTGAGGAAGTGGGGGGCATTGTTAAAGGTTATCCCCAAATATTCCCAAGAGATACCCAACACTTTGAAAGGCAAGGAGCTCTTTTAAGTATAAGGCCTTGGGCTGGTTTCTCCAAAGTAGAATTTATGTCTATGTTCATAGCCCCCTAACTTGGTGAGTTCCCCACTTAGGTGAAACTTGGATGAGTAGGGATTGTTTGCAGAAAGCTATGGAAAAGAGGGTGCACAACAACTTTTCAAGGAGACAATTCCCACCTACAGCTGGGAGAATTGAGATCATTCAGAAATGTTTTCGCAATTCATGTAAAATCTAGAGTTGGTATGTTTTTGAAGGATGCATATTCCTTGTCCCTTGTGGCACATGCCCATACATTAGCCTTCCTAGCTTTCAATGCTGGTGCATATTTGGAATAACAGATTGCATTTGAATTTTTTTTTCCAAATGTGCATACAGTATTTTTGGGTTTAGTATTGGTCTACAAAATACAATGCTTCTCAATTAGCAAAATTTTGACAAATTAGATTACAGACTGTCTTTTCCTCAGGTAATTAATTAAATTCAAAATTAAAAAAAAAATTGACTTCCGTAAACAAAAAGCTACATACTGTATAGAAACAAATGTACGGCCATGTTTCCGTACGGACGCAACACGTTTCCGTATAGGAAACTGCATGCGTCCATACGGAAACGCGTTTATGTACCGTCCCAGATGTGGATACGCATTTCCGTACAAAAATGTGGTTAGGACGGAGGGGGGGGCATTTCCTGCATCTTAGTCAGTATTACAGTGACAATCCTACTCTTATGCAACTCGAAGTAACTCAAATGAGGAGATGAGGCTTGGTTTTATAGCAAGAGATAGAGGGAGGGCGCACTAGCTCCATGATAGGAGAAGGCGCATCATATGAGAGAATTGGGGGATTGGTTCCTTGTGATTTGAATGAGGAGGTACCACATCTCCATAAGGATATGCGCCCTCACCAAACTCCCCAAACAACCCATTCAAGGGATGCCACAACACAAGTGTTAACCCACGTGAAGGATGGCGCAATCCTTGAGTTGGCGTGATGAATGAGTCAAAGCAAGCATTAAGGGATTGGATGGAGTTGGAGTAATGAGGGAGGTTCCACCTCACAAGAGGTGAACCCCTCTACCTTGTTTTCTCCTCCCACCAATTGGATTCTCCCAACACTCGTTCACGTGAACCTTGAGATGGTGGGCACACTACTTGATTGGTTGATTTGTATCCCCTTGATTTGACGCTATCACATGTGCTTTTAATATTTAAAGAGTCACCCTTCCTTTGACATGGCATGCCAAGTCATTTGGCACATGCCCAATGACTTATTTTTTAATATTTTATTTTTTTTCTTTTGTGCAATTTGGGTCTTTTTAGCATTAAAATGTCATTTTGTAGCATCTTTAAGGAAAAATGCTCCCAGAGGCGATGTAATCACCCAGAACATAGGAAGAATGGGTACCAAAGTAAAGAGGATGCTCTGAGTGTGAAAACAAGCATCCCTGCGCCAAATTCCGCCTCTGGATCACACTTTTATTACAATTTGAATTTTTCCATTTAAACCATTAAAAAATGGCATAAGTTTATGGAAATTTTTTTTTTTACTTTCTTCGGAAATTAAAAAAAACTTAGGGAGACCTAGCACATGTCCATACGACTCAATTTTAATATCTAGCATTGTAATATACATTTACACTTGAACTCTAATAACCTCCTAATACTGAGAAATCATGCTGACCACCCCAACTTTGGAGGTGTGAGTGAAAAACTTGAAAATTATATGTCGTTTATTCAACAACATTTAATTGACAAGGGAAAAAACACTTTGGGCTAGTTGGACTAATAACTAAGTCCTAGGAAAGCCGAGTCCTTTACAAAACCATCATGCTATGACATTTTTAACAATTTCCCCGCAGGGCATGGACATGTGATTTTATTAAAAAAATGGGCCAAGGTGGACTGCTAGGACTTCTAATCTTCTGATTATGAACAAGTAGACTTGTTCTATCTTCACAGGCTCACTTGAAATCACCTAAGTGCAACTTAGCTGATAACAGGATCTAGTCTAGTCGTGTTGTTGTGATTGTTGATATGTGGATAGCGCCACTCAGGTGCATACAAATCTACAGTCGGAAACAATGTTGTTGTTAAACTCTCTTGGTGCCCTTGGTGGGGAGCACCTGGAAGGAGGAGGTAATAATCCTGGTGGAATCAACTCTAGCAGGAGGTTGAAAAGTTTGAGTTTGAATCCCGAATGCTTCTTGCATGTATAATGCTAGGCACCTCTGGTCGGGGTATCTGGAGAAGCTAGAGAGGGTTTGCAGTTCTCTGAACAAATAATGGAATTGTCCATGGATCTCATAGCAAATGGGGCAACGAAAAATGAATGCTCCTCTATCTCAACCTCACGAAGATGACATAGCTCACAAATCTTGTCAGATCTATCTAGCTGTTGGTCCGTCTCTACCTGAAGCCGATGGGATCCCACATGGAATTGGCCAAAGGGGATACGAAGAGAGTGTACCCAATGATGGAAATTGTATGAGGGTTGGATAATGAGTCCATACCTCACCTCTATGCAGTGCTTAGCATAGAATGCCATATTTGGGCATAGTTCGTTCAAAGGATTGGTCCAACTGACCTATATGATCTACCTGTAAATGTCATCTCTGATGCTCTTGTTCACCTCTTGTCTGGTAGGTAAGAGATGATTAGGTGCATCCAAAGAATATTTGAATAGGTAGAGACAGTCAATCGAAATTCCCATTGAATCCAAGAGATTTGAAACCCCAGCAAACCAACACTGAACATGGCTAGAAGGGCTAGCCAAAGAAATGGACTCAGATGATCGATAGGCTAAGTAGGGGTACTGGTCTCATCCCTTCGGTGAGTTAGCAAATCCCCGAATGCGATATAGAAGAGAAACAAGGCCAAACATGGTCTAAAGACAGAAGGGGCAGGCATTAAACTCTGTTGTGCTAATGTAACCCAACAAGACCACATAAAAGCCACTAAAGGGTGGTCACAACTATCACCAAGACAAAATTACCACTGTAACACTAACACCACCCCTTAAGTATGACTTGGCTTTGCAATGAAGGAAAGGTGCCATACTAAGACAACCTTTCAGACCAGTGGTTGGCCACTTAAGGTGTTAGCAAATGATCATCACTCAATAATTGATCAAAAAGATGTTAATAGCGGAAGCTAAAATTGATTTATAGTTTTCAATTGGAGATACCAAGTGTTACCGGGAAAATTCGCAGGGCTAATTCCCAGTAAGCATAAATAAGAAAAATGACCCAATGTCACCTCGGTCACCATTCTAACTTCTTCTGAAGTCAAAAACTCCAAGGATAAGTATCCTTATGGAATCCTATAAAACACTAGAACAACAACCAACTATATTCTATGCAATCTTATGGTTAGGCCAGTGCCTGAATGGAGTCAATGATATTATGATCAACGCTAGTGGGCACAAAGATAGGATCAAGATCGATAGTTCACTTAGATCATTCAATGAGATGCATAAGCATGTAAGCATGTATCACAATAATCAATACTGGATCAAAAGACTGTATTGCCAATAATCATTAACCAATCCATCCATTTACAAAATACCTTGAGTGTTAGTTGTCAAATGTCATTCATTATTCAGATCCGATTATCATAACAATGAACAATCAATGAAATATTATTAGTAAAGAGATGTAAGCTTCTCTTATGAAGATCTTTCACCATATAATATTGCATTTAAGAGTTAAATTGGTTATGTATCATGGCAAGTGTGTATCATTAGTAAGCCTCCACAAGTTTATGGTGATGTCAACATATTAGATTTAGAAACCAATTAGATAATGAAGATATCAACCAATCATGTACTTGACAACAGCGTAAGCAAATATTTGATATCAAGCAAGGGCTATCATTTGTCAAGAATTAATTACTTAAATATATCTCACTAACCAATAGAAAAAGAATCAGTCAATAACCTAGTGCTATGAGATCACAGAAGTAGACGTAAAGTGCTCAAATCAAAGTAACATCATTCCTCATTAATTAGGCAAACATAAATAACTCAGATCTGTATGTATTTACAAGCATGAGATAACACCTTGAAAAAGATACAAAATCAAACCTTATGAGATGCCAATTGAGAAAATAAACAACTTTGATTTTTGTTTAATTTTGAGTGTGTCTTGCAGGTGTTAGGGGAAGAATAGGGCACACAAAGGCTGCCCCAAAGGGAAGACCTGTGTGAAGGACAAGGGAAGGAAAGGGGCAGCAAAGGGATGAAGAGGGCAACCACAAAAAAAGGAGGATGGGTTGGAGTGAAGGATAGGGAGATGGAAAGGAAAGATGGTAGGTTTGTTTTAGGGTAGTTTTAGGGTTTTATATTTTTAGGATTTTTGAAATAATAAACAAAAATAAAACCTAGTAAACAAATTTAGACCTAATTAAATGCCCTAATTTACCATGAAATCTAATATTTACACAAGAAAAAATGATAAAATTTGATAACTAGGGTTTAGGGTTGCAAATTTTACAAAAATTTAAAAATTTTGAGTTTTTAATGAATTTTGAAAATTTTAGGGCTCCCACTAACTTCGCCCTAGGGTTTTTTAATGATAAATAGGTAGGCCGAAATTGTAGGAGGAAGGGCCAAAATTTTAGAGAGGCCAAAAAATTTAAATTTTTAGATTTTTAGGAATTTTTGATATTTTTAAATTTTTAGGGTTTCCTAAAATTTCGCCCTAGGGTTTTTAGGGCTAAAGAAGGTAGGGAGAAATTGTAGGAGAGAGGGCCGAAATTTTAGGAAGGCCAAAAAATCGAAAAAAAATAATTTTTATTTTTATTTTTAGAGTTTTTGTCATAAAATTGTAGACCTAATTCTAACCCTAATTCTACCATGAAAATGCAAGTTTAACCTAACAATGATATTTACAAAAATCCAAGACTCAAAAAATTAGGTTTAGGAATGTAGATGAACAACTAGGGTTTCAAGAGAAAGCTAGTCACCAAACCCTAGGGCATCAATGAGAGGAGTTACCCTCCTTGAGATGGTACTTGGCAAGCTTGGCAATTAGGGCTAACCTCAACAATCTCCAGAATTCGTCGAGGGAGCCTAGCCTTAGCAAAACTTGAAGACCTAAAGCTCAAGCTTGAATGCAATGGTGACCAATGACAAAAATGAAATGCAAATCAAGACAAAATGAAGCAACAATGGCTTCCATTCAACCCTAACAAGCATCACTTTCATACAAATTGACTAAGAGATATCAAACCAAAAGTATAGATACCTCCAAGTGCATGTGTTAAGCAAACAACTCTATCCTCACCTTAGAAATGGCATGAACAATAATAAAACTTCCAAGAAATGCTTCAGACTTGCAAAATAACCTTCATCAAGGAGTGTGCATCCCTTCAAAGAGCCCTAGTTAGGGCAAATAGAAGACATAATGATTTATCCCCAAAAGTTTATATCTAAAAATGAAGTGAGGAGATATTATTTATATGATCTCGCACTCACTTTTACATAAAGTAAGGTAGATTTAATATTAAAAAAAATGTCAACTTAAAATTAGAATTAAAATAATAGAAAATAATGATAAAAGTGGGTAAATTGGGGTGTTTTCCCCAAATTTGACCCAAACATGAGCAAAATGGTTGAACAATGCCAATTTTGACGAAACTAAAGGCCAGTCTATGTAGGGGGGGGACGTCATGCCCCAACTAACCCCAACAGTGATGAAAATCCCTCAATGCCCCCCCCTTTATCAAGCAAACAATTTGACCAGGAGGATGGTGTCATCCTCTGAAGGAGGACCCAGAGAGAGGGCGTTGTTGAACTAGAGGGATAGGAGGGTGTTGGAGGTGCTCTAGAAGATAATAGTGTGTCTCAGTGCTAAAGCAACTACCGCTTGAGTGATAAAACAAGGTCGGGGTCATGTGACCCAGTAACCCACCTCTGGAAGCCCTGGACACCAACCTCAAGGTTTCAAACTCTTTCATGAGAAAGTTAACGATGCCATTAAGCCATAGTAATTTCAGAGGAGAAACCAGAGGGTTTGGCCATAACCCCACCTCAGAATAAGCTGGATAAACACCCCTCCTGGTTAGAAAAAAGACACCCTCTCCCTGGGGTACCTCTACAGGCGCACTGGTGCTAGTACCATCGTAACACCAAGAAATATAAATATTGAATATATAAAATAATGAATGATTATTTACAATGAATAATGACCTTGCATTTATAGTCTTCTCATGTAATGTTGCTATAATACTTGTGACACTTCTCCTATATGCTAAAGCAGATGCAGCATCTTCTCATGTGAGTTGCTTTAGTAGTTGCATCACTTCTCCCCAATTGCTGAAGCAAATGCAACATCTACAATATTGAAAGCTAGAGTACCTTTGGTTTTATCATTAGTGCCTAATTCCAATTTCTTTATTTTATTTGATTTCGTAGCATCAATAGCAGCAAGAGCTAACACCATTTCTTTTAATATTTGCCACCACCTCCACCATTTAATACTATTTTTTTAGGTACTGACCTCCTTTAGCATGTGCTTAATGTCTCCAAACAAATTCATATGATAGGAATGCCCGATTGTAATACCCCCAGTTTTGACCCTTAGGAAATATTGGCTTCTAATGTAAATATTGTATACACACGTTGTATGTTTTCCTAGCGTGGAGCTCAAGGCCAAGGCCCCGCTAGTGAAAGCTCGAATTTTGATTTAAAAAGGCAAGCATTGATATTTGATGCCCATGTGCTCTTAAGCCATGGAAATTGTAATAGAATGAAAATAAACATCATACAATATAAAATACCAAAACTGGCTACGGAGGCAACAAATGAGAAGGGGCCACGTGTATCCACTAGGGAGTGGTGAGGGGGGGGCTATGGGTTGGAACCATAGGCTGCCATATGTCATTATGAGAATCCATTGACTTCCCTAGATGACATTTATGCCTGTTGTAAGGAAGTGGTTGAGATGTCAGCCCATGGCTTCAATGGAGCATGGGAAGCCCTGAAATTCGTATGGGTAGCTATGGGCTCTGTTTACTTATGCCACAAGTCACTCTACCTATGGGGGGGTTGCTTGTTCTTCATCCCCATTCCATGGTGGAGAAACCCAGCATGATGATCCATCCAAAAACGAGCTCCCAGGAGGGAGAAAACTAGAAATCGCAACTTGGAATGAACCCACGTTTTGGGAAGCCAAAAACGCCCAGAATGGGTATTGGACAGTGAAATCCAATGGGGGATCCATTGGTATGAGCCTTGGGGCGAATTTGGGAGCAATAGCTACCCCAAAATCCATGGGAAAACCCAGTTTTAACTACCCAGAAAATCAGTGACGGATTTGGAGTTATTTGTGACAGAGTTGTGAGAAATCCAAGAGTGGATGTATGAACAGAGAATGGGATTGCTGAGTCCAGCTTGAAGTGTATGTGGCTCTGGGATTGAGCTCAGTGGGCTAGCGTCCTCCTCCATCTCCTATTGCATGCTTGAAAAACCCAACTGTGTGTTGGCTTAGCAAGGTTGTTTGAGTGAAACCCTGACTGTGAGTGAGCCATCTACTTCCTCCTTAGTGGATACACAGCCCAGCTCGGGGGTGATCTCTCAGTTGAAAAAATATTGTAATGCCCATATTTTGATTCGGCATATTTATTAGTTACACACCATACTTTATTTCTTATATATATTTTGTCGAACTCAGCTCGACTGAGTAAACTATATTGGACCTCGTTATATGATGTTACTCTGTTTTATGATTTCACCATGATTATGATGTTACTATGCTATGCGATTATGATGTCATGATTATCATATGATTTCCTTATTTTACGGTTGCAGTATATGTTTATATGTTTTCATTTAATGAAATGTGAAATATATGATTCGGTACGTGGATACCATCTTCTTATATGAATTGTTGAAATGTTATATGTCATACGCATCTATGATGAGCTAAAAGGTTACATGAAATAAAATGATAACATGGATCAATTGGCGATCAATGTAAAATGCTTTCTATAAATTGTCTTTTGCAAAACACTAACCTACAGGACACAAGGGCTATGGGATAGCCAGTTACTTGATCTGATATACATTGGAAAGGAAAAACATGTTCATACAGCAAACCTTAGCAGCCAAAATGAGGATACGATAACACAAACTGATAATCCCGATAGCAGCAAGTATGAGTTGATAAGGGCGTAGGCCCAGTATGTTGAGAGGGATGGATGTGTTTCCCACCCTATGTTTCCATGAGACCCGAGGTCGTGGGAGGGCCGTGCTAAGACACGCTCCCCATGTTGTTGTGATGACGATTGTCGGATGCCTGCTAGGGGAGGATAGGTCCGCTGTTCAGCCGACGCTATCGCTCTCAAGTTCTATGTGGTCAGATCGGTGAGTCCGACATCCACTGTTGTACTAGCAGAGGAAGGATAGGGAGGATGCTGGACGTAGGTTATGATGGGAGGATGTGTTAGTTAGCACTGTTGGGGGTTTAGTATTCCTTGATTCCGAGTTAGTGGAAGTAGGCACCCTTCCTGTACTTGATTGATTAAACTAATGTAAACATAAAGACAATGATGTTAAATCGTAAAGGGTTAACTGTTAAATAACCGAGGATGTTAAAGTAATTATACTATATATTATGCTTGCTCTTCTGCATGGGGGTAGATACTATTGTTAGTTAGCAAGTATGCATAGGCGGAATGGGGTTTGTTTATAGTACATGTCCGACATGTGCATACACTGGCCATGCATGCACACCTTGTACGTGTACAATATTACTGGTGTATAACATACTTGTCATGCTTGAATAGTAGTATAAATGTCATAGATAACTCAGTTAAGGATACATCAATCAACTTAGGTAATGAATGGTTAGGTTGTCAATGTGTAAATAAGTGAATTAGTAATTATATGAAAACATTGTAATAATCAACTAAGACAAGTGTCATCAGTTAACATTGTCATAGAAGAACTGTTGTGAATAGGGTAATGATAGTGTCTAATTAATTAGTAAAATTGTTTAAGCCCTCACAAGTGCTTTGTTTATAAGAACAAGGATGCTATGTTGATGATAGGGTACTCATGTGATAAACAAATAATTAAGAAGACTATGATTGATTCACCTTTATTATTGTCAAAGGGTGATTTAATTATTATTGTTAATAAATAAATGATATTCCAGCAACATTTATATCCCTATCGTAACAAATGCAATATAAGTAAGATTTAAAATATTGATTTATAAATTAATATTGTGTGATTATTTCCATTTCAAAAGTTAGCCATAATAAGATAATCATTTTTGGAATAAACGTGATGTGATGGAAAATGGTTATTTAATTATTCAATGTTAATGTTGGAATTTAAACCTCAAGCTAAGTAGTCTCGACGGATAAGGTGGATCATTAAGACACATCATGTCCAAGTTGACTAGGGGCAACTAATTATATAATATTTTATTAATTACATTAATAACATTAAAATATCAAGGATGGTGGATAGACTTGTATTTAATGAAACTTGTCCCGAATGGATAACCTTGGGGTGATAATCCCCACCGTAATAAATATTTACGACCGTCAACCCAAAACCAACTAATTTTTCCATGAGAGTAATTAATTATACATTTTTATAAAGAACCGTGTATGAATGAACTGGTGATAGGGGTAAATGTTGAGGGGCTCGAGAGGGGGATTTTGGGGCGGTGGAGTAAGCCCAAGATATTCTCGAGGAAGGGAAATTATATAGAGGGGGAGAGCTTGGAGAAAGGGGGAGTTTTTTTTTATTGGGGAAGAAAAGAAGTTTGGCGAACAGAAAGATTTGGAGAACAGAAGGAAAGACTGCTCTCGGGATTATCAGATTGTGGGCTCGGGGGCTTGGAAATCCTTTGATTTCCAAGGGCCAGCAAGATAATAGCTGGTCGGTAGGGTGGACACTTCAGTTTGGCTGCCTAAGAGGTTATACAACCTGCTACAACTTACGGTTAGCATCAGCATCAGGTAATTTTCTTGATTATTTATTTTATTAAATTATTATGTGGAAACGAACTCCGAAACCTGCTTATACCTTCTTCCTGATTTATGATTTATTACTATGAACATATTCTTATGCAAAAACTACAAGTTGTTGAAGGAAAATATTGATATATTAGTTATTCTATTAAATGCGAATGTATGATTATTGGAGACAACACAGTATGCTAAACATCATTTAAAAACGTAGAATTTTCTTCAAAAATTTACTCACACATACCTGAATGAATTACTACATGGGAAATTAACTTAGAAATTTACTTAGTGCTCTGCTGTAAGAACCAGAGCACTACAAATATAGTCTGGACAGAGATCTATGGTTGGGTGGAACGTTTCCCTCACGTAGCCAGTCGTTGGACATTGCGTTGCAAGATAAGTGCTCTCTGTGATTTTAATTTATATATATATTCCGTGTTCTGCAATGTGCTAAATCTGAATGTTATTTATTCATGAGATTGATATTGTAATGAAGTCTGTGCATAGCATAAGAATGGGATTGAATCCTTGCATATGGAATCATCTTATGTGTGTGCTTATGTGTGTTTTTATGTTTAATTCCACTGTGTTTTATTGGTGTTCGAATCTACACACAGAAATTTTTAATTCATATGAAATTTATGAGTACAAAATATTGGGGCTAATTCTGCCAAAAGCCCGGTGTGTTGTTAATGTTTCCTTCCCTGCATGTTCTAAGGAGAAGGGGACATTACAGACTGGTATCAGAGCTCTAGGTTCAACACTACGGCTGTTGGGCCCTTCACAGAGATATAAATCATTGTGTGTACATGCATTTTGTATTTGGAACTAAAATGCATTAAAGAAACCTCAAGATCGCATGGCTTCTATTTGTTGGAATGGGAAATCATTTCCATGACTGTTTGGGGATTTTTGCAAGCTGCTTGCATTGATTGCATCCTATGAAATAGAGGAAGGAGGGAGAAAATTCATTTCAGGTTGAATGCTTGCTCTAATTTGTCCCCAATGTTGTAGCATTCAGTTTTGTATTTGTCTGTTTGCCTCCATGGAGGAGAGAAATGAGGGGCAACCTCTGTCATCTTTTGCTGTTTTTGTTGTTTTGTTGTTTCATGCTTAACATGAAGAGGTGCAATTTATTTTCTTGAAATACTATTTTTGTTGCAAATAGGATTTCAAATTTTTCCTAAGTATGTTTTTGAAAATTTTCGTTTAAGTCTGTTTCGGAAAGAATTCCCGAATGACTTCCACAATTGCGGAAGCATTCGGCGAATTGCTCCGAAACTGCGGAAGCATTCCGCGAGTTTTTCCGCAACGCGGAAGAGTTCGGAAAGTCGCCCCGAAACTGCGGAAGGAATTCCCTTCCGAAATTTGCGGAAGGAATTCTCTTCCGAAATTTGCGGAAGGATTCCGCGAGTTGTTCCGCGACGCGGAAAAATTCGGCGAAATGCTCCGAAAAAACAAAAAAAAATTCTAAGTGTTCGATGTCAAAAAGAAGTTTTCGGAAGGAATTCTCTTCCGAAATTTGCGGAAGGAATTCTCCTTCCGCAAATTTCGGAAGAGTTCTGCGAATCTTCCCGAAAGGGCGGAAGCATTCCGGGAATGGCTCCGCAACTGCGGGAGCATTCACCGAATCGCTCCGCAATTGCGGGAGCGTTCGGTGAATCGCTCCGCAATTGCTGGAGCATTCGCCGAATGGCTCTGCAATTGCGGGGGCGTTCAGCGAACCATTCCGCAATGGCAGCCAGATTTAAAAAAAAAAAAACTCAATTTTTGGATAGAGGGAGCATCCGGGCTCAGAATGCGATGATTCATGTGGGGCTCGGAGGCCATTGACGAAGGCCATGAAAGAACCAGTGAAGACCCCAAGCCCATTACACTCCGATTTGACAGAAAATGGATAATAGTGACTTTTGAAGGACGGAGTCCCGAGGCTTGACAGAAGGTCGATTTGAGCTGAAATTGATCAGGCACGACCATGAAGCAGGCACGAGGTTAAGTTCAGAATCTTAGAGCCAAACTCCAAGGGATGTGAAGTCGAGGTGATCAAGAATGCCAAAAAGCACTATTCCGGGCCACTTTTTCGGGATTTTGAAAAGCTGGTGAACAGTAAAAGTGACCCTAGATGTGGGAATCAAAAATTTTAATGAACTAGACATTTCATATTCTCATTAAGACAGACAGTTTCCGTTAGACGAAGATTTCCCAGAAATGCATCGTTTGAGAGATAGCCATTTTTGGCCCAAAATTTGGAATTTTGAAAAAATGTGAAAAGTGAGAAGTAGTAAAACCCAGAAATTCATGGAAGATGAATGGTGCATCGGAATTGAAATCTGTGAATTGCTGAGTGTTCCTTGTTATATGGACCAACTTCGCCCGATATAAAAGTTTTTGTGATTCCTCATAGGTTTTCTTCCACAAGTGGCTAAAGTTGGCATTCTGGACCAAAATGCAACTGTGTAAAATGTGCAGAATTGGAGTGAAAGTTGTCATTTTTGAAGAGATGCAGTTCCCGCACCCGATGTCGGAATGGAGCATGAAGACATGAATTGGAAAGCTTGTCTAGCAGGGAACAATTATGCATGACCAAAGTTTGAATGAGGTCTACATATATCATAGATATTTAGTGCAGAAGAGTGCCAGCGACTGTTTTGACAAACAAATCTTATTGTCGATATGGGCAATTTCTACAATTGCATGATATGGAAGAGGAATTCCATGTTACAATGAGGGATCGAAAAGGGAAGAATTCCTTAAACCCCTATTTGTTATCATACTTATAATTATGAAATTGTCATATGGCATAAAAATGTTAAAAATGTAAGGGATTACATAGATGTATATGCACTAGATGGCATCTTAACAAACATTGCATAGTGCATATGGAAATGCTTGTGCATAAATGGGATATTGCATATTGGTAAAATAATGAAGTCTGCATATGCAATGAACCACTAATGGAGAATATTATGGTTGATAATCACTATTGATGTTGGTATTGGTTGTAGGACCAAAGATAACAAAGAGCATGGCTAAATGTGCTGAGGATGTTGTTGCATGAAGTCAACAACCTTATGCAGAAAGGATAGTGCAACAAATCTATGATCATAAAGTTGGCAAAAGGACTGAGCAGCCTTGGTAAGAGGCCAACTAATCAAGTAACATCAGACGATGTTAATGGTAACCATGCAGGTAATGATTATTAGTGCCAAATTGCATGAATGTTGAAAGAGGATTTGGTAAGATCTCTTCAACTATGTTTGAGCTATGTTGAGTTAGTTTGCATGTGATATTGAATACCGATTGAGACTGTTAACCTACCAAGCTTGGTGAGGTAAGTGAAGGAAATGATCCTTACACCCTATGACTGTTTAGAAATCTCAATGTATTCATATGAATTTATATCATGCCATGTGTATGTTGGTTATGTGCTTAGTAACCAAAGCAAGTGAGGACTGGTGGTCCTGATTATGGTGATGCAAGTTATATGAGATAGTCATGTTTCGATCTTAATATATTGGAATGCATAGTACTCATGGATTAATGCAATGATGCATTGAGGAGTTATGCATTGTGTGAATGCATGGTTGTGATATATATATATGCAGTTAGATAATAGATGGAATGATGGATTATTGTTAATCCTGATACCATTTCATGAGCTACTATGAATGCAGGGGAAAAACTGCATGAAGAAGGTAGACATGTGATGGGCTATTAGATCACTCTGTTGGAATGACAGAATTTCATGGAATGTGAAGTAATGCGTATTTATAGTTTTGCATGAATAGTGTGATTGTGTCTTGCAATTCTATTGTGATAATGATGCATATATAGAAATGTATATATATTTCATTGCATTTCAAATGTAACAGCTGAAGATGTTTGAATTATTGAGTGTTATAATTATGATATCACTTCAGTGACTGTTTGGCAATGAAATGATAATATGCATAGATACTCACGACATGTTTGGCTGATTGAAGTTTTAGTTTCTGGTAGGAAGGTCTTACATATGGCAATGAGGATAAGTCCATAGTAGAGACCGGGATCTACCACATGCAGAAGCCAAAGGTTATGAGAAGGTTCTCATGGTTGAGAGCTCTAAGTTCCGTTAGTAAGAACAGTTGTAAATCTCGGATTTGTAAATATTTAGGATTTGAAATTTTGCTAACAATTGCTAATGACTGTATGGCTTATATGAAAATGTGTCAGGAGAACATGCTGTAAGTGGATGCTCATGTATGGCAGCGGGCATAAGATCATAACAGGCGGAGTGGTGTCACTTACAAGAACCAAACAATATGAGGATAGCCTCATGGATGAGAAAACCAATTTCTGTAGTAGACAGAGTTGCAAATTCATATTGAATTTAATTATTAGTGACATGGATTGGTTATGGAACAACCGGATGTGAATTGTATTGTTAAATGTTGCTAACTGTTTGGCTGTTCAATAAGTGTGCCCGGAAGACACATTGTAGTAAGACCATGAGAGAGGTCCTGCAGAAGCCAAACTTCATGGGAAGGGATTCCATGATTTGAAAATGGGTTCCAGGTGAAATGCCATAAGACATTATTAATGTCTCATCTGCACTGCATGATTGGTAAACAATATGAGTGAGATGGTAAAGATTATGTCAGTAAGACATATGAGGGTGATGTAACATCAACAGAAATTGGGATGGAAAACTAAGGGACTATCAACTCAGACAAGGAGCCCCCATTCCTCATTAATGAAGAGAAATAACATCTGCAAAATGGATAAGTGTTCTATAAACCCTGGCTGATATATATATATATATACATGCATGCATGTCTAATTATTGGAGTTAATATGCAGAGCATGTTTGATTTTATTTCCATTATGGAAAACTGCTTGAAGTATGATTAGGACCTGCATAGTTCACATCAGTAAGGAGTGCACGCCTTTCTGGTGCTGAGTTATGTTAGGGATGCCAATATTGATTACGCCCTAAGGGAATGGACGCATTCCTGGTGTTTCAATATTGGATAGTGAATGTTATGAAATATGTTTACAATTCTAGAGCAGCGATACTAATGAGCTTGCTATCCGTTTTGTGTTGACAGAGTATACGTATGAAATTCAGTGCTGCACATTAAAGGGAAAAGTGAAGAAAATAATACTCAAGAGGACTATATGAGCAGTGGTAACCCTTGTGAAGGGTGAGTGGGTATCATGGGGACATGATAGCCTGCAGTTAAGAAAGTCACCTAAAGAATTCCTAAATGGAACCGTCGTCTTACACAAGAGAAGAAGTGCCACCCTTGTGTGGGTGAAGAATTGTTATGCGCATTGAGGGATTGTGATACATGTGAAAGGCTGATGCAAGCCTAAGGCAGAGTAGTGGAGCCTTGACCTGTAATGGTCGGTGGCGCAGTTACCTTCCATTGGCCGATGACCCAGACGTATGTGCTGGCTCGGCAATGGAAAGGGCCAACCAGGTATGGGACTGGTTGGGAACCACCAAATGCTTGGTAAACCCAGTCGGCGTGAAGGTGTACTAGTAGGGCATTAATTATTTGATGATTTGGAGCAGCCTGCGTGCTGGCCAAACATCCTAGTCCGCAGGAGGATCCCAAGGCTTACAAAGTAAAAGCAGGACCCTGTGGACCAAAGAGGAAATGCACAATACAGATAAGTATTCAATTTCATTCATTTCTTATTTGGAATAATGAAGGTTTCAAGCATAAAGCTTGTAACAGTGAGCTGATGCATTATTGTTTCTTTGTTGGAAACCTTGGTCAATGCAGGAAGCAAGGACCCTGAAAGAACTAAAAGATGCTTGGTAAATCCAGAAAGTGACTGGTTGAGCATGTATTAATTGATGTTGTGGAGCATCCTGTGCACTGGCCAAACATGCAAGATTAATTGATGTTGAGGAATAGCCTACGTGCTATCCCAACATTCGTTATTATACCCATAGGAGATTCAAGGCTGTAAAGCAAAGAAGGGTCCTATGGAATAAAGTGAAGACATCCAACGCAGGTATCGTTGGAAGCAAGAACCTTGAATCATTTTAAGGATGCATGTGGACATGTAACCACCCTAAAGAGCTCAGCATGAGCAGTAATGAAAGATGGAGCTAGTGGAACTGTGTGAGTCCTAGCAGCCAAGAGTTAGACCAACCAAGTGGAGGAACTCCATGGTTGAGAGGTCTGGAATAGACCATGGACACTACGTGTCATAGCCAAGAAGGGTAGGTCAATCATTCACGTTGAAGTGAAAGAGGGCAGGAGCATGAAAACCACAGTGGTGGTGTGGGTTCCAGAATGGAACAAGACTAAGAGGAGAAACTCTTACTGCTCTCTCTCTTTCCTTTTTATTGATGCAATTATAGAATTAGAAAAATGTTGAATGCATGCATGACTGAAAGTAAAAGTGTGTTTATTTGATTAGAGTGAATTGTGAATGCTAAGTAATGAATTTCCTGTGAATGGATGAACATGAAGGAATTCATGTGTATGTTGGGCAAGCATAAAAAGTGTGGAAGTATCATGAGTAAAGCATGGACTATCCATGTCAACTGGGTATAAACCATTGACTGATTTTTAATGTTTGGGTTATGCTTGGCCTAACGAGAATTGTAATGATGAATTTCACAGGTGAAAATTGACTCAATTGGTTGCAGCCGGTGCAGGCAAGTTTGCTAGTGAGCAAAGTGTGGTCAGCTGTTTCCATTGACCATGGCGGCAGACCAAGGGCTATTAGGATTGGATGGAAGTCTTCTACAAACAATTGCCAAGACCCAAGAAAATCTTGGAGAGATGCTCAAGATGAAAAAGCAGCAGAACAAGATGAACCACAAGGTCTTGCAGGACTCTATTCGTCTGCAGAAAGAGGTAAAAAACATTATGAAAGCAATCAGCAAGGGAAAGAAAAGTGGATCAATGAAGAAGCATTCATCCAATCGTCCGATTAAGAAACGCTCCAGGTGGGAAGACTCAAAGGAAATTGAGTAGGTAAAGATGAAGCAACCCGTGAAGTGTTGGAAATGTGGAGGGGATCATTGCCTCCGCAACTGCCCAACAAGAGAACCTCAAGAGGGTAGCAACCATAAAGTTTTCAGACTTATGGATGAGCTGGAAGATCCGAATCAGTAGGAGCAGCTCGTGAAAAGCAAAGGACTTGGTCCTGAAAGTTCAAATTAAAGAACAGAATGCAGGGCAGATCTGTAAAGTTTTTTAAGTTTTGGACATGTGTAAATTGTATATGTATGCCTAAGTCTTGGAACATCGAGGACGGTGTTGTTCTAAGGGGGAGGGGAATGTAATACCCCCAATTTTAACCCTTAGGAAATATTGGCTTCTAATGTAAATATTGTATACACACGTTGTATGTTTTCCTAGCGTGGAGCTCAAGGCCAAGGCCCCGCTAGTGAAAGCTCGAATTTTGATTTAAAAAGGCAAGCATTGATATTTGATGCCCATGTGCTCTTAAGCCATGGAAATTGTAATAGGATGAAAATAAACATCATACAATATAAAATACCAAAACTGGCTACGGAGGCAACAAATGAGAAGGGGCCACGTGTATCCACTAGGGAGTGGTGAGGGGGGGGCTATGGGTTGGAACCATAGGCTGCCATATGTCATTATGAGAACCCATTGACTTCCCTAGATGACATTTATGCCTGTTGTAAGGAAGTGATTGAGATGTCAGCCCATGGCTTCAATGGAGCATGGGCAGCCCTGAAATTCGTATGGGTAGGTATGGGCTCTGTTTACTTATGCCACAAGTCACTCTACCTATGGGGGGCTTGCTTGTTCCTCATCCCCATTCCATGGTGGAGAAACCCAGCATGATGATCCATCCAAAAACGAGCTCCCAGGAGGGAGAAAACCAGAAATCGCGACTTGGAATGAACCCACGTTTTGGGAAGCCAAAAACGCCCAGAATGGGTATTGGACAGTGAAATCCAATGGGGGATCCATTGGTATGAGCCTTGGGATGAATTTGGGAGCAATAGCTACCCAAAATCCATGGGAAAACCCAGTTTTAACTGCCCAGAAAATCAGTGACGGATTTGGAGTTATTTGTGACAGAGTTGTGAGAAATCCAAGAGTGGATGTATGAACAGAGAATGGGATTGTTGAGTCCAGCTTGAAGTGTATGTGGCTTTGGGATTGAGCTCAGTGGGCTAGCGTCCTCCTCCATCTCCTATTGCATGCTTAAAAAATCCAACTGTGTGTTGGCTTAGCAAGGCTGTTTGAGTGAAACCCTGACTGTGAGTGAGCCATCTACTTCCTCCTTAGTGGATACACAGCCCAGCTCGGGGGTGATCTCTCAGCTGAAAGAATATAGGCTGGATAGAGATCTATGGTTGGGTGGAACGTTTCCCTCACGTAGCCAGTCATTGGACATTGCGTTGCAAGATAAGTGCTCTCTGTGATTTTAATTTATATATATATTCCGTGTTCTGCAATGTGCTAAATCTGAATGTTATTTATTCATGAGATTGATATTGTAATGAAGTCTGTGCATAGCATAAGAATGGGATTAAATCCTTGCATATGGAATCATCTTATGTTTGTGCTTATGTGTGTTTTTATGTTTAATTCCACTGTGTTTTATTGGAGTTCGAATCTACACACAGAAATTTTTAATTCATATGAAATTTAAGAGTACAAAATATTGGGGCTAATTCTGCCAAAAGCCTGGTGTGTTGTTAATGTTTCCTTCCTTGCATGTTCTAAGGATAAGGGGACATTACACCGATCAAGCTTGCAAAGAATCTTGTTTTTCATGCTCATATCAAGCATGTTAGCACCCAATTTGACCCTAAGGTTGTGGAAAGGTATCCTTGAGGTAACACGCAGAACCACTTAAGGAGATATAAGCTATCTTCTTATTCTCCAAAGAGGGATCTCTCACAAATTGATTTAACAGGGCCAGATACATGAATAAAACTAAAACAAAATTATTCTTTGGTTGAAAGCAGAATGGATTTCCATTGGGCAGTGGAGTCAAAACAGACAAATATGATTAAATGGAAATGCTTTGCAAAGAGAACCCACGCAAAGGCGAGATAGCTACCAGCTCACAGTCAAAGAGCTTTCGTTTAGTGATTAAGAAGAATAGATGAACAATCAATCGATACAGAGCATATAATAATGAATTCCATCCCATCTTTAGCAGAAACTGGTGGTGGATGCTTGGAATGAAAGGAACAGAGCATAACAACTATGAATTATATTCCAATACGACACTTATCCAAGCATGAAAAGCATAACAAGATGTATTAAACAATGAAGGGAAACATTCACATGAGAAGATAAATAAATAGACTGTGAGACCAACAACACATGAATCTCTGATAGAAAAACTTGCTCGGCCTTGCCATATTTTATTAAAATGTATCTCATAACACTTAACACAAAACTCATGGGTCCAACAAAAGTTTCCAACCATTTTTCATTCTATTACATTGCTTTTATAGATCTTCCCAGCCTTTTGGCTCGAAACAATCTCAACAGAAAATGGTTACATTTCGAGTGACACCTACTCGAGACAGGTAGGCCACTCCCTAGACTTAGTTACAAAAATAACAGAGACGGTAGAAGACCAGGCTTAATTTTCCTTTTACAAATTTACTGGGAATTTTACACCACGACAATAGACTCTTAGCAAAACTGAATAAGATGCCCTCGTAACCATTTTCTCGAGCTAGTAGTCTTCACGATCTTCGAATCCTTTATGCATGTAGCTTTAGCTAAGCCTTCCCATATTTCTCAATGAGCTTCCATTGCTCTGTGGTTAGCAAAATCTGACGTGGCTAGTTCCTTGAGCAACACCCTCATTTCTATATTGTCTTTATAAGAATAATTCTAGAGGTGTGCCCCTGCTTCTCTAAACATCATACATAGCTCGAAATATGTGGTTAACTTTTCTACCACTGTCTGGCTAGACAGCAACTGGTCCATGCCTGCAAACTCTGTATAGTCCGGCTTACACCCTGTTAATTTGTTCTGATATTCTTCTTGGGTGATCATAGTGCCATCTTCTTCCCAGAAAAGAGGCAACCCTTTCTTAAATAAGGGATCAAACATACCCCTGAGACCTTTCATCTGTTGTGTCATAATGTCAATTCCGGACTCAACAACCTTCACCTGTTGATGCTTAAGCATCACTTTCTCCGCCCAGATAATGATGCACACCCTGTCTTTTAGGCCAATTGTCTTAGCTTCATCCTGAGATAGACCATTCAGGAACTCCACAACATTCTCAGCATGCTCTGCATGCTTCTTGTTCAATTTTGCATTAACACCTGCCATACCCTGCTTTGCCACCTTTATCACATCTTCTTTGTCTAAGACAAAGTCAAGGAAGGGCCTTAATTTGTTTGCCTCAGTGATGATGTTGTCCCAAATCACCTGCTTGGCTTCTTGAAGTGAAGTCTGGCATGTAGCCTTCCTTGTCAATTCATCACATTCATCCTTTACCCCCTGGTACTTGGTTTCCCAAGCCTCCCTTTCTTTCTCTGCAGTAGACAACATATTTTTCAGATTCTCATTCTGCTTTTTTAATCTTTTCATGCCCATGTCCTCCAAACTAGCTTGGGCTATGGCTCCTACCAAGGAGAAATCCCCAGCTTCTATGGAAGGTGTTCTGTAGTATCCATTTCCTAAGTCTTATCCTGCCTTTCCATATCCTGGCTCTTTTCCTACCCTTTCATTTCCTTTAGCTTCTTCTCAAGCTCCTCAACTTGGGCCTTCAAGACCTTCTCACTTGCCACCACAATGGACATATCTATTTTCCACTTCTTTTCCTTCTCTTTAAAGCTCAGTAACCTAGCTTCACAATCTATCAGCTTACCTTGGAGCTTTTCTTTCTCTTATTCCAACTAAACCAGCTCAGATGCTTCCACCAATTTAGTGGAGGGAAGTTTCAACTTCTGCTTCATTTGCTGGATGAGCTTGTCTTTTCATCCAACAACTTCTGTATGCTGGCCCTTTTGTCCTCCTACGTCTCATTGGATTATAATGCAGTTTGGTGCTTTTTTACTTGTGCTTTCAAGGACTTGTTTTCTATATTTTCTATTCTCAGCTGATTTTGGACTTTGTCTTTATTGGCCTGCACTTTAGATAGATCTAGGGAAGGCTTCAGCAACTTATTATAGATGACTTCGCCAGTCTCTTTATGCAGATTGATTATATCTGGCATGGGGATGTCTTCCAGATTCACTTTCAGCTCGGTGGCCTTATTCTTGGTGGCCAAAGCAAGACTTAGGGTGTTATGGGTCAGGCTTTGGCTTGCCACCAAGGCTACATATTTCTTTGAAATATTTCTCACATCTGCATATAACTTTGCCTCCTCAGAGATTGTATGTGGACTCTACTCATATTCTTCTAGTAACTTAGCCCTGCTTTTGTTGGGCACTTCCAACTTAGTGGATGGTTGGTTGAATTTATGTTCTTTAAATTCAAAAACAAGTACCTAGACCCTCACCTATTTCTTCTTTTTGGTCTTCCCTACTGGTACTGTTACGAATTGTAGCTCAGGTCGCTCTACTTTTTTCCTTTTCGATGCTCTTTCTGCATCATTATCCACATCCATAGGATCACTGTCCTCCAGCTTGTGGGATTTCTCTAAACTGATGGCAAGGGTCATAACTGCTGATACTGATGGGAGCAGGGTAGGGGAAACAGGCACTACTGGTGTGCGAGTTACCTATGATGCTGAGGGGATTGAGACTTCCTGATCATCTATTTCCATCTGTCCTTTGTCAGGGTATTCTAACTAATTTTCCATCTCAGCCAGGCCTGCAAGTTCGAAATGATCATAACCCTTCCTGTTACTCTCCTTCCTCCTTTCTGAAATTATGTGGTGAGGATCATAATTTATCGCTGCTTTGGACTGGAATCCCATGTCACTCATCATCTGCTCAATGTATGGGAGGGAAGATTTGTTCTTGATAATGAAAGTGTCTTGTTATCACCAAACTTGTAGGTGCCCCTAGAGATGGATCCAAGATGGATGGCAGAAGGAAGGGGCAACCAAAGAGGTGCAACCAAGATAGCCTAGACTCCCAATGGATGGTTGTCATGCCAATCGAGGCAATCTTCACTTTATGTTATCTAGCCCAAGACAACAAAGGGGGAGACCCAAACCTACTCCCGATAGGATAGATCAAACCAAACCACCAGATCAAATCAAATGATGATGAAGTACGTAAGGTGTATGGTAAATCCTAGATCTATGGATAAAGTCACAAGGTAAATGATAAGTTGGATCAAGGGGTTTAAACAGTGTAGATTTGGTCCAACATATTTATGTGAGTGACTTATGAAGTTTATAATGAGATCAAGAATTAGGGTACCAGTCAATTGTGAGAAAATCCACTGCCTTAGTAACCGTGTCCAAGGTAGGGTATTTAAGGTCCAAATTGGGGCTAACCAATACAAAAAGTGAGCTTGATGAAGTGATATGACAATGTCAAGGGGTTCAAGCAACCAAAACAAGGGTCAAACCACAAGCTAACCCAACAATCCAGGAAAGTCAAATGGGCTTGGAGAAAGATTAGTGCCTTGGGAAATGGGCCAAATGGAGTTAGATGTCCACTAAATTACAGATCTAGAATGTTGAGTTATACAGGTAGGTGGATCTAAAAGATTAGGACAATCCAATGGTTGGATCTCAGTAGATCTGAGATTGAAGTATGCCACAAAGTGACCCAAGTGGGGCACAACCCTCAAAATGAGGAATGGGGCCCACAAGGCAGAAATCACTGAAGTGAGACACTGGGGGTAGGTTATTGAATGTGTATATTACAGATCAAGTGGAATCTCACCTACCTAGGTGCTAGATCCCTGCAAACTCACCTCTCCCAAGGAGTACGACCTCCCTTGGAGATGCTTCTTTTGCTTGGAAAGCGGGTCAAATGAAGTCAGATGTCCACCAAATTACAGATCTGGAATGTTGAGGTATAGAGGTAGGTGTATCTAAAAGATTAGGACAATCCAATGGTTGGATCTCAATAGATCTGAGATTGAAGTATGCCACAAAGTGACCCAAGTGGGGCACAACCCTCAAAATGAGGAACGGGGCCCACGAGGCAGAAATCACTGAAGTGACACACTGGGGGTAGGTTATTGAATGTGTAGATTACAGATCAAGTGGAATATCACCTACCCAGGTGCTAGATCCCTGCAAAATCACCTCTCCCAAGGAGTGCGACCTCCCTTGGAGAGGCTTCTTTGCCTTGGAAAGTGGGTCAAATGATGGCCAATCCTCACTAAACTATAGATCCGAATTGCTGTGGATACTGTAGAGGTGGGTTTTAAATTTTATACCCAAAAGCCAAGTGGATCAAGCTAGATCTGAAAAATTGTAAAATGAGGGTTTTGAAATAGTAAGGGTTTGAAGCATTTAGACAAATCGATAGATCATGGAGAAAGAAATTACCTTGAGATCATACCTGAGTGTTGGAATGAGATGCCTTGTTGTTAAGGAAGACTCCCACAGAGATCAAATGAGAAATTGTTGAATTTGCTTGCCGAAATGATGCCCTAGACCACAAGTGCGACCTCCTCTTCCTGTCAACCAAGGAAAGCGATTTCAATCAGTTGAGCAACAATGGAGGAAATACAAATAAAAAGCAATGATAACATGAAATAGAAAGTCCTAGGACAGTAATACTCCTTGTTACCAACGAAGAGATCCAAAGAACAAGTAGGGAGGGTCCTCCCCTACCAATACGTCCTCCTCAAACCAAATCGGCCTCCACCCGTAGATGCAAAAACATGGTACAAAAATATAGCAAGAAAAAATCTCCAAGAACCCAGTGCAAAGGAAGAATCAATGAACAAACTCCAAAAGCATTCACCATAACACAACAGATAGATGCAATAGTATTTTTCTATTCCAATAATCCAGAGCCAAAAGTCCCCTTTACAATGAGAATCTCTCTCCTTTAAATAGGAGGGAGAGAGTCCACAATCTAACCACTTTTTGAATGAGTGGCTAAGATTAAAATATCAAAATATCTAATCAATGGTTGAGATGAGCTCAACAATACAATACATGGATCACTAATAAAATAATACAATAAGTGGACAAACTCACCCTATAAGAGGGGATCCCACCAAATCATGATGATAAAATAATAGATCTAGCTTATGGTGGGTCCAATGGGTAATTTTAGACACCCTTGGTCAATCCCCATAGCACAATATCAATAAAATAATCATCAAAGTAACAAATCGTGCCTCTATGGACAAATCGTGAGCCTTAGGAGGCTCCAAAAATCATCAGAAAATGCCATAAGTGATGGATGTGGGTCCCGATGAAGCTGAAACTACTGGAGAAGGTGTGGAAGACATCCCACTCATCATCACTGATCATCCCATGCCATAAATTACCTCAATAGCCCAAATCGAATTCCTTTGTAGCCATTTCTACCATTTCTGGATTGCCTCGGGAAGCATGAAACTGCCCAAACTGCCTCCTAGAGTTCCCGCGCTGTCAAGGTGAGCTCACCAATGAGTCTGGGAGGGGGGTAATATGGTAATAACAAGTGGCTGGACCACCCCCTCCATGCACAAAGCCCTAGGTAAACCAAGTGAATCCCATCACTGCTCTGACCAGGTCTCCGACAGACCAAAACTGCACTAGGATAGCCTACTGAGGCTCCATCATCACTGTAACTGCCCGGAACTGAAAACAAACTATCTCATTGGACTCAGAAAGTCCAAATCCATCTAAGATGTATACTCATACACCATATAAACCTCTGCATGGTCCAAAATAAATACTCATCATATCCAGCAGACCAAATAATAATAATCTGAAAAATGCTGAAAAGTACAAATAATCATCATAGGCCTGAAACCACTGCATAATCCCACCATGGTGACCTGTATCAGACCATATATCATTTACCTGTAACACCTGAGTTCTGCCACCTCATGTACTGTGGTTGACTTTTGGTCGAACTGAGGTTTGAGCAAGTCAACATGACCAAAATATGACTCAAACTGTCATTAAGCTGCTGCAAGGTGTCAAGGGTTAAAAGATGCTTTACAATCCATTCACATAGCAATTATAACAAGAAGTAATCATTACTAGCGATCTAAATCCAAATATAATATGTCATTAATTATTATTAATTACTCAGACAAGAGTTTCAAGGTCATACTCACTTCATAGTTGTGATCAATTTGCTAGTGAAGGGTGAAGGCTAAGAATGACATGGCTAGGTCAAGGGATGACTTACTGACTTAACACTGTGACACTTTGGCAATGGATAAGGGAATACACACCATAGCATATAGTGGACAAGCAACAACATAGGGGATGGCGGTGTCTCACAAATGGATAAGTTGTTTAAAGAGTGTTTATTCACCTTACACAGATGTGCACAATCCATAATACAAATGAGGCCAACAATATTTTTGATATAGCATTTAAGTTCCATTGATTTTTGGGCCTAGAGTTTCCATAGCCTTTGATCTATGTGTGTTTAAAACACATTGCATAGATTTACATTTATTTAGGCTTTTTGCTGCAGGTGTGTTTTTAAGGCACTTATTTACCTGAGCACTTCTAGGTGTGTCATAGACAGCTTGTTTACCTAGGTATTTTACATTTCACAAAAGATATAACATTTGATATTTCATAGCCACTTTCATTTGGCTTGCCTTTCATTCATGTGTGCTTAGAAATACATTGCATGAATGGGATTTTCATACAAGATATAACATTTCATTTCCAAATTTTGCATCCATGGCAACATTAAAAGCTTCAAGTTTAGCCAACAACATCTTTAGTGACTAGGGGGAATTCACATGGAAATCCAACTCAACAAAGGTAATTTTTGTCACCAACTTAGAGCCGAGACACAATAAACAGGGAAGCTTATCCAATATAGAGGCTACAACGGGGAAAGGTCCTCCATGCCACTAGTTAAGTAGTAAGTCAAGGTAATGAATCAATTGGGTAAGTCATAGATGGATGAAGACATTGAATAATGAAACCGACACTAGCAAGCCAAAGTATGGCGGGAATGATCACCTCTATTCTCCCTAGGGAGTGTAAAACCAATGAGTATAGGCCAAGAACTTCTAAGTCTGAGTAGGGACAAGTATGATATATATATATAGTATAAGCAGGTCCACATATCTATATGATCACCAGATCATGATACTAAGTGCTAAGACATGCTAAGAAAATGGAAATAAAAGAAATATAACCACAACACCATAATATACCTGCTGAGTCATATACCTGAATGCTCATCAATCTGAACCATCATCTATCCTCTGAAACTTCTGCTATAACTATGGGCACAACTGACTGCTCTGTATAAATGGCTAAATAGCTACATCGGTCATCTCTCTGAGTGTCCTGCAACTCAGTCATGGCATGGGAAATAAAACTGTTGTCCAAAATCTGATAACGATCCATAGTAGATGCTCATCTCAGCATCTCAATGCAAGGGAAGTGGCTGAATAGTGTACTGGAATCAGAAAAACAATGTATGGTATCCCGGCTACTATATATGTGATAACATCTGGCTCTGACTGGTACAAGTGCTCTGCTAAAAAGAGCGCTTGAGAACCTCAGAATCTATGGTCCTCGAACTCTGCTACTTGAATCCTCGATCAAGCACTCTACCATTTTACTTTCAGCTCTTTTATTTTATTTTGCAGTTTTTATTTTGCACATGTATCTGCATTCACAAACGTCAAAAATACCTTATGCAGCATGTATGGGAAAAATATAAAATCAAACTGAAATAAAATCTATTCTATAGCAGAATTTTAAATGCATGGAATATAACAGCAGAAAGTAAATTTAATCTACTAGCATAACTTGCAAAGTTCGAAATTTTTTGTGCAGGAAAGGAAAAATGACAGGTACTCAGTTAAACTAGGAGCTTCAAAAGGAGCTTAGGAAAAATCAAACAAAAATGCCAGACTCAATGGCTGAAAAGACTAACTACTGCCCAAGTAGGCTTATTTAGTTTCCTACCTACTCTCTTCTAACCAGTTAGCACAAATGCTAGGTAAAATCATAGATCCAGTGCAACCATTCATCAAACAGGTTAATGATTCTTCTTTGATTTTGGTTAATGAAACAAGTCATGATTGGATTAGAGATTAGGGAATTTGGTAACACGATCTTCCTGGCTTGTTCAAAAATTGAAGAAGGGTTTGAATGGTACAAAATGAAATTATGCCAAGGGAAAGACTGATTGATGCAAACATCCTCCATCCAAGAATTGATATGATCATAAAATTCATGCAATTTATTGCTTAAGATTGATGGAGGGAAAATATAAGGCTTGCAACTCAATTATTTTTCACAATACATAACTTCTTCATTTACTTCTCTTATATATTCAATTTGACTCTCCTTGGGACTGATGATCAAATAAAAACCAAGTGGGGATAAATTAAGGTTTAAAAGATGAAAAGTCAAAATCAAACCCACTTGATGCTCAAAAATGGAGAAAAGATGAAATTGATCTTTAAATATCTTTTCTAGCCACACAGAATGATTGATAACTTGAGAACAAACATTATGGTTCCAAAGTGACTGAAAAGGGAAATGAAGTGCTTTTTCTCCAAACATGTAATCATGCTTATACTTCCTTTTGAAAATCCCAAAGGCAAAAGATTGACTATAGCACCAACCCAAAGATGATTGAAAGAGTTGGGAAGGGAGGGTGGATTGCAAATATGAAAACCCTCCCAAATGGATAGACAAGTTCGACCTTAGATTTTGACAAAAGAAAACACTCTTTACTCTAGGAATTATTTCAAGCTTTTGATCAAGTTTAATATTTACAATCTGAGGACAAGATTGACCATAGCTATCTAACTCTAAGCTATCTTGATTAAGGATGAAAAAAGGAAAATTTAAAGATTCATTATAAGAAGTGGAACAAAGATTAGAATATCTAGTATGATTCACTAATTCATCCTCATCTTGAGATTGACTTATTGATTCTTCATTAAATTCATACGAGGATAAATGATCATTTTTATTCAATTTGTCAGGGATAAAATTAACAAGCTCATCTAAAACATCCTGATTATTTGCACAATGATCATGTGAAAGCACTACTAAATGATCTTGGGTAATGTCTCCACTTTTTTCTTCTTCAATAAGTTGATAAGGAATTGAATGATTACTAAAGATAGAATGACTAATGAGTTTCTCTGAGGGAGGAACTTCAATAGACTCGCTGACTAAAAACTCATCCTCAGAAATTTCCTCAGGATCAGGACTAGGGCTACCTAAAAACCAATTTGAAAATTTAGGGTTTGTACAATGATTAAATATTTGACTTTCAATTGGCTCAAAAGTAGAAGACTTATCCTCAAAAGAGATTGGGCAGGAGGGGTCATCTCCGGATGTTGACAAATCACTTGATATTTGATTGTTAAATGATTCAACAATAGGATCGGAAAGGGGAAGGTTTTGATCTTGGATTTGATTTGAAAGATACATATCATCGAATTCACTTCCCCATTCTTCTAGGAATTTATTTTCAAACATGTCATATCTAGAAATGTTATTGGGTTTCAAATTCGAAAGCCAGAACCCAGCTCTTTCTTTGAAGGATGAAGCCAATAGTTTCATACACACTTCCTCATGGGTTATGGATAACTCGTTAAGAACTTCCCGAAAGCTTTCAAGGTGCCTTTTAGCAGAGATTTCATAACTTCCATCGAAAATAGGCAACCTTTCACAGGCTTGATGAGGAATATGATGGGGATACCCAACAATTTTTGAGAAGTCAAAAACCTTTAAACGACTGAAAGTTCTAGGCCACTCTGAAGCATCCATGGACAACATTTTTTTTTAATATTTTTAATTTTTTTTTTAAATTCACGAACCTAAAACCAAAATGATGCACCCCATGGGTTCTAGATAGTGATAGGATCGATCACCAATGGAATCGCTTATGTGGAGTCGCCAGGTGAACCAGATAGGTAATTCACCGAAATGAAATGTATTGTAAGGATGCAAATGAGTTCGCTCCTCAGCGGAGTCACGATTCGGAGTCGCCAGGTAGTCTTTAAATTCTTCTACCAAGATGTATGTCATTTAGAATGCAGGAGAGAGTGAGTGACAAATAATATGTCAAGCCAAGGTAGGCTTCTTCCCTCCCCGGCAATGGCACCAAAATGTTATCACCAAACTTGTAGGTGCCCCTAGAGATGGATCCAAGATGGATGGCAGAAGGAAGGGGCAACCAAAGAGGTGCAACCAATATAGCCTCGATTCCCAATGTATGGTTGTCACGCCAATCGAGGCAATCTTCACTTTATGTTATCTAGCCCAAGACAACAAAGGGGGAGACCTAGATCTACTCCCGACAGGAGAGATCAAACCAAAACACCAGATCAAATCAAATGATGATGAAGTACGTAAGGTGTATGGTAAATCCTAGATCTATGGATAAAGTCACAAGGTAAATGATAAGTTGGAGCAAGGGATTTAAACAGTGTAGATTTGGTCCAACATGTTTATGTGAGTGACTTATGAAGTTTATAATGAGATCAAGGATTAGGGTACCAGTAAATTGTGAGAAAATCCACTGCCTTGGGAACCGTGTCCAAGGCAGGGTAGTTAAGGTCCAAATTGGGGATAACCAGTACCAAAAGTGAGCTTGATAAAGTGATATGACAATGTCAAGGGGTTCAAGCAACCAAAACAAGGGTCAAACCACAAGCTAACCCAACAATCCAGAAAAGTCAAATGGGCTTGGAGAAAGATCAGTGCCTTGGGAAATGGACCAAATGGAGTCAGATGTCCACCAAATTACAGATCTAGAATGTTGAGGTATAGAGGTAGGTGGATCTAAAAGATTAGGACAATCCAACGGCTGGATCTCAGTAGATCTGAGATTGAAGTATGCCACAAAGTGACCCAAGTGGGGCACAACCCTTAAAATGAGGAATGGGGCCCTCAAGGCAGAAATCACTGAAGTGACACACTGGGGGTAGGTTATTGAATGTGTATATCACAGATCAAGTGGAATATCACCTACCCAGGTGCTAGATCCCTGCAAACTCACCTCTCCCAAGGAGTGCAACCTCCCTTGGAGAGGCTTCTTTGCCTTGGAAAGCGGGTCAAATGAAATCAGATGTCCACCAAATTACAGATCTAGAATGTTGAGGTATAGAGGTAGGTGGATCTAAAATATTAGGACAATCCAATGGTTGGATCTCAGTAGATCTGAGATTGAAGTATGCCACAAAGTGACCCAAGTGGGGCACAACCCTCAAAATGAGGAATGGGGTCCACAAGGCAGAAATCACTGAAGTGACACACTGGGGGTAGGTTATTGAATGTGTAGATTACAGATCAAGTGGAATCTCACCTACCCAGGTGCTAGATCCCTGCAAACTCACCTCTCCCAAGGAGTGCGACCTCTCTTGGAGAGGCTTCTTTGCCTTGGAAAGAGGGTCAAATGATGACCAATCCTCACCAAACTACAGATCTGAATTGCTGTGGATACTGTAGAGGTGGGTTTTAAATTTTATACCCAAAAGCCAAGTGGATCAAGCTAGATCTGAAAAATTGTAAAATGAGGGTTTTGAAATAGTAAGGGTTTGAAGCATTTAGACAAATGGATAGATCACGGAGAAAGAAATTACCTTGAGATCATACTTGAGTGTTGGAATGAGATGCCTTGTTGTTGAGGAAGACTCCCGCAGAGATCAAATGAGAAATTGTTGAATTTGCTTGCCGAAATGATGCCCTAGCCCACAAGTGCGACCTCCTCTTCCTGTCAACCAAGGAAAGTAATTTCAATCAGTTGAGCAATAATGGAGGAAATACAAATAAAAAGCAATGATAACATGAAATAGAAGGTCCTGGGATAGTAATACTCTCTGTTACCAACAAAGAGATCCAAAGAAGAAGTAGGGAGGGTCCTCCCCTACCAATACGTCCTCCTCAAACCAAATCGGCCTCCACCTGTAGATGCAAAAACATGGTACAAAAATATAGCAAGACAAAATCTCCAAGAACCCAATGCAAAGGAAGAATCAACGAGCGAACTCCAAAAGCATTCACCACAACACAACAGATAGATGCAATAGTATTTTTCTATTCCAATAATCCAGAGCCAAAAGTCCCCTTTACAATGAGAAGCTCTCTCCTTTAAATAGGAGGGAGAGAGTCCACAATCTAACCACTTTTTGAATGAGTGGCTAAGATTAAAAGATCAAAAGTTCTAATCAATGGTTGAGATGAGCTCAACAATACAATACATGGATCACTAATAAAATAATACAATAAGTGGACAAACTCACCCTATAAGAGGGGATCCCACCAAATCATGATGATAAAATAATAGATCTAGCTTATGGTGGGTCCAAGGGGTAATTTTAGACACCCTTGGTCAATCCCCATATCACAATATCAATAAAATAATCATCAAAGTACCAAATCATGCCTCTATGGACAAATCGTGAGCCTTAGGAGGCTCCAAAAATCTTCAGAAAATGCCATAAGTGATGGATGTGGGTCCCGATGAAGCTGAAACTGCTGAAGGAGGTGTGGAAGACATCCCACTCATCATCACTGATCATCCCATGCCATAAATTTTCCTCAGTAGCCCAAATCGAATTCCTTTGT
This sequence comes from Larix kaempferi, assembly GCA_027924585.1. Taxonomy (NCBI): domain Eukaryota; kingdom Viridiplantae; phylum Streptophyta; class Pinopsida; order Pinales; family Pinaceae; genus Larix; species Larix kaempferi. Next base: position 14,746,618 of record BSBM01000162.1, read on the forward strand.
AGCCATTTATACCATTTCTAGACTGCCTCGAGAAGTTTGAAACTGCCCAAACTGCCTCCTGGAGTGCCTGCATTGTCAAGGTGAGCTCACCAATGAGTTTGGGAGGGGGTAATATGGTTATAACAAGTGGCTGGACCACCCCCTCCATGCACAATGCCCTAGGTAAACCAAGTGAATCCCATCACTACTCTGACCAGGTCTCTGACAGACCAAAACTACACTAGGATAGCCTACTGAGGCTCCATCATCACTGTAACTGCCCGGAACTGAAAAAAAACTATCTCATTGGACTCAGAAGGTCCAAATCCATCTAATATGTATACTCATACACCATATAAATCTCTGCATGGTCCAAAATAAATACTCATCACATCCAACAGACCAAATAATAATAATCTGTAAAAATGCTGAAAAGTACAAATAATCATCATAGGCCTGAAACCACTGCATAAGCCCACCATCGTGACCTGTATCAGACCATATATCATTTATCTGTAACATCTGAGTTCTTCCACCTCATTTACTGTGGTTGGCGTTTGGTCAAACTAAGGTTTGACCAAGTCAACATGACCAAAATATGACTCAAACTGTCATCAAGCTACTGCAAGGTGTCAAGGGTTAAAAGATGTTTTACAACCCATTCACATAGAAATTATAACAAGAAGTAATCATTACTAGTGATCTAAATCCAAATGTAATATGTCATTAATTATTATTGATTACTCAGACAAGAGTTTCAAGGTCATACTCACTTCATAGTTGTGATCAATTTGCTAGTGAAGGGTGAAGGCTAAGAATGACATGGCTAGGTCAAGGGATGACTTACTGACTTAACACTGTGACACTTTGGCAATGGATAAGGGAATACACACCATAGCATATAGTGGACAAGCAACAACACAGGGGATTCCAGTGTCTCACAAATGGATAAGTTTTTTAAAGAGTGTTTATTCACCTTACACAGATGCGCACAATCCATAATACAAATGAGGCCAGCAATATTTTTGATATAGCATTTAAGTTCCATTACTTTTTGGGCCTAGAGTTTCCATAGTCTTTGATCTATGTGTGTTTAAAACACATTGCATAGATTTACATTTATTTAGGCTTTTTGTTGCAGGTGTGTTTTTAAGGCACTTGTTTACCTGAGCACTTCTAGGTGTGTCATAGACAGCTTGTTTACCTAGGTATTTTACATTTCACAAAAGATATAACATTTGATATTTCATAGCCACTTTCATTTGGCTTGCCTTTCATTCATGTGTGTTTAGAAACACATTGCATGAATGGGCTTTTCATACAAGATATAACATTTCATTTCCAAATTTTGCATCCATGGCAGCACTAAAAGCTTCAGGTTTAGCCAACAACATCTTTAGTGACCAGGGGGAATTCACATGGAAATCCAACTCACCAAAGGTAAGTTTTGTCACCAACTTAGAGCCAAGACACAATAAACAGGGAAGCTTATCCAATATAGAGGCTACAGCGAGGAAAGGTCCTCCATGCCACTAGTCAAGTAGTAAGTCAAGGTAATGAATCAGCTGGGTAAGTCATGGATGGATGAAGATAGTGAATAATGAAACCGACACTAGCAAGCCAAAGTATGGCGGGAATGATCACCTCTATTCTCCCTAGGGAGGGTAAAACCAATGAGTATATTCCAAGAAATTCTAAGTCTGAGTAGGGACTAATATGATATATATATAGTATAACCAGGTCCACATATCTATATGATCGCCAGATCATGAGACTAAGTGCTAAGACATGCTAAGAAAATGGAAATAAAATCAATATAACCACAACACCATAATATTCCTGCTAAGTCATATACCTGAATGCTCATTAATCTAAACCATCATCTGTCCTCTGAAACTGCTGCTATAACTCTGGGCACTACTAACTGCTCTGTATAAATGGCTAAATAGCTACATCGGTCATCTCTTTAAGTGTCCTAAAACTCAGTCATGTCATGGGGAATAAAACTGTTGTCCAAAATCTAATAATGATCCATAGTAAATGCTCATCTCAGCATCTCAATGCAAGGGAAGTGGCTGAATAGTGTACTGGAATCAGAAAAACATTGTATGGTAGCCCAGCTACTATATATGTGATAACAGGTATATTGTCCATGGGAAACTGATGTCTGAGGATTTTTTGTCATCCAAGAAGTGCTCACATTCCACCTTTAATTTATGTCTTATGAATTCCAAGGTAAATATTCTGGGGGTCGGGAAAAAAGGCAACACATAATGTGCATGGGAATAGCCATAGATTCTGATTACAGTGCCATGTTCTAGCAAGAACCAATCCCCAACTCCTTTCCCTATGGAGGGGTGCAACAAGTCTTTCATTTCTGGAAGCACCCTAGGAAGCCCCTTCTGGAAGAACATGAAGTATACCTTTGACATAAGGTCATTCATGAATACTGTATAATATAAATACATTTCTTTGGTGAGTTGTAGCTCTAGCATCTGCAGGTTCTCTTCATGTCATGCTAGGAACATTTTCAATAAGAATGACTGGAATCTTAAAGTCCTCGTCTTGGGGAATTCTACTAGCTGGGAGTGGATTCTTTCAGCTTGGGCTTCGTCAAAATTGAGGCATGCACACTAGGTAGACATGTTGGGGTCCTTTGACTCAATAGGACAAGTACTTAAAACAAACATTAGGCTTATTAGGGGCTCGATTATATACTGGTCAGTGTCTAACCCTAAGAATTGGACCAACATGGTAATACACACTTTGATTCTTCCTTAAAAAGGTTGGCTTCACCGGGTGTGCCCTGGATAGAGGCATTTGGCTGTAGGGAAGCATGGTAAAAACACTATTTCAATGGAATTGGGGAAATCCTGTAGTGTTGGATTAGGGTTTCCTCCCTGTAGCTTTGGGATTTTTGACAAAAATCGGTTGGAATGGCCAGGGATTTCGTAATAGTGAGGGAGTTTATGATAAACCCTATGAATGTCTATGTTTTGGGCCCTTATGACCTCCAATTTTTCTTTGGCAATCTCTATGGAGTTGTTAAGCAGCATAGGATCCTAAACATGTCTATCTTTGTCCTCCACCATCTCACTTATCTTTTGGTGCTTAAATCCTGGGGGTTCAACGGATCCAAACATTTAAATACTTTAGCGAGGATGTGGATGGCCTACCTGATTGATTGACAGCTAGGTTGAGCTTCTGGGCTCCTGGTCGATTTGTCGGCTTCTGCACGGTCTGCTCCTATCGCTTTCCGATGCAAACATGACAAAATGGATCCAGATCTTCGTGCATGTGAGCGCTTTTTATATTATAAATATTGCCATATCATCCCCACAACTATGATAGTGATGGAGCCATGTCAATTGTTTATCAAGGAAATTGATCTTGAACCATAGATCTCTTTACTCTCCACCTTCACCATCCTCTGTGGCTTCCAACTCTGCTAAGTGCCATCTGGATAGCACCTTTAACCCGTGAAATCATTTTCCATCGTCGATTTGGTCCTTACCTAGATCTTTGTCGTCCAAAGGCATGGCCTTTTACCGGGTTCGCAGATTTTGGGCACGTTGGTTTCACGAGCAAGTCAAATGTGCGAACTCACATTTAGTCATTGATCTCCATCGCGCCAGATCTACACCGTTGGAAGGTGCGGGGTCTTACAAAAAGTTCGCAAATACGAGAAATAGATGCATTTGCACATGTTGAAAATGTGAACAACTTCCTGACCGTAGATCTGCGGCAATCGACCGTTGATCAAACTTTAAGATGCCCATCAGCTAACACCCTTGCCTGCACTTAAACAACCCCATCCTTATTTCGTGAAGCGTGCCCTTGGCCGTAGATCTTCACCATCGTCGATCTAGGCCGTCTATAGATGTCGCTACATGACTACATGTGGATTTTCACCATTTTACTCCTTCTCTGCAACATTTTAGACTTCGGCTTTGATTGTTTCCTTCTTCCCTCCACAAATATTTTCCAAATATCTCACCTTAGCAATCCTATGGGCTATTTGACTTGTACCACCGAGGCTTTCCTCGTTCTCTTCAGGGATTCAACCTCCCACTTCACCCAGATCATAAATAGTGCCAACAACTGGCTCTAACTAGGGATGCTATCCTCCCTGTGAGGTAGCAAAGAAATCTGTAGACTAGTGCCTGATCCATTGGGTTGTGTTCCAGAACTCGAAGCTCTGCTCTTTTTCCTCTGCTCACAAAAACAAAAACAAAACGCATGGTTTGCCTCCAGGTCTTAGGGCCTTCACTTCGGGCTTCAAATCCTTAGGTTTACCATTTATTGAAAGGTAAATGCAAACAACATACGCAAAAAAATATGTACAGAATATGATACAGGGGTCACCTATCACCCTTAGGACAGGTAATGTTTCAAAAACCTCCCATTAACTGGACCTTTTGCAAATGGAGACCCATCTTGATGCTCCATAATGAAAGAATTTATTCCTTTGTTCGCTGCAATGACATATGGGCCCACCCACATATGATCAAACTTTCCATGTTTATCTTCTCTGGGAGCATCCCATTTCAGGACCAAATCATCAACTTGAAACTGCTCCTCTTTGACCTTTCTGTCAAAGGTATTCTTCATCTTCTCTTGGTGTATATGCACTTTGTCATATGCTTTATCCCTTAGCTCATTCAATTCTATCATTTGATTTATCCTTCTCTGCGTATGGTTGGGTTCTTCCTCCTGCCCCTGCAACAACTTCATGACTGGTACTCCCAAAGATGTAGGAAAAACAACTTCAGCTCCATATACCAACTGAAAAGGGGACATTTCAATTTCCCTCTTAGTGTTGATTCTGTCAACCCATAAAGCATACTTCAATTTTGTGTGCCAGGCTCTTTTGTTCTCCTCCAATAGCTTCTTAATTACCCTCACTAGGCTCTTGTTAGAAGACTCTGCCATCCCATTTCCTTGTGGATAGTATGCAGTGGAATGGTTTAGGCTTATGTGGTATTTGTGACAGAAATTTATAATTTTCTTGGACTTAAAAGCAGCTGCGTTGTTTGTTACAATCCTCTTGGGGCACCCAAATCTGGCCAAGATGTTGTCCTCCAGAAAATCCATGATAACATTCTTAGTTGCCCTCCTGGTAGGAATGGCCTCAATCCATTTAGTGAAATAATCTGTGGCTGTAAGGATCCACTTGTGTTGGTCAGAAGAGTTTGGGTTTATCTCTCCGATGAAGTCTAGACCCCAATGCTGGAAGGGTGCTTCCACTAAAATTGGGTTAAGGGGAAGTGAAACTATCTTCCTCTTACCATCAAATATTTGGCATTGATGACATGTAACAGTCTCCTTATACACATCAACAAACAGAGAAGGCCAATAGAACCCCGCCCTTAGAATCTTGTTGGATGTCACCTTCCATGAATGGTGACCCCCATAATCTCCTTTATGAAAATATTTCATGGTTTGTTGGGCTTCATTTTCCAACAAGCAATTCAATAATAATCCATCAGGGTCTTTCCGATACAAGTACTGCTTCATGATGCAGAATTTGGCAACCTTCAATTTTACACACCTAGCCCTTGTTTTGCTCAACCCTACAGGGGCTTGTAGATTTTGCAACACATACCCAATGTCAGTATACCAAGGAGACATAGAAAATTCTAGCATTACTTGCACACCTGCATCTAGCTTATTTGAGTGGATAGACAAGAAATTGAGCTATAAATATTCGCAATTAGCTTCAGTCATCATTTTTGCCAACCCTTTCCCTTTAATCAGCTTAGTAGGCTTGATCTCAAGGTCATATTCCAACAAAACAACAATCCACTTTGCCCTTCTCCCTTCAGGATCTGGTTGGATAAGTGATAACAACAAATAGTGTAGGGACTTGTCTACTCTATAAATGCTATTTTACTAAGAAGTGGTGAGCCTCTATGTCAGCATATTAAAATGATTATCACAAGTCATTAATCAGATCTACATTCATTCATCAATTAAGATAAGCAAAGCTAAGATCTAATGCGACTTTAAACATCTAAATCATGCAAGATAAGCAACATTCAAACATTCAAATGGAACAAACTTGAATCATTTCATATTAAAACAATGAAGAGATACATTCCTACCATGGATCTTGGTGTGAATCCCTCCTCCATTTCTATGATCTTTCCTTTCTCCACCCTTGCTTTTGAAGAAATTGAGCTTCTCCTCCTTAGAATCTTTTCAGCATGCCTTTGCTCTTCCTTTTTGTCATTTACAATGCCCCCTATGCCTTTCTTATATAGCATTGGGAAATGGGCCTTCAAGCTTTTCCTCACAATGTGGGATTGGTCTTTTTCATTATTTTAGATTATTTTCACTCAAAAACCCAATTTTCCATAGTTTTTAGGCTTTTTGCACAACTTAGCATACATTAAGCATAATTAATGCATTTTAATGAATTCTTCTTCACTTTTTTATTAGTGTAACTTAGTTTTGGACCTTTTTTTAGCAGTTCAATTACTGAACTTGGTCTCCTTAGGTTCTTACTTTCTTCACCTAATCCTTCCATTTATGGGAGAAGTGATTAGATCAAAGAGGATTTGTCTCTGAATGAGCTTATGTTCTATCTTCATGTTGCGGGCGCATAGTAAAAATGTGCTTCTTCTGTCACATGACTAGGGGTGTTAATTTGATTGTTAACAAATGCCCCCTAATGTGTGAGGTCCAAAGCAGAGTTAAGGGCCAAAATACATTACTGAAATTTATACTCTCTATATTGATACTCTTTATTGTTCAAAACAAGGATGAGGAAAGGAAAACTCACGGGCACAGGATTGAGTATCACACCTGCAAAACATAACAATTTCTCAAATATATAATATCTTCCTGAGGCGGGCATACCCATGCTCAGCAGTAAAAAAGCATGGCCACGAACAATACACAGTGGATCCATGTCAAAAGTAAATTTTTCAAAAGTGTAAACATGCACTTTGATGAGTGTGAGAACAAAGTCTTTATTGAACTTCTGACATGGCAGTCTAATCTTGCGCAGCTCGGGCAGTGCATCGATGAGTGATACATCCGTTTTTCCCAAGGTCTTCCATACAAATTGATGATAGTAAGATTTTTATATCATGCGAATAAGTGATCTGATGTCAAGCATAATAAAACACCATCTGATTACCGATCATTGATGTATACCGTTAACAAATGAGAAGAGAGCCACCGATAATCATGATGGACTCTAAGGTACTGAGTACAAACTAGCAAGTGTGAATAGATGTTTTGAAGTTGAACACTTGTAAAATCAAACAATTAGGGGTCATTGATGTATACCAATTGTCATTTGTGAGGAAACCTACCACTAATGACTGCAAGATCCAAGGTACTCTTGGGTTTCTAGATCCATGTCCTAGATGATGATTTGATGTCGATAGGAATAGATCCATCGGAAGGAGGGAATTAATGCATCCCTCATCAATCAATTTGAAACAAAGATCAATAGGCTAATATAATTTGGTAGAACTGCAAGATCCAACACTGTATACTGACACAAGGAAGGCCGACATGATTGGTCAGGAATATTTGAGGAATGGCCGACTCGGTTTGAACTTCCCTTGAACACATAACATGATGTAGAATGGACACTTGGAAACATAGGACTTTGAGTAACTGACCTTAATGAAATACGCTAATGCCAGATGCATTAACGAAAGCTCCATTGGTGATAGGAAGGATAACCCATCAGTAGAGATCTGTTCAAAATGCTGGTACAGTTTACTAAGGCAAATGTACATGGTGTACTGACAACAGATACAATATTATGTGTCGTGTTCAAGGGCAACAAGGACTGACTGTTGCCATTTTCTTCAGAGTTTATAATATGAAGTGATTCAAGTCTATCCCTTTTTGGATTTTGTGTTTTTTAATTTTTTATGCTTTTTCATTTTTTTAAAAAGAAATAAAGAATGCTATGATACATAGGAGGGAACGAGTGTTGCATGGGAATACGCCTATTTTTCAAGGGCACGGTATAGGGCCAAGGCAATGATCCATATTGCAAACAAGGGCTAAGATAGTTGTGCACACTCTTACAACTGTTCCCTCCCGGGGTAGGCTATCTGAAGCAGGATTATGTGTCGACGAACGGTGAAGTAATACCATGTGACTGAGGTTATCCAATGTGGTGAAATGGCCAAGTATGAATGGTTCAATGAGGTTTACTTCAGCTTGAGTCTTGTGAAAAATGCCAAAATCATAGATCATCATGAATCATGGTCTGTCTCAACTACCTAAATCAAATAGTTCGAACTATCAAAGTCTTCAAGTCCTGAAATCAAAAACCATTTCACTATCCAACAGTTTAGTTAGACACTGGTTTATATGTGCATTTAATATCTAAAAAAGATAGCCAAAATCGAGGAATTATGCATCTTTCTATCATTCAAAAGGATACGGTTTGTACATGTATGAATAAAAGATAAGTAAAAAATACTCATGATTTACCATATGTGTTCGTTGTGCAACCGATGTATGAGAGGAAGCATCCCCTTTCAGCTTGAATTCCTAGAAGCTGTGAACCTTTAGGCTTTGATCTGCCAATAGTGGATTAGTTTTGATGTCGATCTAGAAAATTTTGAAACAATTTCCAATGTTTTTGAGTTTTTCCAAATTTTTTCATTTTTTTTTGTATGAACATTTTTTGGGTGTTATTTGTAAGAAAAAGAATAAAAAAGAGAAATAGTATTTACACTATTCTTTTTGGTGTGTGCAAAATTTACACACTTTTTGGGTTATGATGTAAGCTAGGTTATTTTGGTTTTACTTATGTCCTTAAATGATGTGTTAGATTAAATTGTCCATGAAATAATGTACATGCTTTCTTTTTGGTATGATGTTAATGACTTAGATGCCAATCAAGTACATAGTTGACCAAAGAATCAGCCAAACTATTCAGACTTCTAGGAACGTGTATATATTCAATAAACTCGAATTGACACTCTAAAATTTGTACTCATAGAAACTTTCTAAACAGTGTAGGATGTCGAACCTGATACTGACCATTTAACTGGGATACAACTAACTCTGAGTCCAGTTTGACGATTATTCGTCGGATGTCAAGGGTGATAGCCTCGACAAGAAGCTCAATGACTGCGCTATATTCTGCAACATTGTTGGTTGCAGATCTGAGAAAAATTCCTCTTGAACTAAGAACTTCGTTATTAGGTGTGAAAATGACCCATGCGACGGAAGCAATGTTCCGAGAACTACGGCTGGTGCCGTCCGCATATCCCAAATATGTGAAATATTCTTATGCCATCTGCCAAGGTGATAATGCCAAGAAAGATAAGTGTGTGCCCAAAATAACTAATGTACAAAATTTAATACAAAGAATACAACATAATGCAACAAATGGTGCGAGGCATTAGTTCCTACATGAAGTATTTCTTCAGATAGAGACCATTTATAATCTCCGACATGGGTTCCCCATCAAAATTGACCAATTCATAAGCTCCCTTTTTTAACACAGTTTTAACAACAAGTGGGCCAAACCATTTAGCTACAAATTTCCCTTCTCCTATTTTATCTTGGTTTTGGTCATAAACTAAAACCAGATCACCTTCAGAGAAGACTCTGGGACGGGTAGACTTGTCATATTGTGTTTTAACCCTCTTCTTGTGTGCTTCTACATTTAGAGAGGCTTATCTTCTAGTTTCATCAAGAGAATGGAGATGGATAAGTCTTTCCTCTTCTACAGAAGTGTTAGGTAGGAGTTTGACAACTATATTTAATGATGGGATTTCACATTCAATCGGCAACATAGCTTCCTCTCCATAAACCAGTTGGAAGGGAGTGAATCTGGTTGCAGTTTTAGCGGTCGTTCTGTAAGCCCAAAGAGCAGTAAACAACATCAAGTGCCAGTTATTCTTGTTTTTATTAATCGTCCTCTGTAACATAGTTTTCAAAACCTTGTTGATGGCTTCTACTTGTCCGTTAGCTTGAGGGTAATATGGTGAGGAAAAGTCCTGCCTCAATCCTAACCGGTCTGTAAGTTAATCCATACAGGAATTCCTAAAATGACTTTCGTTGTCAGTAGTGATCTCTTTGGGTAAACCAAACCTTGCTATCACATGATTGAATAGAAAGTATGTTGCAGTTTTACCCGTACAATTGAATGTAGGCATCGCCTCATCCCACTTGGTGACGTAGTCCACTACTACGATGATGTAGTGGTGGCCATCGGCTGAAGGTGGGTTGACCGTCATAAAATCAATGGCCCATTTTGAAAATGGACCCACGATTACTACAGGGTGCAACAGAGCAGGGTGTGCGCGCATTTTTCTTGTGTAAATTTGGAAAGGATGACACTTTTTGATAGCATTCATGCAATCTTTGAAAATTGTAGGCCAAAAGTATCCAGCACGCAAGATTTTCTGGGCAGTTTCCAACCCAGAAAGATGACCACCACATGCCCCAGCATGGCAGTCATTCAACACTTGTTCAACTTCCTCGTGTACTAAACAACGTCTTAATATCATGTATATTCCTCGATGGTACAAAGTATCCCCGATGATGAGGTATCGTTGAGCTCGGTGTCGAATGCAACATCGTTCAGTACTAGAAAACTGAGGATCGATTAATAAAAAGAGCGCTTGAGAACCTCAGAATCTATGGTCCTCGAACTCTGCTACTTGAATCCTCGATCAAGCACTCTACCATTTTACTTTCAGCTCTTTTATTTTATTTTGCAGTTTTTATTTTGCACATGTATCTGCATTCACAAACGTCAAAAATACCTTATGCAGCATGTATGGGAAAAATATAAAATCAAACTGAAATAAAATCTATTCTATAGCAGAATTTTAAATGCATGGAATATAACAGCAGAAAGTAAATTTAATCTACTAGCATAACTTGCAAAGTTCGAAATTTTTTGTGCAGGAAAGGAAAAATGACAGGTACTCAGTTAAACTAGGAGCTTCAAAAGGAGCTTAGGAAAAATCAAACAAAAATGCCAGACTCAATGGCTGAAAAGACTAACTACTGCCCAAGTAGGCTTATTTAGTTTCCTACCTACTCTCTTCTAACCAGTTAGCACAAATGCTAGGTAAAATCATAGATCCAGTGCAACCATTCATCAAACAGGTTAATGATTCTTCTTTGATTTTGGTTAATGAAACAAGTCATGATTGGATTAGAGATTAGGGAATTTGATAACACGATCTTCCTGGCTTGTTCAAAAATTGAAGAAGGGTTTGAATGGTACAAAATGAAATTATGCCAAGGGAAAGACTGATTGATGCAAACATCCTCCATCCAAGAATTGATATGATCATAAAATTCATGCAATTTATTGCTTAAGATTGATGGAGGGAAAATATAAGGCTTGCAACTCAATTATTTTTCACAATACATAACTTCTTCATTTACTTCTCTTATATATTCAATTTGACTCTCCTTGGGACTGATGATCAAATAAAAACCAAGTGGGGATAAATTAAGGTTTAAAAGATGAAAAGTCAAAATCAAACCCACTTGATGCTCAAAAATGGAGAAAAGATGAAATTGATCTTTAAATATCTTTTCTAGCCACACAGAATGATTGATAACTTGAGAACAAACATTATGGTTCCAAAGTGACTGAAAAGGGAAATGAAGTGCTTTTTCTCCAAACATGTAATCATGCTTATACTTCCTTTTGAAAATCCCAAAGGCAAAAGATTGACTATAGCACCAACCCAAAGATGATTGAAAGAGTTGGGAAGGGAGGGTGGATTGCAAATATGAAAACCCTCCCAAATGGATAGACAAGTTCGACCTTAGATTTTGACAAAAGAAAACACTCTTTACTCTAGGAATTATTTCAAGCTTTTGATCAAGTTTAATATTTACAATCTGAGGACAAGATTGACCATAGCTATCTAACTCTAAGCTATCTTGATTAAGGATGAAAAAAGGAAAATTTAAAGATTCATTATAAGAAGTGGAACAAAGATTAGAATATCTAGTATGATTCACTAATTCATCCTCATCTTGAGATTGACTTATTGATTCTTCATTAAATTCATACGAGGATAAATGATCATTTTTATTCAATTTGTCAGGGATAAAATTAACAAGCTCATCTAAAACATCCTGATTATTTGCACAATGATCATGTGAAAGCACTACTAAATGATCTTGGGTAATGTCTCCACTTTTTTCTTCTTCAATAAGTTGATAAGGAATTGAATGATTACTAAAGATAGAATGACTAATGAGTTTCTCTGAGGGAGGAACTTCAATAGACTCGCTGACTAAAAACTCATCCTCAAAAATTTCCTCAGGATCAGGACTAGGGCTACCTAAAAACCAATTTGAAAATTTAGGGTTTGTACAATGATTAAATATTTGACTTTCAATTGGCTCAAAAGTAGAAGACTTATCCTCAAAAGAGATTGGGCAGGAGGGGTCATCTCCGGATGTTGACAAATCACTTGATATTTGATTGTTAAATGATTCAACAATAGGATCGGAAAGGGGAAGGTTTTGATCTTGGATTTGATTTGAAAGATACATATCATCGAATTCACTTCCCCATTCTTCTAGGAATTTATTTTCAAACATGTCATATCTAGAAATGTTATTGGGTTTCAAATTCGAAAGCCAGAACCCAGCTCTTTCTTTGAAGGATGAAGCCAATAGTTTCATACACACTTCCTCATGGGTTATGGATAACTCGTTAAGAACTTCCCGAAAGCTTTCAAGGTGCCTTTTAGCAGAGATTTCATAACTTCCATCGAAAATAGGCAACCTTTCACAGGCTTGATGAGGAATATGATGGGGATACCCAACAATTTTTGAGAAGTCAAAAACCTTTAAACGACTGAAAGTTCTAGGCCACTCTGAAGCATCCATGGACAACATTTTTTTTTAATATTTTTAATTTTTTTTTTAAATTCACGAACCTAAAACCAAAATGATGCACCCCATGGGTTCTAGATAGTGATAGGATCGATCACCAATGGAATCGCTTATGTGGAGTCGCCAGGTGAACCAGATAGGTAATTCACCGAAATGAAATGTATTGTAAGGATGCAAATGAGTTCGCTCCTCAGCGGAGTCACGATTCGGAGTCGCCAGGTAGTCTTTAAATTCTTCTACCAAGATGTATGTCATTTAGAATGCAGGAGAGAGTGAGTGACAAATAATATGTCAAGCCAAGGTAGGCTTCTTCCCTCCCCGGCAATGGCACCAAAATGTTATCACCAAACTTGTAGGTGCCCCTAGAGATGGATCCAAGATGGATGGCAGAAGGAAGGGGCAACCAAAGAGGTGCAACCAATATAGCCTCGATTCCCAATGTATGGTTGTCACGCCAATCGAGGCAATCTTCACTTTATGTTATCTAGCCCAAGACAACAAAGGGGGAGACCTAGATCTACTCCCGACAGGAGAGATCAAACCAAAACACCAGATCAAATCAAATGATGATGAAGTACGTAAGGTGTATGGTAAATCCTAGATCTATGGATAAAGTCACAAGGTAAATGATAAGTTGGAGCAAGGGATTTAAACAGTGTAGATTTGGTCCAACATGTTTATGTGAGTGACTTATGAAGTTTATAATGAGATCAAGGATTAGGGTACCAGTAAATTGTGAGAAAATCCACTGCCTTGGGAACCGTGTCCAAGGCAGGGTAGTTAAGGTCCAAATTGGGGATAACCAGTACCAAAAGTGAGCTTGATAAAGTGATATGACAATGTCAAGGGGTTCAAGCAACCAAAACAAGGGTCAAACCACAAGCTAACCCAACAATCCAGAAAAGTCAAATGGGCTTGGAGAAAGATCAGTGCCTTGGGAAATGGACCAAATGGAGTCAGATGTCCACCAAATTACAGATCTAAAATGTTGAGGTATAGAGGTAGGTGGATCTAAAAGATTAGGACAATCCAACGGCTGGATCTCAGTAGATCTGAGATTGAAGTATGCCACAAAGTGACCCAAGTGGGGCACAACCCTTAAAATGAGGAATGGGGCCCTCAAGGCAGAAATCACTGAAGTGACACACTGGGGGTAGGTTATTGAATGTGTATATCACAGATCAAGTGGAATATCACCTACCCAGGTGCTAGATCCCTGCAAACTCACCTCTCCCAAGGAGTGCAACCTCCCTTGGAGAGGCTTCTTTGCCTTGGAAAGCGGGTCAAATGAAATCAGATGTCCACCAAATTACAGATCTAGAATGTTGAGGTATAGAGGTAGGTGGATCTAAAATATTAGGACAATCCAATGGTTGGATCTCAGTAGATCTGAGATTGAAGTATGCCACAAAGTGACCCAAGTGGGGCACAACCCTCAAAATGAGGAATGGGGTCCACAAGGCAGAAATCACTGAAGTGACACACTGGGGGTAGGTTATTGAATGTGTAGATTACAGATCAAGTGGAATCTCACCTACCCAGGTGCTAGATCCCTGCAAACTCACCTCTCCCAAGGAGTGCGACCTCTCTTGGAGAGGCTTCTTTGCCTTGGAAAGAGGGTCAAATGATGACCAATCCTCACCAAACTACAGATCTGAATTGCTGTGGATACTGTAGAGGTGGGTTTTAAATTTTATACCCAAAAGCCAAGTGGATCAAGCTAGATCTGAAAAATTGTAAAATGAGGGTTTTGAAATAGTAAGGGTTTGAAGCATTTAGACAAATGGATAGATCACGGAGAAAGAAATTACCTTGAGATCATACTTGAGTGTTGGAATGAGATGCCTTGTTGTTGAGGAAGACTCCCGCAGAGATCAAATGAGAAATTGTTGAATTTGCTTGCCGAAATGATGCCCTAGCCCACAAGTGCGACCTCCTCTTCCTGTCAACCAAGGAAAGTAATTTCAATCAGTTGAGCAATAATGGAGGAAATACAAATAAAAAGCAATGATAACATGAAATAGAAGGTCCTGGGATAGTAATACTCTCTGTTACCAACAAAGAGATCCAAAGAAGAAGTAGGGAGGGTCCTCCCCTACCAATACGTCCTCCTCAAACCAAATCGGCCTCCACCTGTAGATGCAAAAACATGGTACAAAAATATAGCAAGACAAAATCTCCAAGAACCCAATGCAAAGGAAGAATCAACGAGCGAACTCCAAAAGCATTCACCACAACACAACAGATAGATGCAATAGTATTTTTCTATTCCAATAATCCAGAGCCAAAAGTCCCCTTTACAATGAGAAGCTCTCTCCTTTAAATAGGAGGGAGAGAGTCCACAATCTAACCACTTTTTGAATGAGTGGCTAAGATTAAAAGATCAAAAGTTCTAATCAATGGTTGAGATGAGCTCAACAATACAATACATGGATCACTAATAAAATAATACAATAAGTGGACAAACTCACCCTATAAGAGGGGATCCCACCAAATCATGATGATAAAATAATAGATCTAGCTTATGGTGGGTCCAAGGGGTAATTTTAGACACCCTTGGTCAATCCACATATCACAATATCAATAAAATAATCATCAAAGTACCAAATCATGCCTCTATGGACAAATCGTGAGCCTTAGGAGGCTCCAAAAATCTTCAGAAAATGCCATAAGTGATGGATGTGGGTCCCGATGAAGCTGAAACTGCTGAAGGAGGTGTGGAAGACATCCCACTCATCATCACTGATCATCCCATGCCATAAATTTTCCTCAGTAGCCCAAATCGAATTCCTTTGTAGCCATTTATACCATTTCTAGACTGCCTCGAGAAGTTTGAAACTGCCCAAACTGCCTCCTGGAGTGCCTGCATTGTCAAGGTGAGCTCACCAATGAGTCTGGGAGGGGGTAATATGGTTATAACAAGTGGCTGGACCACCCCCTCCATGCACAATGCCCTAGGTAAACCAAGTGAATCCCATCACTACTCTGACCAGGTCTCTGACAGACCAAAACTACACTAGGATAGCCTACTGAGGCTCCATCATCACTGTAACTGCCCGGAACTGAAAAAAAACTATCTCATTGGACTCAGAAGGTCCAAATCCATCTAATATGTATACTCATACACCATATAAATCTCTGCATGGTCCAAAATAAATACTCATCACATCCAACAGACCAAATAATAATAATCTGTAAAAATGCTGAAAAGTACAAATAATCATCATAGGCCTGAAACCACTGCATAAGCCCACCATCGTGACCTGTATCAGACCATATATCATTTATCTGTAACATCTGAGTTCTTCCACCTCATTTACTGTGGTTGGCGTTTGGTCAAACTAAGGTTTGACCAAGTCAACATGACCAAAATATGACTCAAACTGTCATCAAGCTACTGCAAGGTGTCAAGGGTTAAAAGATGTTTTACAACCCATTCACATAGAAATTATAACAAGAAGTAATCATTACTAGTGATCTAAATCCAAATGTAATATGTCATTAATTATTATTGATTACTCAGACAAGAGTTTCAAGGTCATACTCACTTCATAGTTGTGATCAATTTGCTAGTGAAGGGTGAAGGCTAAGAATGACATGGCTAGGTCAAGGGATGACTTACTGACTTAACACTGTGACACTTTGGCAATGGAT
This sequence comes from Larix kaempferi, assembly GCA_027924585.1. Lineage (NCBI taxonomy): Eukaryota > Viridiplantae > Streptophyta > Pinopsida > Pinales > Pinaceae > Larix > Larix kaempferi. Next base: position 14,763,115 of record BSBM01000162.1, read on the forward strand.
AAGGGAATACACACCATAGCATATAGTGGACAAGCAACAACACAGGGGATTCCAGTGTCTCACAAATGGATAAGTTTTTTAAAGAGTGTTTATTCACCTTACACAGATGCGCACAATCCATAATACAAATGAGGCCAGCAATATTTTTGATATAGCATTTAAGTTCCATTACTTTTTGGGCCTAGAGTTTCCATAGTCTTTGATCTATGTGTGTTTAAAACACATTGCATAGATTTACATTTATTTAGGCTTTTTGTTGCAGGTGTGTTTTTAAGGCACTTGTTTACCTGAGCACTTCTAGGTGTGTCATAGACAGCTTGTTTACCTAGGTATTTTACATTTCACAAAAGATATAACATTTGATATTTCATAGCCACTTTCATTTGGCTTGCCTTTCATTCATGTGTGTTTAGAAACACATTGCATGAATGGGCTTTTCATACAAGATATAACATTTCATTTCCAAATTTTGCATCCATGGCAGCACTAAAAGCTTCAGGTTTAGCCAACAACATCTTTAGTGACCAGGGGGAATTCACATGGAAATCCAACTCACCAAAGGTAAGTTTTGTCACCAACTTAGAGCCAAGACACAATAAACAGGGAAGCTTATCCAATATAGAGGCTACAGCGAGGAAAGGTCCTCCATGCCACTAGTCAAGTAGTAAGTCAAGGTAATGAATCAGCTGGGTAAGTCATGGATGGATGAAGATAGTGAATAATGAAACCGACACTAGCAAGCCAAAGTATGGCGGGAATGATCACCTCTATTCTCCCTAGGGAGGGTAAAACCAATGAGTATATTCCAAGAAATTCTAAGTCTGAGTAGGGACTAATATGATATATATATAGTATAACCAGGTCCACATATCTATATGATCGCCAGATCATGAGACTAAGTGCTAAGACATGCTAAGAAAATGGAAATAAAATCAATATAACCACAACACCATAATATTCCTGCTAAGTCATATACCTGAATGCTCATTAATCTAAACCATCATCTGTCCTCTGAAACTGCTGCTATAACTCTGGGCACTACTAACTGCTCTGTATAAATGGCTAAATAGCTACATCGGTCATCTCTTTAAGTGTCCTAAAACTCAGTCATGTCATGGGGAATAAAACTGTTGTCCAAAATCTAATAATGATCCATAGTAAATGCTCATCTCAGCATCTCAATGCAAGGGAAGTGGCTGAATAGTGTACTGGAATCAGAAAAACATTGTATGGTAGCCCAGCTACTATATATGTGATAACAGGTATATTGTCCATGGGAAACTGATGTCTGAGGATTTTTTGTCATCCAAGAAGTGCTCACATTCCACCTTTAATTTATGTCTTATGAATTCCAAGGTAAATATTCTGGGGGTCGGGAAAAAAGGCAACACATAATGTGCATGGGAATAGCCATAGATTCTGATTACAGTGCCATGTTCTAGCAAGAACCAATCCCCAACTCCTTTCCCTATGGAGGGGTGCAACAAGTCTTTCATTTCTGGAAGCACCCTAGGAAGCCCCTTCTGGAAGAACATGAAGTATACCTTTGACATAAGGTCATTCATGAATACTGTATAATATAAATACATTTCTTTGGTGAGTTGTAGCTCTAGCATCTGCAGGTTCTCTTCATGTCATGCTAGGAACATTTTCAATAAGAATGACTGGAATCTTAAAGTCCTCGTCTTGGGGAATTCTACTAGCTGGGAGTGGATTCTTTCAGCTTGGGCTTCGTCAAAATTGAGGCATGCACACTAGGTAGACATGTTGGGGTCCTTTGACTCAATAGGACAAGTACTTAAAACAAACATTAGGCTTATTAGGGGCTCGATTATATACTGGTCAGTGTCTAACCCTAAGAATTGGACCAACATGGTAATACACACTTTGATTCTTCCTTAAAAAGGTTGGCTTCACCGGGTGTGCCCTGGATAGAGGCATTTGGCTGTAGGGAAGCATGGTAAAAACACTATTTCAATGGAATTGGGGAAATCCTGTAGTGTTGGATTAGGGTTTCCTCCCTGTAGCTTTGGGATTTTTGACAAAAATCGGTTGGAATGGCCAGGGATTTCGTAATAGTGAGGGAGTTTATGATAAACCCTATGAATGTCTATGTTTTGGGCCCTTATGACCTCCAATTTTTCTTTGGCAATCTCTATGGAGTTGTTAAGCAGCATAGGATCCTAAACATGTCTATCTTTGTCCTCCACCATCTCACTTATCTTTTGGTGCTTAAATCCTGGGGGTTCAACGGATCCAAACATTTAAATACTTTAGCGAGGATGTGGATGGCCTACCTGATTGATTGACAGCTAGGTTGAGCTTCTGGGCTCCTGGTCGATTTGTCGGCTTCTGCACGGTCTGCTCCTATCGCTTTCCGATGCAAACATGACAAAATGGATCCAGATCTTCGTGCATGTGAGCGCTTTTTATATTATAAATATTGCCATATCATCCCCACAACTATGATAGTGATGGAGCCATGTCAATTGTTTATCAAGGAAATTGATCTTGAACCATAGATCTCTTTACTCTCCACCTTCACCATCCTCTGTGGCTTCCAACTCTGCTAAGTGCCATCTGGATAGCACCTTTAACCCGTGAAATCATTTTCCATCGTCGATTTGGTCCTTACCTAGATCTTTGTCGTCCAAAGGCATGGCCTTTTACCGGGTTCGCAGATTTTGGGCACGTTGGTTTCACGAGCAAGTCAAATGTGCGAACTCACATTTAGTCATTGATCTCCATCGCGCCAGATCTACACCGTTGGAAGGTGCGGGGTCTTACAAAAAGTTCGCAAATACGAGAAATAGATGCATTTGCACATGTTGAAAATGTGAACAACTTCCTGACCGTAGATCTGCGGCAATCGACCGTTGATCAAACTTTAAGATGCCCATCAGCTAACACCCTTGCCTGCACTTAAACAACCCCATCCTTATTTCGTGAAGCGTGCCCTTGGCCGTAGATCTTCACCATCGTCGATCTAGGCCGTCTATAGATGTCGCTACATGACTACATGTGGATTTTCACCATTTTACTCCTTCTCTGCAACATTTTAGACTTCGGCTTTGATTGTTTCCTTCTTCCCTCCACAAATATTTTCCAAATATCTCACCTTAGCAATCCTATGGGCTATTTGACTTGTACCACCGAGGCTTTCCTCGTTCTCTTCAGGGATTCAACCTCCCACTTCACCCAGATCATAAATAGTGCCAACAACTGGCTCTAACTAGGGATGCTATCCTCCCTGTGAGGTAGCAAAGAAATCTGTAGACTAGTGCCTGATCCATTGGGTTGTGTTCCAGAACTCGAAGCTCTGCTCTTTTTCCTCTGCTCACAAAAACAAAAACAAAACGCATGGTTTGCCTCCAGGTCTTAGGGCCTTCACTTCGGGCTTCAAATCCTTAGGTTTACCATTTATTGAAAGGTAAATGCAAACAACATACGCAAAAAAATATGTACAGAATATGATACAGGGGTCACCTATCACCCTTAGGACAGGTAATGTTTCAAAAACCTCCCATTAACTGGACCTTTTGCAAATGGAGACCCATCTTGATGCTCCATAATGAAAGAATTTATTCCTTTGTTCGCTGCAATGACATATGGGCCCACCCACATATGATCAAACTTTCCATGTTTATCTTCTCTGGGAGCATCCCATTTCAGGACCAAATCATCAACTTGAAACTGCTCCTCTTTGACCTTTCTGTCAAAGGTATTCTTCATCTTCTCTTGGTGTATATGCACTTTGTCATATGCTTTATCCCTTAGCTCATTCAATTCTATCATTTGATTTATCCTTCTCTGCGTATGGTTGGGTTCTTCCTCCTGCCCCTGCAACAACTTCATGACTGGTACTCCCAAAGATGTAGGAAAAACAACTTCAGCTCCATATACCAACTGAAAAGGGGACATTTCAATTTCCCTCTTAGTGTTGATTCTGTCAACCCATAAAGCATACTTCAATTTTGTGTGCCAGGCTCTTTTGTTCTCCTCCAATAGCTTCTTAATTACCCTCACTAGGCTCTTGTTAGAAGACTCTGCCATCCCATTTCCTTGTGGATAGTATGCAGTGGAATGGTTTAGGCTTATGTGGTATTTGTGACAGAAATTTATAATTTTCTTGGACTTAAAAGCAGCTGCGTTGTTTGTTACAATCCTCTTGGGGCACCCAAATCTGGCCAAGATGTTGTCCTCCAGAAAATCCATGATAACATTCTTAGTTGCCCTCCTGGTAGGAATGGCCTCAATCCATTTAGTGAAATAATCTGTGGCTGTAAGGATCCACTTGTGTTGGTCAGAAGAGTTTGGGTTTATCTCTCCGATGAAGTCTAGACCCCAATGCTGGAAGGGTGCTTCCACTAAAATTGGGTTAAGGGGAAGTGAAACTATCTTCCTCTTACCATCAAATATTTGGCATTGATGACATGTAACAGTCTCCTTATACACATCAACAAACAGAGAAGGCCAATAGAACCCCGCCCTTAGAATCTTGTTGGATGTCACCTTCCATGAATGGTGACCCCCATAATCTCCTTTATGAAAATATTTCATGGTTTGTTGGGCTTCATTTTCCAACAAGCAATTCAATAATAATCCATCAGGGTCTTTCCGATACAAGTACTGCTTCATGATGCAGAATTTGGCAACCTTCAATTTTACACACCTAGCCCTTGTTTTGCTCAACCCTACAGGGGCTTGTAGATTTTGCAACACATACCCAATGTCAGTATACCAAGGAGACATAGAAAATTCTAGCATTACTTGCACACCTGCATCTAGCTTATTTGAGTGGATAGACAAGAAATTGAGCTATAAATATTCGCAATTAGCTTCAGTCATCATTTTTGCCAACCCTTTCCCTTTAATCAGCTTAGTAGGCTTGATCTCAAGGTCATATTCCAACAAAACAACAATCCACTTTGCCCTTCTCCCTTCAGGATCTGGTTGGATAAGTGATAACAACAAATAGTGTAGGGACTTGTCTACTCTATAAATGCTATTTTACTAAGAAGTGGTGAGCCTCTATGTCAGCATATTAAAATGATTATCACAAGTCATTAATCAGATCTACATTCATTCATCAATTAAGATAAGCAAAGCTAAGATCTAATGCGACTTTAAACATCTAAATCATGCAAGATAAGCAACATTCAAACATTCAAATGGAACAAACTTGAATCATTTCATATTAAAACAATGAAGAGATACATTCCTACCATGGATCTTGGTGTGAATCCCTCCTCCATTTCTATGATCTTTCCTTTCTCCACCCTTGCTTTTGAAGAAATTGAGCTTCTCCTCCTTAGAATCTTTTCAGCATGCCTTTGCTCTTCCTTTTTGTCATTTACAATGCCCCCTATGCCTTTCTTATATAGCATTGGGAAATGGGCCTTCAAGCTTTTCCTCACAATGTGGGATTGGTCTTTTTCATTATTTTAGATTATTTTCACTCAAAAACCCAATTTTCCATAGTTTTTAGGCTTTTTGCACAACTTAGCATACATTAAGCATAATTAATGCATTTTAATGAATTCTTCTTCACTTTTTTATTAGTGTAACTTAGTTTTGGACCTTTTTTTAGCAGTTCAATTACTGAACTTGGTCTCCTTAGGTTCTTACTTTCTTCACCTAATCCTTCCATTTATGGGAGAAGTGATTAGATCAAAGAGGATTTGTCTCTGAATGAGCTTATGTTCTATCTTCATGTTGCGGGCGCATAGTAAAAATGTGCTTCTTCTGTCACATGACTAGGGGTGTTAATTTGATTGTTAACAAATGCCCCCTAATGTGTGAGGTCCAAAGCAGAGTTAAGGGCCAAAATACATTACTGAAATTTATACTCTCTATATTGATACTCTTTATTGTTCAAAACAAGGATGAGGAAAGGAAAACTCACGGGCACAGGATTGAGTATCACACCTGCAAAACATAACAATTTCTCAAATATATAATATCTTCCTGAGGCGGGCATACCCATGCTCAGCAGTAAAAAAGCATGGCCACGAACAATACACAGTGGATCCATGTCAAAAGTAAATTTTTCAAAAGTGTAAACATGCACTTTGATGAGTGTGAGAACAAAGTCTTTATTGAACTTCTGACATGGCAGTCTAATCTTGCGCAGCTCGGGCAGTGCATCGATGAGTGATACATCCGTTTTTCCCAAGGTCTTCCATACAAATTGATGATAGTAAGATTTTTATATCATGCGAATAAGTGATCTGATGTCAAGCATAATAAAACACCATCTGATTACCGATCATTGATGTATACCGTTAACAAATGAGAAGAGAGCCACCGATAATCATGATGGACTCTAAGGTACTGAGTACAAACTAGCAAGTGTGAATAGATGTTTTGAAGTTGAACACTTGTAAAATCAAACAATTAGGGGTCATTGATGTATACCAATTGTCATTTGTGAGGAAACCTACCACTAATGACTGCAAGATCCAAGGTACTCTTGGGTTTCTAGATCCATGTCCTAGATGATGATTTGATGTCGATAGGAATAGATCCATCGGAAGGAGGGAATTAATGCATCCCTCATCAATCAATTTGAAACAAAGATCAATAGGCTAATATAATTTGGTAGAACTGCAAGATCCAACACTGTATACTGACACAAGGAAGGCCGACATGATTGGTCAGGAATATTTGAGGAATGGCCGACTCGGTTTGAACTTCCCTTGAACACATAACATGATGTAGAATGGACACTTGGAAACATAGGACTTTGAGTAACTGACCTTAATGAAATACGCTAATGCCAGATGCATTAACGAAAGCTCCATTGGTGATAGGAAGGATAACCCATCAGTAGAGATCTGTTCAAAATGCTGGTACAGTTTACTAAGGCAAATGTACATGGTGTACTGACAACAGATACAATATTATGTGTCGTGTTCAAGGGCAACAAGGACTGACTGTTGCCATTTTCTTCAGAGTTTATAATATGAAGTGATTCAAGTCTATCCCTTTTTGGATTTTGTGTTTTTTAATTTTTTATGCTTTTTCATTTTTTTAAAAAGAAATAAAGAATGCTATGATACATAGGAGGGAACGAGTGTTGCATGGGAATACGCCTATTTTTCAAGGGCACGGTATAGGGCCAAGGCAATGATCCATATTGCAAACAAGGGCTAAGATAGTTGTGCACACTCTTACAACTGTTCCCTCCCGGGGTAGGCTATCTGAAGCAGGATTATGTGTCGACGAACGGTGAAGTAATACCATGTGACTGAGGTTATCCAATGTGGTGAAATGGCCAAGTATGAATGGTTCAATGAGGTTTACTTCAGCTTGAGTCTTGTGAAAAATGCCAAAATCATAGATCATCATGAATCATGGTCTGTCTCAACTACCTAAATCAAATAGTTCGAACTATCAAAGTCTTCAAGTCCTGAAATCAAAAACCATTTCACTATCCAACAGTTTAGTTAGACACTGGTTTATATGTGCATTTAATATCTAAAAAAGATAGCCAAAATCGAGGAATTATGCATCTTTCTATCATTCAAAAGGATACGGTTTGTACATGTATGAATAAAAGATAAGTAAAAAATACTCATGATTTACCATATGTGTTCGTTGTGCAACCGATGTATGAGAGGAAGCATCCCCTTTCAGCTTGAATTCCTAGAAGCTGTGAACCTTTAGGCTTTGATCTGCCAATAGTGGATTAGTTTTGATGTCGATCTAGAAAATTTTGAAACAATTTCCAATGTTTTTGAGTTTTTCCAAATTTTTTCATTTTTTTTTGTATGAACATTTTTTGGGTGTTATTTGTAAGAAAAAGAATAAAAAAGAGAAATAGTATTTACACTATTCTTTTTGGTGTGTGCAAAATTTACACACTTTTTGGGTTATGATGTAAGCTAGGTTATTTTGGTTTTACTTATGTCCTTAAATGATGTGTTAGATTAAATTGTCCATGAAATAATGTACATGCTTTCTTTTTGGTATGATGTTAATGACTTAGATGCCAATCAAGTACATAGTTGACCAAAGAATCAGCCAAACTATTCAGACTTCTAGGAACGTGTATATATTCAATAAACTCGAATTGACACTCTAAAATTTGTACTCATAGAAACTTTCTAAACAGTGTAGGATGTCGAACCTGATACTGACCATTTAACTGGGATACAACTAACTCTGAGTCCAGTTTGACGATTATTCGTCGGATGTCAAGGGTGATAGCCTCGACAAGAAGCTCAATGACTGCGCTATATTCTGCAACATTGTTGGTTGCAGATCTGAGAAAAATTCCTCTTGAACTAAGAACTTCGTTATTAGGTGTGAAAATGACCCATGCGACGGAAGCAATGTTCCGAGAACTACGGCTGGTGCCGTCCGCATATCCCAAATATGTGAAATATTCTTATGCCATCTGCCAAGGTGATAATGCCAAGAAAGATAAGTGTGTGCCCAAAATAACTAATGTACAAAATTTAATACAAAGAATACAACATAATGCAACAAATGGTGCGAGGCATTAGTTCCTACATGAAGTATTTCTTCAGATAGAGACCATTTATAATCTCCGACATGGGTTCCCCATCAAAATTGACCAATTCATAAGCTCCCTTTTTTAACACAGTTTTAACAACAAGTGGGCCAAACCATTTAGCTACAAATTTCCCTTCTCCTATTTTATCTTGGTTTTGGTCATAAACTAAAACCAGATCACCTTCAGAGAAGACTCTGGGACGGGTAGACTTGTCATATTGTGTTTTAACCCTCTTCTTGTGTGCTTCTACATTTAGAGAGGCTTATCTTCTAGTTTCATCAAGAGAATGGAGATGGATAAGTCTTTCCTCTTCTACAGAAGTGTTAGGTAGGAGTTTGACAACTATATTTAATGATGGGATTTCACATTCAATCGGCAACATAGCTTCCTCTCCATAAACCAGTTGGAAGGGAGTGAATCTGGTTGCAGTTTTAGCGGTCGTTCTGTAAGCCCAAAGAGCAGTAAACAACATCAAGTGCCAGTTATTCTTGTTTTTATTAATCGTCCTCTGTAACATAGTTTTCAAAACCTTGTTGATGGCTTCTACTTGTCCGTTAGCTTGAGGGTAATATGGTGAGGAAAAGTCCTGCCTCAATCCTAACCGGTCTGTAAGTTAATCCATACAGGAATTCCTAAAATGACTTTCGTTGTCAGTAGTGATCTCTTTGGGTAAACCAAACCTTGCTATCACATGATTGAATAGAAAGTATGTTGCAGTTTTACCCGTACAATTGAATGTAGGCATCGCCTCATCCCACTTGGTGACGTAGTCCACTACTACGATGATGTAGTGGTGGCCATCGGCTGAAGGTGGGTTGACCGTCATAAAATCAATGGCCCATTTTGAAAATGGACCCACGATTACTACAGGGTGCAACAGAGCAGGGTGTGCGCGCATTTTTCTTGTGTAAATTTGGAAAGGATGACACTTTTTGATAGCATTCATGCAATCTTTGAAAATTGTAGGCCAAAAGTATCCAGCACGCAAGATTTTCTGGGCAGTTTCCAACCCAGAAAGATGACCACCACATGCCCCAGCATGGCAGTCATTCAACACTTGTTCAACTTCCTCGTGTACTAAACAACGTCTTAATATCATGTATATTCCTCGATGGTACAAAGTATCCCCGATGATGAGGTATCGTTGAGCTCGGTGTCGAATGCAACATCGTTCAGTACTAGAAAACTGAGGATCGATCCTTTGGGTTTGAAGATATATGATGAATGTTTAATACCAAGGATCAGAAGTTGCAATGAGGAATACATGTTCATCTACCCAAGATTCAACAGATACAATACCCTCCTTCTCAATGGGTAACTCGAACATTAACTCAGCAAATGCCAACAATTTCTTGGCTTTAGCATTTTTGAATTCGAGGTCGAATTCTTGCAAAATATCCATTTTGAGTATTTTCCACCAATGATATGGCGGGATAAAATGTGTCTCATGGGGTTCATTTCAACCACTATGGTTGTTTTCCTTGGAAGTATGTAATGTGTAAGTCGTTGGACAACATGGAATACCGCCAAGGCCAACTTCTCGACATGGGAGTATCTCAATTCGGGGCCTGCAAGGCCCTTACTAAGATAGTAAATAACATGTTATTGAGATGATTCGTCTTCTTGTGCTAAGACCATTCCAATGGTGGAAGGAGATGCTGCCAAATATAGTAGAAAGTCTCTTTTGTAGTTTGGTGGCCTAAGTACTAGGGAAAAGACCAAAGCTTTCTTTATTTCATCAAATGAACATTGAGCTTGGTCATCCCATATGAATATGGCATCTTGTTTTAAGAAACGCATGAAACCTTTAGCTTTTTAAGCAAAATTCTCGACAAATCTCCTCAAGTAGTTAGCTTTCCCTTGAAGGATTTGAAGTTGAGTGATCATTCTCGGGGAAGGAAACTGAAGTATTGCCTCAACCTTGATGGGATCAACCATGATCCCCTTTTGGGACACTACGAACCCAAGTAACCTCCCAGAGTCCACACAAAACATGCATTTATGTGGATTTAACCTAATGTTGTACTTGCGGCAGTGCTCGAAGATGGCTCGTAAATGGGCACTATGCTCAGCTCTCCTTTAGATTTAGCTGCTAAGTCATCAAGATAAACCTCAATGATTTTCTTAATGTCGTGAAATGTGTATGACATAGCTCTTTGAAAAGTAGCTTCGGCGTTTTTAAGGTCGAATGGCACTTTCCTATAAGCGAAGGTCCCCCAAGGGCATATGAAAGTTGTCTTATGTTGGTCTTCCTTTTTTATCTGGATTTGGTTATAACCGGAGAAGCCGTCCATAAATGAAAAGATTTCATTCCTGGCACATTCATCGATGATCTGATCAATGAAGGGTGTGGGATAGTTATCCTTGGGACAAGCTAAGTTTAGATCTCTAAAATCGGTACAAACCCGGATAGTTCCTTGTTTTTTGTTAACGAGAATAGGATTGGATACCCAATCAGTCAAAGGAATAGGATAGATGAATCCATCTTTTAAAATCTTTTCGACCTCGACTTTAATGGCAGCGGACTTCTTAGGGTTCACTGGATGTAGTTTTTGCCGCATAGATTTAATAGTGGGATAGGTTTTGATCTCATGTTCCATGATACTGGGATCGATGCCTGGCATTTCTTCATAAGACCATGCGAACACATTGTGAAACTCTTTAAATAAAGCAATATAAAGTGTTATATCCTAAAGAGAACAATCCGCACCTATGTTGATGTTCTCAACGATGCCAAGTTTTACGGATATGTCAATTGGGATGGTTTTCGAAATGTTCGCCAAGTTTCCCTCCGAACTCACATTGTGTGTTTGGATAGGGCAAAGTAAATATTTTCAGGCTTGACTTCTAATGAATCAATTTTAGGAAGAAATGAGGATTTTTGGTGCATATCCTCCCAGGGTCGTTCCGAGATGTTCATGACCTCTAGGATGGCTTCATCCGAAGAGAAAGTATGATCCAGGAGATCATGGGTACTATGGGAGTTCAAGGCCCAAACAGGTGAAGTATAAGGATCATATTCCTCCATCTTGGGAGGATTTTGATCCGGTTCTACCGAATCCATTTGAATAGCTTGATAAGCGAGCTCTGCGGCAGAAAGAGGAACACTACTCTCCATTTCCTCATGGTGTGCAAAAGTATGTGTCTTTCCATCATTATTTTCATCTAAGATGTTTTCTTTGGAGGTTCCAACCGATGAGGTGGAACCAACCTCTGAAGTGGAATTAGAAAAAAATCTTGATGGAAAGTACACTTTCGATGTTATGGTGAAAATCAGAGCAATGTTAGGGGTCAATATTGGTGGTGGAATTGGAAAAGTTCCCAAAAGGGATGAGTCTTTAAACATTCCTACCCCAACATCCTGAATCACCGTCATTGCATCCCCTACAAAAGGTACATTCGAGTGGAGACCAGTTTCAGGTGTGCAGTAATCTAGTTGAACGATTGTGACAATCTTCCCTTGGTGGGGGAAGCGAATGACTCGAAATATGGAAGATGATACAACCATCATCTTGTGTATCCAACTGCGTCCTAATAGAAAATTGTAGTCTATGGGTGCATCCACTACCTCAACATCTACTTGAACTATTTCCCCCCCCCAGTTCAACTGGGCAAGCCATGATAAGTCCATGAGGTGGGAACGAATGACCATCAAATGCCTTGAGAATTGTGTGGGATGGTACTAAGGTGGGTGATCCCAAAGCTTTCCAACAAGCTAGTGACATGAAACAAGTGGAGGCTCCTACATCCACAACGGTTCGAAAATGTTCTTACCATGTGAAGTTACTTTAATTTGGAATGCAATTTGTGAGGGAAGCCTACAGGTGGATTGTTCTAAGTCAAATGTGATCAAATTAGTGTCTGATGGATCAATAGCACCGATGGAAGACAATAGTGCTTTCGTTTGAGCGGGACAACTTTGCAACACCTCCAAGGCAAACATTCAATAAGGAGCTTGAGCTAACTCTTCAACCACATTGTAGTTTTGAGCAGCTCGCGCATTGGGGTTGTGTGTTGTTTTGCGGAGGACCCCTTTTGGAGGTCAAGGCACCATGTCTATGGTTGGTTTCTCAATGTTTAGAAAACCGCTAGGCTGAGATCCAACTGTTTCAACATCTTTTGAAGGTATGTCTTAAGAACGAGCCCTTGTTTGGATATGGATGTCATGTTCACCAATTGTGAAGATATTAGCGTTGGGTGGATTGCCCCCTTGTGGGGGGTTTGCATGGTTTCCTCCTGGTGGAGGTACTAGCACTGTAGCAACCATTTGTTGTTGTTGGGGGAAGGGTTGAGTTAGGACAACAGGTTGTGGTTGTTTCCCTCCTCATTGTGCCAACATGCGATGAATATCATCCATATGGGGACAAAGATGAGTAGGATGGTCCCCTTGGAAAATTTTGCAAGGGTACTTGTTCTTCCGATTTTCATGATTTCCTCCAGTAGGATTATTCACCTTAGGTGCATCTCTTGTCCCAGGGTTAGCATTAGGATTCTTCTTTTGTTTCTTCTTTTTTCCTTTTGGATCCGTAGTTTGAACCGTAAGGACTTCAGAAGTTTGGGTATGAGTTGCAGATTGCTGAGTTGTGGGTTGTTGATTTTGAACTGACATTTGTCCCAATTGTTAGGTAATCTGTTCAAGTTGGTTAACAAATCTAATAACACCATCGGTATGAGGTCCTTTTGGCAGCCTAGCTGGATCAGACGCAGGTCTTACAGCATGAGGTATTAAGTCATAAAGTGTGCCCGATTGGGAATATACTAAATCCATTTGGTGAGCACTCTGAATGAGTTGTTCTTCAGTCATGGCTCCTGACATGGCTACATCTTTGGCAAGAGTAGGAAATAGGGATTTTATGAACCAATCTGCTAAGAATGGGTCATGGATGTCAACTTTAATAAGACTTCGACGCCTCCTCCACTCATGGATGTGATCTGAGATGTGAGTAGCAATGGATTTCCTAAGTGAAGTTAAAAGCTCTGTTCTCGTCTCATAGCGGATAGGTAATTGAAAATGTGTCAAGAAGACCATAGCTAAAGATGAAAAATCTGTGAATGTATTGCATGGCAATTCAATGTACCATTTCGTAGCAGTTCCCGTTAGGGTCTGTTGAAACAAATTTAACCTAACACTATCATCAACTAGGGAATTGGATGAACACCACAGATGGAATGTCATCACATGATTGGATGGGTCTTCCCCTGGTTTTCCGTCAAACTTGGGTATGTCTAAGGGTATTTTAGTTGGTATGGTTGGCCACCCATTCAAATGTAGAACAGGGTCATCGGTCAACCAAGATAAATCCGGGAGATTCAATGTGGTTAGAAATGGTGACTTGGATGGTGCCAGAGCAAGTGTTTGATATCCAGGTGAAGCTTGATGGCTCCACTGTTGGTTTCCTTGGGCTTGAGAAGCATTCCAATAAGGGTTACCTCCTTGCGGAGATTGCATCCAAAAAGATGGGTTACTTCCTGAAGGTTGTCCATTCCATTGTGGAAAAGGATGCATGTATGGATTGCCCCCCTGCAGAGGTATGTTCCATTGAGATTTGTTACTTGGTGGAAAATTTCCACTCCATTGTGGCATAGGATTAATGGGTGGATTTCCCCCTTGCGGGGGTATGTTCCATTAAGATTGGTTACTTGGTGGAACATTACCACTCCATTGCTGGTTAGGATTCATGGGTGGATTGCCCCCTTATGGGGGTATGTTCCATTGAGATTGGTTACTTAGTGGAACATTACCACTCCATTGCTGGTTAGGATTCATGGGTGGATTTCCCCCTTGCGGGGGTGGGCCCCAATTAGATTGGTTACTAGTTGGAATTGGAACACTCCATTGAATGTTTCCTTGGTTTGGATATGTGTTCCAAGGTTGATTGCCCCCTTGCAGGAGTGGTTCCCAAGAATATGGGGTACTTCATGGAACCTGCCTGTTATCACATATATAGTAGTCGTGCTACCATACATTATTTTTCTGATTCCAGTACACTATTCAGCCAGTTCCCTTACATTGAGATGCTGAGATGAGCATCTATATTGGATCACTATCAGATTTTGGACAGCAGTTGTATCCCCCATTGCCATGATTGAGTCTCAGGACACTCAGAGAGATGACCGATGTATCCATTATACCATTTGTACAGAGAAGTCAGTAGTGCCCAGAGTTACAGCAGCAGTTTCAGAGGACAGATGATGGTTCAGGTGATGAGCATTCAGGTATATGACTCAGCAGGTATATCATTGTGTTATGGTTATATTGCTTTTATATTGATTCTTATAGTGTGTCTTAGCACTTAATGTCATGATCTAGCAATCATATAGATATGTGGACCTAGTTGATCTTTATATATATATTATTGTCCCTACTCAGACTTAGAAGTTCACTATTCATACTCATTGGTTTTACCCTCCCTAGGGAGAATAGAGGTGATCATTCCACCATACCTTGGCTTGCTAGTGTTGGATCCATTATTCATTGTCTTCATCCATCCATTACCTACCTTTTAGTTTATCACCCTGACTTACTACTTGACTAGTGACATGGAGGATCTTTTCCCCACTGCAGCCTCTGTATTGGATGAGCTTCCCTGTTTATTGTGTCTCGGCTCTGAGTTGGTGACAAAACTTACCTAGGGTGAGTTGGATTTCTTTGTGAATTCCTCCTAGTCACTAAAGTTGTGTTGGCTAAACCTGAAACTTTTAGTGCTGCCATGAATACAAAATCTGGAAAAATGAAATGCTATATCTTGTATGAAAAGCCCATTCATGCAATGTGTTTCTAAACACACATGAATGAAAGGCATGCCAAATGAAAATGGCCATGAAAATAAAATGTTATATCTTTTGGAAATGTAAATACCTAGGTAAACAAGCTATCTGTGACACACCTAGAAGTGCTCAGGTAAACAAGTGCCTTAAAAACACACCTGCAGCAAAAAGCCTAAAATAAATGTAAAATCTATGCAATGTGTTTATAAACACGCATAGATCAAAGGCTATGGAAACTTCAGGCCAAAAAAGCAATGGAACTTAAATGCTATATCTAAATTATTGCTGGCCTCATTTGTATTATGGATTGTGCGCATCTGTTAAAGGTGAATAAACCCTCTTTAAACAACTTATCCATTTGTGAGACACCGCCATTCCTTGTGTTGTTGCTCATTCAGTATATACTATGGTGTGTATTCCCTTTCCCTTTGCCAAAGTGTCACAAAGTTAAGTCATTCAATTCATCCCTTAGCCTAGCCAGTTATTTTAGCCTTCACCCTTCACTAACAAATTGATCACAGCTATGAAGTGAGTATGATCTTGAAAGTCTAATCTGAGTAATAATAATAATTAATGACATTATATATTTGGAATTAGATCTCCAGTAATGATTACTTTGTGTTGTAATTGTTATTTGAATAAGTTGTAAAGCATGCATTAACCTTTGACACTTTGCAGCAACTTCTGATGATGATCTGAGTTATATTTGGTCATGTTGACTTGGTCAAACCTAGTTTGACCAAGATCAACCATAAGACATGAGATGGTTGGACCTTGTGATGATATGGATAGATGATATATGGTGTATATACATATACATGATGATTCTATGCAGCAGATACAGGTTTATGATGATGATTCATGGTTTACAGCAGTATTTGATCATTTACAGATTATTATTATTTGACCTGTTCCGGTATATTGGATATATTTTATGATCATGCAAAGACTCATATGGTGTATGAGTACACATCTCATATGGTGTATGAGTACACATCTTGGATGGATTTGGACCTTCTGATTCCAATGAGACAGTTTGTTTTCAATTCCGGGCACTTACAATGATGATTTAGCCTCAGCAGGCTAACCCAGTGCAGTTTTGGTCTGTCGGAGACCCTGTCAGAGCAGAGAGTTTTATTTGGTTGAACTAGGGTGCTGTGCTTGGAGGGGGTGGTCTAACCACTTGTTTTTACCATATTACCCCCCTCCCGGACACACTGGTGCCCTCACCTGGACAATGCAAGCATTCCAAGAGGCAGTTTGGGGTAGTGTCACGCTTCCCGAGGCATTTCAGGATTGGTATAAATGGCTATTTAGGAATTCGATTTGGGCTACTGAGGCAATGTCCCTGCATGGGATGATAAGTGATGATGGATTGATGTCTTCCACACCTCCTCCAGCAGTTTCAGCTTCATCAGGACCCGCATCCATCACTTATGGCACTTTCTGATGATTTCTGAGGTCTTTTGAGGCCTACGATTTGTCCATAGAGGCACGATTTGGTATATTGATGACTATTTTATTATTATTGTGCTATGGGGATTGACCAAGGGTGGCTAAAATTACCCCTTGGACCCACCATAAGCTTCTTATTATATTTTGTCATCATGATATGGTGGGATTCCCCTCTTCTAGGGAAATTTTGTCCACTTATGTTATATTTTTTGAGTGATCCATGTATTTTATTGTTGAGCTCATCTCAACCATTGATTAGACATTTGTATCTTTTAATATTATCCACTCATTCAAAAAGTGGTTAGGATTTTGATGCCTCTCCTTCCTATTTAAAGAAGAGAGCTTCTCATTGTAAAGGGACTTGTGGCTTTGGATTATTGGAATAGAAAATTATTATTGCATCTATCTCCAATGTTGTGGTGAATATTTTTGGTGTTCATTCATTGGCTCTTCCTTTGCATTGAGTTATTGGAGATCTTGTTTTGCCATATCTTTTGTACCGCGTTTTTTGCATCTACAGGTGGAGGCCGATTTGCTTTGAGGAGGAAGTATTGGTAGGGGAAGACTCTCCCTACTTCTTCTTTGGATCTCTTCGTTGGTAACAGGGACAATTACTGTCCCAGGACCTTCTATTTCATGTTATCATTGCATTTTACTTGTATTTCCTCCATACTTGACCTCTCTGATTGAAATTGATTTCCTTGGATTGACAGGTAGAGGAGGGCGCACTTGTGGGCTAGGGCATCAATTCGGCAAGCAAAATCAATAATTTCTCATTTGATATCTGCGGGAATCTTCCTCAACATCAAGGCATCTCTCTTCATCTACATGCCCTAAAACCTACCCCTAGACTTTCCCTTTGGCAATTTCCACCTTGTGGGCCCTATTCCACATTTTAAGAGATTTAATCCCCATTTTGGACCACTTGGAATCTTTAAACTCAGATCTAGTAATATCTAGCCATTGGATTGCCTTGAAATTGTGGATCCACACTCTCACTTGATCAACCTACTTGGATCTAAAATTTGGATGTCATTGGACTTGTCTTGATCCCATTTATCCCACATTTTACCCTCCTTCGGCAAAGTCGCACTTCCTTGGAGATTGGATTTGGTCCACTTCTAGGACGTGGGTACATGATATTTTAGTGGATTTGGAACGGGCATAATTCAAAACCTAAGTCTAGTTGGTCACTTCATCAAATCTTGCCTTGGGGATAGCATTCCTTGTTTTAAGGGATTGTGGTCCACTTAGGTCAAGCCTTGAATCTTTGGATCTAGACTTATTCATCCATCAAACCTTTAATTTCCCACTTGCCTCATGCAATAGGATTCATTAACCACAAGTTAACTTCACTTTGACTCCATTATCCCAATTCCCAAGGAACTGATCTCTCTCCAAGTCAATTCGACTTTCCTAGATTGTTGGATTAACTTGTGGTTTGATCCTTGTTTGGTGGACTAAACCCTTTGATGTCATCATATATCATGATCAAGCTTGTCATTTGTACTGGTTAGCCCCAATTCAACCCCTTAACTACCCTGCATTGGACACGGTTCCCAAGGCAGTGGATTTTCTCACATTGAACTAGTACTTCAATCCTGGATCCCATTTCAAATATTATAAGTCATTCTCACATCAACAATGAACCAAAGCTATACTCATTGAACCCCTCACTTGTCTTGTGACTTCATCCTTAGGTCTAGGATAAACCATACACCTTACTTCACTTAGAATTAACTTGATTTGGTTGCTTGGTTTTGATCTCTCCTGTCGGGAGTAGATCGGGTCTCCCCCTTTGTTGTCTGGGCTAGATAACATAAAGTGAAGGTTGCCTCGACTGATGTGACAACCATCTATTGGAGGTCGAGGTGATCATGGTTGCACCTTTTGAGTTTCCTTTCCCTATTTCCATCCACTAATGGATACATCCACAGGGGTAACTACAGTTTAGGTGATAACACTACCCACTCCATGGTGGAATGGGGTTGGTCGATGGGTTACCTCATGGTGTGCTACTTGTCAGGGGTATGGGATTGCCCCCAGGATTTATGCTAGGAAAGTTTAGATAATGGATTTCTGAGGCACTTCCACTAACCTATGGAGTATTACCCCAATTGGCATTATTGTTCCATGGTCCATTAATTCCACTAGGGATATTGAGATTCTAAAGTGAAGGATTCCCCCCAGGGATAGAACTTGGAAGACTGTTTAATATGCCAATAGGATTTTGGTTTACTCCTGGATTTTTTTGACCTTGAGTAGCCAAACCATATGGGAAACCCAGGTTTGGTAAGGCATTCCCTCCAGTAGGGATTCCTGCAGGAAAAGTGGATGTACTTCCAAGATTGGGACCCGAAACTATACCAACTAGCACTGAAGTGCTAGTTGAACTTATGGTAGTAGCAGGTAAACTAACTGTTGGAGTTGTGGTAGAGGTCAAGTTGGAAGTATTGCTACCTCCAGCAATTGTTTGAGGTTTTGATGATGTGGTCCCTTGTGTTCTTGGTGAAGCCACAGGGATGTTGGAAGTATTGCTACCTCCAGCACTCGTTTGAGATGGTGCTGATGTGGTCCCTTGTGCTCATGATGAAGCCATAGGGTTAGATGTTGAATTTTGCATGTGTGCTAAATGTGCCCAAAGAGGATTGATGATGTGCAATGGTTCACTGATGTGAAGTACCACTGGGTCTGAAAGATTTTTCAAAGGTGGATTTACATGAGTTGCAGTGTTGTCTTCTAATGTTTCAATTTCCAATGGAGCAAGAGGATCAATAGTTTCTATGTTTTCCTTGATAGGTAATGTTGTAGTATTCGTTTGATGTGTTTCTGCTCTATTGTTATTAATTGAAGTTAGAAGTGTTTCAGTTTCAAAGTCAATGTATTTTGTATTTTGTAACCATCTCCGCGATGTAGTGGGGCCTTCAATTTCTGGTGACTCATCTCTATGCCGTCATGACTGGCGCGTCGGGAGAGTAGCCACTTTGAAGAAATTTGATAAAGGATGTGTTTAAAAAGTTTTTGAAATAATAATCAAACAATCCTATGGCTTTCTAGACTCAACAAAATAAAAAGTGTCCACACAGTAAAAATTTCTAAAGATTTCAAGCAAGCAAACTTACTCTTCCAAAGAACCGAAGCTCAGTGAAAAGCTGGATTGTAGGGCCTTCTGAAACTAGTAGCTGCTGAGGGAATTCAAGTCCTCATATAATTGCTAGAAACGAAGGTGTGAGAAACAATTACAATAAACTTTAATCGTCATGGGTGCAAGCGTTATTTCCTGACCAATCACCCTCCCAAGGAATAAAAATTCCAAAGTTTGACTCAAGTACTGTAATATTTCCCCACTTACAGCAGCCTATGTGATATCCTAGGAAAATCCACTAAAGTTACCACTTCACAATTCACGGTCGGGCGGAACAGTCGAAGTCTAGGACAACCCTCATAACCAGGTACTCTAGAAAAGTGATGTCACCCCAAGGACTTGTCACTTACATAGAGTTCTGTGATGAGTACATGTCCCACTAAACACGCAATAGGGGGGAACCACTTTTTACTTATTCAAATTGACCTCGTGCTTAACGCATGTTTCAGAAGCGCTTTCCCGGCGGGCGTTTCATGCTACTAATGGATTTACTCTCTTTAATCAATGCTAGTTTCAAATTTTTGCAGCCCAGGAGTGTTAACTCTCCAAACCTAATCCAAGGCACTAACTTAATCTTGTTGGTGATATGAAAATCAAAAGTTTGTCCATTTTAGATTAAGCGCCAATTTTAAGGGTAGTTTGCTTAGTTTCACAAGTAGAAGTGAAAATGGTGGTGACTCGAAAACAGGAAAATGAACCAAACAATGCAAAACGCTCACTACTCTACCTTTCAATTCGATAAATATTCTAAATTAAGGAAGAGTTATAGGTTCATGAGTTTCTTTCAGACATGCAAAATTTTTGGTAGATTTCGTATGTTCATGCACAAGTTTTTTCTGAAATATGGATTATAATTGATGTTTAAAGACCAATGTAACCCAAACAGATATCTCAAGTAAACATGAATGTAATTCTATTACACGGGGGATCCCTGTTTCTTATTCACAAGATCACCATAAGGCCCAAGTGAAGAGGATACACAGAGCCCTTTAGAATGCTTATGAATTAAATTCTAAACTGTTACAAGTGAGATCCACTTTCTCATTCACAATATCGCTATAAGGCCCAAGTGAAGAGGATGCGGTGGCTTGAAAAACTGTATGCAAAAATTAAATCTACTATGTTACAAGTGAGATCCACTTTCTCATTCACAATGTCGCCATAAGGTGCGAGTGAAGAGGATACGGTGGCTCGATATAAGATACTTTGAAGAAAACAACTCCTAAACTATTACAAGCGAGATATACTTTCTTATTCACAAGACCACCATTAGGTGCGAGTGAAGAGGATATGGTGCCTCATACACAATATATCTCAAGAAAACTGGACTCTAAAGGTGCAAGTCTCTCTAATCGTGCATGCAAATTATGAAGAAAATTCCAACTCCGAAACAAAATGTAACTAAATGAAAGTTTATTTATGTTTTTTGGAAAGAAAATGTCTTCAATTTGTCTCACAATGTGACGTTCAAAGTTTGTTTATCAATGCAAATGTGTGTGAATGGTTCCTTCAAGTGTGTGTGGTTCTTCCAAAGGTGTTTGGTTTAAAGTTTTCAATGAAAAAGATGTTAATCCCAACTTTAAGCAAAAAAAATTCAAAATCAAAAGGAGTAAAATGGTGTTTGTATTCCTTTGAAAAAAAAAAATGTTTAAACTCAATCTTAAGCAAAACTTTTCAAACTTTGCAAAGGCATACAACTCCAAACATATCTCAATTTAATCCAAACGTTTCAAACTTTTTAAAGCTTTTTCAAAAGGAAAAATGAACTAATTCCTTTTAAATCAATATACAAAGGATTGTAATCAAACTATGTAAAAAAAAATTGCAAATTCTTTTTAATTCTTTTTAATCCAAAGAAAAATGTTGTAACCCAACTATGCAAAACTTTTGCAAAAAAAAATTGAATTCTTTTTTAATGTTTTGAATTCATTTCATTAGGATTAATACGTTCTTTGGAATTAGATTGTTTTTGGCGCTCAAAGTTTAGTATGTTTTAATTAGATAAGAACCCAACCTAATAACTTCTGGATCTAATGTGCTATCTGCAACATAAGACAGTGTTTTAACCCAGCCTAAAAACCAAGTGTAAATCAAAACCAAATCGCCATATCCATGTGGAAGGCTCGGCAATCTAAACAGCTCTGAAAGGTTTAAATGTAACCTCAATGGCCCAGGGATAAACATGCTGAGTTTAATTACGTGGAGTTTCAAGAATTTGGTCAAGATGGACGCTGAGATCTTCATCTTTCAATGCTGAGTTTTAAGAGTTTCAATGCAGAACTTTAATATCCTTCAACGCATTATATATACTGGTCTACTGCCTTAAACGCAGAGCTTAACACAAAAGGCTTTCACATGCAGAGGTAAAAGCTTTCAACGCTGAGTAACATGGATATAGTGCCAGATATTTAAAGGAATCTTCGAAGTTTAAACTGAATGCAGGGATCTTCAAAGGTTAAAGAACACGCTGAGATTTGAGAGCCTAAAGATCATGGCATAGACTATGCAGAGACCTGCGATCCTTCAAATCGTGGCAGAGAGCAAGTAAAAAGGACGCTGAGTATCTTAAAATTCACACAGAGAATTCGCACAGAGCATTAAGAATGACAACTTTAATGGCAGAGTGTAATGGCATATTGATTAAGGCTGAGATTTACTGTTGAGTTTTAGCATTCACGCAGAGCTAGAAGCTTCCACACAGGGGTTCACAGATTGGTTAAGATTTAACACTGGAAAAGGTTTGAAATTGAAAACGCTGAAACCCAAAACCCGAAATTGCAGGTTCGGGATGTCAAGTTGCGGTCATGGAACGTAACCATCCCGCAACCTGCAACCCAAAACTTGAAACCCAAAAATTGTGGGTTCGGGATTGCGGAAACCGAAACGTGCAATTTCAAAACTTGCATTCCCGCAACCCACAACCCGAAATTGCGGGTTCGGGAAGTCAAGTTGCAGTCACAGAATGTAACCATCCCGCAACCCGAAACCCAAAAATTGCTGGTTCGGGAAGTCAAGTTGCTGTCACAGAATGTATCCATCCTGCAACCTGCAACCCGAAACTCGAAAATTGTGGGTTCGGGATTGCGGAAACCGGAATGCGCAATTTCAAAACTTGTGTTCCCGCAACCCGAAACCTGAAATTGTGGGTTCGGGATTTCAGAAATCCAAACTCAATTTTGAAAATTCGTGTTCCCGAAACCCGACATCCACAACCCTGAAACGCTTCTGGCCCTACGACTTCCAGGGTCCATAACTCCTTCGTCCCTTAGCCAAATGCGACGAGTCTGGTACCATTGGAAAGCTCTTGGAGAGATCTATGCACCTATGTGATCCTCTCCCACACTTGAGAAATCTGACCCTACCATTTTTTCAATCAAAAATGCCACCCAGCTTCACCAATACTGCATTAAAACATGCTGTCACTTTCCTTTAACTTAGAGTTTGTCCCAAGCAACCCCAGTGCTGCAAGCTGGGCTCTGATACCACTATGTAACGTCCCTTTCCATCAATCCAATGGAAGGAAGGAAACGTGACCAATCTACCGGGCTTATTTGACAATCTTAGCCCCATACATTACTCATAAATTCATAACAATTAAAATCTTTTGTGTGCAGGCTCATACTCAATATAAACACAACAGAAATAAACATATTTGCAAGCACACAAACAGTAATGCATCATCATATCTAACACAGGCATATGATGGTTCATCATGCAGAGAATTCGATCTCGTATTCATGCTATGCACAAACTTCATGTCGATTTCATTAAGACAATCATTTCATTTCATTAATATGGGCAATTATCATTCAGAATTAACTCACTGCAAAACACATAATGTATATAATGTAAATCACAGAAAACACTTATCTTGAAGAAGAAGTTGTCCAAACAACTGGCTATATGAGGGAAACGTTCCACCCAACCATAGATCTCTAACCATCTTGTATTCTTTCAGCTAAGAGATCACCCCCAAGCTGGGTTGTGTATCCACTAAGGAGGAACTAGACAGGCTCACTCACAACCATGGCTTCACTCAACAAATATGCTAAGCCAACTCACAGTTGGGTTTATCAAGCATACAACAGACAAATTAGGGCAATGCTAAGCCAGTGAGCTCATCCATAGAGCTACAGGCATCTCAAAGGAATTCAACAATCAAGGAACCCACACCCCAACACAAGGAAAGTCCCCTTCTCTGCTGCACAGTCCCTCAGGCGTCCCTTCCCTCCAGTGCTCTTCAGGATGGGTATAGAAAGGTCCAGCTGCTAATTCTTGAGATTCTATCCCTCATTGGGTTTATCAAGCAAACCCAACCTCTGCTCAGTTATTCACAATTGGATTTCTCACAATTCTGTTCATCAAATAATTCAATCCTGTCACTGGTTTTCTGGGCTATAAAAACTGGGTTTTCCAATGGTTTTCGAGGTATCTAATACTCTCAAATTCGCCCCAAGGTTCATATCTATGGATCCCCCATTGGATTTTACTGTCAAATACCAAATCTGGGCGTTTTTTACTCTTCAAAACATGGGTTCTTGCAAAGTTGCGATTTTTTTGGTTTTGCTCCCTGCTGGCAATTCATTTTTGGATGGAAAATGATGTTGGGTTCTTCCACACTGGAATGGGAATGAGAATGAAGCAACCTCCATGAGGTAGAGTGACTTTGGTACAAGAAAACAAAGCCCATCCTCTGCCATATGAATTTCTGGGCTGCCCATGCTCCATTGAAGCCATGGACTGAAATTCAACTACTTCCTTACAACATAAATAAATGTCATCAAGGAAAGTCAAATGGATTCTCACAATGACATTTGGCAGCATATGGTTCATCCCCACAGCCCCCTCACCACTTCCTAGTGGATACACATGGCCCCTTCTCATTCGTTGCTCCCATAGCCAGTTTTTGGTATTTTATTGCAATATTAAATATTTACATCAATTTACAATATTCCATGGCTTAATAGCACATGGGCAACAAAATGTCAAATGCTTGTCCATTTAAATAAAATACGAACATATACTAGCAGGGCCTTAGCCTTGAGCTCCACGCTAGGGGAACAGACATCACATGTATATAATATTTACATAAAATCCAATAAATCACAAGGGTCAAAATTGGGGTATACAAAGATCTACTAAACCAACAACGCTTCACACAGTGTTTGCATATCATTCAAGCAGAGGTTAAAGATTCATTTAAACGCTGGTCTACATTCATTTAAACGCATAAGATTTTGAGATTCAACACAGATTTTAAAGAAGTTTGAAAATATTTAAAATCCAAACAGAGTTTACAGGAATTTAAAATGCAGAGTTTAAAGAAAATTTAAAGACTATGAGGATCTACATGTCGAGCTACCAGCTCTCAAAAAAGCAAGAAACTCAAAATCCCAGACACTAAAAAAATTCAAGAAACTCAGATATGAAAGGAATTTAAGGTAGTTTGATGGATTAAAGGTGTAGTTAGGCCGGTTTTAAGCTTCTCAAGCTGGATCTAAGGTTATTTTAGTGATCTTTAAGCCACAAAGGAGTAAATCTGAAGAAATAACACCACAAAAATTGAAGAAAAATCAAGAAACTTCAAGAAATTTCAACAAACAGTATGGTCGCCAATCTGATAACAACAAATAGTGTAGGGACTTGTCTACACTATAAATGTTATTTTACTAAGAAGTGGTGAACCTCTATGTCAGCATATTAAAATGATTATCACAAGTCATTAATCAGATCTACATTCATTCATCAATTAAGATAAACAAATCTAAGATCTAATGCCACTTTAAACATATAAATCATGCAAGATAAGCAACATTAAAACATTCAAATGGAACAAAATTGAATCATTTCATATTAAAACAATGAAGAGATACATTCCTACCATGGATCTTGGTGTGAATCCCTCCTCCATTGCTATGAGCTTTCCTTTCTCCACCCTTGCTTTTGAAGAAATTGAGCTTCTCTTCCTTCAAAATATTTTCAGCATGCCTTTGCTCTTCCTTTGTGTCCTTTACAATGCCCCCTATGCCTTTCTTATATAGCATTGGGAAATGGGCCTTCAAGCTTTTTCTCACAATGTGGGATTGATCTTTTTCATTATTTTAGATTATTTTCACTCAAAACCCCCATTTTCCATAGTTTTTAGGCTTTTTGCACAACTTAGCATACTTTAAACATAATTAATGCATTTTAATGCATTCTTCTTCACTTTTTGATTACTATAGCTTAGTTTTGGACCTTTTTTGAGCGGTTCAATTACTAAACTTGGTCTCCTTAGGTTCTTACTTTCTTCACCTAATTCTTCCATTTATGGGAGAAGTGATTAGATCAGAGAGGATTTGTCTCTGAATGAGCTTATGTTTTTTCTTCATGTTGCGGGTGCATAGTAAAAATGTGCTTCTTCTGTCACATGACTAGGGGTGTTAATTTGATTGTTAACAGTAAGGATGCTCTTCACTGAATTATTTGGGACATGTGCAATAATATGAGAATGCAGAATGTATACCCTGAAATCTTACAGTGATTTCATTAAAGCATAAGCTTGTTTTTCCATTATGTCATACTTCAATTCCCCATCTCTCAGCATTCTGCTGAAAAATGCTATAGGTTGCTCAGCATTTTGATCATTCTTCGGCAATAGGACTCCAGCCACAGTGTGTTCAGAGGCATAAGAAAAAATCAGGAAATCTTTAGTAAAATCTGGGCTTGCCAGGACTGGGCTTCGGTGATGGCTTTCTTAATACCTGTGAATGATTCTCTATCCTCTACTGTCCATTTTATCTAACTTTATTTTCTCAACATGTTCGTGATGTTTCTCATTATGTCAGCAAAATTGGGAATGAACCTTCTCAAGAAACCTGCTTTTCCAATGAAGGACTGCACCTCCTTCTTGCTCCTTGGCTCTCCAACTTTCAGAATTGCACTAGCCCTTTCTAGATCAATATTGATACCTTCCTTTGAGATAATATGCCCAAGGAGCTTTGCTTCTTCTAATGCAAAATTTGACCATTTTGGGTTAAGAGAAATACCATATTTCCTGCATTTGATGAATACCCTCTCCAAATGCTTAAGGTGCTCTTTGTCAAACCTGGAATAAACTGTTATACCATCCATATATACCACCACAAACTTGTCTTTCTCCTTGGCAAAGGCAATATCCATTGCAAGCTGGAATGTGGCCCCTGCATTCATCAGTCCAAAGGGCATTTTTTCATACATAAATGTGCCCCAAGGAGTGGTGAAGGAAGTCTTTTCTTGGTCTTCTAGGCACACTTTAACTTGATTATACCTCGACAACCCATTCATGGTTGAGATCCTCTCAGCTCCTACCACCTTCTGCAGAATATGCTTCATCTTTGGCAATGGGTAGTTATCCTTTAGTGACACCTTATTAAGGTTTCTGAAGTCTATACAAATACTGATTTCACTATTCTTTTTTCTAACATGTACTAGATTTGCTATCCATTTTGAAAATCTTAAGGTGACAATAATCTTTGCATTGAACAGCTTCCTGATTTCCTTCTCTATTATAGGCAGCAATTTTGGATTTCTTCTTCTCAGCTTCTACCTGAAAGGCTTCTCCCCAGGCTTGATTGGAATTGAATGTTGTATGATGGAAGTGTCATACTCCTTTAGGTCTTAGTAGCTCCAAGCAATTACATCGGCATATTTTTTCATCAATTTTACATATTCGTCCCTCTTTAGCAGGCGGCTTTTTGGACAGTTTTACAATTCGAGGTGTCTCTTTTGTGCCTATGTTCTGGTCTTCCACAACATCATTTGCAGGCTCGACTTTAGGATTTTTAGCTACGTCGTTCTGGTCGAACAACTTCTCCAAGGGTATCAAGCCTTAAGGATGAAGTTACTCTTCAGTTGAATAATATCCTTTCCCCCTAACATACCCTTCCATCCTTTGCCTCCATCCATTTTCCTCTTCAGCTGGCTCTTCACCCAGGAAACCCTCTAGGTTTTCATTTTCTGTGTCAACCTGAACATTCGCAAATTCATCAGACAATTCTAGAAACCTTTTAATCTGCATGTCGTCATCAAATACTTGTCAATATTTGGAATTGATGTCCTGTTCACTATCTCTACCTCATACTTTGTTTGGGAATATATAGGGGTCTTGAAACCCCCAATAGTAGTGGTCAAGGAGTCTGCCACCTGATTCTCGATCCTGGGTATTACCATGATCTTGTATTATGAGAAATAGTTACCCAACATGTCCCATACTTCATTCCTATAAGCTCGCATCCTGGGATGCTTTGTCTGGTAGCTGTCATTCACTTGGTTTATCACCGATTTTGAGTCTCCAAATACCTGTATTTTCTTTGCTCCCATGTTTTTCAATGCCTACAGACCCAGCAACATGGCCTCATATTTTGCTACATTGTTGGTGCACTGAAAAGCCAGTTTATATGAATGGGCTTTAAATTCCCAATCAGGAGGGATGATCCAGACTCTAGCACCCTCACCGTTTTTGCTCAAAGATCCATCGAAATACATTGACCACCAACCTTCTTCGTTCTGCTTCCTTTCCAAGGCCTCTTGTCTTGCTGCAAATTCTGTATCTTCCTACACTTCCATGTGTATAGGAATCTTAGGATCAACTCGTGGTCCATCATTAAAAAATATGGAGGATCCCAAGTCTGTATCAACAACATATATGGGATGGTTCTTAGGTTTATCCTGGCTACTAACCATGTAGGCCATTCTTCTTTCTTTTTATAATCTCCTATTTCCTCCAAACAGAGGGATGGTGGCATATGACAGATCTAGTTTCATATTTCCTCTCAATTCCTATGCCCAAGATCTTGACAGCAACATACCAAATTTTGAAGGGATGTCAACAACCACCACATCCATCACAATACTCTTAGCTGGAAGTTGTGTGAGGATCACTACCATGTCCTTTATCAACCCCAAACACTTGACATTTCTATAGTCAAAAGAATAAAGGTATTTGTAGGGCCTTGTAACCTCTAAACCCAAGCTGTCCACCACTGTTTTGAGCATTAAATTATGAGATGCACCAGAATCTATTATTGCATTATGTAAAACCATATCATGAATATTCAGGCTCAAATAAAAGGGAGGAACATCTTCATCATCCTCATATTCAAGATTGGGTCCAAGAACAATGGTGGGAGCATCATCAGTTACCTCTAATATATCTGGTTGACAATCACCCTGACCCTTTACCATTTTAGTAATTTCCTCCTTATATTCATTGTTCTTCAACAATTCATTAAAAGGGATGGAGATTTTGACTTTAGACAATTCAGATTTCAAACTGAAAGATGGAACTTGTCTGCCTACATCAAGGGGTTCTGATTTCATACTTTCCTTTGGTTGTTTCTCTTTATTTTCTGGGTTCTTTTGTGCAACAACTTCCTGCTGTTTTTCTTTATGTTTCTCTATGCTCTTTTTTGCAGCAGCTTCTTGCTGTTTTCCCCTTGCTTTCTTTGGGTTTTGCTGAGCACTGGAAGACTGCTTATGGTTTGTTTTTCCTTTGTTTATTGTCACATCCTGATTTCTCAGCTTCAACTTTCTCTGAAATTCATCCACTACATTATGATAACCCATTTGATACTACTCTGAATCTAGCTCTGGGATGGAACTAGTACCTTCTTTGGTGAAAAAATCATGCTCTCTTTCAGTCATGTATATCTCATGGTCAACGCTATCAAAGTGATGAATCTACTCACTCATTGGGTCCCCCTATCCTTCTTCATCCACCAAATTTTCTGGGAAGTGGGGTCTTATTTGCTAATCATCAGGGTTCCCTTGGTTTCTTTGAGGAAACGGCCTTCTAAAGTTAGGATTCCTCACCTGGTTTTTAGGATGCTCTCTATTAGGAGGTTTTTTATCCAGGTCCAACCTATACATCAACGTTTCCATGGTCTTCATCATCATTCCAAACTTCACATCACTGGTAGAGGAGGAAGTGGAAGTGGAGGTTTGGATTTATATCTTCTTCTTTTCTACTTTTGTTTTACCTTTCAACTTTCCTGAAGCCATCATGTTTGCTTCTACCTCTAGGGAATCCTTAAACATAGCTGATAAGGTAGGTGAATTTCTCTCCCTCAGCACACATGAAAAATATCCTTCAAAAGCATCCGCATAATGAAGCTTAGCAGCACCTATCAGGGGTTTGATATCAGCAGGGATTGAGTTGTAGACCCTCATGAATCTATTGGAAAACTCATGCAATGATTCAAAGTTTCCTTTCTTTAAATTGTTGTATTGGGACAATACTTGTGAGGGACTCTTTACTGCCTCCCACCTATCTAGAAATAATGTTTGGAAGGCTGCAAAGGTAGGGATAAATGCATCTGGCAGATCTCTGAACCATCTTTTAGATTCTTGAGAAAAACTTTGTGCAAACAACCTCATCTTAGCATCATCATGGTATACCTCCTCTAGGTCAATAAAATCTTCAAACCTATCCACATGTTTCCTTGCTAAAAAATCTCCTTCTCCATCGTACAAGATAATTCTCTGTGAGTAATTTTGAGGGAGATCATGCAAGGCAACTGGTAAATCTAAGGGAGCAAATATGGCTGCCATTGGCCTAGGTGGATTTTGGGCTATAGGAGGGATATTCTGAGGGGTATTTTGAGGCAAGTTTATAGTAAACGACTGAGAGGTCAGGGAATGTGGGTCTCTTTTTCCAAATTTCACAAAATTCTTCAAATTATGCCACACAGGATCTAGCAGATATGACTCAAAATTATTTGGATTCCCTTCGGTTAGATCTAGATCTGATTCTGACTTTGACTTTAAGAAAGGCCTCCCAATGTCTACCTCTAAATTCAATTCATGCAAATCACACGAATCTTCTTTAGAAACAGATCCTTTAACATTAGAAGTGCTAGCCTTATCTTTTTCACTTCTATGCCTAACTAAAATTTCTGGGTTTTCCACACTTAGCAAAAGTTCAGACATGGGGTTACCTCTTGTATGGATCTTTCTAGGGGCTAGGGTGACTTCTAAAACTTATTTGGAAATGGATGTGGAACCGTAAATCTTCCCAGTGGAGTCTCCTTTCAATGAAAATTCTGATGAGTGGAGTCGCCAAGGCAAATACAACCTTCTTTAAATCCAGAAACCTTTGTTTGCCAACAAAAATTTCTTCCTTCTATGAAAAATAGAATCCTTTGTCGTTTCTCCCAGGGACAATGAGACTCTCGTTCCCTGGCAACGACACCAGTTATGTTAACACCTAATTTGACCCTAAGGTTGTGGAAAAGTCTCCTTGAGGTAACATGCAGAACCACTTAAGGATATATAAGCTGGCTTCTTATTCTCCAGAAAGGGATCTCTCACAAATTGATTTAACAAGGCCAGATACATGAATAAAACTAAAACAAAATTATTGTTTGGTTGAAAGCAAAGTGGATTTCCATTGGGCAGTGGACTGAAAATAGACAAATATGATTAAAACTAACAATGCTTTGCAAAGAGAACCCATGCAGAGGAAAGATAGCTACCAGCTCACAATCAAAGAGCTTTCATTTAGTGATTAAGAAGAATAGATGAACAATCCAAAGATACTGAGCATATAATAATGAATTTCATACCAACTTTAGCAGAAAATGGTGGTGGATGCTTGAAATGAAAGGAATAGAGCATAACCACTATGAATTCTATTCCAATACGACACTTATCCAAGCATGAAAAGCATAACAAGATGTATTAAACAATGAAGGGAAACATTCACATGAGAAGAGAAATAAACAGACCGTGAGACCAACAACACATGAATCTCTGATAGAAAAACTTGCTCAGCCTTGCCATATTTTATTAAAATGTATCTCAGAACACTTAACACAAAACTCACATGTCCAACAAAATTTTCCAACCCTTTTTCATTCTATTACATTGCTTTTATAGATCTTCCTAGCCTTCTGGCTCGAAACAGTCTCAACAGATAATGGTTACACTATGAGTGACACCTGCTCGAGACAGGCAGGCCACTCCCTAGACTTAGTTACAAAAATAACAGAGACGGTAAAATACCAGTCTTAATTTGCCTTTTTACAAATTTACTGGGCATTTTACACCACGACAACAGACTCTTAGAAAAACTGAATAAGATGCCCTCATAACCATTTTCTCCAGCTGGAAGTCTTCACGATCTTCGAATCCTTTACGCATGTAGCTTCAACTTATGCTTCCCATATTTCTCAATGAGCTTCCATTGCTCTGTGGTTGGAAAATATGACGTGGCTAGTTCCTTGAGCAGCACCCTCATTTATGTATTGTCTTTATAATATAATTTTGTAGGTGTGCCCCTGCTTCTCTAAACATCATACATAGCTCGAAATCTTTGGTTAACTTGTCTACCACTTTCTGTCCAGAGAACAACAGGTCCATGCCTGCAAAATCTGTATAGTCCAGCTTACACCCTGTCAATTTGTTCTGATATTCTTCTTGGGTGATCATAGTGTCATCTTCTTCCCAGAAAAGAGGCAACCCTTTCTTAAATAAGGGATCAAACATACCCCTGAGACCTTTCATCTGTTGTGTCATAATGTCAATTCCAGACTCAACAACCTTCACCTGTTAATTCTTAAGCATCCCTTTCTTTTCCCATATGATGATGGACACCCTGTCTTTTATGCCAGTTGTCTTAGCTTCATCCTCAGATAGACCATTCATGAACTCCATAGCATTCTCAGCATGCTCTGCAGGCTTCTTGTTCAATTTCTCATTAGCAGTTGCCATACACTGCTTTGCCACCTTTATCACATCTTCTTTGTCTAAGACAAAGTCGAGGAAGGGCCTTGATTTGTTTGCCTCAACGATAATGTTGTCCCAAATCACCTGCTTGGCTTCTTAAAGTGAAGTCTGGCATGTAGCCTTCCTTGTCAATTCATCACATTCATCCTTTGCCCCCTGGTACTTGGTTTCCCAAGCCTCCCTTTCCTTCTCTACAGTAGACGACAGATTTTTCATATTCTCATTCTGCTTTTTTAATCTTTTCATGCCCATGTCATCCAGAATAGCTTGGGCTACGGATCCTACCAAGGAGAAATATCCAACTTCTATGGAAGGTGTTTCTGTAGTATCCATTTCCTAAGTCGTATCCTGCCCTTCCATTTCCTTCAGCTTATTCTCAAGCTCCTCAACTTGGGCCTTCAAGACCTTCTCACTTGCCACCACAATGGACATATCTATCTGCCACTTCTTTTCCTTCTCTTCAAAGCTCAACAACCTAGCTTCACAATCTATCAACTTACCTTGGAGCTTTTCTTTCTCTTCTTCCACCTCATCCAGCTCGAATGCTTCCACCAATTTGGTGGAGGGAAGTTTCAACTTCTACTTCATTTGTTGGATGAGCTTGTCCTTTTCATCCAAAAACTTCTGTATGCTGGCCCTTTTGTCCTCCTTAGTCTCATTGGTTAATAATGCAGTTTGGTGTTTTTTTACTTGTGCTTTCAAGGACTTGTTTTCTATCTTTTCTATTCTCAGCTGATTTTGGACTTTGTCTTTATTGGCCTGCACTTTAGATAGATCCAGGGCAGACTTCAGCAACTTATTATAGATGACTTCACCAGTCTCTTTATGCAGACTGATTATATCTGGCACGGGGATGTCTTCCAGATTCACTTTCAACTTGGTGTCCTTATTCTTGGTGGCCAAAGCAAGACTTAAGGTGTTATGGGTAAGGCTTCGGCTTGCCACCAAGGCTACATCTTTCTTTGAAATATTTCTCACATATGCATATAACTTTTCCTCCTCAGATATTGTATGTGGGCTCTCCTCATATTCTTCTAGTAACTCAACCCTGCTTTTGCTGGGCGCTGCCAACTTAGTGGATGGTTGGTTGAATTTATGTTCTTTAACTTCAAAAACAGGTTCCTGTACCCTCACCTGTTTCTTTGTTTTGGTCTACCCTGTTGGTACTGTTACCAATTGTAGCTCAGGATGCTCTACTTTTTTCCTTTTGGATGCTCTTTCTGCATCATTATCCACATCCATAGGATCACTTCCCTCCATCTTGTTGGATTTCTCCAAACTGATGGCAAGGGGCATAGCTGCTGATACTGATGGGAGCAGGGTAGGTGAAACAAGCACTAGTTGTGTGGGAGTTACTTGTGCTGCTGAGGGGATTGAGACTTCCTGCTCATCTACTTTCATCTGTCTTTTGTCATGGTACTCTAACCAATTTTCCATCTCAAGCACGCCTGCAAGTTCAAAATGATCATAACCCTTCCTATTACTCTCCTTCCTCCTTTTTGAAATGAAGTGGTGAGGACCATAATTTATAGTTGCTCTGGACTGGAATCCCATGTCACTCATTATCCACTCAATGTATGGGAGGGCAGCTTTGTTCTTGATAATGAAAGGGTTTATTGTCCATGGGAAACTGATGTCTAAGGATTTTTTGTCATCCAAGAAGTGCTCACATTCCACCTTTAATTTCTGTCTTATGAATTCCGAGGTAAATATTTTGGGGGTCAGGAAAAAAGGAAACACATAAGGTGCATGGGAATAGCCATAGATTCTGATTACAATGCCATGTTCTAGCAAGAACCAGTCCCCAACTCCTTTCCCTATGGAGGGGTGCAACAAGTCTTTCATTTCTGGCAACACCCTAGGCAACCTCTTCTGGAAGAACATGAAGTAGACCTCTGACATAAGGTCATTCATGAATACTGTATAATCTGAATCCATTTATTTGGTGAGTTTTAGCTCTGGCACCTGCAGGTTCTCCTCATGTGATGCTAGGAGCATTTTCAATAAGTATGACTGGAATCTGAAAGTCCTCGTCTTGGGGAATTCTACTAGCTGGGAGTGGATTATTTCAGCTAGGGCTTCGTCAAACTTGAGGCATGCACACTGGGTAGGCAGGTTGGGGTCCTTTGAATCAATAGGGAAAGTACTTAAAACAAACATTATGCTTATTAGGGGCTCAGTTATATATTGGTCAGTGGCTAACCCTAAGAACTAGGCCAACATGGTAGTAACACACTTTGATTCTTCCTTAAAAAGTTTGGCTTCACCGGGTGTGCCCTGGACAGAGGCATTTGGATGTAGGGAAGCATGGTAAAAACACTGTTTCAATGGAATTGGGGAAATCATGTAGTGTTGGATTAGGGATTCCTCCTTGTAGCTTTGGGATTTTTGACAAAACTCGAATGGAATGGCCAGGGCTTTCCTAATAGTGAGGGCGTTTACATATCACAAAACCTTTGACCTGGAGGTGTCCATGATTGATCTCTGACTAGGGGACTAGTTACAAGCACACCATTCTACAAATTCAGGACAACATGGGGTTTGACTGGTTGCGAACAGATGCAAGAAATAATGATAAACCCTATGAACGTCTATGTTTTGGGCCCTTATGACCTCCAATTTTTCTTTGCCGGTCTTTATGGAGCTGTTAAGCAGCATAATATTGTAAACATCACTGTCTTTGTCCTCCACCAGCTCACTTATCTTTTGGTGCTCAAAGTCCGTGGGTTCCACAGTTCTAGCCATTTAAATACTCTAGCGGGGATGTCGATGACCTACCTGATTGATTAACAGTTGGGCTGAGCTTCTGGGCTCCTGGTCGGTTTGTTGGCTTCTGCACAATCTGCTCCTATCGCTTTCTGATGCAAACAGGAAAAAATGGATCCGAATCTTCATGCAAGTGAGCCCTTTTTATATTATCAATATTGCCATATCATCCCCACAGCTATGACAGTAATGGAGCCATGTCAGTCATTTATCAAGGCAATTGATCTTGAACCATAGATCTCTTTAGTCTCCACCTTCACCATACTCTGTGGCTTCCCACTCTGTTAAATGCCATCTGTCTAGAACCTTTAACCTGTGAAAGCATTTTCCACCGTCGATCTGGTCCTTACCTAGATCTTGGTTGTCCAAAGGCGTGGCCTTTTACCGGGTTCGCAGATTTTGGGCCCATCAATTTCCCGTGCAAGTCAAATTTGCGAACTCACATTTAGTCATTGATCTCCGTCGCGCCAGATCTACACCGTTGGAAGATGCGAGGTCTTACGAAAAGTTCGCAAATATGAGAAATAGCTGCATTCACACATGTTGAAAACGCGAACAACTTCCTAACCGTATATTTGCGCCAATCGACTGTTGATCAAACTTGAAGATGCCCGCCGGCTAACACTCCCGCCTGCGCTTAAACAACCCCATGCTTATTTCTCAAAGCATGCCCTTGGTCGTAGATCTTCACCACCGTCGATCTAGACCGTCTATAGATGTCGCTACATGACTGTATGCGGATTTTCACCATTTTACTCCTTCTCTGCAACATTTTAGACTTCGGCTTTGATTGTTTCCTTCTTCACTCCACAAATATTTTCCAAATATCTCACCTTAGCCATCCTATGGGATATTTGACTTGGACCACCGAGGCTTTCCTCATTCTCTTCATGGATTCAACCTCCCACTTCACCTAGATCAGAAATAGTGCCAACATCTAGCTCCAACTAGGGATGCTATCCTCCCTGTGAGGTAGCAAAGAACTCTGCAGACTAGTGCCTGA
Organism: Larix kaempferi; assembly: GCA_027924585.1. Lineage (NCBI taxonomy): Eukaryota > Viridiplantae > Streptophyta > Pinopsida > Pinales > Pinaceae > Larix > Larix kaempferi. The sequence goes on from BSBM01000162.1 coordinate 14,799,517, forward strand.
TCCATTGGGTTGTGTCCCAAAAATCGGAGCTCTGCTCTTTTTTCCTCTGCTCACAAAAACAAAAACAAAATGCATGGTTTTCCTCCAGGTCTTAGGGCCTTCACTTTGGGCTTCAAACCCTTAGGTTTACCATTTATTGAAAGGTAAATGCAAATAACATACGCAAAAAAATATGTATAGACTATGATACAGGGGTCACCTATCACCCTGAGGACAGGTGGTGCTTCAAAAACCTCCCATTAACTGGACCTCCTGCAAATGGAAACCCATCTTGATGCTCCAAAATGAAAGAATTTATTCCTCTATTCGATGCAATGACATATGGGCCCACCCACATATGATCAAAATTTACATGTTTATCTTCTCTGGGAGCATCCCATTTCAGGATCAAATCATCAACTTGAAACTACTCTTTGACCTTTCTGTCAAAGGCATTCTTCATATTCTCTTGGTGTATCTGCACTTTGTCATATGCTTTATCCCTTAGCTCATTCAATTCTATCATCTTATTTACCCTTCTTTGCATAATGTTGGGTTCTTCATCCTGCCCCTACAATAACTTCATTACTGGTACTCCCAAATATGTAGGAAAAACAACTTCAGCTCCATATACCAACTGAAAAGGGGACATTCCAATTGCCCTCTTAGTGTTGATTCTATCCGCCCATAAAGCATACTTCAATTTTGTGTGCCAGGCTCTTTTGTTCTCCTCCAATAGCTTCTTAATTATCCTCACCAGGGTATTTTTAGAAGACTCTGCCAGCCCATTTCCTTGTGGATAGTATGCAATGGAATGGTTTAGGCTTATGTGGTATTTGTGACAGAAATTTATCATTTTCTTGGACTTAAAAAGTAGCTGCGTTGTCTGTCACAATCCTCTTGGGGCACCCAAATCTGGCCATGATGTTGTCCTCTAGAAAATCCATGATAACATTCTCAGTTCCTTCTTGGTAGGAATGGGCTCAATCCATTTAGTGAAATAATCTGTGGCTGTAAGGATCTACTTGTGTTGGCCAGAAGAGTTTGGGTTTATCTCTCCGATGAAGTCTAGACCCCGCTGCTAGAAGGGTGCTTCCACTGAAATTGGGTTAAGAGGAAGTGAAACCAACTTCCTCTTACCATCAAATATTTGACATTGATTACATGTAATAGTCTCCTTATAACATCAATAAATAGATAAGGCCAATAGAACCTAGCCCTTAGAATCTTGTTGGATGTCACCTTCCATGAATGATGACCCCCACAATATCCCTTATGAAAATCTTTCATGGTTTGATGGGCTTCATTTTCTAGCAAGCAATTCAATAATACTCCATCAAGGTCTTTCCAATACAAGTATTGGTTCATGATGCAGAATTTGGCAGCCTTCAATTTTACAGACCTGGCCCTTGTTTTGCTCAACCCTACAGGGGCTTGCAGATTTTGCAACACATACAAAATGTCAGTATACCAAGGAGACATACAAAATTATGGCATTACCTGCACACCTGCATCTAGCTGATTTGAGTGGCTAGATAGGAAATTGAGCTATAAAGATTCGCAATTAGCTTCAGTCATCATTTTTGCCAACCCTTTCCCTTTAATCAGCTTAGTAGGCTTGATCTCAAGGTCATATTCCAACAAAACAACAATTCACTTTGCCCTTCTCCCTTCAGGATCTGGTTGGGTAAGGATGCTCTTCACTGCAGTATTTGGGACATGTGCAATAATATGAGAATGCAGAATGTATACCCTAAAATCTTTCAGTGATTTCACTAAAGTGTTGCTTGTTTTTTCAACCAAGCATGTGCAAGGATGCACCTATTAACTTGTAATAGCAGTTTCAATATAAAACAAAAACAACTATGAAATAAACTAATATAATCTGATCTAACATAAGCATGTGCAAATAAACAATAGATTTCAAAACATAAGCAATAAGATCTATGGAAAAAATGATAACTTGAAAAATATTTGATTTTGTATTACCTCAAATGGTGAGGATGATGGGTGTTGAGCAACTCCAAGGTTGAGAAGCTCCAATATCCAATGGTCTCTTCTTCTCCAAAGCTTCAATGGGGATCTTGAAACTCGAAATGGGAGGCAATGGCTCTCAAAGGGAATTTGGCAGCATAAGGATAGGATGAAATGTGGATGGTAAGTGAGGAGCCCCTATCACCTTTTTATAGTTTTTGGTGATGGGGAATACCATTATGGTTTTAAGGAAACCAATGGTATTAACCAACATGGTTTAGGTCTCTTTTTCCCTCTTTTTCCTTTTTTGAATATTTTTTATATTTTTATTCCCTTTTAATATTTTTGGGGAATTTTGGACCCTTTTTTAGGGTATTTTGTGTTTTTTGAGGAAAAATACATATTTTGAGGGGGAAAATGTGTATTATGGTATTTTTGGTGACCTTTTAATGGTTTTAGAGGCTCAAATGGTGGAATAAGTGGACAAATGGGTCATGTGAATAAGGGAATGAGCTAGTGAGCATTAATTGGGTGTTAACAGATTGGCCCCTAATGTGTGAGGGAATGAGCTCAGCATATGGCCGATAGAAATCATAGTTCTTTTGTCTTTTTCCTGGGGTTTGGATAAGAGAAGAGACCGATTGGAGACTGGAACAACGGCCCCTTGGAAGCTGCAAAAATTGAAAAAATACATGGCCTCAAAATGAATGAGGAATAATCTCTGATTATGGACGAGGCGGGCATACCCATGCTCGTATCAAGACATATACATAACAATTAGGCCTAAGAAGGGGGACCTGAATAATACATAAAAACTGTTGGTACATCGTAATGGTCCAGAGGGGACACCATGTTGGGATGTACTCATGGTCATACCATGACTGATCTCAATAAATGATACACTGAAAAAAGGCAACAACCGTTCTGAAAAAAATATCAGAAGGGCTGATGAACTGCTGAAACTGAAGGTGTCCAACATCTGTAGGGACTCAATAACTGTTATTCAACTCTGAGGAGTATATGTAACTGTATACTTGAGGGAGTATGCAAATTGGTACATCTAAAAAATGTCGCCAAGCGCAACCCGGATATCCATAGGAATGTGGAATTGGTTGTTTCCTCGATTAGACTCTCAAATGTGGTAAAGTCAGGTGATATCCGGGGTCTTCAACAAAAAACTGAAAGGACCGATACCCTGTATGAGTATCAACGATGTGATCAAGGTGTTGAAGTCGAGCATGTGAGAAACAATCATTTGGAGAGGCACTGAGGACTCCTTTCAAAATGATCCGTAGGCACTCATCACTAATGGTTATGAGTCCAAGGCACATGGACCTCTAGGTCTATCCTCTGGAATAGATTTGGTTGGCGTTGACAGAGGGAGACCGACAGCTATCAAGGCAATGATGTTTCCTTGATAGGAGCGCAAGGTGTACAATGAAACTGTGATAGTAGGACGGATATACTGTGGGGATGTGGAAAAAACTGGGTCATAGAGTGGGTGGACTCAAACTTCCTTTGTTAAGAGCATGATGACATGGTTGACCTGGAAGCATAGGAAACTGACTTTTAGGTGTGAGGATCATAGCTTTAAGGGATCAGGGGTATGTATTGCAGACTGGAGTGACTCTGGGGGACAAGCTGATGGATGCTATTGTGAGGCTCTCAGGGTGACATATTGCAGAATGCTCTGAACAAAGGCAACCATACTGGGGAAGCTGTCGTATGAGTAGAGATGATCTGTTGTGGTACTGAAAAGTACCATTGGGTCCTTCTTCATGGTTTTAATGAGCTTCGAGAAGGGATAAAAATCTGCTCTGAAATGGTACTGTCCTGTGGATTTTGCGAGCCCAGGACTGTTCATGCTCGTGAGTGCTTTCATTTTTAAGGAGTCTGAAAACGATAAGAAGATTCTGCATTGGTGGTGGAGTACCGTCCCATGGATTTATACGAGCCCAAGACGGTGATTGCTCGTGGTTGCTTTCATTTTTTGAGAGTTTGAAAGAGATAAGTAGACTCCATTGGTGTTCTTTTTCGTATGTTAGTCTCCAAGGCCCGAAAAAGGGTAAAATGATGCAAATAGAGAACTCTTCTAGCCAATGTGACTAGAGTATTCCTTTTTCGTAATTAGTCTACAGGGTCCGAAAAAGGGGTAAACTTATACCAGGTAGATGCCATTTCAAATACTTTTAGTGAGCATGAAAGGAAGCAAGATTGCTCGGCGATATTTTCATTGTTTTAGGAGTCAGAAAAGAGCTTAATAGAAACTCCCTAAGTGCATTTTTCGTAAAAGATTTGCTCGGCCCGAAAAAGGGATAAAATTATACCGAACAAGAAGGTATTGGAGAGAGTGAGAAATGATCTCGAGCATCGTCATGAGCACGGAAAACTGAATCCGGCAACATAAAGATTGTCAAAAAAGGGGCAACGACCGATGTGGCACGCAGACCAAGGCGATGAGGGGCATTTTGGAGAAATGCCCAAAAACTATGGGGGTGAGAGTGAGAAATGATCTCAAGCATCATAACGAGCGCGAAAAACTGAATCCGGCAATATAAGACTCACCAAAAATGGACCACGACCGATGTGGCACGCCAATCGAGGCGACGAGGGGCATGAGAAAAATGCTCAAAAAATATGGTGGTGAAAGCGAGAAATGATCTCAAGCATCGTCACGAGTGCGGAAAACTGAATCCGACGATATAAAACTCGTCAAAAATGGACCACAGTCGATGTGGCACGCAAATCGAGGCGACGAGGGGTCATGGGAAAATGCCCAAAAAATATGGTGGTGAGAGCGAGAAATGATCTCAAGCATCGTCACAAGCGCAGAAAACTGAATCTGGCGATATAAAGATCGTCTGAAAATGGGCAGCGGCCGATGTGGCACGCAAACTGAGGCGACCAGTGTGTGAAAAAATGCCGAAAAAATATGGTGTTGAGAGCAAGAAATGATCTCAAGCATCATCACAAGTTCGGAAAACTGAATCCGATGGTATAAAAAACGTCAATAAACTGACAACAACCGATGTGGCATGCAAATCGAGGTGGCGTGGGGCATGGAAAAAATGCTGGAAATTTTTTGGTGAGAGCGAGAAATTATCTCAAGCATCATCATGGGCATGGAAATATGAATCCAGCGGTGCAAATGGTGCAAAAAACAGAGGTCATAAGGACTCCGAAATGGTCGAAAGAAATAACTAGGTTAAAAAATGGCTACAAATACAGGTGAGCCCACCCAGCCAAGGATGCAATGGTGGGGATAAATGATGACCCACAGGGGAAGAATACTAGGTGTATAAAATCAAATCAAATATACAAGTGATATGTGACCTCAAAAATGGTTGAGAACACGCATGTGAAAAAGTGAACAGGGTTAATGACCTGCCCCCGTGCTATGTGCATGGGGTTTATGATTGTGGATCACATATGTGTTGGTTTGAACAATGGGATCAATGAAATACTGAGATAGGTGTGATGGGGAAGGTTCAAAATGATTGATCATGCCCCCTATCCCAGGGTTGAGGTAATCTATTATGACCCCTAAATTAGAGGTGTCAATGTGGTGCAGATGTTGTCTTAGAGAGTGATCAACAGGGAATTGGCCAACTACTGGCGGGGGGGTGTACCATGAGGCTGTGGGCCATGGTGGCGTACCGAAGTGATGATATGATGATGGGGGATTCTCCTTGTGGGGAGGATGCCCCCGATATCGCTGACGAGAATGACGATGATGATGAGTAGGCAAGGTTTTGGGCCTGCCCCCATGCTATGGACATGTGGTTTCCTTGTTGATTTGAAAAGGTTGAAAATGTGGGTCGAAGAGATCAGTGGAAGGGGCCGACCGAACAGAGGGGTCTCCAGTGGAAACCATGTAAATGGTGTTAATTTCTTCTGAGGAGGAATATTTTGGGGGATATATTTCCTCAATGAGAAGAGGAGATATCTCTAGGTCAGCATTATTCAATTCGTATAGAGCTGCTCTATAATCTAGTAGATCAAGGTAGTGATGTGAGTAATGACCATAAATGCCGCATATCGCACAAGGGTGGTTGGCACGCAGCGATTTATCACGAGGCTGAGGGGGTAGTTCTGGTTTGACAACTAGGATGTTAGTGTCGTCATCCAACATATTCACATGTTCTTAAAGTGCTAGTAATTGTGGACATTGATGGGTAGCATGGCCTATATCGTCGCACAAAGAGCACTTGGGGGGAGCAGAGATTGTTGGGGGATTCTTCTCCAACTTGGGAGTCAGTGGGGCGGTGCGGGTTGTGGGTCCAGTGGTGTAGGTTTGTGGGCCTATGCCCCCATTGTATTGGAGTTCAGGGGGACCATTACTAGATGTTGATGCAATGGCCCTTGTTGGAGGTGGATGGTTTTGGATGTTTGCTACACCAGGGGGTGGACGGTTAGAAGTATTGATGGGTTGCACCAGTTGTAAAATGACGTTCGGTGTTGGAGGAGGGGTTGGGGCAGGTAGGTATTACACAGGTATTCCTAATGTTAATCCTGGGAGATTAAGTGTAGCCATGACTAGTGTGTTTATGGCGCCTGAAGGGGGAAATAAAAATGGGATAGTGTGAATTGGTGTGGCTCCTACGTGAGTTGGCACTGAGGGTGGTTGTTGGAGTAAAGGGTGTTGTTGGTTTGGTACCTGTGTGTTATACGAGAGGGTGCACAAATCAGATATCTCGGTTATCTTCAAAGGGGGTGGGATGGATTGGAATGTGGAAGTCATAGGTGATTCCGAGTATAATCCAGGTTTGATCGTGGAGACGAACGATGTAGGTGCATTCTGAACTAGTTGTTCAATCATAGGGAGAACATTTTTAGGTGCAGTGGGGGCGTATTGGTTTCGACACATTTGGAGATTCATGTCAGACAATGACATCATAAGGAGATGATGAGTACTTGAATCCATCGGTTGGTTTGTGTGTGCAGCATATGTGATTTGCTGTTGTGGTGTTGTGGTTCCTTGAGGAGGATCCAACGGATGAGTGTTCGCCACTCCTTGTGTGGGAAAAGGATTCTGCAGCACCATGGGTTGTAGTTGAGTAGGTGGCGTTGGTTGTGTCGCGTGCCCTTGGCATTAGGTGTCATCATTCCGCAGTTGCCACGCTCGTTCCAAATGGGGGCAAGTGTGTGTGTAATGGCCATATCCTCCGCATATGGAACATGGGTGGTTTGTTCGTAAATTGGGGTTCTTACCCTGTTTCGGTGGTCGATCAGGGTTTTGGTTGGCGGGGGTAGCGTTGTTGTTGTTTGGAGGATAAGTCTGAGCGACTGGAGGTTGTGGTGCAGCAAGCGTTGCCTGTGGTGGGTAATAAGCCGCTGGGGCTTGTGCGTGAACAGGAGCATGTGTGGCCTGCTGATGGTAATACGTAGGGGGTGCAAACAGAGGTGGATACGCTGAAGGTGCGTGACCATAACACTATGGTGGGCATTAGGGTCCATGAGTGTGGTGGGGGTCGGCCATGGGAGCATACGAAGTTGTAGCTCTGGAGTGAGATGTGGCCCGCGAAAGATCGAGGCCGGTATTATTGTGCATGATCGAAAAGGGTTGGTTGTGGGGCGCAACTTGTCCAATGATGCCGTCGACGGCGTGGGATGCCCCTGGCGCATCAATCCGAGAGGAATCACCGTGGGGAGCATCAAGTAAAATGGTATACAAGTAACCACACTGGGCGTAGATCAGATCAAATTGCTGGGCTTTTAAAATGGCTTCTTCTTCCGACTGGGGTCGTTTAGAAGATACATCCTTGGCTATGAGAGGAAGGAGTGATTTCAGGAACCAATCCAAGAAGATACGGTCGTCTAGTTTGATATTGTAGAGACTATGGCGTTTACGCCACTCACGGATATGATCTGTGATATGGGTGGTCGTATTCTGTCTACAAGACAGTAGGATTTCTACTCCTGCATCATAGCGTACAGGTAGTTGAAAGAACTGAAGGAACGTTGAGGCGAGGGATGTAAAAGTGGGGTGTGTCCCATGTGGCTGCTTAATGTACCACTTGGCTACAGAGCCAGTGAAAGTTCTTTGTAAAAGTCTCAGTCTAATAGAATCATCTACTATGGAGTTTGAGGAACACCATGGGTGAAACAACATGATATGGTTTCGGGGATCTTCTCTAGCTTTTCCTTCAAATTTTGGGATATCTGAGGGAAGCTTTGTGGGCATGGGGGGCCACGCAGAGTCGTGTCTAATAGGATCATTGGTTAACCTTTCCAGGTCTGGTAAGTTTAGACTAGCCATGTATGGCAGACTGGTAGATGGGTGTGGCATGGTCACTGGGGCATAATTGCTAATGGTAGCATTAAGGATTGGTCCAGTGCCCCCTAAGGGTATGCTAGGTGTGAAAGGGATGTGTCCTCCAGCCGATGTAGTGTGGGAGGGGCCTGCAATCCCAAGTGCAACATGGGTTGCAGATGGGTTAGGAATGGTTCCAGTAATCACTGGGATCTGGGTAGTGGCGATGAGAGAGGGGGTGACCCCCATGTTGGGAATACCTAATATAGGTGTTGGTCCTGTGTTGGGCATGCCTAAAGCGGGTGTGGCCCCCATATTAGGCATGCCTAAGGGGGTTGTGGCTACCGTGGTTGTCACGGTAGTAGCGGGGGTTGTTGATATAGCCCCAACAACACTAGTGAAAAGGGGTTCATATTGTGATACAGCCATGGGGTTGGTTGGTGTTGTCTCCGTAGGGTGTTCAGATTCAGCCTCAGAATCAGATGTGAAATGAGGTGCGTCAGAATAAGATGACTGGGTTCTATGCCGATGACGTGTGGAGTCAAGGGATAACGCTCTACGTCTATGACGTGTAGAGTCAAGTGTACCGAAGTGAGGGGGTTCACCCTGAAAACGCCAGGATCGTCTTAAGTTCTCAATGGTGAGATATGTCTAGAAATGCCAATGGATGGTGGTGAGATAAAAAACTCAAGACCCTAGTGCAACGATGTGTGCAGGAGGGGAGTGTGAAAAAACAATGGCTCTCAGGCCAACAATCAACCTCAAAACACTTACTATAACAGCTATGCTATAGTAGTGGAGTAATCAAGAAAAGCGGTCAAAATACCAAAAATCAAGCAGCTCCTAGAAAAAAGTGGTGCTCACTAGACCAAGGGGGGTGGTAGAGCATGCAAATGCCTAACTAAAAGTGGTATTATGACTCAACGAAACATATCCTCTATAAGGTGATGAAATCCAAGTCAGACAATATGAGTAGTGGAATCAAAGGTTAGATATCCCCCTACCGGGAGGGATACCGGGTAGACAATCCTAAAAGTTTGGCCACTAAGATAACCCGTTCATGACACATTCGGTTCGGTGAATCTGCAGTTTGGTTCTATCACTGCTGTACTCCCATACGGGTGGTACACCGAGAATTGAAAAAGGTATCCTTTGGTTACTGAATGGATAGCGGTATTCCACTCAGGCTTCCGGAACCATTCTGGCTACTTCAACCCTCCTAAGGGAGAGGCCTTCCCGATAAATTGGTGTTAAACCGTGTCAACAATAATAAGGGATTTTGGTACCCTAAATGTCAAATCACTATGTCTCAACATGAAAAATGAGTGAGGGGTGTTATTGGAACACCAATCCCCCCAATCCTACCCAGCTACAAGATTCTTTAAGTGTTCCCCAAGTGGGGTTAAAGTGTTTGTTGAGTTTAGGCAGATTTTAAGGCTCAGTTAATTAAAAAAGTGGCAGATTGGGTGAAAGTGTGATTATTTAACTGAAAAAGAATTTGCCTCGCTTGGGCGATTGATTACAAATTAAAAACAAGGCGATTTCAATTTGTAAAAAATAAAAGGTTTTTTTCTCAAATGTAAATGCTTTAACAAAAATAATTAAAAAACTATGGACTTTTGAAATAATTTTTTAAAGAAAAGCAAATATCGTAAAATTTGCAAGAAATAAATGGATTTCTAAGTGCTTGCTTGGGCAAAACTATTGAGCAAATTGGAAAGATGGTTCGAAATTTGCAAAGTGAAATCTATGATCTAAACAAAGTGCTAAAAAACCTTTCTTTCACTTGTTAAAAATTTTTAAAAAGATTTTAATTGAGCATATGTAATAGAATATGATTTACTATTGCTGGAATAATTAAAACAGAATGCTGGAAAAAATTGTAGAAAAAATAATGCTAGACGAAATAGGCTAAATGGGCAAAAACGCAGCAGAATTTTTTTTTTTTTAAATTGGGCCGAGTGAAAAACAGTGGCATCGTGGGTTTATGGGTAAAAGCCGTGATGTGCATCGCGGGTTTAAGGCGCACAGCCGCGATGTGGAGTGCGGAAAAAAGCCGCGAAGCCACGATGTGCAGCGCGAAAAAAAGCCGTGAAGCCGCAACGCGCAGCGCGGAAGAAGGCCGCGAGGCCGCGATGCGCAGCGCAAAAAAGGTCGCGAGGTCTCGATGAGCTGCGCGACTATCGGGTGAAAAAGCGCGATGCGAAAACGGAAAAATTGTCGCCGAAAGCGAAACCAAAAAGTGAAATTTCAGGTTGTTAAAGGCTACATAAAGGGCCAAAAGCTAGGGCAGCAATGAATATGTTGTCTAGTATGGCAGATCTTCAAATTGGAATGGTAAAACTAGTAAAAAACGAAGATCTAAAGCTAAAGTGTAAGATATAAAAATTCGAATTCCAACGGAGTCGCCAAAAACTGTTGCTTGGTTTTTCAACCAAACATGTGCAAGGATGCACCTATTAACTTGTAATGGCCGTTTCAATATAAAACAAAAACAACTATGAAATAAACTAATATAATCTCATCTAACATAAGCATGTGCAAATAAATAATAGATTTCAAAACATAAGCAATAAGATCTATGGAAAAAACGATAACTTGAAAAATATTTGATTTTGTATTACCCCAAATGGTGAGGATGATGGGTGTTGAGCAACTCCAAGGTTGAGAAGCTCCAATATCCAATGGTCTCTTCTTCTTCAAAGCTTCAATGGGGATCTTGAAACTCGAAATGGGAGGCAATGGCTCTCAAAGGGAATTTGGCACCATAAGGATAGGATGAAATGTGGATGGTAAGTGAGGAGCCCCTATCACCTTTTTATAGTTTTTGGTGATGGGGAATACCATTATGGTTTTAAGTAAACCAATGGTATTAACCAACATGGTTTAGGTCTCTTTTTCCCTCTTTTTCCTTTTTTGAATATTTTTATTCCCTTTTAATATTTTTTGGGAATTTTTGGCCCTTTTTGAGGGTTTTTTTGAAGAAAAATACATATTTTTTAGGGGAAAAAGGTGTATTATGGTATTTTTGGTGACCTTTTAATGGTTTTAGAGGCTCAAATGGTGGAAAAAGTGGACAAATGGGTCATGTGAATAAGGGAATGAGCTAGTGAGCACTTTTTGGGTGTTAACATAAAGCATAAGCTTGTTTTTCCATTATGTCATACTTCAATTCTCCATCTCTCATCATTCTACTGAAAAATGCTATAGGCTGCTCAACATTTTGATCATTCTTCGGCAATAGGACTCCAGCCACAGTGTGTTCAGAGGCATAAGAAAAAATCAGGAAATCTTTAGTAAAATCTAGGCTTTCCATGATTGGGGCTTCGGTGATTGCTTTCTTAATACCTGTGAATGATTCTCTGGCCTCTACTGTCCATTTTATCTGACTTTCTTTTCTCAACATGTTAGTGATGTTTCTCATTATTTCAACAAAACTGGGAATGAACCTTCTCTGGAAACTTACTTGTCCAATGAAGGACTGCACCTCCTTCTTTCTCCTTAGCTCTCCAACTTTTAGAATTGCATTGACCCTTTCTGGATCAATCTTGATACCTTCCTTTCAGATAATATGCCCAAGGAGCTTTGCTTATTCTAATGCAAAATTTGACAATTTTGGGTGAAGAGAAATACTATATTTCCTGCATTTGATGAAGACCCTCTCCAAATGCTTAATGTGCTCTCTGTTAGGCCTGGAATAAACTGTTATATCATCCATATATACCACCACAAACTTCTCTTTCTCCTTGGAAAAGGAAATATCCATTGCACATTGGAATGTGGCCCCTACATTCATCAGTCTAAAGGGCATTTTTGCATACATAAATGTGCCCCAAGGAGTGGTGAAGGCAGTCTTTTCTTGGTCTTCTAGGCACACTTTAACTTGATTATACCCCAAGAACCCATCCATGGTTGAGATCCTCTCAGATCCTACCACCTTCTGTAGAATATGCTCCATCTTTGGTAATGGGTAGTTATCCTTTAGTGACACCTTATTAAGGTTTATGAAGTCTATACAAATCCTGATTTCACCATTCTTTTTTCTGGCATGTACTAGATTGGCTATCCATTTTGAAAATCTCAAGGTGATAATAATCTTTGCTTTGAACAGCTTCCTGATTTCCTTCTCTATTACAGGAAGCAATTTTGCATTTATTCTTCTCAGCTTCTGCCTGAAAGGCTTCTCCCCAGGCTTGATTGGAATTGAATGTTTTATGATGGAAGTGTCATACTCCTTTAGGTCTTCGTTGCTCCAAGCAAACACATCAGCATATTTTTTCATCAATTTTACATACTCATCCCTTTCTGTAGCAGACAGCTTTTTGGACAGTTTTACAATTCGAGGTGTCTCTTCTGTGCCTATGTTCTGGTCTTCCACAACATCATTTGCAGGCTCAACTTTAGGATTTTTAGCTACGTCGCTATGGTCGAACAACTTCTCCAGGGGTATAAAGCCTTTAGGGATGAAGTTACTCTTCAGTTGAATAATATCCTTTCCCCCTAACATACCCTTCCATCCTTTGCCTCCAGCCTTTTCCTCTTTAGTTGGCTCTTCGCCCAGGAAACCCTCTAGGTTTTCATTGTCTGTGTCAACTTGAACATTTGCAAATTTATCAGACAATTTAGAAACCTTTTAATCTGCATGTCATCATCAAATACTTGCCAATATTTGGAATTTTCTGGAATTGATGGTCTATTCACTATCTCTACCTCATACTTTGTTTGGGAATAGATAGGGGTCTTGAAACCCCCAGTAGTAGTGGTCAAGGAGTCTGCCACCTGATTCTCGATCTTGGGTATTACCCTGATCTTATATTCTGAGAAATAGTTACCCAGCATGTCCCATACTTCATTCCTATAACCTCGCATACTGGGATGCTTTGTCTGGTAGCTGTCATTCACTTGGTTTATCACCAGTTTTGAGTCTCCAAATACCTGTATTTTCTTTGCTCCCATGTATTTCAATGTCTGCAAACCCAGAAACATCGCCTCACATTCTGCTACATTGTTGGTGCACTCAAAAGTCAGTTTATATGGAAAGTCTTTAAACTCCCTATCAGGAGGGATGATCCAGACTCCAACACCCGCACCATTTTTTCTCAAAGATCCATCGAAATACATTGACCACCAACCTTATTCGTTCTGCTTCCTTTCCAAGGCCTCTTGTCTTGCTGCAAATTTTGTATCTTCCTACACTTCCATGTGTATAGGAATCTTAGGATCAACTCATGGTCCATCATTAAAAAATATGGAGGATCCCAAGTCTGTATCAACAACATATATGGGATGGTTCTCAAGTTTATCCTGGCTACTAACCATGTACGCCAGCCTTTTTTCTCTGTATAATATCCTATTTCCTCCAAACAGAGGGATGATGGCATATGACCAATCTAGTTGCATATTTCCTCTCAATTTCGATGCCCAAGATCTTGACAGCAACATACCAAATTTTGCAGGGATGTCAGCAACCACCACATCCATCACAATACTCTTGGATGGAAGTTGTGTTAGGGTCACTACCATGTCCTTTATCAACCCCAAACACTTTACCTTTCTAGAGTCAAAATAATAAAGGTATTTGTAGGGCCTTGTAACCTCTAAACCCAAGTTGTCCACCACTGTTTTGGGCATTAAATTATGAGATGCACCAGAATCTATTATTGCATTATATAAAACCATATCATGAATATTCGGGCTCAAATAAAAGGGAGGAACATCTTCAGCATCCTTATCTTCAAGCTTGGGTCCAAAAACAATGGTGGGAGCATCATCAGTTACCTCTAAGATATCTTGTTGACAATCACCCTGACCCTTTACCATTTTAGTAATTTCCTCCCTATATTCATTGTTCTTCAACAGTTCATTAAAAGGGATGGAGATTTTGACTTTATACAATTCAGATTTCAAACTGAAAGATGGAATTGGTTTGCCTACATCAAGGGGTTCTGATTGCTTACTTTCCTTTGGTTGTTTCTCTTTATTTTTTGGGTTCTTTTGTGCAGCAAATTCCTGTTGTTTTTCTTTCTGTTTATCTATGCTCTTTTGTGCAACAGCTTCCTGCTTGTTTTCCCTTGGTTTCTCTGGGTTCTGCTGAGCACTAGAAGACTGGTTATGGTTTGTTTTTCCTTTGTTTATTGTCACATCCTGATTTATCAGCTTCAGCTTTCTCTGAAAGTCATCCACTGCATTCTGATAAACCATTTGATACTGCTCTAAATCTAGCTCTGGGATGGAACTAGTACCTTCTTTGGTGAAAAAATCATGCTCTCTTTCAGTCATGTATATCTCATGGTCAAGGATATCAAAGCGATGAATCTTCTCACTCATTGGGTCCCCTTGTCCTTCTTCATCCACCAAAGTTTCTAGGAAGGGGGGTCTTATTTGCTGATCATCAAGATTCCTTTGGTTTCTTTTGAGGAAATGGCCTTCTAAAGTTAGGTTTCCTCACCTGGTTTTCAGGATGCTCTATTAGGAGGTTTTTTATCCAGGGCCAACCTATCCATCAACTTTTCCATGGTCTTCATCATCATTTCAAACTTCACATCACTGGTAGAGGAGGAAGTGGAAGTGGAGGTATGGATTTCTATCTTCTTCTTTTCTACTTATGTTTTACCTTTCAACTTTCCTGAAGCCATCATGTTTGCTTCTACCTCTAGGGAATCCTTAAACATAGCTGATAAGGTAGGTGAATTTCTCTCCATCAGCATACATGAAAAATCTCCTTCAAAATCATCCGCATAATGAATCTTAGAAGCACCTATCAGGGGTTTTATATCAACAGGGATTGAGTTGTAGACCCTCATGAATCTGCTGGAAAACTCATGCACCGATTCGAAGTTTCCTTTCTTTAAATGGTTGTATTGGGAAAATACTTGTGAGGGACTCTTTACTGCCTCCCACCTATCTAGAAATAATGTTTGGAAGGATGCAAAGGTAGAGATAAATGAATTTGGCAGATCTCTGAACCATCTTAATTTTAGCTTCTCCAGACAAACTTTGTGCAAACAACCTGATCTTAGCATCATCATGGTCTACCTTCTCTAGGTCAATAAAATATTCAAATCTATCCATATGTTGCCTTGCTAAAAAATCTCCTTCTCCATCGTACAAGATAATTCTCTATGAGTAATTTTGAGGGAGATCATGCAAGGAAACTTGTAAATCTAAGGGAGAGAATATGGCTGCCATTGGTGTTACACCTAAAATCCTACCATCATGAGATTCAATGTATACACCCCTGAAGTTCCATTGGCTGAGTCATTCATCTAGAAGGGATTCCATTGCACTTATGCTAGGTTTTGAGAGGTTGTCGCAGGCTGCACTCATGGAACCTGCGACGTCACATCTTGCTCTATTGCAAGGTGCGACGAAGTCAGTTAATGGACAAAAATAGGTCTTTCGAGCTCATTCTCAAATCCTGCTGACTTGTATCCTTATACCTGACCTCTTGGGGGAGATGGCACTCGGTTCCTAACCTCTTGGGAGGATCCCCTATCTCTCTCCTACCATATCTCAACCTACCCTATCCATACCCTATCCACTTAGTCCTACATAAGTGAATCTCTACCCCTCTCCAAAGGGAGGAAGTCTATAATGTCTACATGCTGATGAAATCATATGGATAGATCTCTAACTCATCCATTAAGAGACTCATACTTCCTTGGAAGGATATGGCAATTGGCTTGGATGGAGAAGGGCTACTACATTAAGCCTTGGTTGTAGTCTATTCTTATCTATGTACTCCCCTCTATTTACAGTAATATAAATGCTTTCCGCCAATATTGTTCATGTGTGATGATATTGTGTGGTTTACCTGCTTAACTTTTTACTTAGATTTCTTATTGTATAGATGCTTTTTACTCGTTTGCATTGTTCTATGTGTCTTGACAGGTTTTACAGCTGAGATCTGACGACCGTGAGACATGGAGCAGCATCCAGGAGAAAGGATTGTGAAGTTAAGGTAAGGCATCTAGTACTTAATCCTTAAGTAGATCTAGGAAAGTTGTTTGTAGTCTGTATTATTTTTTCTAGACTCACATTGAGCTAGGGAGATCCGGCTCGCATCCGCTCGAGTGGATTGTCCGTCAAACAAATCTGACGACCATAGTGGGGAAGAACATTGCTTTGTAGTTCTCAATTTGAATGTTGTTTTTCAGTTGATTTATTGCCAAGCCATTTCATTTTGTCATTTCCTTCTTTAGTTGATTTACCATCAGATCTTCACTTTGAAGAGTCTGATTATATTTCTTTGAGTTTGTACTTCTCATTTGCAAACCTTTTTCATGCTCATTACCTGGAGAATTGGTTCATTTTTGAACTCAGATCTCGCCTGTCCCACCTGGTCAGTGTACCCAGAGCGACACTGTGTTGTTTTTATCTCTGTTATTTGCCTTTTAGTCTGTCGTTGCAGCCCTTCCTTTGGTATACTGCGATGTCGTCGCACTTCCCGCATTGGTGAACTGCGACATCGCACTGTGTATAAGCACAGAGTGGGCCGATCTGCCATTTTTTCCATACAGGCACCCTTTCTCCATTTCTGTTTTGATTTTGGTTTATGTGTAGACTCCCTCTGTACTGTGTGATCCAGTCAAAGATCCCATTTTTCTTGATGTGTTGAGTTGTTTGGTTTTGTTTGGAGTTGTTTTGGGTTCCATCTTGGACAAGTCTGATATTTGGTAGTGGTGGACACTCTTATCTCCCCCACTTGCATCCACTCACCCTTGCATTCCCTCCTCTCCTCTCCAGATCTGATCATTGTATTGGATCGGTTTCCAGACCTCACTTGCATCCATTTCGTGAGTTTTGCTTGCTTTAGTGCTGCTTGTTATTGATTGATTTTGAGTGTTTGCATGCATTTTCAATCCTTTGAGTGCTCATCTTTTCTTGAGATTTTATGAGTTGTTAGAGTGCCGCGAGTAATCTATTCAATTCAGCATTTATGTTTAAAAGCATTGTTGTTGTCAAATTATTACTTTGATACATCCATTGAAAGATCAAAAGTACTTTATTTCCATCATTCTTCAAGCTCATTTTGAAAAATTGTATATGCATTGGAATGTCTCATTTGTAGATCTTTTGGAAAAGTTGAAATAAATTGCATTATTTGTGTTTTTCATGAACTATGAGTTGCTCATTTTCTTGAAAAATTCAGATAGACATCAAGTTTTGCAAAAGTAATTCCATTTTTGGGAAATTGCATTGTATCTTTTGGTTTTTATGCTTTTAGGACATCATAGTGAAAGTGAAAAGTTCGCATACTCGGCTTAGAAATTCTCTCTTTTCATCACTTAACATCATTTTCGTTTTGAAAAGACAAAAGAAAAAGAAAAAACATGCTTTGATTTGGTTTAGTAGTGTTGTGTCTTTTATGTTTCGCTCGAAAAAGAAAAGAATACTTCATAGTCAATTTTTGGTAGATTTGGGATTGTCTTGCATTGCATTGCTTTGGTGAAATTGTTGGAAAGAAAAAGAAAATTTATCCTTCCCATACATAGAGTTCATCAAAAGAAAAGCGTATTTTTTGCATGTAGTTAGGGCCTGCATTATGTTTACGATTATGTACTCACCTCATGCATTCACCTAACCATCCAGATAAAATTAACGGTAGAACTAGGGTAAAATTTTTAGTAACTTGTGTGTAAGTTAGAGATGTGTTACGACGTCGTTAAGCGTGGCATCTATCGTTATTTTCCAGCACTGTATCCCAGGGGTATTGTA
The DNA here is from genome assembly GCA_027924585.1 of Larix kaempferi. Lineage (NCBI taxonomy): Eukaryota > Viridiplantae > Streptophyta > Pinopsida > Pinales > Pinaceae > Larix > Larix kaempferi. The sequence goes on from BSBM01000162.1 coordinate 14,817,440, forward strand.
GTCTTCCACGTACTTATCGGTATATCGAGCTCCTTCACGTACCCACTAAGTCACCTTGAGTACTTGGCGTATATCGAAGGGTGTATCACGTACTCGGTAGTATATTGGAAGGTCTCTTGCCGAACGGTTGTGCATTAGACAGCACCACTATAGATTTGGGCTCCCACGTACCTTGCGTATATCGGGAGACACCCTTAGGATTCCTGAGACCAACTGAGTTAACCTTTTGGCTGTATTGGTGGAGCAATACACTGAGAACAACACTCGGGGAGCTACTACGCACGTACCGTCCAAGTAATCGGGTATTCAGGAAAGGGTACGGTCCCAATCCTCCTTGTCTTGTTTTACCGTTGGACCCTGCGGTATATCGCGAGTTGCGAAGCCTTGACAATCCTGTGAGGTTCTAGACCGTTGAATCCACTCTTATAACATAAGTTTGCTTGTGGCCTTAGTTTGTGTAGGGTTTGTCTGGTCTGCTTTTCTTTTAGCTTGCCTTAGGAGAAACTTTTTGTTTCAATCACTTTGGCTGACTTTCCTTGGAGAAGGTCTCGTAGGATTCAAAATTTGCCACCCGAATATCCCCTTAACCAGGAGGTAATTTCGAGGGTAAGAATGGATCCACATGCCAGGTTCGGGTCACATGAAGTGGAAAACCCCACTTTGAATGTTGGAGGCCTTTTGTTTCCTCATACTCCTCCAGATTCACCTGCCTCTCATCCCTCACAGGGTGAAGAAGCACAAATCCCCACTTCACAAGACTTACCTCCCATTGCACCAGGAGAGCCTGGGTCATTGGAAAGGATAGATAAACCCCAAGACTACCCCACAACAGTTGTTGGGCCATTAGCAGCTTATTGGACATCTTCTACAGGCCACCCAATGGCCCATTTTGTCGTTGCACCCCCACCCAGTTGGGCTAGCCCCGACAACGGCTTAACACCTTATCGTGAGCAATTAGCTCGTTTACGTGCTATGGGTGAGGAGTTTCGAAGTCAAAACTTTCAAATAAGGTTCGACGATAGACCAATACCAGGTTTCTCTTTATCTTTTGAGTCACCATAATCATCCACGCAACACGCGACCACTACTGAAACTGGTCAACCATCCATTCCTGCACATGCATCTCCTAGACAGGAGACCAGTTCGGTACCTCTCATAACCCAACCTGTTGAAGGACAATAGTCCAACACACCCGTAACTACCGCAGTTATGTCACCCGCTCCTCCCCCACCCCAAACTTCAAGGGGAGGATACTCTTTACCCCCTACCTTCTTTACGGGTAGTGGTAATCCTACAGTGAATAATCAACAGCCAATGTTGGGTCAACCTGTACCTAGTGGTCAGCAAATTGTTGTTGGGGGGCAGCCTTGTCTCTTAACCATAATCCTGTAGCAGGAGTTCCCATTGGGCCTTCCGTTGGAAATTCCTTACCTCTTGGACCTTCCACTTCAGGACTATCCCATGTTGGGGGGCCATCCAACGTAATTCCACCTCCATCAAGTCAAGCATATCCAGGTCATCTTAACCCTATGCTAGGTCAACTTAATCCTGGAAATGCACTCTACAGGGTACCCTATCCCGGTAATCCTTACACTCTATGGGGACAACAAAATTTTTTACAACATGGACCCCCCCTTACAGTCCCTCAAGTCCCTCCACCCCCGTTTGGTCCACCCCCACCTCCCATTGGAGTCGGTGGGCCCCCAAATCATTCTGGAGGAGCCGGACCTCTACCTTCTGGTGGAGGACCACCTCATTTCAGTCATCATGTCCCACCCCCCATGGCGGTGGTGGTGGGGGAGGACCATCTCATCCCGACAGTGGCGGAGGAGCAACACCCCCTCCCAGTGGTGGTGGTGGAGGACCCTCTCATCCTGGTGGCGGTGGTGGTGGACCACAACCCTACTATGGTGGATGTAGCAAAGGAGGCTCTTACCCTTCTAGCGGCGGCGGTGGCCCACCACCCCCTCCCAACAGAGGTGGTGGAGGCCCGTCCTATTCCGGCGGTGGTAGTGGACCACCACCTCCTCCCGGTGGAGGCGGTGGTGGCCCATCCTACCTTGGCGGTGGTGGTGGACCCCCACCATTCGGAGGCGGCCCACCCCCTCCCGGCGGCGGAGGCGGGCCCTCACCTTATGGTAATGGGCCACCTTATTATGGTTATGGACCACCTTACTTTGGCAGCGGACCTACATTTGGTTCGAGAGGTCCCGTACCCCTATGGCCAGTTTCCTCCTGGAACACCTTATGGTCAATCGATATAAGGTCCCATGGGTCCTTACACGCCTTATCCATACTATCAGTACTCGAATCCTAATCTGCAGCTGCCCTTTTTGGCTACTTTGGACCTACCTGACCTGTCTCACTTAACTAATGACCCCATCTACCACGGAACTAATTAGCCACCCATTCTGGTGAAACCTCCGTCAAATATCCCAAAATTTGATGGTCAGCCGGGTGAGGATCCTAAAAACCACGTGATGACATACCACTTATGGTGTTCATCCAACTCCCTAATGGATGACTCAATCCGTCTTCGGTTATTCCAACGGACTCTCACTGGTTCGACCGCCAAGTGGTATATTGAATTACCACCTCATTCTTTTCCTAATTTTGGTTCTCTTGCTATGAACTTTTTGACTCATTTCCAGCTGCCTATACGGTATGATACTGGTACAGAGCTTTTAACCTCGCTCCGTCAAAACACCACTACTCATATATCATATCATATACATGAGTGGCGGAGGAGACGGCATCTCATTAAGCCTCCTATTCTAGATCAACTCCTAGCAAACTGGTTTACGAAGTCTCTCATTCCTACCATAGCACGGGATGTTTCCATGGGTGGCGTTGTCACTGAGGATAAGATATCGCTCGTGCCCATTTGCTAGACTTATTCTATGCTCAAACTAGAACATTGTTTGAAATTCTTCCCGACACGCCCCGAAACACTTACGACCCCGCGAAACCACCCAAGGGACCCCAAGCCGATGGCATCATTGGATCCCTTCACACCCAACCTTCCTCTCAAACTGTTGGTTCATCGAACCCACAAGGTTCTTCCCCATCACCAACACAGGCTGTTCACAACACCACCAAATCATCCACTCCTGTTGTCACCGAAGAAGTGAACTTTGTTTCATCAGTTTCACCTCAGAAGTCTAGTGGTAAGAAGAAGAACAAATGGAAACCTAAGAAATCTTCCACCCAGCAGGAACAAAAGAGCACCCCTGATGATACCAAATAGAAAAGGAAGTTGAAGTATCCTTGCCTACTGTGTGGTGATGATCACTTTTCTAAAAGTGCCCCCATAGAGACGAAGTTCAAAAGTTTCTTAAGGGAAAACCCACACCCACAATTCTCAACAATCCCTTTCCTACTCAAAATCAATAGTCGATCACTCACACTTCTTCTTCCCAAGGAGAAGTATCCACCACCGCACATGTTCTCATGGTACGTAATCAGACTATCAACTTGAACACCCATTCTCATGCGTATGACTCCATTCCATCCAAAGAACCTATTGGAAGTAATACTGAAAAATTTTCCACTTCGATGCCCGACATCACCGTACCGGCTGCTTCTCTCACCATTGAAAAGCCCTCTCTCGAGTCAGTGTTGAGTCCACCCAAGAGCACAATTTTCAAATCGGTTTTCAATCCTAATGCTTGGGCTGCTCAAAACTACAACATTGTAGAGGACCTAGCACAAGCTCCTTGTACTATGTCGACGCTCGAGGTCTTGCAAAACTGTCCCAATCAGTACAAGACTCTCCTCGCTGCCATCGGTGTAGTTGACCCGGATTCATCGAACAGTATCATGTTCCAGCTAGAATACTTTAAACTGAGGCTCTCCCATCAATTAACATTTCAAGTTTCTACAAACATCGCTGGGAAGATAATCCATCGTACCATTTTGGACGAAGGAGCCTCTACGTCAGTCATGTCGATTTCCTGTTGGAGAGCCATTGGTTCTCTTGAGTTAAACCGTTCTCCTACCACTTTTAGAGCCTTCGACGGATGTGGCTTTCAACCTCATGGGCTGTTACAAGCTTTACCAGTCGAGCTGGGGGGCAAGACCGCAACCCTTAATGTGGAAGTAGTCGTTTCCCCGATAGATTATAACATTCTGCTTGGTCAAAATTGGTTCTACACCATGACTGCGGTCGCATCATCTGTCTTCCGCATAGTACAATTCCCCCATCAAGGCTTAATTATCACAGTCGGCCAATTGGATTTCTGCACACCTGACACCACTACTCACCCAAGCGATAACGTTCCTTCGATTGGACAATCTTCGCAAAAGTATGAGAGTGTGGGGATTGGGCTCCTTAAGGATTCATCCCTTATGGGCATCTTTCCTACTTCGGATCCCCCAAACCATGTTGCCACAGTGAACATGATCTCCTCGCAGATTTCATCTACCCCTAACTCCACTGATTCATGGCTTGTACCTGATGAAGCCACCACACACCTGATTGGAGACACCATGCCTCTGTTACCCACTAAACTCATGTATGAGGCTATCCAATCAGCATCGGAGGACCACTTAGTTGTGGCCTCCACCTCCTGTTCTCTACAACGGACATCATCAGATCCTCTGCTATGGAATTTTCATTCTGACGAGTCTATTATGGAAATCATGAGCGCGGATGATCCTCCGTGGGAAGACCTCCACCATCATTCGTCTTTCCTTCGTTTGTTGGATACCGTGGAGAACAACATTCACACCATCTTTACACCGAATGTCTACTCTGGCTCTCAGTCCTTGATACAGGCATGTCAAAAGGACTCCGAAGGAAACTTAGCCAACATTGATCCTACCACTTTAATAGACATTTTGGTCACTCCTGGTGTAGTGGAACACATTCAGTTAGGCCAGAAGTGTTCTCCTGAAGAAGTCATCGCCGCCACAGCCTTATTCAAGCGATTCCGAGACGTGTTTGCTTGGACCTATGAGGAGATACCTGGGATAGACCCCTCCATTTTTTTACACGAGATTAAAACCTATCCTGACATCAAACCTATCCGCCAAAAGCTGTGACCAGTACACCCTCGGAAGACTACGGAAATCAAGACAGAGATTGAGAAACTCTCGAAGGCCGGTTTCATTTACCCTGTCCCATTGACAGAGTGGGTCTCAAACGTTGTCCTTGTTAATAAAAAACAGGGTACCATCCGTGTCTGTGTCGACTATCGGGATCTCAACAAAGCTTGTCCCAAGGACAACTACCCGACTCCCTTCATTGACCAGATCATCGACAATTATGATGGAAGTGTCATTTTTTCATTCATGGATGGATTTTCTAGATACAACCAAATTGAGATCCACCCGGTCGATCAATACAAGACTACATTCATCTGTCCTTAGGGAACATTTGTGTATCATAAACTTTCGTTTGGCCTTAAAAACGTTGGTGCCACATTCCAGCAGGCCATGTCGTACACCTTCCATGATGTAAAGGACTTCATGGAACCTTACCTGGATGACCTCCCTGCCCACTCGAAGCAGCGTGAGTTTCACTTAGATCATCTGACGGCCCTTTTCCTCAGATGCAGGCGGTACAATATCCGTCTAAATCCTCATAAGAGTATTTTTTGTGTCGAGTCTGGACGCCTCTTAGGCTTTATCGTCTCGAAAGATGGGATCCATATTGATCCCTTGAAGGTGGAATCCATCGTCGCTCTTCCACCTCCAACCAACCTTACGGAACTTCAAAGTTTGCAAGGAAGAGAAACATATTTATGGTGCTTCATTTGTAATTTCATGCAAAAGACGCAAGGGTACATGAGATTGATGAAAAAGGACGTCCCATTCATTTGGGATGATCAAGCTCAACAATCTTTTGATAGTTTAAAACATGCCATCATGCATGCCCCTGTGATCCAACCGCTGAATTACTATAGAGATTACATTTTATATCTCGCCGCTTCCAACACCATTATCACCATGGTTTTGGTTCAAGAAGACCAGAACGCCCAAGAGCATGTGATATACTATGCTAGTAAAAGTCTTGTTGAAGCTGAAACTCGCTATTCACATGTTGAGAAGCTCGCACTCACGGCAGTTATAGCCGTGCAGAAGTTTCATCATTATATTTTGCTTTGCACCACCACTATCATCGTTGATTCGAACCCCGTGTACTATGTTCTGACTCGTCAGGTACTTGGGGGCAAGTATTCACCCTCAATCGTGATACTACAAGAATTCGATCTTCTTTTCGAAAAAGCCAAGTCTAAAAAGTCTTTGGTGTTTGTTGAGCTCATCTGCGACCTCCCAGTACTGATGCAAAATCTGAGCCCAATGACTCCTTTCCAGATGAGTCATTGTTTCTTATCAATACGTATGATCCATGGTATGGAGATATCACATTGTATCTTCAAACCCAACGTTTCAGCCTTGAATTGTCTCGTGACGACCGTCGTCGAATTCGCCATCATGCGAAGTATTATCTAATTATCAGTGATACTTTGTACCGCCGTGGTATTGATTCTATCCTTCGAGGTTGTCTAACTCATGATGAGGCTGAACGCATTCTGAATGACTGTCACGCTGGGGCATGTGGCAGTCACCTCTCTAGGATGGCTACAGCCCAGAAGATTTTGCACGCAGGATATTACTGGCTATCTATCTTCAAATATTGCATCGAGGCCATAAAAAAATGTCCTCCATGTCAACATTTTCATACGAAAAAGAGCACCCATCCTGTCCCATTACACCCACCCATCCTGCCCCATTACACCCGGTTATTGCCGTTGGCCCATTCGCTAAATAGGGAATCAATTTCATGCATTGTAAGCCTACCTCGTTCGGGGGGTATAGTTACGTCATTGTAGATGTGGACTACTTTACAAAGTGGGCCGAGGCAATTCCTACATACATGAACGACGGCAAGACCGCTACACTCTTCATGTTTCACCATGTAATAGCGTGGTTTGGAGTTCCTCAAGCGATAGTCACTGACAATGGTTCTCACTTTATGAACCATATGGTCGACGAGTTGAGCAAGAGATTGGGTTTTCGCCATGAAAACTCAACACCATACTACCCACAGTCAAATGGATAGGTCAAGGCCATTAACAAGGTTTTGAAAACTATGGTCCAATGTATGGTGGGTATGCACAAGGCCAATTGGCATAACATGCTCTTCTCCACAATTTGGGCTTATAGAACCTCCGTTAAAACCGCCACTGGATTTACTCCTTTCCAACTACTGTATGGATTGGAGGCAGTTCTTCCCATTGAGTGCGAGATTCCGTCTCTCAAGCTTGCCATCAAAATTCTCCCAAACACTACTGTCGAGGAAGAATGCTTCCTCTACCTAGCTAAGCTCGATGAGACTCGTCGAGATGCTGCTCTCGCCAACATGGGTCATAAGAAACGCATCAAAGCATAGTACGACAAGTCGGTAGAACCTCGTACCTACAACGAGGGAGATTTGGTCCTCACATATGACCAGAAGCATGATAAGCTGGGGGTAGGAAATTTTGATTCCATGTGGCATGGACCTTACATAGTGAAACACATCCTGGAGAAGGGAGCTTATGAACTTGAAGACTACGACAGGATATCTTTGGGTGAGCCCCGCAGTGGGTTCTACCTAAAGAGGTACTATGCCTGAGTCTTTCACGCATAAGTACTTTTGTATATACTATACATGGCATGTGTGTGATTTTGTGTGGTGTGATGCTTTTGATTTCTTACGTGCTTAGGTCTCATTTCGTTTCTTATGCCATGTTCTGTCTGCATGTATAGATGGCAACGTGCTACGAATTCGCTGATGGTGCCAGCTAGCATACCCATAACCTTGCTTCGACAGCCTAGGTACTATATTCACCTACCGGCGATCTCATTAGCTCAGGGAGAATGTGTCTAGGTTTCACGACCAACAATGTTGCAAAATATCAAGCACTCATTGGAACCCTAACTGATGCCATTTCTTTGGGTACGGACCATGTTGTCATCCACTTGGATTCTCAAATAGTGGTCTCTCATCTTAATCGAGTCTACACCATCCGCAATCCTACCTTACTCCATCTCTATTGACGAGTCCGTCTTCTGAAAGGTCCTTTGAGTCCATTCAATACCTGCACATTCCACAAGACATGAACACAGTTGCCAATTCTATGGCCAACTTCATTTTAGATTGGTACGTTGCACACACATAAGCATATATCATGAACTGTTAAAAGTGGACATAACATGTAAATAACCCATTTTATATAAGCAAACACATAACAAGACCACACCATTCATCCATTTTAAAACACATAATGTATAAATCGTCGAAATGTCTATATATATATATCATCATAAAAAGTAGTGTTGATACAAAATCTGAAGCACGATGGCTTTCAGTAAGTCTCTACAAAATCTGAAGCCTCGTAGCTTTCAGTAAGTACAAAAAATATGAGGCTTCCAAGCTCTCAGTTTATAGTAACAACACAAGGCCTATCGCCTGGCCCATACAACCCTAGGTGGCCTAACAGCTCTAGCCTGCTGAGTGTGGAAATAGTCAACTGCTCTCGCAACCCTGTGAAGCAGTGCATTGAAGCGCATAGTCGCTCCAACCGTGTACACCTGCATGGGACGTGTCACCTCATCTACCGTTGGCTCGGGGACATCTAACGTCAACCCACTCAAGTTGGCGTAGACCCCATCCATCTTTGCAATGGTAGCATGTACAGCAGGACCCACGACTTCTCCCTCTCCTCTCTCTCTCCTCGCAAGAAGAGAGACTCCCACTGGTTGTACGGGGCCCACATCTGCACGCACATGTTGTTAACTTGTCAGCACTATAACAAAAAAATAATAAAACACAAAACTTAAAAAGTACAAGGGTTTATTGTTCTTACCTATTTCTCCCCATGCTTCTCCCTTTGGCAGCGGCAAGTCCGAGTCATCTCTGAAATCCATACCACTGTACGGGAAGTCCTCTACCATCAGTAACTGGCCCTCTAACCAGCTAAAGAACTCAATGCCATATGAGATGATGGGACCCCCACCATGACGGGACATCACCGCTGTCCATCTAGCCATGTGTGGATCCCTAGGATCCCTGTCATCTAGTGGTACCTAAGGGCGCAAGAGGGGAACCTGCTCCAAGAGGAACGAGATCACTATCGAACCGTAGCCAAACTGTTTGAGCTCTCCCCGCCGACACTTGGTTAGCTGAGCTCGCATGTTTGCGAGGAGTCCCTCGCACCAGTTTTAGATCTTCGGAGACATGCATTCCTCTACATACAGCATCTGCGACCTGGTGGCCAAGTGAGGAGCTTGGCTCCCTACCATCCTCGTAATGGTGAAAAGTATGGCGCGCAATGGACGTTCCCACACATCTTTTATGGGAATCTTCCCGCTAGAAGCACGGGTGTTGGGAACACAGTGCTGCAGGATCATGTCACCCACAGTCCGATCACTTCCACGTGATCAAGTAAGAAGCACATTGTCCCCTCTTTGGGACAATCTGGTCAAGAAGTAGATGTCCTCGACATCTATAGTAAGCACGTGCTCACCGATCACGAAATATTGTTGGGCCGCATCCCAGCATCGGAGCATATGGGTCAGTAGTGGGATTTGGGCCCTCATGCCCTAGATCTTGAAGAACTTGAGGAGCCCACAGTTCCTCAGTGCTTCCACACATCGTGGATCATTTGCAGCTTGTTCATCATCTAACTCATGCTCCCGTTCACGCCACTCCAAAACCATTCTAACTACTGGCAACCTGCCAAAAGGAGATTATAAACATTGTTAACACTTGCTTCAACCACCAAAAGTTATTTTTTTGGGCATGGACGTTTCTGTCGTCGCACCCCAGTATTGCTAACAGTGCGATGTCGTCACAGTCCAACCATGTGACCTTTGCGACGACTCAGTCTCGTCGCAGTTCCCAAAAGAGAAAACTGCGACGAGCCAAGGATGCAATGGCCCTTCACAAACCAAGCTAAAACCCAAAAAAATGAACCAAATTCAAAAATGTAAACCACTACAATTATGCTGGATGAAGTTTAGAGTTACCTGCTCGAGACGGCGGGTGAAATGGCTACTCGTAGCTCCCAGAATCGACAAGTGAAGTTTTGGCTCCAAATGGCACTTCTCCTCCCAATTTGGCAAATGAAACAATGGTAACTCTATTTGGCCCATTTTTCTATTTATAGACTGAAATGGGCCCATCATGGGACGAACCCCTCCTATCCCAGGTTCGGAAAATGTTTGGGATTGGACTCATCTATGAGATGAGCTATACCAAGCATATGGTTACCCTCATCAAGCTCGTAAAAAACACATGAGGCACTCATCATTCATGATGGGGGGGAATGAAAGATTTTATGTTACACCCCTTATCAGTGGCAGTATCTAGTCATTTCTTGAACATGGCACTCATCTGCATTTGCATACTACACTTGGATCATCTGTTTGTCCTCGAGTCTCACCTATTTCCTGAGTCTTGTTACTCCTTTGAGTCATTCAAAGACGCTTCCACCATCAGTTGCATTAGGAATTGGTATCATAACTCATCAGGTCAATACTACCAAGGCATGCCATGCCCATGTTCAAGAATACTCTCACTACTCATTATCTACAGTCAGCACACCTTCCATCATGTTGGTCTACTCTGAGTCAGTCTTGCATGTCACTATACCATCTGATCTGCTCTGCACATCCTTTGTTGTGTTTCATGTCGATGATGGGGGATTCATCATGGCCCTCCTTTGACGGATTCATCCTTGTCGACTTCAAATCATCATCCAAGGATTGAATCTAGAAACCAACCAAGTACCTTGGCCCTGCATGCCTCAATGGCAGGTTACCTCGCTTTCAACATGAGTTTACGTCATTGACTCTTGATTGAAATATTTCATCTCGCGTTCGACTTCAACTCATTTATTCACGCTTGATGATATGTACTATGATACCTTTGGGATCATTGACATTAATGGTGATTTCCCTCGCATTTGTTAACGGTATATATCAATGACCGGTAATCAAGTGGTTTCCACCATGTTTGACGTTAAGACATTTGTGATCACATGGTTAGATTCGTATCATTGCGGGTTCAACTTGAAAACCCTGGGGAGTCATGTTTTACCCAGGTTGCGATGGAGTTTGTATTGAGTCATGTCACATGGATCCACATTTGTATTGGTCGTGGTTGTGTTATCATCTCATCATGGATCTGCGCTTGTGTCTAGTAGCCATGATTGTGTTCAGTCAGTCATTACTAACATGGATTTGCAATGTGTTGGTCGGCAACCATGTTATATGCCATATGAGACAGTATACTCAGAGTCAGTTGTATTGCAGCAGTATCCTTCGTCCGACAAGCCATTGCCATTCTTTCTGTCAAAACATTTCACCTATCCAAATTTTAATAGCTTCATGCTTTGGAGGGCACTCTGTTACACCTAAAATCCTACCATCATGAGATTCAGTGTATACACCCCTGAAGTTCCATTGGTTGAGTCATTCATCTGGAAGGGATACCATTGCACTTATGCTAGGTTTTGAGAGGTCGTCACAGGCTGCACTCATGCAACCTGCGACGTCGCATCCTGCTCTACTGCAGGGTGCGACGAAGTCAATTAATGGACAAAAATAGGTCTTTCGATCTCATTCTCGAAGCCTACTGACTTGTATCCTTATCCATGAACTCTCGGGGGAGCTAGCACTCGGTTCCTAACCTCTTGGGAGGATCCCCTATCTCTCTCCTACCATATCTCAACCTACCCTATCCATACCCTATCCACTTAGTCCTATATACGTGAAGCTCTACCCCTCTCCAAAGGGAGGAAGTCTATAGTGTCTACATGCTGGTGAAATCATATTGGAGAGATCTCTAACTAATCCATTAAGAGACTCATACTTCCTTGGAAGGATATGGAAATTGGATTGGATGGAGAAGGGATACTATGTTAAGCCTTGGTTGTAGTTGATTCTTATCTATGTACGCCCCTCTATTTACAATAATATAAACACTTTCCACCAATATTGTTCATGTGTGATGATATTGTGTAGTTTACCTGCTTAACTGTTTACTTAGATTTCTTATTGTATAGATGCTTTTTACTTGTTTGCATTGTTCTATGTGCCTTGACATGTTTTGCAGTTGAGATCTTACGACCGTGAGATGTGGAGCAGCATCCAGGAGAAAGGATTGTGAGGTTAAGATAAGCCATCTAGTACTTGATCCTTAAGTAGATCTAGGAAAGTTGTATGTAGTTTGTATTATTTGTTCTAGACTCACATTGAGTTTGACTTTAATAAAGGCCTCCCAATGTCTACCTCTAAATTCAATTCGTGCAAATCACACAACTCTTCTATAGAAACAGATCCTTTAACATTAGAAGTGCTAGCCTGATTTTTTTCACTTCTATGCCTAAGTAAAATTTCTGGGTTTTCCACACTTAGCAAAAGTTCAGAAATGGGGTGACCTCTTGTATGGATATTTCTAGGGGCCAGGGTGCCTTCTGAAACTTCTTTGGAAATGGATGTGGAACCGTCAATATTCCCAGTGGAGTCTCCTTTAAATGAAAATTCTGATGAGTGGAGTCGCCAAGGCAAATACAACCTTCTTTAAATCCAGAAACCTTTGGTTTCCCACATAAATTTCTTCCTTTTATGAAAACTAGAATCCTTTGTCGTTTCTCCCCAAGGACAATGAGACTCTCGTTCCCCAGAAATGGTGCCAGTTATGTTAGCACCCAATTTGACCCTAAGGTTGTAGAAAGGTCTCCTTGAGGTAACACGCAGAACCACTTAAGGAGATATAAGCTGGCTTCTTATTCTCCAAAGAGGGTTCTCTCACAAATTGATTTAACATGGCCAAATACATGAATAAAACTAAAACAAAATTATTGTTTGGTTGAAAGAAAAGTGGATTTCCATTGGGAAGTGGAGTCAAAATAGACAAATATGATTAAAATTGACAATGATTTGCAAAGAGAACCCACGTAGAGGCAAGATAGCTACCAGCTCACAGTCAAAGAGATTTCATTTAGTGATTAAGAAGAATAGATGAACAATCCATCGATACCGGGCATATAATAATGAATTCCATACCAACTTTAGCAGAAAATGGTGGTGGATGCTTGAAATAAAATGAACAGAGAATAACAACTATGAATTCTATCCCAATATGACACTTATCCAAGCATGAAAAGCATAAAAAGATGAATTAAACAATGAAGGGAAACATTCACATGAGAAGAGAAATAAACAGACTGTGAGACCAACAACACATGAATCTCTGATAGAAAAACTTGCTCGACCTTGCCAGATTTTATTAAAATGTATCTCAGAACACTTAACACAAAACTCACAGGTCCAACAAAAGTTTCCAACCCTTTTTCATTCTATTACATTGCTTTTATAGATCTTCCCATCCTTCTGGCTCGAAACAGTCTCAACAGAAAATGGTTACACTACGAGTGACACCTACTCGAGACAGGCAGGCCACTCCCTAGACTTCATTACAAAAATAATAGAGACGGTAAAAGACCAGGCTTAATTTTTTTTTTTACAAATTTACCGGGTGTTTTACACCACGAAAACAGACTCTTAGCAAAACTGAATAAGATGCCCTCGTAACCATTTTCTCCAGTTTGTAGTCTTCACGATCTTTGAATCCTTTATGCATGTAGCTTCAGCTTAGCCTTCCCATATTTCTCAATGAGCTTCCATTGCTCTGTGGTTGGAAAATCTGACGTGGCTAGTTCCTTGAGCAACACCCTCATTTATGTATTGTCTTTATAAGAATAATTTTGGAGGTGTACCCCTGCTTCTCTAAACATCATACACAGCTCGAAATATTTGGTTAACTTGTCTACCACTGTCTGGCCAGACAACAATTGGTCCATGCCTGCAAAATCTATATAGTCCAGGTTACACCCTATCAATTTGTTCTGATATTCTTCTTGGGTGACCATAGTGCCATCTTCTTCGCATAAAAGAGGCAACCCTTTCTTAAATAAGGGATCAAACATACCCCTGAGATCTTTCATCTGTTGTGTCATAATGTCAATTCCAAACTCAACATCCTTCACCTGTTGATGCTTAAGCATCACTTTCTTTTCCCAGATGATGATGGACACCCTCTCTTTTATGCCAGTTGTCTTAGCTTCATCCTGAGATAGACCATCCAGGAACTCCACAGCATTCTCAGCATGCTCTGCAAGCTTCTTGTTCAATTTCTCATTAGCAGTTGCCATACCCTGCTTTGCCACATTTATCACATCTTCTTTGTCTAAGACAAAGTCGAGGAAGGGCCTTAATTTGTTTGCCTCAGTGATGATGTTGTCCCAAATCACCTGCTTGGATTCTTGAAGTGAAGTCTGGCCTGTAGCCTTCCTTGTCAATTCATCACATTCATCCTTTACCCCCTGGTACTTGGTTTCCCAAGCCTCCCTTTCCTTCTCTACAGTAGACAACAGAGTTTTCAGATTCTCATTCTGCTTTTTTAATCTTCTCATGCCCATGTCCTCCAAACTAGCTTGGGATATGGCTCCTACCAAGGAGAAATCTCCAGCTTCTATGGAAGGTGTTTCTGTAGTATTCATTTCCTAAGTCTTATCCTGCCCTTCCATTTCCTTCAGCTTCTTCTCAAGCTCCTCAACTTGAGCCTTCAAGACCTTCTCACTTGCCACCATAATGGACATATCTATCTGCCACTTCTTTTCCTTCTCTTCAAAGCTCACCAACCTAGCTTCACAATCTATCAGCTTACCTTGGAGTTTTTCTTTCTCTTCTTCCATCTCAGCTAGCTCGGATGCTTCCACCAATTTAGTGGATGGAATTTTCAACTTCTACTTCATTTGTTGGATGAGCTTGTCCTTTTCATCCAAAAACTTCTGTATACTGGCCCTTTTGTCCTTCTCGGTCTCATTGGTTAATAATGCAGTTTGGTGCTTTTTTACTTGTGCTTTCAAGGACTTGTTTTCTATCTTTTCTATTCTCAACTGATTTTGGACTTTGTCTTTATTGACTTGCACTTTAGATAGATCTGGGGGAGACTTCAGCAACTTATTATAGATGACTTCACCAGTCTCTTTATGTAGATTGATTATATCTAGCATGGGGATGTCTTCCAGATTCACTTTCAGCTTGGTGGCCTTATTCTTGGTGGCCAAAGCAAGACTTAGGGTGTAATGGGTCAGGCTTTGGCTTGCCACCAAGGCTACATCTTTCTTTGAAATCTTTCTCACATATGCATATAACTTTGCCTCCTGAGAGATTGTATCTGGACTCTCGTCATATTCTTCTAGTAACTCATCCCTGCTTTTGTTGGGCACTGCCAACTTAGTGGATGGTTGGTTGAATTTATGTTCTTTAACTTCAAAAACAGGTACCTAGACCCTCACCTGTTTCTTCTTTTTGGTCTGCCCTGCTGGTACTATTACCAATTGTAGCTCAGGCTTCTCTACTTTTTTTCTTTTGGATGCTCCTTTTGCATCATTATCCACATCCATAGGATCACTGCCCTCCATCTTGCTGGATTTCTCTGAACTAATGGCAAGGGGCATAGCTACTGATACTGATGGGAGCAGGGTAGGGGAAACATTCACTAGTGGTGTGGGATTTACTTGTGATGCCGAGGGGATTGATACTTCCTGCTCATCTACTTCCATATGTTCTTTGTCATGGTATTCTAACCAATTTTCCATCTCAGCCAGGCCTGCAAGTTCGAAATGCTCATAACCCTTCCTGTTACTCTCCTTCCTCCTTTCTGAAATGATGTGGCGAGGATCATAATTTATAGCTGCTTTGGACTGGAATCCCATGTCACTCATCATCTTCTCAATGTATGGGAGGGAAGCTTTGTTCTTGATAATGAAAGGGTCTATTGTCCATGGGAAACTGATGTCTGAGGATTTTTTGTCATCCAAGAAGTGCTCACATTCCACCTTTAATTTATGTCTTATGAATTCCAAGGTAAATATTCTGGGGGTCAGGAAAACAGGAAACACATAAGGTGCATGGGAATAGCCATAGATTCTGATTACAGTGCCATGTTCTAGCAAGAACCAGTCCCCAACTCCTTTCCCTATGGAGGGGTGCAACAAGTCTTTCATTTTTGGCAGCACCCTAGGAAACCTCTTCTGGAAGAACATGAAGTAGACCTATGACATAAGGTCATTCATGGATACTGTATAATCTGAATACATTACTTTGGTGAGTTGTAGCTCTGGCACCTGCAGGTTCTCTTCATGTGATGCTAGGAACATTTTCAATAAGTATGACTGGAATCTGAAAGTCATCGTCTTGGGGAATTCTACTAGCTGGGAGTGGATTCTTTTAGCTAGGGCTTCATCAAACTTTAGGCATGCACACTGGGTACTCAGGTTGGGGTCTTTGAATCAATAGGGAAAGTACTTAAAACAAGAATTAGGCTTATTAGGGGCTCGTTTATATACTGGTCAGTGTCTAACCCCAAGAACTAGGCCAACATGGCAATAACACACTTTGATTCTTCCTTAAAAAGGATGGTTTCACCGGGTGTGCCCTGGATAGAGGCATTTGGATGTAGGGCAGCATGGTAAAAACACTGTTTCAATGGAATTGGGGAAATGTTGTAGTGTTGGATTAGGGCTTCCTCCCTGTAGCTTTGGGATTTTTGACAAAACTCGGCTGAAACGGCCGGGGCTTTCCTAATAGTGAGGGAGTTTACATAGCACAAAACCTTTGACCTGGAGGCGTCCATGATTTCTCTCTGACTGGGGGGGTAGTTACAAGCACACCATTCTACAAATTCAGGACAACATGGGGTTTGACTGGTTGTAAACAGATGGAAGAAAGAATGATAAACCCTATGAACGTTTATGTTTTGGGCCCTTATGACCTCCAATTTTTCTTTGGCAGTCTCTATGGAGCTGTTAAGCAGCATAGGATCGTAAACATCATTGTCTTTGTCCTCCACCATCTCACTTATCTTTTGTTGCTCAAATCCCGGGGGTTCCACATATCCATCCATTTAAATACTTTAGTGAGGATGTGGACGACCTACCTGATTGATTGACAGCTGGGCTGAGCTTCTGGGCTCCTGGTCGATTTGTCGTCTTCGCCAATCGACCGTTGATCAAACGTTAAGATGCCCGCCGGCTAACACTCCCACCTGCACTTAAACAACCCCTTCCTTATTTCTCGAAGCATGCCCTTGGCCATAGATCTTCACCACCGTCGATCTAGGCCGTCTATAGATGCTGCTACATGACTGTATGCGGATTTTCACCATTTTACTCCTTCTCTGCAACATTTTAGACTTTGTCTTTGATTGTTTCCTTCTTCACTCCACAAATATTTTCCAAATATCTCACCTTAGCCATCCTATGGGCTATTTGACTTGGACTACTGAGGTTTTCCCCATTCTCTTTAGGGATTCAACCTCCCACTTCACCCAGATCAGAAATAGTGCCAACAAAGCACATAGAAGTTTCTGCATAAATCACAATGTCTATGTTTATTTGTTGTTCGAATGTTTCAGAATCATTTCGTTATACAGTGCATGCCCTCTTTTAGTACTATTAGTAATGTACGTGTGTATAAATTCAACTTCATTTTGTTGACAATGGGCTTGGTGTTAGTCCTAGCCTTAACATTATTTGTGTGCAATTTCACCATTTTGGGTGCTTAATATTCTTGTCTTGCTCAATGGTTTTTGTTTGTTTGTTGGGAAACATATTGATATATTTATTTGTATTTTCGTTTCTATCTTCTTGAAGGCAATCCTGGTTCAATACTTGGATTTTTCATAAGTTTATTTTATTTTTCAATAATTCTTTGTGGTAATATTTTAAACAGTTTTAGAATACATTTGTGAACTTGCTGAGGTAGGGTTAGAGTTTTCTGTAAAGATGCAATGATAAGTGGATATGGAACTAGACTATGAATGCATATGGTGTCAATCTTAAATAAGGGTTGTGAACCATATTCTTATAAGGCTTGTTGTTTTTATGTGGTTGAAGACTAAAGCATCTACTTCAAAGACTGGAAAGCATGGGCATGCCAAATGCCACTTTGTTGGAATTGACAGCTTCAGTGGTAAAAAGATTGAATATATTGTCCCATCCTCACACAACTGCGATGTAAGTGGCCTTTTCTTTTTTATTGTTTTTTGTTTGATAAAAGAAACCATTCATTGTAAATTTTTAGTGGCAAACATGACAACTACATATGTTGATGTCACTAGTCATATTCCTACAGTTAGTGTTTTTGAGCTTGCATTACTAGGTTGATATATGCATTTGGAAGATGGTGCTCTTTATCTGTTAGGCTAACAGCCACCTTAATAAACATGTATTTGTGCAAATAAATATCACTACATCTCCACCTTTGTGCTAGACAGGTTTTCCTGTGGGGTAAAGATACATAATAATCACTTACATAGTCCCCCGTGTTAGTCATACTGATTATTAGCTAATTGATATTTATGAGGATGTTTTTGTAAGTTTCTTTCACACATCAGTTTTACAATAGTTTTGTTTGTACACTATTTACCATTCAGATTGAACATAATATTTTCACTTTACTAAGTTGTCTTTTGCACATAAAGCAATGATTACTAATTCTATAGGTTTGAAGACCTTAAAACCATTGGTGTTTTCCTTGGCTAGGTGATATATTTTAGTGTTCTGTTTGGAAAATAATTTTTTACTGACATGTTTATTATGCAATATTGCTGCAAATTGAAGTGTTTAGCAGCTAGCTGGCCACTAAAAAATATTCGGAGTTATTTCAAAAAATTCATTAAATGCACTCCCTGCCTATCAACCTATTGCCTATTCTCTACTATTATCTTGACATGTCCCCACCCCTCATTCCTAGGTATTACATAAATATCCTTGATTCCTTAGATATTTCTTTTGTGAATCTTTGTGAAACGTTTCCCCTATGGGTTGACAACATGCCTTCATGTTTATGTTTTCATTTTTGGTTTGCTTAAAGGAAAAGTCATAGTGAAGAGTTTCATTAGGGAGGTCAATTATTTCCCTATTCAATACCAAATGTTAATAAAGTTAAACATATCCCTAATTTTTTGCAAGTTAGTTGTAGAAATGCTCAAAATGCATCATAAACTATAATAGGCTACACTGAAAGTGACTAAGCATAAACAGTTCTTGGAATAAATTAGTATGTTTCTTACAAGGTGGAAGATTCCCTGTCTTCCTGAAGGTAGCCATATCCTAGAAGCAATTCACTGAAAAGGATCCTAAGTAAAGGTTATGTTTTGTGAAAATTTATAATCCTCTTATCCTTTAGGGATTTCAATGAGAATGTATAACTAAGGATTGGGTGTTCTATCTAAGGATATATTTCTCCCATAAAGGTTCTACATTTTCATGCTGCATTTGCGACAATATTTTTGTTCCACAACTTCCAGTCAGGCAGGTAGCCATCTCCTAGAAGCAATTCACTGAAAAGGATCCTAATTAAAGGTTATGTTTTGTGAGAATTTATAATCCTCTTAGATTTTAGGGCTTTCAATGAGAATGTATAATTAAGGATTGGGTGTTCTATCTAAGTATAGACTTCTCCCATAATGGTTCTACATTTTCATGCTGCATTTGTGACAATATTTTTGTTCCACAACTGCTAGTCAGGAAGCATTGAATGACAATATCGGTGGCAGTTATTGGCCACTTAGATATATTTTTTGCTAAGGAAAACTTTATGGGGAAATCCAAGGGATGTTTCCCCACATTTGTGGATGTCATCCCTAGTAATGCCATTGGCATAGAATAGTGCACCTCGCCCAGGGGGGTTCTAACTAGGTACCTACTGATATGGAACTAGGCAAATGCTCGATAACATTGGTGACAATATACATACATATTGTTATTGATACCATTTTGGAGTTGTTATCCACATGTATGCTTGAGCCTAAGGTTGGATATGCTAGCTTGATTTTGGATTTGTTATCCACATTTATGCTTGAGATTAAGGTTGGATATGCTAGCTTGATTATTGTTCTAGATGGAGTACAATGACGTTCTCTCATGAGGGACAAAATAAATGCTTGAGTACAATGTTATTGATACCCTTCTGGAGCTGTTATCCACATTTATGCTTGAGCTTAAAGTTGGGTATGCTAGCTTGGTTGTTGTTCTAGATGGAGTACACTAACATTCTCTCATGAGGGACAAAGTACATGTGCCTTGCTTGCTTTAAATTTGTGGAGAACATCCAAACATAAGCATAGTGCATTGTACAACTTAAAAGAATTTTATTGCACATTAGAAAATTGATAGTGAAAGGGATGAGACCTCACCTATTTTTCTTGGCAACCATGTTTAATATGGTTCTCATATCCATATGGCAATATGCATGACTTGGGGAGAGATCAATACCCATAACTAGCATTGTTCTATAGAACAATGACCTAGCTAAAACTAATTAGAAATGCTCAACCTGTTAGCATGCTAACATCTTTTCTTTTCCGTAGCAACAAATATGTCTACTGGTTGTTTGACCTTGTATGATTCTTCCTTGAAATATTGAATCTCGACCTCTCAATGAATTACTGTCCATTTGAAAACTGCACTTGTACAAATTATTCCAACTTTGATAGTTGATCTTTTGGTAAGGTTTTATATTATTGCCCTTGTTATATTGGAAAATTGCATACATAATACAAGAATACAGCATTGATTGTAGGATTTTATTTAGCAAGATGTTGATTCTAATGTTTTTTGTCAAATGTGAATGTTGTGGTTTGTGAAGTGTTTGAAGTTCTGAGATTGGTTGGTCAACTGTGAAATGAGGTTTTTGAATGTTTGTCTGATGGTAAGGATTTGATGACGTTAGCCCCGATCCTTCCTCACTAATGACATGTGTTACCTAAAATTCTCTAAAGCTTGGTCTCCCCATTACTAAAGTTGGTCCTTTTTTAAGCATCCTTTTTTCAACAATTGACAATATTGTAATTTTTTATTATCCATCTCTTCAAGTGGTCTAGGAATAACTATATTTTTTGGATTGATAGTTAATAACCCTTGGAGTGGTTTGTTTTGTATTGTTGTTGTTAAAGATTTCCATGGGATATGGTAAGTATAGGACATGCATAAGATATAAGTGTTAACAACCAATTTGTAATTTCATGAGAAAGAAAGAGCAAATTAAGTTATCTTGTTGGATTTCCCAAGTTTTGAAAAAAAACAAATGTATTAAAATTTAATTACCTCAAATTCTTGTATCAAACCTTCATTTCTTGCTATGATTTGCTAAGCGGAGGAAAGCTTGATGGTCGAAGTGGAAACCCATGTTTGACAGCTAGGAAAAATCTCTCACTTTAGTATGCATCTTAAAATCATAAAAGTAATGAGAAGATCAATATCGTTATTGGCATTTTATACTTTTAAACTTGTTAATTTGTTTATATATTTTAATAAAATTGTCATTTAGTTTTATTTTGTGCACTTCCTTTTGTAGTCATATTAGTGCACACACACATATTACACATATTAATTGCAACTGTATTATACTTTGTTTTACTTTGGTATGAGTTAATATTACAAATATAACAGAAATATGCATTGTAGTATGAAATTGATACTAACATTTAATATTGATTTTTTCCAGACCACAGCAGTTGATGACCCCATACATGATGATCCAAACTATGTTGAGGTTGCTTCATATTTGGAGGAGAAGAAGAAGATGACGATGATGAAGAAGATGATGGTGATGATGGTGATGAGGTTGAGCAAGATGGCGAGTTTGATGATCATTACCATGATCTTGATGATGACATTGGTGGTGTTAGCTAGCTATTGATGCTATGCATGAACATGCTACATTCTCGATTATATTTACATGTGTTGTTATATCTTTATCATTTTGAATTTTATCTTTATATATAGGGATCATACAACTTTTTTTCTTGTTAGATTGATATTTAAATGGTATATATATTTGACTTCTTTTTTACTTTTCTATAATGATATCCATGAAAGGTTTTGATTTGCTGATCATACATTTGAATTTTAGTTGATTTGATTAAAGATGATGATGATATTATCAGTTGTTACTTTATATATATTGGAAATTGTCAATGTTCTTTTGATGGAGAATTATTATGTATGATGATATTACTACTTTTTTATGCATGTTGTGAATTTCCCTTAAACTTCTTCACAAACGTAATATTATAAATTTGAATTCTTGATGATATTTGAAAATCTTGATATATTACAATATCTAATTGAAATTTAAAAAATGGATGCAAAATCAATAAAAATTGATATATTTCAATATTAATATTTAAAATTAATATTCTTAATTAACAGTGGATACAAAATGGGACACACAACCAAACACAAAATGGATGCCAAATTGGATGAAAAATGGGACATAAAGGTGGATGCAAAATTAGATGCAACACTAGATGCAAAATATGACCCAAAAGTGAACGCCACACTAGACACAAAAGTGGAAGCAAAAAGGGACTCAACACCAGACACAAATTTTGGTGCAACATTGGGTGCCAAACTAGATGCAATATTAGGCCCAAAACCGGACGCAATATAGCATGCAACAATAATTGCAAAATTGGACTCCTAACTAGACATAAAATTGGGCACTAAATTGTGCACAAAAGTGAACATAAAATTGGATGCAAAATTGAGTGAAAAACTAGGTGCAATATTGGGCGCAAAACTGGATGCAACATTGGGCACAAATGTGGAGGTAAAAAAAGACGTAAATGCGATGCAAAATTGGATGCAAGATGGGATGTAACACTGGACGTAAAATTGGACACAACACTAGATGTAGAACTGAACGCAAAACTGGGTGCAAACCTAGATGAAAAAAAAGACGTTAAACGAGATGCCATACTGGGCGCAAACCTGGAAGCAAAAAAATGTAAAATGGGATGCAAAATTGGATGCAAGATGGGATGCAACACTAGACGTAAAATTGGACGCAAAATTAAATGCAACATTGCTTCCAAATTTGGATGTAAATATGGACGCAACAGTAGACACAAAACTAGACACATAATTGGACCCAAAACGTGGTGCCAAATTTGGTGCGAAACTCGATGGAAAACTACTTGCAAAACCAGACACAAGATTGGATGCAAAACTAGGTGCAAACAAGGATGTAATAAATGATGCAATACTAGATGCAAAATTGGGCGCAAAAAAGGATGCAAAAAATTAGGTCCAAAATTGGATGCAAAAGTATGCATTTTATGAAAATGGAGAATAGCGCTAGATTGTTCACCACAATTGGGTAAAAAATTACACTTGCAAATTCTAGTTTTTGTTGTAGTGTTGGTTTTTCCTCATTGGGGTTTTCTAGGGTAAACAATGTGTCAAATGTGTGATTGATTTCCTGTTTTATTCCATTGCATTAGTAGTTAAAATTATCAATGAAAACGAATATATGGGCATAAGAATTATCATGAATGAGAATCAGATATAGTAATTAAAAAAATTAACATGGTATCAGAACGGGTTTAGCTTTGAAAAGGAAATCATGATTTGAAAAGGTTTACGAACATAATTAAAAGGGGAGCATCATACAATCATTGTACGGACTGTACAACAATCGTCGTGTGATCGCTTGTAGTCACAACCGTGTGGATTATTGCAACAAGCAAAGGATCTAATTACGTTGGTGAAGATCCATATCCATGAAGGCAAACGTGGGAAGAAAAGCCATCGATGTGAGCATTGGAAGGTTGCAAAAGCAGTAGGGTGGTGGATCAAAAAGCTATGGATCGAAGGACGATGAATTAGAAAATGATGTATTGGAGGGAATCAGGAGGTTTGAGGGTAGGTGACGACATAGGGCACGGATCACAGGATTATAGAGTAGCTAAGTTGCAGGCATCGAGAATGAGTCTGTGGCGGAAGATTGGTCACGTAGAGGAAGCCGCTAGCAGCAGTACGAGCGATCGAATTGTAGCAGCAAACGTGGAAGCCGACGCTGAAGTAGTAGTCGCTAACAAAGGAGAAAGGGAGGAGGGAGTTGGAATCAGATCCAATGCCGAGACGTGGAGATCAAGTGGAGGGAAGCCGTGGATGGGGATGAGAAGGCACGGAGAGAGCTAGGATGTGCGGGTTGTGGGAGAAGGAAAGATCCTGTGGGTAGAGAGATGGTCAGAAGACGGAAGTAGAGGTCGCACGCTGAGGCTTGAAGTCATTGGTAGCAAAGGAGTTTGGAAAAGGAGAGCTGCACGGGGAGGTAGAAACATAGGGCTAAGGAGTAGGTGGGAGGTTGTAGTAAGGAATATGTCGTTGGAGGGTCATGGTGTTTTGTTGGGAGCAAAGGCATAAAGAGGCCAAAAATATAAGAGTGGCATGCCAACAACCAACCGTTGGCAGGACAACAGGAATCGGTTTGTATCTAGCCACCAGCAGAGCATAGTCATCCAGGACCAACCAGCATAGCTTCCATGGCAGGGAAATTTCCAGGTAAGCAAGGCAGCTTGAGGAAGTTGTGGGAAGACCTAGGAAATTTAGGCATGATTATAAAAAATCGAGTTGCCCAAAAATAGACCCAGGCAATGAGCAAAAAGCTCAAGAAGACCCTGGGAAGTAGTAGAAGGCTAGAAGTATCCTTGGGCAGACCATAGAGGGTTTGAGTAGCAAGTCCATGTAGTGGGAAGCGGTTCTGGACAACTGGATTTTTTTTTGTTGGGTGGCTTGCTAAGCAATGAAAAGAAACATTATGGAAAAGAACAAGGATCAGGTAGCTCTGAAGGTTGAGCAACTCAGAGGGATTCAACATTTAGGTTAAAGTGGGAAGGAGAAACCTTCCAAGTATGTTAAGAAGGAGTCATGGTACGAGATGGCCATGCAGGATGCTCAGGAGTAGGAGGCTTCTAGGAGCATGTTCAAAGGGAAGTCTTCGAAGAAGGGTCCAAACAAGATGGAAGGGATAGATTTTTTTTCAGAGGGAGAAACTGAACAGGTGGATTGGAGAGCAACCATGGTAGCGGATATGATAGTAAAGACAAAGCCACCTCCGAGTGGTAGAAGTAACTTCCTTGTTAAGGGGGAGTTTTGATGATTTTAGCTCTGAAAGATACTTCTGAATAGGCCAAGTGTCTAGCATGGAGAAGTTGTCCAAATTACCTCTCTAGGTGTTTGCTTGAGAGAGAAAGTGACCTTTATATCTCTTTCCTAAGTCTAACTTAGGAAAATCACATTAATTAACTTAGTGTTGGCCAATGACTAAGAAAAGTGAACTTTAGATTAAGTCACAGTTGTTGATCTTAAGTGAGGCTTGAGATCTAATCTCAACCATATATCAATTTGGAGATAAAGGGTTAGGGTTTTGGTCATTGAGATGTTATAAAAGGAATCCTAAGGGAGAGGAGTACACACACATGATGAGTGAGTGATATCTCATTAAGTGGGTGGAGAAGGACTTCCATCCAATCGTGGAGGGACAGGGGATGAGGAAAGGAGCAAAGGGTTAGCAAGAGAAATAGAAACCAACCAAAAAGATCGAAGGACTGATCTTAAGGTTTGTAAGGCTTGGCTATTTGTTGATTTTTACTTTCCTTAGGTGGGCCATTATATTAGGATAGGAACCCAAGATTTTATCTTAATAAAACCATCACTTGCTGGTTTTTCTCCATTGGGGTTTTCTAGGGTAAATTAGTGTGTCAAAGTGTGTGATTGATTTCATGTTTTATTCCACCACGTTAGTATTTAAATTATCAGTGTATCTTCGTTTATAATTTCAAAACAAATTTCTGGGTATACAAATTATCATGAACTAGAATCAGATCTAGTTATCAGAAAAATTAGCATACAATTGTTGTGGGACCACACAACAAAGTATGGAAGCATAGTGGGTTTCATATGATGCAAGTCAAATACGAAACCAACAATAAGTTATGAGTTTATTTTTTCTTCATATACTGTTTACTGTTGTTTTAATGATCAAGAGATCTTCTTTGAATACTATGTGTTGACATTCTCTATGTGTGGCCTATCTAATGATGTAGGCAAGCTATCTACAACAAAAACAGTAGGTAAGCTCCAACAACTAATGCAACTGTTTAAAATGAGGTAATTGAAGCAATGTCTTTTTTTATAGAATGAAAATATATTATTTGTTTACTCATTACTATTTTCTAATACATTGTTGAACTTTTGGTAGCCTCTCTTCATTTCTGACTTCGAAATACTTTTGTAAACTCTAGCATTGCTCCAAATTCACGAGTTTGTATTTTGTTTTGAATTTATTAATGTAAAATTATTCAACACAATAAATGACATTAAAAATGTTTGTACATGTTAACAAAGACAATTGAATCTCATTTCGGTTAATTGCAAAACAATAACATGATTCTAGTTATCTACTCTATGATTTGATATGTGTTGCAAGTCAACATTGTCACAAGACTTTAATCAATCATAGATGTTATGTCTATCTTATAGTAAAGGTTAATGTTACTCTATGTCAAGATGACATTAATTAAGTACTTTCATTTGGAGGCTATAGCTGAAATTGGCTCTCCTTTAGCCATATTTTTACATGCATCATGGGTACAATCGTTATACAATAGATATGCCTCTCATATGAATTTTTCTATAATGTTTCTAACTCCTTGTTTGTGATAATGCCATGAAAATAATAATATAACACCCCAAGAAACTTCTAGACACTTCCCCTCATTTCGAGGATGGTATCTTGTGTAAAGTGGATGGTGCCTAAGTTTTAGGTATCTTGCATTGAGGGAATCGAAGGGAGTCGAACTTGTGACCTCCCCTACACTGAAGGGAGATATCTCACGTATAGTTGATGATCACTTGATCAAACCCTTCAGGCTAAAATAATACTTATATATGAAAACTATGACTAAGTTTTATATAGGTTATGAATTTGGTAATTAATTTTGTTTTCACATTTTTGCACTTGTATTAAGAGAATGTAGGAAAGCATATTTATGCCAATATATAAGCAAAAGTAGTTCATGGCATTAGAAAAATAGAGTATATCGTATAGTACATGAATGTAGTGCTTAAGGCATCTCCTCTCTCCTCAAAATCGCTTTTAGGAGCCACTTTCTTCCTCCAAATGCAATTTCAACATTAAAGAACTCTAAAACCATGAATTCTAGAATTAAGTAGATTAGTGCATTATAAATTTTTTAATTTTAATTATGTCCAAAATACAAAAGTCTACCAAAATTAAAAATAAAGTCTTTTAAATATGGAGGGATCAAGAAAATTGAGATACTAATCTATTCAGATGGAGAGCACCAAACTATGGGATCTCCATAGGCCCTAACGCAAACTTAGTTGTATTAGCACTGGAGGCCTCATGACAACCTACCTTGAAAGTAGTTGAAACCATCTATTTATAAATCAATGTTGCAAACATCTATGATTTCCCCTGATATTTCTGATTTCGCCCAAGTTTTCCAGGTTGTTGATTTGTTCGATATTTTCCAACACACACACACACACACATTTTGATTTATTTATAAGTACAGATGCTTATATTTTGTTTTTCAAATATTATATTGATTATTTACGCTAAGGTGACATATGAAAACACATCTCCCTTACACTTGGCTGTAAAATGCACTTCCATTTGGTTTTAAAAATATTATATTTAGTATTTATGCAAAGCTGTCACATGAGAACACATCTCCCTTACACTAGGCTGTAAAATGCACCTTCATTTCCTATTTGAAATTAGAATAACTAAAGTCCAAAGCCTTTGGACCTATATTGCAGTTAGAATAACTAAATTCCAAAGTCATTGCACCTATATTGGTTGGACCGTGCTTTGCATGATGGAAGTAATAGGGGATATCTGTGCATGCTTTTCTTTCACAGAATGCAATATGCGTTTTTTTTCTCTTAATAGTTTTGTTAGGGTATGTTGTTTTAGTGTTGTTAGGGTATTTTGTTTTAGTGCTTAGAGATGAGGTTTGAGGCTATTGATGTGACTATTTTTCATGCTACCTTACTGCCAAAAAAACTGCTTTAGGGTTGTTTTGGGCCCAGAAAAGCCCTAATTACGCTCATATATGGGGAATGATCCTTTTCATCACTAATTATGTCCAAATATGAGGAATGATCCTTTTCATCATTGTTTATGTGTCGAAGATGGATACTGGTGTTGTTAGGGGGCTAAGACATACCCATAATTAGCTCAAACAACCTCAACCCCGTTGTCTTATCCTAAAAATTAGTCTATATTTAAGAACCAGGCCTACTACTGCTAACTTAAGGCTTGAAAGAATCCACAAAATACACAGAAATAGTCCATACCTACCCATAAATGTTGCTTTTGTACAAATTTCTGCCCAAAATTTATTTTAAGGTGATTTTCATGACTGTTTAATACTGCAAAGGGTCAAAATAGGCATAGGTTTTCTCCATAAAATATTTCTTAACGTTGTTTGAAGACAAAACAGGCCTAGAGCTACCTTCAAATAGGAATATCATTGATGTTTGATGTCCTAGACACACATAGAATGCCTAAATTGCTATAGAGAATGCACAGATCTATCCTAAAAGTTCTCAATTGTCCCAACCATGCCCATAAATCCTTAAAAAAACCTAGAAAAACTCCAAGTGACCACCCATGCAAATAGGGGGGCAACAGGAACTAAGTGAGGGGATCTCTCATGATGATGCATGAGTTAATGATTTAGAAAAATGGTGCATGATGCTTAAAAATGTGTGTAATTTCTTACCTTTACAATAAGCTAAATAACACTCACCCCCAAGGAAATGGTTTGCAGTATTCTCAAGATGGATTTTGGAAATCCTTGCCTTGCCATAACCCACATAACAAGCATCCCACTTAAAATGGCTCCCAGTGTTTTCAAGATAGAATTTAAATTGGATTGTTTACACAATTACATATGACATCGAAAGAACTGCTACCCCTAAAAATTCATGTACCACAATTTTTTACCCAAGAAATAATATGACATGGAACACACGAAAATTGAATAGTCAACTTCAAGAAAATAATATGTTTAGACAAATGTACAACCACAAAAGCATTTAATTTTGCAGAACTCAAGTTAAACAACCTTTCAATTAAGATTGGCATTTCTCGAGCTACATGAAAGTATTACTAAAAAATGTAGCCATCCCCTTACATGGCACTACATGGCTATAATGGGAGCCTGCACAACTTCCATCACCTCTCCCTTTTATGCTAAAAATAGCCCTACAAATGGAGCTTGCACAACTTACATCCTTTATATGCCAAAAAACAACCCTACAAATTAACAGCATTCGCAACAAAAGTGTGGCAGCATGCACAAAAGACGAACAGTAGGATTAGAGTGGAAAAAACCCCTTAATGGAGTAGTAGAATGGACACCGAAATTAGAGTGTAGAAAACATCCCAATTGAAGTATCCATATTAGAGTGAAGAAAGCCCATATTATGGGGTAAAAAAACATTATGTTATGTAGAGGTGCCAAAACCCATAAAAATATTCTATTATACATAGGTGTCAAAAACCATAAAAAGGACATTTTATTATGTATATTTGTCAAAAAACATACAAAAATGGTATTTATCTATATCGTGAGACTAAAAGGACCATCGTTGAATCAAATACAATGTGAGAATATATAGTCATCGTAACTCCTTACGTCATACATCCACTTGTATGCATAACAAGTAGGTGTCATGTGTAAAACAAAATGCTAAAAAAATGTTTTACATGTTAGTTTGCTAAGGTTTGTGGTGGGTTTCACTTAAATTGTCAATGTAGCTTTCATATTGTCTCCTAGTACTTATACCTGAAATGCATTGAATTTACTATTGTGCTAAATCTTGGTCTTGATTGAAATTGCATACAGTTTAATAAGTTGTTGATTTGATGCAGTCAGTGAGAAAATAGTTTGATTTTTAATTGAATTCTATTAGATATTCCTAATTTATTTATGCAGTATGATAGATGACCTTATCTAGGCACTCAATGTTATGGAGGCCAAGGAATAGGCCAAGCAAAGAAGTCTATATATAATGCTAAGGAAACAACTAGCTTAGGGGAAGGGTAGCCAAGCAATAAAAGATGTTTCCCCTAATACATGCAAAAGATGTTCCACAAGAGAAACAAATCCAGAGAGAAAAGAAAAAATGAGAATCCTTGCACCGTGTAAAGGAAAAATAGATTTATATACGACTTGCTTCGAATTCACAACTACTAAATCCTATTCTCAATGGAAACTGCAGCGATTTTTATAAGATGCTTCTTTGATGTACTCAATGAGAAAACAATGTACTTTTTAATTGAATTATATCCAGTGTTTAGAATTTATTTATGCAATACAATAGTTTATGATTTTCTAATATATCTTTTCGTGGATATACATGCTCAACTTATAATTTTTTATATGTTGGCGCTTAGTCTTATGGAGGCCAGAAAACATGCCAACCAAAGAAGGTCGTATATAATGACAAGGAAACTATGCAGGGGAAATTTATCCAAGTAGTGAAGTTGATTTCTTAGGGATAAACTTAGATACAATTATAAACCAATATAAATCCTCACAAAAATCATCAAAGAGCTCAATATTTAACCTCAGAAAAAAATTTCAGAAGATCTTCTCGAGGCATGATTTTTTATAAATTTGTATATTTTATTGTTATTATTTAAGAGTGATTAGGATTGTTCTTGTTCCTAGTTCTTGTAAATATATTTGGGAATTGTAAATAAACAATGTATTGGTACCATTTTTTCCTTGATATGATATATGCATGTGGAATATCTCTTGTTTTGAAATATGAAATAATGAATTTGTTTTCCAAGGAAAAAAATTGTATTTTATATTCAAAAGAAACGAGAAATGCATTCTTCAGGTAGATCTCAAAATGAGTTCATCTTAGTTTAGATCTTAAACAGAGAAGTTATGCTATAGATATCAAATACTGAGATTAATGACAAATCTGAGACAAGAGATGGATCGTATACCCTTGAAAACATAGAAGATAAACAATATTGAAATTCACTAGATCTTCCTGATATTAGCAACAACATTGGCACCATCCTTATGTTCTTCAATTGACCATGATACAAGAGTCATGTATAATCCTTTTTTAAACAGGGAGTCAACCACCTAATTACACTCCCAATAGAAATGAGTGAAATTGATTGACTGGAAGTTGCGAGCAATTTGTTTCAAATCATCAATGATATTATGGACATTGATCGAGTTATTCATATAGTTAATAACAAATAGAGGGTTTCCCATGATCCTGATAATCTGAATATTTTGCTCCTCATCAAACTTGAGGAGATGAAAAATAGTCTGTAATTATGCCCAATTGTTGGATCTCGAGCCTAATGAACCAACATTCTGAAAGAAATGGTTTGGATACAAATATAAGACAAAACCAAAACCACATCTAAATCCATTCTCTTGAGAATCCCCATCGAAACAAGCCCAGGGAAATGTCTCTAGAGGGTTGAAAGTACGAATTTGATGCGTCCCAGTCTTCTTGTTAATATTTTCTGAAATGATTAAACAAGGCTTGGATTTTACCAATTAAAGAGGTAGATAGAAGGGATTATTCATACAATAACACTTTGTTCCTCATAAGCCATATCCCCTAGGTGGCAAGAAAGGGCAGAGGGTTAAACTCCTTTAGGTCTTTAGATTGAAGATACTTAATGATACAAAGCATCCACCAACTGCGCCACTTGTTAAGAGATGTCGTTCATAATAGAACCTCCACTTGAATTCAGTTCAATATTTCCAATGTTGTGGAGCATCCATACGTCAAGAACTAATGTATAGCTTAAAAAATGAACCTAACTAAACTTTAGTTGGACTCTTGGTGCCAATCTGGCTTATCCAAAATTATAGTGATATGCCGAGTTTAGTTGGCTAGAGGAATTATGGGTGGGAACCCAAAATAATAAAAAGAGACTAAGATGGACAGAAGGGGGGGAGCTTTTAGTGGATACTAGTTGATATTTGTTGTATCGAGTCCAGTGAGTTGATTTGTGGACAATAAGTTTTAATAAGAGTATTATGGGCACGTGATTGTGTTCTGTGAGCTGGATTAATGTCCTGCAAGCCTTTTAGAGTTCTTTGTGTGTGTATGTGGCTAGTATGCCACCTCCTTTCTGAGATTTAATATGGTTTTGAACTCTGGTTTATTTATTTTCTAATATATCTTTCCTGATTTTTGTGCAATGAGACAGGTTTGTTATAGTTCAATTCTTTGTTAGTCTATTGCCCTATTTTTCTTGCACGAGTCTGAGGTACTTTGCGGCAAAGTGACTGCATCATTTTGGTATCAGAGCAAACCACAATGGGCTAGAAGGGAATCCATTGTTGCAAGCTTACCGCTAGAGACTTAGCTGCTGAAACTGAAGAGTTGGTTCGAGAGGAGAACTAAGTAAGCTCGGAGAAGTCGAAGAGTTCGTTCGAGAGGAGAACCAAGTGTGCTCGGAGGAGCACTATATTGCATGGAGGTGCATTATTGTTACCAGTGGGTTTGGATATGGAAATGCATACGGTGAACAAATTTAAGATATCAAGATGTTGAGAAGCCAAAGAGAGATTGGCGAGTAAAAGTTAAAAATGGGGGTGAGCCAAGAAGAGAAAGAATGGATTAGGGCAGAGACACAAGCAATTAGGAAACTAATCAAAGATCTTGTCAAAGACGGAAGAGAAAATCAGAGATATGAACCATCAGAAGGAGGGTAAGGGCCTTGGAGGAAAAAGAAAAACATCAAATTGAAAAGAGAGAGATTTCAAAGGGGGTCTAAGTTGTGGAAGTGCTTTGCTACTCAAAATAATGTGAAGCACTTGTGGAAGAATACATAAACACTAAACTCACCTTGCTAGGGTGCATCGACCTGTGGAGTCAATTTTCCAAAATTCCAAATTTCATTATTGACCTAGCTCCTGCTAGGGTTTTTGGTCCATATCTGCAGTCAAGATGATTGGAATGAAGGTTGAAGATCATCTAAAAGGGGCTTCCAAATTCATCTCTTGGAAGTATAGGGTTCTTATTCTACTAGATGAAAATGATCTCTTGCAGTTTGTCAATGAGAAGGTCCCAAAACCAGAATCCGAAGAAGACAAATCTCGTTGGAGGAAGAATGATGCCAGAGCAAGAAGGATTTTGGTGGATTCAGTTAGAGACCACTTGGTTCCTCAAATATCGGGTAAGAATAATTCTAGG
Source organism: Larix kaempferi (assembly GCA_027924585.1). Classification (NCBI taxonomy): domain Eukaryota; kingdom Viridiplantae; phylum Streptophyta; class Pinopsida; order Pinales; family Pinaceae; genus Larix; species Larix kaempferi. The sequence goes on from BSBM01000162.1 coordinate 14,850,574, forward strand.
AAGATGTTCAAGACCATAAAGAAGCTATTTGAATATAGTAGTATCGATGTGAATCTCACATTGAGGAACCATCTTTCAAATATGAATATGTCCAAGTCATAATCCATTGCCTCATATTTCATGAGGATCACAGAACTAAGGGACAAGCTTAGTACCAGTGGAGATCCCATTGATGAAAATGAGCTTCTCATCACTACACTAAATGGTCTCCCGCCATCTTGGGAGTCTTATATTCAAAGTATAAGCGATAGATCCAAACTACCCAAATTTGATAAGCTATGGGAAGATTGCACTCAAGAAGAGACAAGAATAGCAGCATGACAAAGACTTCATGGCACTCAACTTGAGGAGAATCAAACATTCGTATCCCATGCCAAGAAACGTTATAGAAGGGGAAGAAAGATTTACAAACACAAGCACCAAGGTAGGAGATCAAGTCCACCCCCATACCGGAATAAGGAGAAGAAGGATTTGTTTCAGATATAATGCTACAGGTGCAAGGCATATGGTCATTATGCCAATAATTTCTGAAGTTCTAACAAAAGGAAGCATGAAGCCTCAACTGTTGATGTTGAAGAAGATACTCCTCACAAAAAGTCAAGGAATGATGATCGTTCGGAGTTCTTCTTCTAGGATATATGTGTTGAGATATTGTAACTTCAAAGAATATTATAATTGTACTTTATTATTCCCGAGATGTTTCATTCCTCCGTAAAGATCTTATTGTATATCCGGAGATGTTTATTCCTCCGTCAGAATGTGGTAACTTGGGTTATTAGACTTCCCTAGTGGAGGTCGGCCCTTTATGTGTTATGTGGGTCAAAGGGTTATTAGACCACCCTAGAGGGGTCGGCCCAGTCAGTTGTAGTGGGGTATTTAACCCATTGGTTAAATACGAGCCTACGTGTACTTATGTAAAAGATGTGTCAGAGTAGTGTATAAATAGAGGAGGTGTGTTCCTCATTTTACACACACTCACTCACTTGAGGATAGCGCACTTTTGGAGGAGAGGTCTACTATTGTGGAGGAGGAGATCATGTCTCAGGGTTTCATATTTGTATATTGCTGGTCATCTATATTGAGGAAGCTTTGCTGGGTTTTCTACCCCATGAGGGTTTCCCAGGATAAATCTCTGTCTCTTGTGTTTATGCTGTGCTTGTTGTTTCTTCAGTGATCCTGTATATGCTATTATTGTGAAATGGAATGTAATGCTGTTATTTTCTGTCTTAGCATATTGAATTTTAACATGGTATCAGAGCTAACCTGAAGGAAGACAAGGTATGGCACTAACGACACTTGCTTTACTTACGACAATTTGAAGGCTAGGGTTTTATATAGCAAAAACCAGTCATCGTAGCACTTTCGCTATAAATCCGTTTTGGCGAATTTTTCGGATCTGAAATTGTTACAGGACGAAGATTAAATCTCCAGGTACCTTGTGTCCAAAGGACAACCTCTAATTCGTTGTACTTTGTGATTTATGATCTGTACAATATAGGGTTTCTGCCTCTTCCAGACCTGAGTCAAAATCAGGTGACCTTGGGAAAAAGGTCATATCTTGGGCTAGGAAGATCCAAATGAAATTTCGTAAAAAGTGACAGGTAGTACACAGTCTGTACTATCTCAGAAAACTTTTTCAGAGGCCGAAGTTGAACCAGTGACACGTGGCACTCCGTACAAGTGCGCTATCCTTGTCTTCATGTTTTCATGGTCATGGAACCTGATTTGTATTTTGTGATGTACCTGTATCTTATTAGCGGACAACATCAACCTCACACAACATCATAATGCATTAGTACAATCATAAGTGTCAACACCCTAACCAATGAATATCTTCTATCATGCATTCATAATTTTGTTAAGGTGATACAACAAATCTAAAAATCAAGATTGTACAAACATACCATAAACTTAATCATGAACAAATATCAAAACATACCTCGATGAGTCATACCTGTCGAGATCGCTTGTAATCTCCTTATGTAAAGCTTTAGCCTCATCTCCCTCTAAAATAGGAACTCCTTCACTTATGCAGGTGACCAATCCATCTTCTTCTAGGATTAACCCTATCCACTTGATTTGCAAGAACTGGACCTGGAGCTGGATATGGGTTTGTCAGAGAAGCCCCAAAAATTCAAATTTTGAATTTCAAACTTCCGAAAGGATAGAAATATGCACCTTGATGAGCTGATCAAACTGATATATTTAGAATTTGAAAACTGCAAAGTTTCACTCCTCAATTTTGCCTTTGAAACTTTCGGATTCACTAGACGTGACCCTGAACTGGGGTTTGATGAATCCCACTCTTCTGCCCAATCAAAATGTTTGATCCAAAGCTCTAAGCTTCTATTTTTCTGAGGAGCTTCCAGCCATGGTCACAGATTTCAAAAATTCCCATTTTTACAGAAGCCCTAATTTTCCACTTTTCTGATCAAAGTCCCGAACTAGGGTCTAATCAAACCCGGCCTTCTGCCCAACCAAAAATTTTGATCTTGGTCTCTAAATTTCTATTTTGATGAGTAGCATCCAGCCGTGGTCTCCGATTACAAAAATTCCAACTTTCTCCAAAGCCCTAAATTCCGGAAGCCATGAATGAAGGTACCAAAAAATAATTCTGTTTTGACAGAAATATGTACCTGATTGTTTCTGGTGTAACTCTGAAATTTTTGATCCACAGGGTCTGAAAAGGTTTCCTGAGATAGCCTGACCTGTTATCTTTCCATCCTGACAAGTCTGACCTCAATTGGATTCTCTGAGAGAGAGTTATGCCAAATGTCGCAACGTGACCTGTTTTGGGATAAAACAGGAGAGCGAACTTGTACGGCGTGCCACGTGTCACTGTTTTAACTTCGGCCTCTGAAAAAGTTTTCTGAGATAGCTCGGCCTGTTACCTTTCCATCCTAATAGGTCTGACCTCAATTGGACTCTCTGAGAGAGAGTTATGCCAAATGTCGCAACGTGACCTGTTTATGGGATAATACAGGAGAGCGCACTTGTACGGAGTGCCACGTGTCATTGGTTCAACTTTACTCGAGACAGAGGTTTGGTCAGGATACCATCAATTTGATCCTCAGTGCTTATATACTCGAGCTTGATAGCTCCTCTCTGCACCATATCTCGTATATAGAAGTATCGGATCTCAATGTGTTTTGACTTATCATGGAATACAAGATTTCCTATCATCTTGATGCAGCTTTGATTGTCACACATAATCACAGTGGAATCCATTTCTAAGTCAAACACTCCATATAATAGCTTCTGAAGCCACACTGCTTCACAGTTGGCAGAGCAGACAGCTATATATTCTGTTTCAGTAGTACTGAGAGCCACGAAAGAAGAGCCGTAGACGTATGTCTTCGATAATGAAGGGATTGGATCATTCCTGGACTTCAGTCCGAAAGAAGAGCCGTAGACGTATGTCTTCGATGATGAAGGGATTGGATCATTCCTGGACTTCAGTCCGAAAGAAGAGCTGTAGACGTATGTCTTCGATAATGAAGGGATTGGATCATTCCTGGACTTCAGTCCGAAAGAAGAGCCGTAGACGTATGTCTTTGATAATGAAGGGATTGGATCATTCCTGGACTTCAGTCTGAAAGAAGAGCCGTAGACGTATGTCTTCGATAATGAAGGGATTGGATCATTCCTGGACTTCAGTCCGAAAGAAGAGCCGTAGACGTATGTCTTCGATAATGAAGGGATTGGATCATTTCTGGACTTCAGTCAAAAAGAAGAGCCGTAGACTTATGTCTTCGATAATGAAGGGATTGGATCATTCCTGGACTTCAGTCCGAAAGAAGAGCCGTAGACGTATGTCTTCGATGATGAAGGGATTGGATCATTCCTGGACTTCAATCCAAAAGAAGAGCCGTAGACGTATGTCTTCGAGAATGAAGTCCTTGGTGGACGGTTGAGGATTAAGTCATCCTTGGACGTAGGTCCTAAAAGCACGGTGAAGGATTGGATCATCCTTGGACTTTGGTCCTGTAAACTGAGCCGTAGACGTGAGGTCTCCGAGAACATGATAGGACTGGATCGTCCCTGGACTTCGGTTCAAAAGGTACATGACTGGTTTACATCATTCCTTGATGATGCCGATGATCGTGTAATGATCATGCTGATGATCGTGTGATGACGATGACGATGATCGTGTGATGACGATGCTGATGATCGTGTGATGACGATGCTGATAATCGTGTGATGACGATGCTGATGATCGTGTGATGACGATGCTGATGATCATGCTGATAATCGTGTGATGACGATGACGATGATCGTGTGATGACAATGCTGATGATCGTGTGATGATGATGCCGATGATTGTGTAATGATGATGCTGATGATCGTGTGATGACGATACTGATGATCGTGTGATGACGATGCTGATGATCGTGTAATTACGATGCTGATGATCGTGTGATGACGATGCTGATGATCGTGTGACGATGATGATGATGATCGTGTGATGACGATGTTGATGATCGTATGATGACGATGCTGATGATCGTATGATGACGATGCTGATGATCGTGTGATGACGATGCTGATGATCGTGTGATGATGATGCTAATGATCATGTGATGACGATGTTGATCGTGATGCTGATGATCGTGTGATGACGATGTTGATCGTGATGCTGATGATCGTATGATGACGATGCTGATGATCGTATGATGACGATGCTGATGATCATGTGATGATGATGCTTATGATCGTGTGATGACGATGCTGTTGATCGTGTGTTGACGATACTGATGATTGAGTACTATCAACTCTGATGATGTTGATGTTCCAGTATTGAAGATGTTCCAGTAACTGGTTGAGTTACTGATGATGTTGAGAAAGCTTCCAATGATTTATAGATGTATCATGTATGATGTTGATGGCTCCTTGCTCGTGCAGATGCTGTTATAATATCCTTCTCGTTAAGGGGGAGTGTTGAGATATTGTAACTTCAAAGAATATTATAATTGTACTTTATTATTCCGGAGATGTTTCATTCCTCCGTAAAGATCTCATTGTATATCCGGAGATGTTTATTCCTCCGTCAGAATGTGGTAACTTGGGTTATTAGACTTCCCTAGTGGAGGTCGGCCCTTTATGTGTTATGTGGGTCAAAGGGTTATTAGACCACCCTAGAGGGGTCGGCCCAGTCAGTTGTAGTGGGGTATTTAACCCATTGGTTAAATACGAGCCTACGTGTACTTATGTAAAAGATGTGTCAGAGTAGTGTATAAATAGAGGAGGTGTGTTCCTCATTTTACACACACTCACTCACTTGAGGATAGCGCACTTGTGGAGGAGAGGTCTACTATTGTGGAGGAGGAGATCATGTCTCAGGGTTTCATCTTTGTATATTGCTGGTCATCTATATTGAGGAAGCTTTGCTGGGTTTTCTACCCCATGAGGGTTTCCCAGGATAAATCTCTGTCTCTTGTGTTTATGCTGTGCTTGTTGTTTCTTCAGTGATCCTGTATATGCTATTATTGTGAAATGGAATGTAATGCTGCTATTTTCTGTCTTAGCATATTGAATTTTAACAATATGAAGATCCATATTGCAAGAACAAAGATCTCTCTTGGTTCCCACAAGAAGCTAGTGGGAGCCCACACACAAAAACAATAAGAGATAAGTATTTGGTTTTCTTGCTTACATAGATCTGTTTTGTCTTATATGTTTTCATAACCATTATATGCAGATCTATCAGGAAGTATGTTGGTCAATTGATATAGTTTACCTTGTTGTATTTATTATGCATATGAGCTACACAACACTTCATGAACACATGATGGAGCTAGTCTAGATGATATCTCCTTCCTGCATGCTTAGAGTAGTGCACACTCTTGATGGCATGTTCTAGTGGAGATAACAGACATCTAGATAGTTCCCAGATGTGTTTGGAAGACATGTTTATGATTTTTGTGCTAAAGTATTAGCCAAGATGCCTATGTAAACTATTGTCATTGCATTGAAATAGACATTGGTTAAATTTGATTATGCAATGTCACTAATCATCAATCGGGATTTGACTTATAGGGAAAAGACCATGTGATATGGCCTACAAGAGAAGGATGATTAGACTTGTTCCGATGAACAAGTGATGGACACATGAATCTCGTTGATGTTCAGCAGAAAGCTTACAGGAATACGACTCTCAACCGAGAAGGATGACCTCAGAGGAAACTTTCACAAAAGTAAAACTAGAAGTGGGCCACCTTCGGATATTTGGCTATCCAGTATACATACATGTGCCTAAGAAGAAAAGGACGAAGTTAGAACCTTCAAGCAAGAAGGGAAATTTTGTGGGATATAGTGAGTCTTCAAAGGATTACAGAATCTACATCCCAGGATCCAAATAGATTGAATTCAGTAGGGATGTGACCTTTGAAGAAGAGATGGTTGTCAATAAAGGAAGAGGATCATACATGGAGATCGATGATGAAGAAATGCTAGAACCAAAGGAGATGAGATCATCTCCCCCTCCAGTTCAGAGGGAGTTAGCAGAAAAGGATGAACCTATCGATCCTATTGATCTAGTTGATGTTCCCAGAGATATTGCAGTAGGCCAGAAAAGGCCTAGATGGGAACAATAGACTTTGCATGATGCAGAGGGGCATGAATCTCCACATGGTGCTTTCCGAGAAAAGAAAAAGACCTCATAGGTTCTCCAGTTATGCAGCATTGATGAGTCACATCATTGACTTAGAACCTACCACTTATGAAGAAGCATCCAGACACCAAGTTTGGGAGGGTGCCATGGTGGAAGAATACCAATCCTTAATGAAGAATGATGTGTGGGAGGTTGTGTCGATACCTCAGGAGAAGTCAGTAGTGACTTCCAAATGGTTATACAAAATCAAGCATGGAGCAAATGAGAGTGTTAAAAAACAAAAGGCTAGATTTGTTGCCAAAGGGTTCTCTCAGAAAGAGGGATTTGATTATGATGAGACATTTGCTCATGTGGATCGATATACTTCTATCATATCAATAATTGTTTCATCCATAGTGTTATCTCCCCAAAATTTTGTCGAGTTGATCATTTTTGGACAATAGGATGTCATTGGAAAATTCATTTCTAAATTTCTTAAGGCTCATTGTTGATAGCTTTATGCGTGTAATAAAGTTTGAAAACATTAGATTGGGTTCTCATTTCAGAAATTTCAAAAGACAGGTTTCGGTAGCCAAGCGCTTTTTTAAAACGGTTCCTAAGCTACCGAAAACTCTGCTTTCGGCAGCTTAAACGAAATTTTCAGAACTCTTCAAGCTACCGAAAGGAAATGAACGTGTCATGTATCATGGAACAGTTTTCGGTGTTTAGTCAGTTACGACAGTTGTTCATTAGCCACTGAAACAGAGCTTTCGGTAGCTAATAGAAATTAAGCTCAGACTTACTAGCTACCGAAAGCCTAAAAATCACAGAAAAATGGCTATTTTTGCACAGATCCAAGTTTTATCATTCTAAAGGACATGAGGATGGTTTCTAAGTGAAGTTTACAATTAATAGGATCTGTTTCAATGTGCTGTTCCAGTAGTGAAGGTGCCAGCAAGATGGAAATAATGAAGAAATGTGGCGTTTTTTACTGTCCCTAGTCATCATTTTCAAATAGTGATTCTGAGCGGTTGGAGAATCATTTTGAAAAACGCTCAGAGGTTTTTGTTCCTAAAATGTCAGAGCACAATAACCTCTCTTTGTTTTCATATAGGTGTTGCAGGTTGAGAGAATCGAATCCATCACTGAGCCCCAATTTTTGAATCCCAAAATCTGCCTATTTGACACATGTTCTTGAAATGCAGATCTCAGGAAAACCAAAACGAGTTTCAAATATCTGAGAGAGGTTTTTTCTCAAAACATATCAATGCACAATAACCTCTTTCAGTTTATACACAGGTGTCACATAGCTAGAGAACTGAACCCATCTCTGAGCCTCTTTTTCAGCAGTTTCAGCAGAAATGGCATTTTTACTGTGCAGAGTCATCATTTTCAAATGATGATTCTGAGCGACTCGAGAGTCATTCTAAAAAACGCTTGGAGGTTTTTCTTCCTAACACATCAGAGAACAAAAACCTCTCTCTGTTTTCCTACAGGTGTCACATATTGGGAGAATCGAACCCATCTTTGAGCCCCATTTTTCAGTAGTTTCGCCAGTTAAAAAAATGATTTTCCTAGTTTAAAAAAAAACGGTTTGATCTTCTGTTTGGAGGATTTCGACCCAGCTTTTGGGGATATGGGGGGGAAGAGATTTGTAATGGATATAAAGCCCAGAACTGATGTAAGATAATGGTTCAACTTTGGAGAGACTAAATCAATCTTTGTATTCTCAGACTTCTGTGACCTTCTAGATAATACAAGCTTCTTTTATTATTGGTTGTCAGTTTCCTTCTTCTCATGTTTCTGTGTTTATGGTGAATGATCTATTTCCTGTATGTTCACTTTTATTGCTAGATAGATGTTATCCTGTCTATGTTTTAAAGGATTGAACATATATGTTATTTTGTTGTGCTTAGCCATGGATATATGTTCTTCTGTGTATGAATCTGCTGAATGCAATAAGGGTTCACCCTCTTTATTTTAAATCAACCCCCTGAACAACCATAGTCAAACCCTTTTCTGTCTAAGCGTCCTCACGCATGTTGTGAGCGTGCCATTTTGATTCCTGTCATCCAACTTGACCCAAAATAAACCCCTTCTTTCAAAACATGTTCAAGTTACCAAGCATCTATGAAATACAACCTAGGAGAGCTTCCTGGAGTGATAACAAATTGGCGTCGTTGCCGGGGAGAGGAGATTGAAGCTCAGCTTCCCTGGGAGAACGACATAGATCCAGCTTTGATGATAGACAAAGACTGGACATTTTCTTGGTTGTAATCATCTATCTGGCGACTCCATGAAGGAAGGATTCAGTGGCCACTCCATTGCTGAGAAATCTATTGGCGACTCCATTGGTATGAAATGAGCCAGATCTTAGCAAAGAGGTATGCTTTCTACGATTTCTCAAAAATTTATGGTTACCCTCACCCAGTACCTAGTAGAGATGAATGGGAAAATAGTCTTCCCAGTTTTTGAGGAGAAGAGTGGGAAGTGCTAGCTGAACACTTGCTGGATTTTCATGACTTTATTCATCAGCTTGGAATTATACATGAGTATGTTCAAATTAAGCTTTTCAGATACTCATTGGAGGGAGGAACCCTTGATTGGTGCCGATCTCTTCCAGATTTAAGTATTCACTCATTAGCAAGTTTTCATGATGCTTTTCATTTGTTTTGTAAAGATGAATTTCCAGTTGAAAGTCTCTTTGAAGATTGCTATGATGAATTTGAGAAGCAAGTTCAGCAGGGAGTAGTTCAGTCTTCTATTTGTAAAAAGGAAAATTATGTGGTTAAGGAAGAGCTTCTTGATACAATGAATTATGAGGATTGCATGGCTGTAGATGCATCAGGCCTTGTCTCTGATGCACCTATTACTTTTGATTCGTATGAATAAATAGTTATAGAAGAAGAATCTACTGAAATTTTTCAAGAGGCTTCCTACAATATGTTCTCACCTGTAAGTGAAGAGAAAGATCAGAAGATTGTGTGTTCTTCTTTGCACAATGCAGAGGTTTTTTGTTCACCGATCTTTGATGATTATGAAGATGAAGAAGAACATATTTCTACAGCATATGATGTTGGCTTGAGCCACAGCCAGTCCATATATGACAGCTACGAATCTGATTTTGATGAGCCTTTTTCTTTTCCCATCAAGGAACAACATCATGTTGAAATCATCCATTCTGTGCTTGCAGCAGACATTAAACATGATGAGTTTAATCTGCCGAAAGATTTAAGACCTTCTCTTCTGTTTGCAGCATCTCATGAACAAAAGACTGATATCATTTATGAAAAAGATATCAAACAAGAAGGGATTAGCAGTCAAATCAACTCGCTGCTATTTTCAGAATTGCAGAAACCTATTTATGAGCAGACCCATATATCAGAAGGGGAAGAAAGGCTTGAGGGGCAAGCAGAGTTAACTTCTTTCTATGATTCGGTAGCCGTTTATATGGAGTTATGTTTTTCAGAAGCCTTCAGTTGTGCAATCTTTGGAATCAAAGCAAATGATGATTGTAAGTATGATCTGCAAATAGAAATTCCGCTGCACGACATGAAGTGTTCTCTGAAATTTATCTGCATGCAAAAATATTCTGTAAATAATTCGATGTTATCCTGGCTTCATTGGAAGCATGATGTCACTTGATAAGAAGCAGTACAATGGCTAGAGTAGGGTAGCGTAGATGAATAAGCTCATAGCTGAGCATTTCAAGTTTGCATAATGCATGATGCTTGCATTTAGTGTTGTGATTGCAGTTTTGAAATAAAGACTCCATGCCCAATGGATGTAAGGCATTGCTAGCAGGTTTACAGTCGAACATTTGTAGACAGATTGCAGAGATTTGGTGGCATTTTAAACGACTCCATGCCCAATGGAACACTAGAATAGGTTCTGTATTTTGTTTATCCAAGAAAGGCATCAGATCTCTGGTTCTTGAAACCTCATTGGGAGGTTTTCATCCCCGAGTAGGAGTCAGTGTTATCTCCCCAAAAGTTTGTCAAGTTGATCATTTTTGGACGATAGGATGTCATTGGAAAATTCATTTCTAAATTTCTTAAGGCTCATTGTTGATAGATTTATGCGCGTAATAAAGTTTGAAAACATTAGATTGGGTTCTCATTTCAAAAATTTCAAAAGACAGGTTTCGGTAGCTAAGCGCTTTTTTAAAACAGTTCGTAAGCTACCGAAAGCTCTGCTTTCGGCAGCTTAAACGAAAATTTTAGAACTCTTCAAGCTACCGAAAGGAAATGGATGTGTCATGTATCATGGAACAGTTTTCGGTGTTTAGTTAGTTACAACAGTTGTTCATTAGCCACTGAAACAGAGCTTTTAGTAGCTAACAGAAATTAAGCTCAGACTTACTAGCTACCGAAAGCCTAAAAATCACAGAAAAATGGCTATTTTTGCACAGATCCAAGTTTTATCATTCTAAAGGACATGAGGATGGTTTCTAATTGAAGGTTACAATTAATAGGATCTATTTCAATGTGCTATTCCAGTAGTGAAGGTGCCAAAAAGATGGAAATAATGAAGAAATGTGGCATTTTTTTACTGTCCCTAGTCATCATTTTCAAATAGCGATTCTGAGCGGCTGGAGAATCATTTTGCAAAACGATCGAGGGTTTTTTTCCTAACATTTCATAGCACAATAACCTCTCTCTGTTTTCCTACAGGTGTTGTAGGTTGAGAGAATCAAATCCGTCACTGAGCCCCAATTTTCGAATCCCAGAATCTACCTGTTTGACACATGTTCTTGAAATGCAGATCTCGGGCAAACAAAAACGATTTTCAAAGATCCGAGAGAGTTTTTTTCTCAAAACACATCAATGCACAATAACCTCTTTCACTTTATACACAGGTGTCACATAGCTGGAGAAATGAACCCATCTCTGAGCCTCTTTTTCAGCAGTTTCAGCAGAAATGGCATTTTTACTGTGCAGAGTCATCATTTTCAAATGATGATTTTGAGCGACGCAAGAGTTATTCTGAAAGATGCTAGGAGGGTTTTCTTCCTAACACGTCAGAGAACAAAAACCTCTCTCAGTTTTCCTACAGGTGTCCCATATTGGGAGAATCAAACCCATCTCTGAGCCCCATTTTTCAGTAGTTTCGCCAGTTAAAAAAATGATTTTCCCAGTTTAAAAAAAAAAATGGTTTGATCTTCTATCTGGAGGATTTCGACCCAGCTTCTGGGGATCTGGGGGGGAAGAGCTTTGTAATGGCTATAAAGCCCAGAACTGATGTAAGAGAATGGTTCAACTTTGGAGAGACTAAATCAATCTTTGTATTCTCAGACTTATGTGACCTTCTAGATAATACAAGCTTCTTTTATTATTGGCTGTCAGTTTCCTTCTTCTCATGTTTTTGTGTTTATGGTGAATGATCTATATCCTGTATGTTCACTTTTATTGCTAGATAGTTGTTATCCTGTCTCTGTTTTAAAGGATTGAACATATATGTTATTTTGTTGTGCTTATCCATTGATATACGTTCTTCTGTGTATGAATCTGCTGAATGCAATAAGGGTTCACCCTCTTTATTTTAAATCAACCCCCTGAACAACCATAGTCAAATCCTTGTCGGTCTGAGCGTCCTCATGCATGTTGTGAGCGTGCCATTTTGATTCCTGTCATCCAACTTGACCCAAAATAAACCCCTTCTTTCAAAACATGTTCAAGTTACTAGGCATCTCTGAAATACAACCTATGAGAGCTTCCTAGAGTGATAACACATAGGATGGAAGTTGCATCAGAGTGATGCAGACCCCAACCTTTACTACAAGTTTGTGGATGATGAGCCCCTGATTTTGTCACTATATGTTGATGACCTGTTTCTCACTGGAAATGAGAAACTTATCGTATGGTGTAAGAAGAAACTCGCCTCTGAGTTCGAAATGAAGGATCTTGGATTGATGCATTACTTCTTGGGATTAGAAGTATGGCAGAGGCAGAATGATATTTTCCTAGGTCAAGGAAAATACACCATAGATATTCTGAAGAGATTTAGAATGTTAGACTGCAAGTCCATGGATACTCCGATGGATGCAAATTTGAAGAAGGTGAGGGATTATGCTTCAGATTCAAATTTGATTGATCCTACTATGTATCGCCAACTGATGGGTCCTTGATGTATCTAACGAACACCATACTAGATATATGTTTTGTTGTGAATGCTCTCAGTCGGTTTATGTGTGATCCGAGGCAGATTCAATGGATTGCTACAAAGCATGTGCTCAGATACTTGCGTGGCACTGTGGGATATGACCTGAAATATGCTTCAGAATGTGACTTGAGATTACAAGGGTTTACAGACTCAGATTGGGCTGGATGTGTTGCAGATAGGAAGAGTACTTCCAGAATTTGCTTCAGTTTGGGTTCTACATTAATTTCCTGGTGTAGCAGGAAGCATAACTCAGTATCACTTAGTACTGCAGAGGCCGAGTATATGGTTGCTAGTACAGCAGCCCAAGAAGCAGCATGGCTTCGTAAATGCCTTGCAGGATTGTTTGGCCAGATTCCAGAGCCAACCGTGATTCACTATGATAACCAGAGCTGTGTGTAGATGTCAATGAATCCTGTATTTCATGACAAGTCGAAGCATATAGAGATTCGATATCACTTCATTCATGATATGGTGCAGAAAGGTGCGATCGAGTTACAGTATATTTCGATAGATGACCAGACTATAGATGTTCTCACCAAGCCTCTTTCCAGGATAAAGTTCGAATGCTTTCGCGAAAGACTTGGAGTAGAAGATAACATGTCCCTACTTGAGAGGGAGAGATGATATAGAGATGTTTTACCCTGCATTCACCCAGGTGACTCTACTCGTCCAAGTGCTCATCTAGGTATGAGATAAATCCCATCGACAGATGATTCAGACATGCAGTAGATGGTCGGGTTCACCTAGGTGCCTCTACTCGTCCAGGTGCTCAGCCAAGTATGGGATAAATCCCATCGGCAGATGAGTTAGACAGGTAGTAGATGGTCGGGTTCACACATGTGCCTCTACTTGTCCAGGTTCTCAGCCAGGTATGGGAAAAATCTCATCGGCAAATGAAACAAACGAGTAGTAGATGGTCATGTGATGATTACACAGGTACCTCTACTCGTTCAGGTTCTCATCCAAGTATGGGAGTACCCCATCGATAGATGAGACAAACAGGTAGTGGATGGTCGTGCACATCTGCTCGTCCCGGTTCTCAACCAGGTATGTGAGGATCCCATCGGCAGATGTGATGGACAGGTAGAAGATGGTATAGAAGATAGTAAAATTATATCTCTCGTACATCTAGGTAGGATGCAGAGACTCTCTTGGACTCACCGAAGGAATGGTGAAGTTGATGCATAATGACACTTCTCGAAGGACTGAGACTATGTTAACAACCCTCATAATGTATAGAGATGACGGAGACAGTATATATGTACAGATGAAACCCAGATGATCGTGATGCTGATGAAGACTGAAGAATACCTTCCTTGTTGAGAGGGAGTGTTGGATTTTGTGCAACTTCGAAATATATTATTATTGTATCTTACTATACTTGATTGTACCTCCTAAGGGAGTTGAACTTGATGTAATTAATTATGTAAAACCCTTAAAAGAATCAATGTAAACCTTGGGATGAAAAGCAAGCAAAAGAAAAATTAAAATTAAATTACTTATTGCTCCCCAAGAGAAGTCGGCCCAGTTAGGGAAAATTCCAGTTTAGCACTTGTATAAATAAGAGGTAAAGTGCACCTCATTATTCATTCATTCACTTCACACAAGTTCGCATAACTTGGAGAGAGAAGTTCACACCTACAGAAGGAGAAGACTATTTTGGGGTTTCTATCTTTGGAAAGAATTTCCATATTTTCTCTCTCATCATTATACTATGTTCTCATAATTATTATCTATATACGAAGGTTCCTGGGTTGTCTCCTGTTTGTGTTTCCTATGATAAACTCTTGTGTTATTGTTTTTTGCTTTGTCTTTCTTCTAGTGATCCTATTTATGCATTTGAATTATTATGCTATGAATGTATGAAAATATAACACCCCCTCCCTCCTCTTCATCCTCCACCCTTCTCTGCTCCTCCTTCGCATTTCTCCTCCTCATCCTCCTCTTCCCACCCCACCCCTCCTCCTCCCTCCTCTGCCCTCCTCCTCCATCCTCCTCCCCACCTCCCTCTCCTCCATCCTACTCCTCCTCCTCCTACCCCCTCCCTCCTCCCTCCTCCTTCTCCACCCCCCCTCTCCTCCCTCCTCCATCCTCCTTCTCCACCCCCCCTCTCCTCCCTCCTCCTCCTCCACCCACATACACCTTCTCCTCCCCTCCCCCCCTCCTCCATCCACATACTCCTTCTCCTCCCCTACCCCCCCCTCCTCCTCCTCCCACTCCCTCCCTCCTCCTCCTCCTCCCCCCCCTCTCCTCCCTCCTCTTCCCCCTATGCCCTCTATTACGATGGTACTAGCACCAACGTACCTGCAAAGGTGCCCTAGGGAGAGGGTGTCTTTTTTCTGACCAGGAGGGGTGTTTAGCCAACTTATTCTGAGGTGGGGTTATGGATAGAACCTATGGTTTCTCCTCTGGAAGTACTATGGCTTAATGACATCGTTGACTTCCTCATGAAAGAGTTTGAAACCCTGAGGTTGGTGTCCGGGGCTTCCATGGGTGGGTCACTGGGTCACATGACCCCGACCTTGTTTTATCACTCCAGCGGCAGTTTCTTCAGCACTGAGATACATGCTTATCCTTCAGAGCACCTCCAACACCCTCCTGGCCCTCCAGTCCACCAACGCCCTCTCTCTGGGCCCTCCTTCAGAGGATGACGTCATCTTCCTGGGTAGACTGTAATGCTTGATAAGGGGGGAGGGCGTTGAGGGTTTTTCATCGTTGTTGGGGTTAGTTGCGGCATGACGACCCCCCCCCCCCCCTACATAGTCTGGCCTTCAGTTTGGTCAAATATGTCCTTGTTTAGCCATTTTGCTCAAGTAGGGGTCAAATCTAGGGAAAGCACCCCAATTTACCCACTACTTTGATTATTTTGTATTATTTTTATTCTAATTTTAAGTTGACATTTTTAATATTAAATTGGCTTATTTTTTGTAAAAGTGAGTGTGAGATCATATAAATACAATCTCCTCACTTCATTTTTACACATCAACTTTTGGGATAATTTCATTATGTCTGTTATTCGCCTTAACGAGGGCTCTTTGAAGGGATGCACACTCCTTGATGAAGGTTATTTTGCAAGTTTGAATCATTTCTTGGAATTTTTACTATTGTTCATGCCATTGCTAAGGTGAGGCTAGAGTTTTTTGCTTAACACTTGCACTTAGAGGTATCCATACTTTTAGTTTGATGCCTCTTTGTCAATTTGTATGAAAGTGATGCTTGTTAGGGTTGAATGGAAGCCATTATTGCTTCATTTTATCTTGATTAGCATGTCGTTTTTGTCTTTGGTTGCCATAGCATTCAAGCTTGAGCTTTAGGTCTTCAAGTCTTGCTAAAGCTAGGCTCTCTTAACGAATTCTTGAGATTGTTGAGGTTATCCCTAGTTGCCAATCTTGCTAAGTACCATATCAAGGAGGGTAGATCCTCTCATTGATGCCCTATGGTTGGGTGACTATCTTTCTCTTGAACCCTAAGTTGCTCTTTGTACTTCTAAACCCTAATTTCTGAAAGTTGTAATTATTGTACACATTATTCTTAGGTTAATTTTTTGTTTTTTCTAAGTTAGTCTTTTAATTCTATGTTAAAAAACCTAACTTCTAATTGATAAAAAACCTAAAACTAAATACTTAATTGGATGCATAAAACCCTAGCAACAGACCTAACATCCCTACGAACTAGCCTTATCCTACCCTCTAAGCCTTTTGATCTCTTCTCCTAGGCCCTCGGCCCCCCTCCTTCTCCCTAGCTGCCCCTTCGCCCCTCTCCTTTTACCCTTCGTTGGCCCCTTCTCATTCACTGCATCCCTGCTCCTCATTTGTTGCAGTCCGCGACCTTGTCCCATTTCCTTTCAGCCCTAACCCGTGGCTTTCCAACCTTCCACTCATCCTCCCTACTACTCGGGATCCCCTCGCTCTCCCTTTCACCTACCTTCCATTCTACCTGAGCCCTCCATTTCAGCTCCTCTCCTTCTCTTTCATTCTACAACTCTAACTCCACTCCTTCCACCTTGGCTGCCCTACATCCTTCACTTCATCTTCCATTTCATTTCCTTATCCAACTTGGCTTGTCATCCTTCCACATCTGCGAACTCCTCTCCTTATATCTATCCACGACCTTCACCTCCCCTACCATCTCCCTTCTACTCCACATCCACTTCCCTTCCCCCATTCGTTTCCCTTTCTTTGTCTCTGCTATCCTAACCGAGCCCCTTACAGGTTCAACATAGGTATGCAATCAAAGATTGTAGACCCTGTGTGCTCTACCCTAATAGCTGTTATATTCACACATAAAACAAATAAAGTCAGAGTTGAATTAGTGTTTCATTTAGCATATTTTGAGATATGATTTTCTACTTTTTCCATACATTTCTAAGCTAATTTGCAGCACAAATATATCTCAGAAAAATTCATTTGCAAATCCGGAAATTTACATATGTGATGATGGTAATGTTGACTGAGTTCAAAACTTGTTAACCATGTTATTGGTCATTGGTGTTATTCTTTAGTATACCCCATAACTGATTGCATAAACTGATTTCAGTATACTGACATCACCATAGATTTGTAACAATTGGTTATTGACACATACTTGAATGATAACATGTTGGTGATTTATTTTTGTTAGAAAATTCTCATATGCTTATATACATTACATATTTACTATCTATATCTATTTGCATTTGCTATGTTCTAACATTGATGGCATAAGTGGCAAAGGTGTTAATGGTTAATGTTAAATATTAGTATTGGATCCTACACTCACTTGATACTTATTTACGTAATAACTATTGGTGAATGATCTTTTATATTTAATTAGTTGATAGTCATAATTCGTTATGAATTTTTCATCTTACAGGCTAATATCTAATTAATGAATGACATTGACAACTGCCACTTAATGCATATTTGGTTAATGGTTGGATTGGTTTGCAATACAGTCTTTTGATTCAATATTGATTACTTTCATACATGTGTATACGTTCTTACATTTAGCCTCAGTAATGTGTTGTGATAATTGAATGCACTTGACTCCATCTAGGCACTGGACTAACTAACACTTGCATAGAAAATATAGTTTTTTGGTTGTCTCAGTGTTCTACAGGATTCCATAAGGATACTTCTCCTTGGAGGTTTCGAATTTTGAAGAAGTTAGAACGGTGACCGATGTGACATTGGGTCACTGATCTTACTTTTTCTTACTGGGAATTAGCCCTGCTAATTTGCCCGATAACACCCTCCCCCCCCCTTCCTTTTCCCTTCTCCTTCATCCTCCCCCCCTCCACCTCCCTCTCCCTCCTTTCCCCTCCTCCTTCACCCTCCTCCCCCTCCCCCCCCTCCCCACTCCTCCTCCTACTTTTGCTCCTCCCCCCTCCTACTTTGCTCTTCCTCCTCCCCCCCTCCTCCTCCTCCTCCTCCACCTCCACCTCTCCCTCCCTCCCTATCTCCTCCTCTTCTTCTTTTTCATGTACAAGATCCAAAATAGTAATAATTAGTCGTTTGTTATATAAAAATATAAGTAATATTAATGTGTTCTATTAGTTAGTAATACATTAGAAGAGAAATTTTGATGATCACCATTTACATTTTTAAACATACAAACACAATTATTATGATGCACTAAGTAAATACTAATACTTTATTACAATAAATATATATTAAAAAAATTAAATTAACATAAAACTTCAAAATATTAAATAATAATAAAACATATACATTTAAAAATTATATATCTCTAATATTTATATTTTTTAACATTCTTAATAAAATATATATATATATATATATATATATATATATATTATCCATAAATACAATAAAAAAACTGGAATGAATGGATACATGACATATTAAATTATATTTTTATGGGATTATAAAGTCAAATGACTGTGTTCTTTAAAATAACTGATACCCAAAAACAATTAAAAAAGTAAAAACTTCTGACATAGAAGCATAGTTTACCACCTATTGAAAAATATACAAATTTTTGACATACATTACAAACAATTAAATAAAAAATATACAAGCTTTTGGTCTTAAAAACCTTTAACAAACTTTACAAACAATTAAAATTGTACAATTGTTTGACATATCCAAAATATCCAAAAAAAAATACAAACTGTATACATGGCATACTGCTAGGAGCATGCACGGCAAGTCGAAATTACGGAAATCATATATTTCTCCTAAAATATAGAGAGGAAGATATAAACTCAAAGACTAAGCCCTATGCTCTGGAAGAAAAATTCATTCATTAATATGTGTACGTAACATATATATCTCTGGCATATTAAAAAACTATACCCTATGCTTTTGAAGAAAATTTCATTAACATACATACAGAAAATATCACATTAACATACGCCCTATGCTCTTGAAGAAAAAATCAAAAACTATGCCCTATACTCTTGAAGAAAAATTCATTAACATATGTATCTATACACATGTACCTATGTACAGAAACAAAAAAAATGCATTAATATATGTACCTATACATTTTTTTTCAGAGGAATATATGTACCTATACATACGAACATAATCTATGCGTGCACTTAATGAACTCCGAATGACCATTTGGACTTAAACGATTCATGAAATTGAGTCTCAAACAACTGATATATATAAATTTGTCTGTGGGTGTGGGCCGTGGCTGTCGTCGTGGTTGGTAGATAGAATGATGACCAGAGCAGAGCTGGCTGGCTGCATGGTGACCTTTGGAAACGTGAAATAGAAAGGCGGTATTGCAGAAATAGAAAAGTGAGGTCGATAGGCTATACCAGGGAAGATATGTGCCGGCTACAGATAGGTCGATAGGCTACACTAGGTTGGCTGCATGGTGCCCTTTGGAGACGTGAAAGGCAGTATTGCTGAATAGACAGGCAGTATTGCTGAATAGACAGTATTGCTGGATAGACAGGCAGTATTGCTGAAAGGAAAGTCGAGGTAGATAGAATGACCAGAGCAGAGCTGGCTGGATGCATGGTGCCCTTTAGAGACATGAAAGGCGAGGTTGATAGGCTACATTATGGCAAATTTGTAAATGAATTTAGGATTGGCCAGACTAGGGCAGGGCGGAGGAGATCAAGCCTCTAAATTAATGAATACATGAAAGTGAAAGAACTAAGACAGTGATACAAGCTCTGTAAATGAATTTAGGGCGGAGCAGATCAGGCTCTGATGCCGTTTGGAGACGTGAAATAGAAATGCGGTATTGCTTAAAGGAAAGGCGAGGTCGATAGGCTACACTACAACAAATCTGTAAATGAATTCAGGAAGGGCCAGGCTAGGGCCTAGCAAATCAGGCCTCTAAATGAACGAATACGTGAAATTCAAAGAAATAAGCCAGTGATACATACCGTTATTGAGAGAAATCACTAATCTCCATCTTGGAAAGGCAGCTCAACCGCATCCGCATCCAGCAGAGGTCCTTTCAGAGCACTTACCCTCCAGTGCAGTGCCGTCCAACCTCCTCCTCCATCGCATATGACTCAGACATACTCAGGGATCAGACTAGATAGAGGAGCAGGAAGAAAATGTTTTGAAAGCGTGTAATAGTTCAGATATATGTAGTCAGTGTGTCTCAATCTCTTTTGAACTAATCCTTAACAGATGAACAGATTGCATCTTCCTCTCTAATCTTACTGTTTTTTACCTTCAACGGATAGGATAGCATAGGTTCTTTTTCGTCTCTTTTGCACCCTGCATTTTACCTTCAACGGATGAACTAACTGCTTTTTACCTTTTACCTTCAACGGATAGGATAGCATAGGATATTGCTTTTTCAGATAAGGCAGTTGTTTTTGCATCCTGAACTAATAGACAAATTGTTTTTCCGTCCCTAAACTAATTAACTTTTCCGTCTCCAAACTAACAGACAGATTGCTTTTCATCCCTGAACTGGTTTCTATGCTTTTCCCTCGCCATGCTTTTGCATCCCTGAACTGACACACAAGTTGCTTTTCCGTCCCTAAATCAACTTGCTTTTGCCTAGCAGTGAATTTGCATCCCAGATCTATCAGACAGGTTGCTTTTCCGTCCCTAAACTAACTTGCTTTTCCCTCGCCGAAGTAACAGTGGACAGACATATGAGACAAATTATGACTGTTTCTCTTCTCGATAGTGGAAAA
This sequence comes from Larix kaempferi, assembly GCA_027924585.1. Lineage (NCBI taxonomy): Eukaryota > Viridiplantae > Streptophyta > Pinopsida > Pinales > Pinaceae > Larix > Larix kaempferi. The sequence goes on from BSBM01000162.1 coordinate 14,871,444, forward strand.
CCAGGAAATCAAATATGAAATTGCCCGCCACAAGGAATTAGAGAACAAGCAGGATTGAAGGCTTTGCTGTGAATTTACAGACGCGGGTGTGTAGAATCGGAACTTCTCTCCGGCATGAAATGACCAGGTTTGTGCTCTTCTTCTATAATGAAATTTATTGTATTGCACGATTTCTTCTTCAAGTCTCTTACTGGTAATTGTTTTCAAAACTTGAACTTTTCATTTAAGGTTGTAGTGAATTAGTAAGCAACTATCAACCCCAATGAGAAGTGTCTGGCAGCAGACAACATTAGAGCTATCCTGTTTGTATGATAATGAAGTAGACTAATAATCAGATGCCATATTTCTAGTGCTTTTTTGTTTCGAGCGTCTCTGTCAAGGAGAATTTCTATCTGGTTGGGAGTCTAAAATGGATGTGAAGTTTAGTTCTTCCATCTGCATTCAAAGGCTTCACCTAATCATCCAATTGGCTTTCATGTAGCATAGGTGGTCTTGATCTTTGCACACTCTGTAAATAGATGCCCTTCACCTTCATTACTCTTACTAGAAGGTCAAATCAATCTTACCAAAGGGAGTGGGTTCCCTCAATTTGATTTTCTGAAGATAAGATTAGTTGGAGAATAAGGGTTTCGATTACCCAATTAATTGTAATTGCTATTTTGAGTAAATGGATAATTAGGAGTAGATTTGATCTTTCCCGAAAAAATAAATGGATTCGATCCTTTATTAGTGGATCTCGATCGAATCAGTTCATTGTGTATAAGAAGGTAGCTTAAGTTCTGTTATAGTGGAATAGGAGCGATCTATAATGAAATGAATGAAGAATGTTTTGATTTTCAATCTAGATATATCCTCTTCTTTCCACATGCTCTGTTTCGTGGCCTCTGTATATAATATATAAAGGGTTTTGATGAAAGACAAATTCAAAGGTTCGATTCTTTGATACATTAAGAAGGAGATCTGGAGTTGTTCAAATCCAGATGCATCCTTGATTCTTTGATGCATGAGAAGCATCAAAGACTGTATTTTCTTCCTTTCCTTTTCATGATGATCTGTTTGCTGTCATACTTGCTTTGTAATTATATCGGAAATCAGATTGTTTAAAACGAAGTTCTCCTGAGGATTTCTGTTAACCAAATGAACTTTGGAACTACTCCATTTATGAATGGATCTAACGGTGGTAGCTCGAAGTAGAATCACAGCAAAACTTGTTATAAATCTGGGCACTATTTAGTAAAATGATTCGATGGTTAATATATTTTCTTGATAGGGTAAAATTTATAAGGTTTCCACTATCAAATTCGTGATTGCATAGTTTTACTTTGAGTTTTGGCAATTTACATTGATCAATTTCAATTCTGGATCGAACTTCCAATCTCAGGGACGTATTGGTTCATTGAGAAGTAGAACAAATTAGATCCATCTTTGATGAATGGAAATCATATGATGCCAACTCTCTGGGGATTTGTGGAACTAGTTGCAAGAACTTAAAATTCCTGTAATACTTGTTCTGTTACAGTTACAGGATTATCAATATCTGTAATGGTTATATTTAGTCCAGTTACATTGTTAAGAGTTGGGTTTGGGGATTAAAAGGTTGTGATTGGAATTGTAGTCTCAAGGGAGAGCTATTTTAATGACGAGGACAGACTGTTCTCAAAACCTAAAGCATAGAAACCAGTTCAGCTGAAAAGAGAGGTGTATCAAAGGTACACTATTCTTCTCACATGCACCAACTAGGCCGGATAATCCTTATTTTTTACCCAAAACAATCAGGAACTCTTCGGATTTCATGTGTAAGTTTTTTGTTATGATATTATTTTCAGTTGACAACCTTTTCATATGCACCATTCTCATTATCAAACTGCTTTTGATTACTGAAGTGCTGAAAATGATGGATTTGGGAATCCTCATTTTCAAAGTTTCTATAGCCCCAAAGGGTAGTTTGGTAACTTGGGCTGCCAGAGAAATTCCTCTTGTGCTCATCTTCATCATCATTAGTTCCCAAACAATGTCTGACTAGCTTTGTGGGAGGAAGAATGCTCACTTGAATTTGATGCACTGTTGCATCTTGACCTCTTGAATTGGGTTCAACCTTATCCTCAAAACCAGCATTTGTTTCAAATTCTTCTTGATTATGACTGTACTCATCATTATATTGTTGGTTGGATTTGTTCACATGATACCAACCATCCTTTGACCAAGAAACTTGATCACCCAATTGTTCTTCTACACTTTCAGAATCAGAACTTTCTTTCTGACAAGATTGAACTTTTTCAAAGGCCAACCTAGTGCTGGAAACAACATTTCCTCCATTTCTCATCCTTGAATTTTTAGCCAACCTAGTGCTGGAAACAACATTTACTCCATTTCTCATCCTTGAATTTTTAATGTCTAATGGCTAATCATTCATTCTAGACCCAATGTCTTTATTAACATGTTCCAATCTATTAACATGCATTCCATATTTCCCTTCTTTTTGATCCTTAAAAGTGCTTCATGAAGCTCACGTTCACCTTCAGAATCCAGTGGAAAAGTTGCAATCCTGAAATCCGGAGAACTGTTAAGTCTGTTGAATTCTGAATGGGAATGCTTAATAAGTGATTTTGCTTGACTGAAGGGTACATTTTTATTAAGTTCATGATAGTGAAGTTCAACAATCAACACCACCAACACCAAGGTACATAGAGAGGTTGATGTGCTGGATTAAATCCAATCCCTTACCCTCATACATGATAGAATCCAATGGAAACATTGCAATTCTGAAATCCTGAGAATTGAGTCTCTTGAATTCTGAATGGGATCTAAAATTCTACTTTTTGCATATGAAGTTTGATGAGGTTGGAACCACTCTCAAACTTCCTGAAGCAATTAATGGTAATGTTAAAAAATTTAAGTCAAAGGATAGAAACGAAATAATTAACATTACCATTTAATATTACTGACTTCAATGTCACTTATACAAAATCCTTAGGTTCGTGCAAAACTAGTCCCCTCCACATGTGTGCCCTGGTTGATTGCAAGTCAACCTGGTCATGTTAAGTTGGACTTGATGGTGTGACCAGTTTGGTACCAAATCGACCTAGCCAAGTTCTGACTCGGCTAGTTCGGTACCAAATCGATCGGCCGAGCCGCCGAGCCGGTTTGGTGACCAGTTTGAAACCTCTGCTGGTCAACCCGATCAACTCGGTCAAGTCCGAATCTGAGTCACCAGTTTAAAAAAAAATGAGAAAAACATGGATCTAGAAGAATCCAAGCTTGTCGTTCTTGGAGAAATTAGTGGATCTAAGAAAAAAAACCATATTTTATTGTAAGAAGATGGAGCTACAAGCCTGTAAAAGGACTAACTCTCCATTTGTAGTCATGGATGGATTTGTGATAGAATTCTCTTGAGCTTCATTGAATATCTAATCAAAGCAATGGAAATTTAAGGGTTTCTTATGTGTAGTTGTACATCCTTTCACTTCTTGCTAGTTTATGTTGTTGGAATACCAATTTAATTATGCTACAATAAGGGTTTCGAGCTTGAGACAGTCATGTCTCTTAAATAAGAACTTTAGATGAGGTGAATTCCCTACAAGGTTCTTGGTTTTTTTGCTTACTAGTTGATGCTTCTATGTTATGTCATTTCAATGAAAGGTTGCATGTGTGCTTCAACTAGGAATAAGATCATCATTTATTGATTTGCATGTACATCCAAGGTCACCTTTGGAAGGAGCCATTTTCTAATATAAATTCCAGCTTTATAAATCTGCCTCATTTAGTTTTTTGCATGTTTGTAACAGCAATAACTAGATCCATCTTTCATCTATATGCAGCCCTAGTTGTTACTTTATGACCCCACTTGCCCTTGTGGACTTTGGCACTAGTCTTACCCTATCAATCACCATAAATTTAATCAAATAGACCAAAAATCAAATATTTTTCATTAAGGCACCTCCTCTCAACACCTTGAGCTGCCATTGCATAAATTTAGTGATCCTAACCCTAGGGACACCCCATTGTACTGAAGGAGAGAAGGTCTAAACTCTAAAGTGAATAGGGTTGTGTGTTGACACTTGACATTGGCATCCCTCTTGAGTTGCCCATTCACACCAATCCTGGACTTTTAATCTCAAGTGTTAGTTGGATCAATAACATGCTAGATCAAATCAGGGTCACGATTTTGTAGGAATGCTAGCTATCCAAAAGAATACTAACTTTGTCAAGAATGTAATTTTTCTCTTAGTGACTCATTTTGGGTCTTCTTTGGTTTGTTGGAAAGAAAATTAGAACATGAAATTGGTTCCTCGGGATTCAGGCATAAAATTGCAAAGATGCATGGAAGGCCTAAAAAATGCACTAAACATTAATGATCCAAAGTTGCTAATATTAGGACCATTTTTTGGATGGACCTGGATGATCATATGGATAAGTGCTTCCCCATTTAGTAATAATGGTCCCCACTAAGTCAAGTACTTGTACCAAATGGGGACTTTATGTTAGATTTGGTTCCTAGTGAAGAATTAACAACCTAACTTTATCTGACAACCTGATAGAGTTGTATGTTCTACTAGCGGGTGCTCTTCAATCAAGTGTCCATGATCTAATCTGTTATAGCTTATTCAAGTGGTATGAAATTTCTATGTCAACATACAATTCAATTTCTCTACAAGTGCAACCATACCTTGTCACCGATCTGAAACTTGTGTGGATTATGATCCTAATCATGTTTATATTTGTACTTGGTGTTGGCTTTGTGCAAAATATTGTGAACTAGTTGTTGGATGTATCAGTGCCATTTAACACATTTTTTTGTATATACCTTGTTTTAAGTATGGAAGGACTTGTGTTGATGCAATGGGCAATGTTATATCAATTTTGGCCAATCGTTGGAATCCCAAGCTCAACTAAAAAGGATAAGGGCCAATAGAACTTTGAAGAAGTTTTCTTTGTAGCTAACCGGAACATAAGGAATGGTTTCATCATTTTATGTGGAAACTTGAAATTGTACAATCATCATGTTGACTACCTTTGTTTTCCCAATGCTCTAGGGATGTAAGGAAGTTAATTTGGCATCCATCATGGACCAAAGTTGGACCAAAATATATTGAGGAAATTGTTGTCCTGGTCAGAAACAATTGTCTTTGGCAACCCAAAATGAAGCCAAACATGCTTGAAGAAGATCTTAACAGTGGCATATGTTGTGATACCCGTCCTACAAGATGTCAAAATTGTCATCTTAGAGGATTAATGAACAACCAAAAAAATGCAATAGCGTCAATGTTCATTTGAGACAAAATATGACATAAATTCCATGGACCTTAACTCCCAAGGCTTATCTAGAGTGAGCAAAAGAATGCAATATCATTTCCTTTTGATTGCATGTTTAGCGATGGTAGAGATAACCAACAATTCAATATATCTATTGACATCTTGTTCGAGTTGTCGCTACTACATTTGAGGTCCAAGTTCGACGTTTAGACTTACATTAAACGTTAAATATTGGTTCTCAATGTTGAATGGGCGTCAACCGAGTGAGAGTTTTTTTTAAAATGCAATAAAATGTGTCTTACGTGATGTTATGGGTCATACGTATCTTAAGCGATGCCCAAGAACGTCCTTTAAGTGATGCCCAAGAACGCCATTTAACCAAACTTAGATACCATCACATTGTCGTCAGTTTTTTTTCAGAGAAAAAACGTACTTTTGTTATTTCCTTGAAATAAAAAAGTACATAGCATCTTCTCCGATTCATGGACCCATATATAAGCTTCCCAAAAGAAACTAATCCTGTCATTACTTTTAAAAAAACTAACCATCTGTCAAAAAACATGACTGGTATGAACCCCCCTTGATCATTTGCTTAACCATAAGCCTTGACAAGGATCTACAAAACTTGATCTAAAAGATCACCAGAAAATGACTTGTATAATCCTGAAAAAAAGAAACCATAAGAGCCTGAAGAAACAAGTTGATCCTCCTCCCATTCTTCCCATAAAAGTAAGCCTGGATCTCCATCAACAGCAGCCTTTGATAATGCATCTGCCACATCATTATTCTCTCGATAGGTATGTTCGATGGAAGAGAATGAAAACTGTTTAGTAAGACAGAAATTCTGAGGCACCAATGATGTAGGGTTATGTTCTTAAAATGTACATGCTTGTTGGCCCAATTAATGACAACTTGAGAGTCCCCATATATTAACAATGAATCCAGGCCACATAATAATGCCACTTTTAAGATACCCCAAAGACACAAGAGTTCAGCTTTAGTATTAGTGCCAAAACCACCCGACAGACGGAATTTAAGTGTTAAATTCATTCCACATCTGAGGATAAATCCTGCTCCACATTTGTGTGTAGTTGATGCACCATCAAAGAAACCCACTACCTTGACAGTTTCATTTAAATTGACAGGACACAGTCTTCTGAAGTTTTGTTTCTGAGTAGTCCCTTTTGCATATGAGTGAAATAAATTCCAGAATGAAATTAATGTCTGCTTCAAAGTAGGAGTATTGTCTTGGAATATGGCAAGATTACCAACCTTCCATAGGGTCCAAACCAATATACCAGGCATAAAGTTTAGTGGTTTTGTGCTTTTGTTGCCAAGTAAAATATGCATATTCAAAGTCCAGTTCTGGACAGTCCTCCTTAATATTTAGTTCCTGGCATATCTTTTTCCAAGCAGCCTTTGAAAATTCACAGTTGAGAAACAAATGGTTAGTTGATTCCTCAGGTTTCCTGCATAAATAACACATACTCAGGCCTTGTTTGCCACGTTGAATAATGTTCTCCCTGGTCAAGATTTTATTATTGAAGACTAGCCAGAGAAAAAATCTAGTTTTAAGTGGAAGATGACACTTCCATAAAACTAAATACCACCATTTCCTTCGTTCTTCTGTATAAAATTCTACGATAGCCAAATATGTAGAGCTGTCTGTGACTTGGTCCGTAGTAGAATTTTTTTCCCAAACCAGAGTATCTTTTGTATTGGACAGTCGAATCCCAACAAGGTTTAAATTCTGAACGTAGCCATTCCACTTGTCTTTCCAGCTACCATCAAGTCCAAGATCTGATGGTGGAAGCCAATTTGAAATATCCGGAACCAGGTTCCTTGACCTCCTGAATTGGTTCAAGGTGATAAGACCAAAATCAAAGAAATGTTTTCGTAAACCCTGTGAAATTTGATAGTTGCTATTGATACCCAGAATTGGGTCAATTCCCACGATAACTTCGTTACCCTCACCAACCTTCCATGCCAGCTGAGAGCTTTGTTATGACACAACTTGTAGTTGTCCCTAATAGTATCCCATCCGGGATGGTAGAGGAGATGGACAACTAAAGAGGTGGCCCAAGAGCTGCCCCGGTTCCCAATGCAAGCTGGGAGTCACGTCAACCGAGGCACTCTTCACTTTAGATCAAGATGAATCAAGACCAAGGGGGAGACCCTATAGCCAATCAAGAGATATTGGGCCCAAACAAAGGTTTCTAGGGAAGTGTGAAAGATGAGTTACGGAAACCAATGCAAGGTTAGGTGGACCTAGAAGTTTAAGTGTGGTTGAAAGAGGCTTAAGGGATGACTTATGTTTCAACTAATGAATAATTTAGGCCACATAATGAGATCAAATGACAAGATCTAGTACCATGAAATACAGAAGTGGGCCCACTGCCTTGGGATATGGAAATGGTTCAAATGGGACCCACAAGGTGAAGTTAAAGGTGCAAATGGTACCAAGGGGTATGCAAAGGGTAGATCTATGGATCTAAGATGAAATTAGAGATACCCACATATGGGATCTAGCACTTGACACTAATCCCAAGAAGTGCGAATTGCCTTAGGTGAACTAGTGCCTTGAAATGGATGGGCAAATGGAGTAAAAAAGATGTCAAAATGTAGATCGGGTCACTTAAGATGCAAATCAAGGCTGTTGATCAAGATCAAGTGAATGTAATGGTTAGATCTTGCTAGATCTAATGTTTCACTAGGTGGTCCAAGTGGACAACAACCCTCAGATTGAGGAATGATACCCCCAAGGCAAAAATCCACAAAGTGAGACACTAGACATAGGTTTCAAGGTATGCTCTTTTCAAATCAAGTGGGATATCAACCACCCAAGTCCTTGAAGTGGGACAACTCAAACCCCTAGGAAGTGCGACTTTGCCCAAGGAGGGCTAAATGCATGGGAAAGTGTGTCAAATCAAGTCCAGAAGCCACGAAACTTTAGATCCGGGTAGTTAATGCAATTGTCAATGTGGATGTTGAAAATCAAAGGGATCTAATGGCTAGATCTCCATAGATCTGAGATTTGAGATGCATCACCAAATTGACCCAAGTGGGGCATGTTACCAACTTATTTTTACCATAGTTGGATTATCTGAAGAGCCGCCATTTGACAAACATGCTAAGTGTTTGACTCCAATGTATCAAATGATTCAGCATTTGTGGCTAGCCGGTTTTGGTTAGCCTGTTTTGTTTTTTGAGTCGACATGACCATGGCCCCATGGGGGTTTGTAATAAAGTGTGCTAGTAGGATCTGAGTGTCTCAGTTCCCCATGACTGGATTAAGCAACTAAGGTATTCCAGGGAGTTTTTTCCCTTGTCAATTATACTTTGCTTAAGGCGATGTCTAATCGATGAGGTTTTCTCCCGCTCCTCCATAGCTGGAATGCCCGAATTTGAAAATTTTAGCCATGGGGGGTTATTAGAGGCCAACTGATGTATATAAGCCTACTATGTTGAAATTTCATCAAGTTAGGGTTTTGTACAGAAAAATAACAATTCATCATATTCTAATGCAGAAAATACATTTAATAAACATTTACAAATATCGAATATTAAACAGTGCAGTAGTAAAAACTATCATAACATAAATTTCATGTCTTTAGCACTCTCAAGTCACTGTGTTAAAGTACTTTCAACACTACCCATTAGGTCACTGTGCTAAGTTAATCTTCAGCAGCATGTAACGTAGAATAACTAATAATAAAAGAGAAGATACTTACCTGTGTGTGGGACCCTTCCTATAAAATACTCAGAAGAGTTACTTACTTTCAGTAAACACTGTGTCTCAGAGAGACCAGTCAAATCTGGAAACTATCAGACCCTACAAGAGGGTAGTACAAACCAAAGAGAGAGAGATGACAGGTTGAGATATAGTCAAATAGTCAAAGACAGTCAAGAACACAGTGACAAACTTAATCAAGTCTCAGCATAATAGATCTGAATCAAAGACAAGTCTTAGCACATAGATCAGTCCACAAACAAGACTCAACACAAAGAAGCTTTAACCCCAAACATTAATAAGGCCTCAAGCAAGTAGCACAAGGGCTCAGGCCACAGATACATAGAATAAATCTCAGCATATAGATCGAGTCTCAATAATATAGATCTAGTCAATGTCAAGTCTCAGCAGTACAGAATTGATCACAGGTAGGTCTTAACATAAACAAATAACACAAGGCTCAGACCAACTATTCACACAACCTGTGGCCTCCACAAATGACTATCAACAGGCAGATCTAGGTCAAAGGAGCTCACGGCCTCCACTGGTGTGCACACAGCAGGGTAGATCAAACCCTAGGGCCTCACGGCCTCCACAATTTTGTCACCAGCAGACTGGATCAGATCCTTAGGCCTCACGGCCTCCACAAATGAGCAACCAGCAGGCAGATTTAGGGCCAATAGGACTCACAGTTAGCAGTACAGGGTCACAGCCTCCATGCTTATGCTCTCAACAAGCTGTGGTCTCATCAACAAGCCCCAAACAAAGCTTCTACACATAGATCGGATTCCAACCAGACCTCAATAAAAAACTAAGTGAACAGATCGGATCTCAGCCAGCTTCTAATAGGGCACGATTTAGTCAGATGAGGCATCAGCAGGGTGCGGCCTTCCTTAATAGGCTCACGGGTGGCTGGGAAGTGCTTCCAAAGGCTGACGGCTTATGTTAGGAGCAGCATAAAATCCTAACATCAACTTCAGATCAGACCTGATATAAGTTACTCTCCACCAGATGTGCGACCTGCTGATAGATGATCAAGTAGCAGAAAATAAACATAAGACAGAGCTGAGATATAGTTGTGATAATAAATGAGAAACAATAGACCTCATTAAATAGGATAATAGGATTATTAAAATAATCCTTTAAACTAGGATTCCTTAGAATTAGGAAAGAATAAAAGATAAAAAATAATAAAATATTATTTCATTAAATTAGGGAGAGGTCACTTTAAAATAAAATAAAAGATAAATAAATAAAAGATAAAAATAAATAAAAATAATAAAAGATAAAAATAAATAAAAATAATAAAAGATAAAAATAAAATAAAAATATAAAATATATAAAAATAAAAATAAATAAAAGAACCTCAGAAAGTGGACAAACCCATAAGATCAAAACAACAAGGGTGGTATAAATAAAAGGTGGGTCAATGATCCTATTTACCACAAATCAAAGACAGGGTACCACAAGACTTAATAAACAGCAAGGTACAAGGACCAAAAGTAAATCACCCAAGGTGGAAAGGTACAACCAGTCATCTCTCTCTCAAATGTACAAATGTTCCATATAACCTGAAAGTTCATCATCATTGTATAAGGAAGGGTTCATACAGATGATGTGATCATGTGGTCCTCTCAACTGCTCCTTAGGTCAAATGTTAGTAGCTTCCACAAGGGGTGGCCAGTCCCTTGAGAAGACCAACCAACTCAACCATCTCGAAGACCTAGGAGAAGAGGACATCACACATCATAATCTTGGTAACTGACCAAGTGCCTCCATTCTCAAGGAATGGCTCTCAGCCCCAGGCTGAGTTCCCAGTCCCATACTGGGTCAATATCCTGGTAACTGACCAGGTGCCTCCATTCTCCCAGAGAATGGCTCTCAGCCCTGGGCTGAGTTCCCAGTCCAAACTGGGACATGTTGATCAACCATCTGGTCCATGACCAGGTTCTCCATTCTCCCAGAGAATGGTCCTCAGCCTCAAGCTGAGCATTCAGTCCTAGACTGAATGTTGATCAACCTTTTGTAGGACCTAGGATGTCTCTGTCTCAACCTGCAGGATATGCTTGGTCCTCGTGACCAAGAAACTGTCTGGTCCCAGACCAGAATACCCTAGAGACAAATAGGGGCCCTAGCTACATGCTAGGGACTTTTCCATGGCATCCAACTGCTTGGTCCTCGACCAAGAACCCCAGGAGACAGCTGGGGGCCCTAGGGTACCTTCTAGGGTCTTACACATTACTCTGCCTCGTTAACTTGACCAGGAACCCTGGTTAACTTGACCAGGAACCTTAGTTAACTGACTAGCGTACCATTCTCTCTGAGAATGGGTCTCGCAGCTGCACTGAAAAATTAACATACTAGACACTGTTAGAATAGGTTTCGGTCATGTCCTAGGTCCATAAAACCCTCAGAAAAAATTTCGAAAATTTTTTACCGGGTCCGTCGAATTTGGGTTTTTAATTATTTTTTAAATTTAATAAATTTCTCTATAGTTTAAATAGAGAAATAATAATTTGTAATATGTCAGTCGTCCGGGGTCCGAATTCAGTGATTGATGGCTCGTTTCATAAGCCAAAAATCACACATGACCTATGGACCAGTTAAATCCAAGTTTCGGATGTCATTGAGGCCTCGTAATTAATATTTTCTCTGAAAAGCCATTTACAGAGAAATTATTAATTAAAATAATAAAAATGATTATTTTGGAGATAATCCAAATCTCTCCAAAATAATCCATCCAGTAAATACCCCTATCTATGAAGGGGATGGGAAACCTAAGAAACATTGGTTTGTATGTGAAGCTCTCTGGCAAGCTAACTTAATTGATGATGAAAATCAGCAAGTTGCGTATTTTGCAAGTGGTCTTCGGAAGAGAGCACTTACATGGTACATGGATTTCATTGAAGACGAAACAACAAATTAAGGATAATTTCTTATATTTTTTCAAGGAAAATGGCACCAAACATCTATCTAGGAAAAAATTAAAAGAAATCACTCAAAGACTAGGAGAAACAATACAAGAGTATGATAGAAGATTCAAAGGCCTCCTCGATCAAATTTTATCCAAAATGGATCAAGCTGTTGTGTTCCAATTTTTTGTTGCAGGTCTGCAACAATGAATTAAAATGTCGCTACTACTGCATGAATACAAGACATATTACAACGTATTAAATAAAGCTTTAAGAGTTGGTTCAAATGCAGATTACTTGACTATACCTATCGACAGACGACTGAAAGAAAAATAGAAACAATACAAATATCACTTCAACACCTTACCATGAGACATAATGAATTATGGTGAACCACGTGCTCATCGGAAGGCCATACTAAATACAATTCTCCCTACAATGAGCGTAAAATATATCACGATGATAGAAATGCATATGAAGAAGAAAAAAGATAATTCCAAGATGATCGTAGACCATTCGTAGAAGAGAAAAGACCATAGAATTTCCACACGGCCCAAACAAGTTACTTCTGTGACATATGAAAAAGATTTAAACCCCATTTGACGAAAGAATTCCCTTATAATGTTGACAATGTAAAACTGAAATGGTGTGGCATATGTTGGACAACACAACACACAACCGCAAAATGTATCAAGAATTTGAAGACTACGAAAAATTATCATACAATTTTCCAAGCATAAACAATCAACCATAATAATCAGAAAGGTTGAGAATTCCACAATAACAACCAACGTAATAATAGAAACAAACGATGAGATGCATATAGCAGTTAAGGAAGATATAGAAAAAACCAAAGGAACCCACTAGTGGGTTGAGGAAAGCTGCATTCCCTCATCTCCTATAGTGTAGAACATTTGAGTCCCAACTATCCCTGGAAGGATAGAACATACCTCAAATTTTGTACAAAAAGTGGAGTGGGGGAGCACAATTTAGAAGAGTGCCCCATTATATTAGAAACACTTCACGATAAAAAGAACGTTAATCTATTGTCTAGTGTACCTAAACATGAAGCATTGAATACTAAAAATTTGAAAATAATCAATAGGAAAGGCGCAAATATTGGAGGCGAAAATGACCATGTCACAAGAATACAAAGAAAAGATGATAACTATCCTAATCCATCCAATCAAAGATCAATCATTAATAATGCCACAAAAATATTTGAATAAAACGCTTCCGATGAGAATACTACATAATCCAGAAACAAAACACTTAATGAGTTATTACAACTTCTAACGAAAGAAGAAGTTGTTGAACGATTAATCAATTTAATGTATCTCATCAAGGACAATCCAAGAAATGAAAGAGTTGCTAAAAACCTCTATAGTCTAAATCAAAAAGGTAAAATTGTTATTGACCCCCTAGTCGATCTCGAAGTCGAAGGATTTTGCATCTCGCAAGTTGTCCTTGATTTCAAGTCATGGGCCGATATAATGACATGGTCTACCTAGGAAATCCTAGGACGACCATGACTATCAAAATCAAGAATTTATCTAAACCTTTCCAACTAAGGATTGATTGAACCAATTGGTGTTTCGAAAAATGTTAATACTACAATCAGTATTAACACTCAAATAGATTTTGAAATCGTCAATCCAAGAGAAGGATCCAAATCCTTCCCGGCATTAGTCAGTTGACCTTAGTGTTAGAAAATGAAAGTTTCCATTTCATTATAAAAAGACAGAATAAAATTGAAAGGCGAAGGAATAAATGTCATAGTACCTATCATTTGTCTTAAGGGAAACCTTAGGCAGAACTAGATGACAACGACGAGATATAAGGAAATTATATTAGGTTATGTAGTATAACGAAGATTTAGTAGAACCAAATAACTTTAGGGAAATTCACTTGGGCTCACCTATTTCAATTAGGAAAAACTCTGACTCAGAGTTGTATGACTAGAAAATTGAAAAGTATGAAAAACATGCAAAATAATGTTGGATAGTTGAAGTTATCCCATGATGGCTAGCACAAAAATGTTTTGCAATAACCGTGATACCAAAAATATTAGAAAAAAAAAGAAAAAGAGAATACCCAACTCTTGTACATACGAAAAGTGAATTGACGAATATGCCCCTTTTGTGGTACAAGGAGCGTGAGTTGCCAATAGTTCATATAGAAGAAGTATCTAAAACCATCGATGAGCAAGTTCGATTACAAATCCTAGTTGAAACATTAATCGGTCAAGCAGCTAGATGGTGGGATACCCATCAGTAACGACTACAAACTTGGATGATCGCCTTAACATAATTCATTGAAAGGTTTGGAGGAAAAAAATTAACATCTCAAGTAGAAATTCAAAAGTTTGTCCAAGGTCTAGACCTGATTGCACATATTGAAAATTGCAAAAAGGAATGGAAAAGGGTCGAGTATAGGGACGAGAGAATTTGGCCACATTTGTTCCTAAACAACTTAGACAAATTCCTAACAAATGGTACAAAATGGAAGAAGCAAGAGGAGAAATTTATCAAATACTTCTTATTTTCTCCTACAGAAGAATGCCTCTGAGAAGCAGTACAAGAATTACATCAATTCATTAAACCAACAAGGCAAGAATTCGACATAGACGACAAGAACGCTTGACCAATATCATACTACAAAATAATTTTAGCCAAACAGAAGCAATCAGATCAATCAATGACTCAAATTCATATGGAGAAAGAACATACTTATGGAAAAAGATTCTGATGGCAAATAAATCACCCATGCGTAATTCAACTAGTAAAGACCATCCTGAAAATTTCTACCAAAGAAAAATTAAATGAGGATCATCACAAAGATTTCCCCCCAACCTTTATAGAATTTAAAGAATGATAATGCCTGATCAATGAATCAAAAGCACCATAATGGATGGAAACTGAAATAAATACAAAAGAAGTCAACAAATCCTTTGATGAAAGACCAAAAATGAAAAAAATAGGCAATTATTGGTTGGAACAAAAAACTGCATAAATAAGTAATTTGCTTAAATAATACCAGGATGTCTTTGCATGTGATTATAAATATCTAATAGGATTGGTACAAGAAATGGGAGAGATACATATTGACATAATACCTTGTGCCAAACTTGTCAAGAAACGACCATACAAGCTAGCCCATAAATACAAAGACATAGTCAAGAAAGAAATTGAGAATATGTTAATCGATGGAATAAGATATCCAGTGGATCAGTCGGAGTGGGCCATCCCCATGGTCATCCATCCAAAGAAGCATGACCAAAATATACTTTGTGTATGTTTCAACTTCCTAGGTCTTAATAAAGTAACCCTTATAGACCCATTCCTTACTCCCTTTGCCAATGAGATTATTAATGAAGTTGCTAGACTTGAGTGCTATTCTTTCACCGACGGATTCTCTAGTTATAATAAGGTTCCCATAGCAAAGGAAGACTAGCATAAAGCTACATTTGTCTACAAATTTAGATCATTCGCATATAGGGTCATGCCCTTTGGTCTGAAGAATTCTCCAACTATCTTTTCCAGAATAGTTATAAAAGCTTTCCAAGAATTTATATACAAAACAATGGCCATCTACTTTGACGATTGGACAATTTAGACAATGCTCAAATACCACGTATGGTGGATCCGACTAATTCTAGAAAGATGCAAATAGATCCGCTTATCTTTAAATATAAATAAATTCATATTTTCTACACTAATAGGAGTGTTATTGGGTCATGTCGTATGTAATGAAGGCAGAAAAGTGGATCTAGCTAAAATTAAAGTCATCCTTGAACTAAAACCTCCAAATATACCAAGCAAGTTAGAATTTTGCTTGGGCATATTAGGTATTATAAGAATTTTATCCACAACTATTTTGACATTACATTCCTGTTGGAATAATTACTCATATTACAGGTTGAATTCCTATGGACCCAAAAATGTGAAGAATCCTTTGAGTTGCTTAAAATAAAATTAGTTGAAGCTCCATACTTAAATTTCCCAACTGGTTGAAAATTTCTCACGTCCATATTGATTCATCAATCATCGTAGTCGGGGCCATACTAACATAACCAGGAGACAATGACTCAACTAACCAATTGCATAAACTAGATAGAAGTTAAATAAGGTGGAAATAAATATTCAATGATTGAACGTGAAGGATTGGGTATGATATTTCACTGCTAAAATATCAACATTAGTTATTGGATAACCCATTCATATTCTATACAAACCATCAAGCACTCCAATATTTAGTGAATAAACCTCTCCACCATGGTTGCATATGTCATTGGCTCATATTATTTAAAGAATTTGAACTTGAAGTCCTAGTCAGACGAGGCAAGTCAAATTTCGTACCTAACCACTTTTCTCGTATTGAAACTAGAGAAGACCCAACCGGCATTGATGACGAAATTCCCAATGCACATCTTTTCAAATTTGAAGTTATACCAAACGAATTAGAAGGCATTGCAGAGTTCTTACAAGAGGGTCGTTCCCTAGCAGGAATATCAAAGAAAAAGAAAAATATTCTAGCAATGAAAGTTGCACCGTATACACTAATCAACGGGTACCTATAAAATCTTAGACCTAACGACATACTTTGTTATTGTACACTTGAGCTTGAGTGATAGGATATAATTATAGAAGCACACTTAGGAACCGCAGGAAGACATTTCCATGCCAACATGACTGCCAGAAAAAATCCTATAGTCCGAACTATGGGGGACATCACTGTATAAGGACTACAAAGTATATGTAAATAAGTGTGATAAATGTCAACAAATGGTCCAACCATTAAAACGACATGAAATTCCATTAATATCTATCGATCCCATCCTTACATTTGAAATCTAGGCAGTTGATTTCGTCAAACATTTTCCAAACCTCGGCCGATGAACTAATGCATGATACATTATTACCATAGTAGAATATGTAAGTAAATGGATTGAAGCATAACTAGTTGAAGGTTGGACCAGTGAAGTTGCCCCCCCAATTTATATGTGAAAATATAATTACAAGATTTGGATTCCCATTAACTCTCATTAGTGACCAAGGCACAAATTTTATAAATAAAAATATCAATGTGTTTTACTGAAAGAATTTATGATAGACCATCACAAAAGCACATCTTATCATTCGCAGTCGAACAGAGCTATCAATCCATTCAATAAAACATTGACCAAAGGACTAACGAATATCTGCAGCATTGACAAAGATGACTAGGATGAAAAATTTCCCATGATACTATGGGCATACATAACAACACAAAAAATTTACGATGGGTCAAATACCATTCAAGATAGTATATAGACAAGAAGTAGTCTTCCCTTACATTTTAAACAACAAGCACCAACCATTGCTCATGCTTTGCATCTTGAAACCCTCCAAGAAAGTCAAGACAAAATGTTTGATTTAAAGAAGTTGTAAGAACATAGAATGGTTGCCATGCACCATTAGGAAGTTCATAAGTTGCAGTAGAAAGTCTGGAACAACCAAAATATTAAAAGAAAGACATCTATGTCAGTGACCTAGTACCACTATATAAAAATCAGATAAAATGCAAGCCTAAAAAGCTTGAGACCATCCATGGCACCAAAGAAATTCGCCACAGTAACCAAGTCCAAATCCGTAGAAAAAAAAGTTAAAATACAATAGGAAGAAGTGTCCATAACCCCCCTGGAAACCAGAATACACAGGATCAAGAAAGAAAAGCTCGATGAAATGAATTGGGGAAAATACTATGCGGAAATGAAGACATGGGTAATCCAAGACATAAAATTGATAGAACCTACTCATAATGTATCCACAACAACAATTCGTGGTTATTTGAATGCACCTCTTCTAGCACCATTCAATAACCTCAAAGAAACCATATCAAAATTCATTGTAGTAGATACCACGACAAGAAAATATAGATCGAAAAGGCCATCTTGATCACATGTTCTCTCATTGGAACAATTATTGGTGTTTTAAGCAAAGGACCAACAGTACCCAATACCAATAAACTAATGCCTTTAATCGAAGAATTCATAAGGTCGGCCGTAGGAAAAACTTTAAAAGGGATTATAATCAACAAAGTGCAGCATGATTCCATAAAGTGGAATTCCATAATAATTTCATTATGTTAACAAGCTTAGGTCGACCATCCAACTTGAGGCTCAACATGTTGGAAGTAGTTAAGCAAGTCGCGTTAAAGGAAAGAATTTTTAATTGCATTGACCACTTAGCTCAATTAGTAAAAACTAACTATGAAAAATGCTAGGAATCCACACATTGCATAATATTTTTGTCATTACTCATATGGATAGTAATGGTGAATTTTAACCCAGTTGGTGAACTAGTGTTCCCCAATACTCAACAACCTCTCATTAAAAATTTTCATATATTTGCAAGAAAATGGTTTCAGTTTAACTTAAACAAAGCAAAAACCTACTTGGAACTTTGGTTCCAATAAAATAAAAACAATTGTAGCAGATGGAGAGTGTCACAACAAGTTTGTCGCTTCCTAGCTCAAGGAACACACATTGAACTTGCCCCTGACCACAAAAACGTATGGTTCATACAGGGTGCAGTAAGGGATGCTCAAGAGCTTGATTATTACTCTAACATTCCTGAACTATTCACTAACTTGTTGAGGTAGACAAACACTGTAATCCCTATATCGATTATGGCCAGGGTTTAACATATGGATCTCATTGAACCCCTAATAGAGGGAGATTCAGAAGAACAAAGAGAAATAAAGTTATATATTACAACATTTTGCATAGAAGAAGAACCAGATTCAGAAGAACAAAGAGAAATAAAGTTATATATTACAAAATTTTGCATAGAAGAAGAACCAGTTGCCAACAAATATAAAGAACCAGTCTTCGAACCCTCGGGAGAGACAAATGAAGAGGAGAAGGAAGACCCAATCATCAAAGATGGATTTGATTCCGACTTCAATGAACCCCGATTGAAGGAAAAATTCGAACAAGTCACTGAAAATATATTTATATATTATCACCATCTTAAAGAAAAGTGACTAGGAAAACCTCCAAGTAAAGGAAGTAACTCTTGCTTAAGGCCACAAAAGATGATATTGAGGAACTTAGAGAATAGGCTAAGCATGTATTAGTCGAAGTAGTAAGGAACAAGGTGACTATAGAATAAAAAAATTCAAAATCAATATGACCCGAAGAAACCTTCGCATCCAACCATATCCAATGACCCCATTGCATTGCAACCACCTCCTCAAGAAAAATATCAAACAATTCAGTCCTCAAAGGATAAATACCCACTTGATCTAACCTATGACTCCCCAGTTCCATCCCCAACTCGAGTAGAAGAAGACCAACAAGAGGTAACCACATCCAACCCTGAACAATTTACAATGACACTTGAATTTAGTAAGTTTCTTGTACAATATTCCTAGTATATGCCCTACCTCTCTCCAAGTCCTCCTATCCAAACAACTAGTATACATGATTCTAGACAACCTATAGTCAAATCTCCAAGAAAATTAAAACTCCCTCCCCTGAAATCACTAATGAAGTCATCCATTTCCCTTTTAGATACTAGTGACCCCTTGAGAACAAGCTTAGCATCAACCCTTACTTTCAATGTCCAAACGATTAATTACCTTTGAAATCATATCTTCCCCTTTCCTTGCATTTCATACAAACCCCCTTATCGCATCAGTACCCATGTTGACTACAATTGAGTCAATCGTGATCATAACTTCTCCTACCTCCACTAAAACTTCCACTTTACCTATTGCAACTTCTCCATTTCCCTTATTAGTTTTGAGTCCATTGAAAGCAATGCCTTTGACATATTTGTGAAATTTTTATCACAGTTGGATATAGAAACATAAAATTTCCTCACAAATTGTTAATGCAAAGATGCTCATAATAGTGAAAAAAGTGATAGAAATTTATAGTTAGAACAAACTTCAATTGAACAATTGCATAACAACTAAAATTTTCCAGTATGTTGGTTGTATAAATATATTTCAATTGGTAAAAATAAAGAGCCAAAGAATCCTTTAGAATGTCTCACATGTGGCGGGATTAGAATTAGCAAAACTCCCCCATCTATGGCAAAAGAAAACTCCAACTCATAGAGGATGGTCACGAATTGGCCAAGTGGTTATAGATAAGCCATGAGTGACCAAAAATTAGGAAATGAGTGGCTTTTCAGGAGAAAAACAAGGAAGAAGTGGAGGCAAAAAGAGGAAAACTTGCCCAAAACATCCTAGAACCCCTAGCTTATCCTAATCCAAGATAAAAGCATAATAAAGTTGCTTTAAACTCATAAAAGAAGGATAAAGAAGAATAAAAGCTGTCAGTGCACTTTAGCTCCTAAAATCAGAGTAAAAGTAGGATAAAATAGCAGTGGGCGCTTTGGTGGAAAAACTATCACAAAGGTGGGCCAAAGTAAGCACTAGGAACCAACTAAACTAGTCTAAACACTTAGGAAGCATAAAAATCAAACACTAAGGTCTAGATGGGATGGTTAATTATTCTAACACCCCCCCTTAAGCCTAACTTATGTGAGTGTAAAAACAAAAATAGGGCCCGACAAAAAATACTATGGTCACCCTTTACATTTTATTTGTCCAAACAAACAAGGTAAAAGAGGAAAACCACATGGGAAAAACCTCCCCTCTAAATATGGACATGTGAAAAACTGAAAAAGTTCTCTAATCTACATTCACCATGTCATCACTCACCCCAAGTAACGATCTGAGATGAGTGAATGTATTCTCTGTAAAGGCCTTGGTGAATATTTCTATAGTTTGTTCTGAAGATGGACAATAGTGCAGTGAGATAATGTGATCATGCACCAAACCCCTAATGTAGTGCATGTGAATCTCGATGTTCTTGGTCCTCTACCCATGAACTAGATCTGTTGAGATCTTGATGACACTATGGTTGTCAAACCATATGACAATAAGTGCATACTGCATTGAATCAAATCCCAAACTCAGATAGTATGCCTTGCAACCAAACACACTATGTGGCTACATTGACATCACCTCTATACTCAGCTTTAGCAGATGATAGGGAAATTGCACTCTGCTTCTTGATTTACCAGCAAAGAGGACGATTACCAAGCATAAAAACATAACCAAAATTGGACTTCTAGTCTGAGCTGTCGCCATCCCAATTGGAATCAATAAACCCAATAAGATCTAGTGAAGAGTCAGTTGCATAGTGTATCCCATAATATTTTGTTCTTTGCACATAGTGAAGGATCATCTTGGCTACTTTCCAATGGAGTTCATGTGGATCCTGCATGTATTTGGAAACAACACTTACTACATAGGATATGTTAGGCCAAGAGTGTGTGAGGTACAATAGACTCCCAACCAATTGCTTGTACAATGTATTGTTCACCAATGGTGAAGAACCACCATCCCCAAGTCTAACACTAGAGAGGAAGGGAAAATTTGTGGGCTTGCACTCTGACATTCAAAACTTCTTGAGAAGAACTCACTACAACATTTTGACCCAAAATCCGACGGCTGTATTGTCGGATTTTTGACATTTCCCTGTCGCATGTACGACACTATGATTTTTTTTAGGCGTCGCTGGATTGTCGTCGGTTATCTGACAGCCCTCCAAGCCGTCGTTTCAGCGACGGTTAATAATCCCGTCGGTTAACCAACGCCTAGGCGAGGTGTCGGTTAACCGACGCAAATCAAGCGACGCCTAGAACAATTTAAAAAAACAAACCGACGGCTTCTTGCTGTCGATCAAATGCTCCACGGCGTCGGTTAACCGATGGCATGTAGATGTTATAGGTGTCGGTTAACCGACAGTCCGTAGATGTTGTAGGTGTCGGTTAACCGTCAGTTTTTGGATGTTATAGGTGTCAGTTAACCGACAGTCGCTAGATGTTCTAGGGGTCGGTTAACCGACATGCAATAGATGTTCTAGGTGTCGGTTAAGCGACAGGCTGTAAACGTTTTTTTTTTTAAATAGCGGAGCGGAAAATAGGATATCGTACATTTCTATACGGGTATCCATTTTCCGCTGAGATGTGACGAGTGCTATGTGGCTGTCGCTGAGTGGAAGCGGAAAATGGATACCCGTACAGAAATGTATGATATCCTATTTTTCGCTGCGGTCTAGATTAACATGATAACTCGTAGGTATTAGCGGTCTAGGGTATTAATTTTTTAAGACCGCTGAAAGACTGTTTCCCCCATTTCTGCTAACTCGCAGGTCTAGGCACTAACTAAGGAGGCTCCATCGTACATGTTACCGTCAAAGACCGCTGAAAGACTGTTTCCGCCATTTCTGCTCAGAGATCAAGGTTCGATTGGTTCGGCTGCTACAGATACCAGATATTCTATCAACATTTGAACTGTGAGTAACTACAGTCAGCCCTTACCCTCAGGTACACAATTTTTGAGTATTCCTCTGTTGAATTACCTTCTTTCACCATGTTTACCACTGTAAAAACCTTAGATTCCTCCGAAGACCTGATTTCTGACCGTTTCTGGGATGTATATGACCCAATTTCAAAACCCATTGATATCATTACCAGTCACAATGACCTCAGTACTGCTTCCCTTGTCAATTCCGAGTTCCATACCAAATTGTACAGTACTTTGATCCCTTCTACGTCATTGTATCCTTTACCTAGTTTCCCGGAATTTGTATCCTTATGTGCTGAAAATTTTTCAACCTCAAAGGGAGTAATTATGAATTACCAGGGTGACCAAATTATCTGCAAAGTAGACCCTCAAACCCTTAGGGAAACCCTGAAATATTCTGCTGATTTCGTTTCAACTTCTATCTCTTTTAATGAAGCTGAAATATCCCATATTTACAAGAAATTTTCTAGTGAGGATAAAGAACGAATGTATCAGAAGGTTTTGTTGAAACCAGTGGAGAACCTGTCTGTTCCTTTTTCATCTAAACTTTGTTTACCATTTATTGCTGCCGCTGTAACCCTATTAAGTCAAATTTTAGGGTCAGACACTAGTTCGGAGGTAACTGAAGCAATGTTAGGAATTTTCCTATACCTAGATAGACCTGGAACAACACCCCTTAGGTTTGATGAATATTTTGCCAAAGAAATGTGTTTTCAGTTGTCCAATTTCTCCAAAATCTATCATTTCAGGTATCAGGCATACTTATATGCTTTGATAATTCATGCTAAGTTAGGAGCACTAGCCATTACAGACTCAGAAACCATCAAGGAATGGCCTCCTTCTTCACCATTTTACCATGCCTGGTCTTATGCCAAATTCATGGATTTGATCGTACTTAATCTGTTCAGAGTGTTTAATCCAGAGATCAGCAGAATTTCAAATGACTTGAAAGAAATCCTAAACCCTGATTTGATTGGAGATTGGTTCCTGGCAAAAAACTTCTCCCTTGTCAGAGTCTTTGGATTCACTGGATCACCATATGTGTTGCCTATATTTTTAACTACCAGTGTATTTGCTTTAGAGGTAATGAGGCAAAGGATCTCTGCAGATAAAGAACATTTCACTGCCCCATCATTGAAAAGGAGTTCATGGATAAAATATCCTATTACTGTGGGAAATTTCATTTTAAAGAAGGAAGCAGCATTGCCCATTATTGAAGAATTTCTGAAGCAGCTTGATTTCCCTCAAGTACCACCTGTAAAATATGACCCTAAACATGTTATTTCACAAAGGAGACAGGAGTATGGCAGAGGTATATTTCAGCACAGTCAGGCTGAAACTTGGATGGGAGAGGCCAATTCTCTTATATATGATCAGATCTGGATCAGTGAGCCTTTAAAGGAGATTGTAGAGGCTAGAGATCATATAGATTTTTCACAGTCAAATACTGCACAGGGAAAAGTGGAGCAGATATCTACCAAGAAAAGGTCAGAACCAGAGGCCACAGAGATGGATACAAAGGAACCTAAGACATCTAAAAAGCTGAAAACTGCCATGGGTACAGAGATCATTGATGTTGAGTTGATAAGGGATCTAGTTATCACCCCTACTATTATTCAAGAAGAAGTACCACAGACCAGAGTTGAAAATACTACTGCAAAACCTAAAGAAAGCAGTAAACCACCCCCTGTACCGGTCGTGCAATACAAGAAATATAGCTATGCTGCAGCTGCTGAAGGTCAATTTCAAAACAAGCAGAGCCTCCTCAAACATTACATTGATCAGAGAAATGAGTCTGTGATGCAAGAGCAAAAAAAATTGAATCAACTCAAAGAAAAATCTGATATGAAGACAACATTGATGACAGTGAGGGATTCAGCAACTGGATCTTTAAGTTTGGCCATCACTGATGATGAAAATGCTTCTGAGATTCGTTTAGAAATGGATCAATTACCAACTCCTGACAAGATTTGGTTCCACAAACAAGCCAGTGAAGTCCTTTATGCTGACTTGACTAGGGAGACCTTGGCACATAAGAATGCAGTGCAGAAAATAAAAAAATTGGAAGCTCACCTGAAGCAGGAGAAAGCTGCAAACAAAGCATGGTCTACACAGGTGGCTTATTTACAAACTGAGCTGGCTTCATATAAAGAGTTGCCACCTGCACAAGGGGCAGAAACCCAGCCAACAGTCAAAGTCAAAACTGTTAAGACAGTTAGAAGGAGGGCTAAAGGGGTAAATGTTAATGTTGATACTACACATTCACCTAATTTGGTTAAGTTGCATGAAGAGATAGCTGGTTTGAATGCAAAGGCTGTGGAAGATAATGCCAAAATTCTAGTCCTTTAGGAGCAAAAAGAGGCATTGGAGAAAGAGAAAGGTAAATTGCTTCAAGAAATTGAACAATTGAAATCAAATAGGGGAACTAGTCCTTTGTCACCAATTGACCAGATCATACATGACATTGCAGATATGTCTGTACATGAAGCTGAAATTGAGAATTTCAAGGAGAAGGTTTCAGACTTACAGGACACAATTTCTGAACTTAAACTGTAGATTGAAGAGATTAAAGCTCAGGATCCTAGAGAGCAGGAAATCATCAAGCTCAAAGAAGAAAATGATAAACTGAAAGATAAGATTTATAAGTTGAAAGAGAAAACCAAGGGAGTTCTGCCACTGGAAGGTGCAAAGCATTTGCTTTGGGATGAATTGATAGCAGATATCAATGCTTTCTGGCCTCAATTGATCATTGTGGAGGAGCATGAGAAGGCATTGGTAGTGGCATCCAACAAATGTAAATTAGCTGAGGAAAAGTTAATTAACAGAACTCAAGAGGTAGCTCAAAACACAATTATTTTCCTCAGTAAAGCTCCTGCTTCTGAGTTACAGGTTTTAAAGGTGAGTAACAGAACTGTTCTGTTAGTAGATGCCGGGAGGGTGTTGCAGAAATATACTCTGTTGAATTCAGTCAGAGGAAAGATGTCCCACATTAAAAAGCAAGTGCAGGAGTTCAAGCAAGCCTTTTTACCATTGATTGGTTATGGTTTACCATCCTTTTGGGATGATGAGAATATGCCAATAGCATGGCCTGAATATAAAGAAATGTTTATTAAAGCCAGATCAGACCATAGCAAATTTAGTGATATGGTAAAAGGACTTAAAGGCATGGTGGTAGTAAGCAAAATGAGGCAGGACTTCGAACTTCCATTACTTTTCAGGGAGGTTAAATCTAAATTGCCTGTCTTTACAGAAGGTCTTTTAATAGAGCTTGATGTGCTGATGGAAGAATTATCTGATGCTTCTGTTCCAAAGGATGATGCTTGGAATGAAGTATTCAGGGTGGGAGCACGAGTTCTTATACCAAGTTCAGGTCCAGGAAGTGCCAGTCAGATGTCCGTGAAGCATAAGTAAGTCAAGGTTGTCATATATTTGATACTGTTGCTAAGAACTATAAAGTTTAGATCCTGCAGAAGAAGTTTTAGGGAGTCCATGATGCTAGCTTGCTGTCTGCAGTTACTACAGTAAGCAACAGTCACACAAATACTTTATTTACAGTTGTTTTGGAAATATTCAGAGGAATATGACAAGTTAATCAAGCGAGCCTGTTCAGACAGTATGCGCCTTTGAAGGCTAAAATTATCAGAAAACATCAATGATATCTCTTTCCATCCTGGAAATGAATAGGATATTGTTGATCCTAAAAGGATTATCGAACTCATAAATATTCATACAGCTATCATTTCTTTTTGTAGAGTTGGTTATGTAATAAATGGTCACTCTGCCATCTGTTTTAGAAGATAGGATTTAAGCTATTTTGCTGGGACATGATCCCACGTATGTAACTGTTTCCTAGTTTTTTGCATCTCTCCTTTGAATAGATTAACTACAAATAGACCCTACTTCGATAGGGAGAGGGTTGGTCTTTGGTCGAAGAAATTCATATTGTAAAGAAGAAAAGACTCGTGTATCTGGGATTTTGTGAACTTCAATGAAAGAACAGACATACAGGTTTTTCTCATGTTTAAGATTTCTTCCAAGTTTTGTTGCAGAATGTCTTCTATGTGAAATTCATTCATTTGTGTTATTTCCTCTTCTTTACTGTTAATTTAAATCTTTGGAATTCATGTTTCCATGCTCCATAGTATTTACAGTAAATACCATTGAAAGATAAACTGTAATAGAATTCATCGTTGGTGTTCTGGTGCTCTATTATAATTTACTTTTCCCTGTCTTTCATAAGTCTTTCCTGTTTATTTAAGGAATTCATAGTCACATGCTCCTGAAAATAAACAATCAATTCTCTACCTTCTGTTATCACCTTTAAAGTTTAATGATCTGTGCAAAATGCATGCAAAAGGCCTTAAACCTCTGTGACCTGATTTACTCTTTCATTTGATTTAAGCCTCAATCCTTGACTCCATTGCCCAATGTTCTTTACTCTTGAACTTTCCCAACACCCTGATGACCATTGAAAACACTTGTTACCTTGAGAATCTGGCCTTGTTTCTCCTATTCCTTGATACATTTATCATACAGTGACAAAGAGAGAGCCCTCTCTGGTTGGCTGAGTCAGACAGTCATCCTAAAGATTGGTTGTAGGTTACCTTTGGGTTTCTTGAACACAGCCTCAAGAAATTACGGAGTGATAACAACACCCATGAATTTGAGAAGAGGAAGGGGGGGGCATCTCATTTCAATCCCTTTAAACTTTGTGGGACAAATGAAGAATGATGTTCAAACAAACATGAAGAATAAGAAATTCTTACTTTGATCCCATTATAATTGGATGTCCAGATGGTATAATCCCAATTGCAAACATGAGAAGTTGTTGGAACTTCCCTCAAATACCTTGAAAATACACTTTTGTTACAACTATAACTAGGAGAATATCAACAGCAGAGGTCAGGAACAACAGAGTTCTACACGCATAGCAATTGCAAGAGGAAGCATACTACACATATAGTACACATGTCATCCATTCATACCAAGCCCTTACATACATAACTACATATGACAGAATATTCAAAAGCAAGTCTCAGCTATGCATAAGTCAGTGTTATGGGCAATTTCAATCAAAGCCACCACATATATTAAATTATTAATTTAAAAATAGGACAAAAATACAAGACTTACCGTATTGTAGTTCTCAATCATCACAAGTCATCACTGGGTTTGTTGAAAACATGACCTTGTGCTGGTTAACAGGAGAATCTAGGGTCTTCTAAACCCTGGGACAGATGAAATGGTTTAAAGAATGACAAATCACCATTATTTAGATTTGCAAGCTCCACCTTATGAACGTCTAATGACAACCCACTAATCATATTAGCAAACCAATTCCAGATTATCAATGGTGAGAACTACCATGAAATTTACCTTAGGAACTTCGTTAGTTGCAACACACTAAGACTATATAAAACCTCAATACCTCTGCTACAGGCCTGCTGTTCATCCACTGGCTTTCATCTATTTCTTGGGAATGATTTACTGAACCCTTCTTTTCTACTTCACATTGAAAAATCAATAGAAAACCTAAATTAAATTGAAGGATGGGTACCTCTTCATATTTGTGGATTTGGAGCCGGATGTAGAGTTTGCAAAAGATGTCGAGGTATTGATGCACAGAATGGATTCCAACGATCCTCATCCTGAGACTTTGAAGATCTTCCAAACCAGAAAGCTCCAGCCCATCAAGATTCTCACTCTGCAGTTTAAAGAAAATGCATGTCTATAGTTAGCTAGAAGAAAGAAACATTGTAATAATGTGAAGTATCAGAAATAAACATTGTAATAATGCATGCATTTTACCTTATTGAGCTCCTCTCTGTTTCGAGAATAGTTTAATATTCTCTACTAAACAGGGCCAACCACGTGAAGGTGGAAGCTCATATGGCCCCTCCCCCCCCTCACATCACTCTCAATTCCCCATACCCAATGCACGTGCTTGGAAATAAATGATCTTTTGTGCGAATATCGTGAGTTTCTTGTCTTAAAGGAATTACGTGCATTCGATCATTAATTAGTTTATAGCATTCATTAATTAACTCATTCATTCATTCATTCGTACATAGAAAAAAAATACATAGTTGAAGACATTACTCCATAATATCAAAAATAATATCCGAGGACAATGCATAAAAAAATAATGTAATAGTGTACTTATTACAATCACTACTTTTTTTGACGCTTTTTTCTCTCCACAAATTCTCTAAGTGTGACATCCTCTTCTACCAATTGTTTTTTGTTTCCTATGCCCTCTGTAGCTGCCTGTGATCGTGTTTGTCGACGGGTTGTGTGCTCACGACATGTATGCGGCTGCTGTAAGGTGCCAGGATGTACTGGAAAAATGAAGAAATATTAATTGCTTGACGTGTTTTTACTATTATAATCATTGTAAGTCCTTCATTAAGAAAAAAACATTAGAGCGGTGCTTTGTACCTGGCAACTCATGGGTGACATGAATTTCCTGCGTTTGATCTTCTGCTGCTGCCTCAAGTTGCACATGAAGACCCTCTGCATTAAAACATCAACACTTACAACAATATAGTATTTGCAATTTAATATTTGAGACTTTAATCCATGCTATTTTTTTTTAACACTAGCATATTTATTACCTGGATTTCGATCAACATGAACTTCAATATCTCTTTCTCCTCCATCCTCTGCATTTTCTCTACTTTCGTTGTGCGGCTTAACACAAAGAGACTCAATATTTTATGTACTAGTTTATTAATGAATATAGAACACAATGAATCAAGCTTAAATAGAATTTGTTTATTGTAGTTACCTGTTCGCAGGATGGATCACTAGAAGAATTTGCTTGGCTACCACGGCTGCTTGTTCGATGTTCAACAACACCTGAAAACCCGCGTTGGTAGCCGATCCTCATGTCTTCCTCCGTTGGCAAATCGTGGAATCTTTGAGCCTGTAATTTTCAATTAGATCATCATTGTTGTTGTTATATCATCATGAAAACAATTTTAAATGCAATCTATAATTTCTATACAATAAAATAATTATTGATCATACTTACGATTCGTGCTTGCAGGTTGGAATATCCACCAAGGCCAAGCTTGTGTTGCCCATGTTTTTCTATTCTTGCCTGGGTGGCCTTCGACGTATCTGGTAGCCTATAAAAGTATTTTTAAATACATTAGACATTGCAAAAAAATGGAAAATAAAGTGTAATAAACATATAATTGCATTGCTGAAAGTATTGCATACCTTCTAGCTGACTCGGGTACTGGCTTGCCCGCTATTTTCGCAGCTTTCTCCCTTACATCATCCAGCAAGCCTTTCCACTCCGTTGTTGGAATCATCGGAGGGCGCTCATACTTTGGATTATTTGCTAAGTTGTTCTGATATTGCTCCCGTACATAATGTAAATGTTGGCCAGCTTTTTCGAGAACCTTTTTTTGGTTGAAGGTTTCGGCACCAAAAAACCCAACCAAGCGAGCAATAAGCTCATCTTTCAAAACTTTACTCTGCCGGTTCCACCATGTGTGGATAGTGGGCCCAAACAGCTCTAAAGACCAATCATTAAGATGTTTATAAAAGACATCATTTCCTACAAAAACGAGTATGTGTTAATTAGTGTAAAAAGAATGATGCATAATTACATTCCAATAAAATTATAATATATAGTTAAAACATTTTGTAAATAGTACCTGGAATCTTCTCCATCTTGTAGGGAATGAGATCTTCGTCCACCAAAAAAGTAGCCTCAAATGTTCCCGTGCTAGTGACACGGAAAGATCCAGGAAATGCTGGGACGACAGCATCAAAGTCATGCTCTTCTCCATGTATTGGCCCTCATCGGCACTCGCGTGT
Source organism: Larix kaempferi (assembly GCA_027924585.1). NCBI lineage: Eukaryota > Viridiplantae > Streptophyta > Pinopsida > Pinales > Pinaceae > Larix > Larix kaempferi. The sequence goes on from BSBM01000162.1 coordinate 14,901,537, forward strand.
TCTGTCTGGGGTGTCTCATTTTGTGTTTCCGACTGGCCAGACGGCAACGATACATGATCAGTGGCAAAGGGGGTGTCAGGCTCAATGGTACCAGCATGCCTCTCACCGGGGAAAAAATATTCCTGTAGAAACAAATAATATTTTAGTTACTCATATACGAATAGGAAAAAAAATTGCATTTGGAATATACTTATAATGAAAGAGTTTGCAGCTTACATCCAAGCGCTTTACTTTAAGCAACACACGATCTATCTTTGCTTGAGTCTCATCCTGCGTCATTTGCGTATTCGATATAAGCAGATTGACGACCTCCTGATTTAATTTTGTTTTTGCTTTTTGAACTGCATCCCGGATATTCTTTGAATTCTCGAGGTCAACATCATCAAGAATGTGCCCCAAATCCATATCCTTTCGATCCATCTATAGATATGTATCATCCGACATAAAAATAGAAAACATTAATATCAATTTGAAATCATTCATATAATTAGATAACATAAATATGTATAAATACAATTTCTGAAATTCACAATGTGCTATATACCTGCTCATGACCCGATGAGCGTGGCGTGCTAACATCTGTCGACATATCATCTGTCATGGGGCTCTTACCTCGACCCTCAGCCTACAAACAAAATATTGGCCACGTTGATATCATAATTAAACAAATGTACTTTCTAAAGAAGCAGGTAAGTAAAAATGTGGTATATATACCTATTGCCTGTGGGGGGGTGTCGGCCTCCCAGGCTCCATTGGGGACTTGCCCTGATCAGCTGACTGCAACAAAGTAATTAAAAACATTAATTTCGCACTGAAACCAATACACGAGGAAAATCAGGGGCGGGGGGTGTTGAGATATATTGGCTAATATTCACTTGTGGCCATGTGCCAAACCACTAGGTGGGTAATTGAGGCCCTTAATGGGTGGACCTGTGGGTGGTTGTGGATTGTAATCATCTCATTCAATTGAATTATTCATCAGCCCAAGGGCATCCTATCTATTGCACACTCTCTTGAAGTCTTTATATGTGTTTATGGTGTTAAGTCAGTAATTTGTTCCTTCAAATTTTGTTTGATTTGCATTTTATTTTAAGTTATTTATTTGCACTGTTTTGATTTCTCCCTCTTTTAGAAAATTTTCTTTAGTTTTTATATGAAATTTTGGGCTTGCTTGTGAAATTTTCAAGTTTTAAACTTTAGGTTTGTTTTTGTTAAAGGGTTTAAAAGTCACCATATCAAATAATGGGTTCATAAACCATACTCTAAGTATAGTCATGTATAATCATCACTCTGACAGCTTTAGAACTCTATGCAAAATGACAAAAGGCTGTGAAAAAGCACCAAAACAGTGTTAAAATTATTCTTGTAGCGTTGGAGCTCAAAATCACCAAAGGTGCGCTACAAGAATATCGCGACTCCAAAATTCCTCCGATTTTTTAGCAAATTTTGGCACGTTTGGAATGATGAATGACTAATTACATGTTTTAGACACCCCTGCAGACCTGTTAATTGAAGAGGCTGAAATCTTCAAAAAACTTGATATACCTTGTGTTTGTGCCAGAAATTGTTTCTAAGGCTAAAGAAACAAGCCAACACAATCTCAAATAAAACTCAAAAAAGTAAACTAGGTTTTAGGTTTTTTGGAATGTTTTCTTGGTTATAAATTTGGTAGTCAATCAGGGATTACATTCACCAGCTAAGCAAGAAACTAAATCATAAACAAGTAAAGACAAAGATACATCATATAATCCACAAATAACAATCAGCATATAATCTTAAAGTTCAGTCAGGGCTGACAAGCATCACAAGTAAAGAAATCATGAACCAACAACGAATATATCAGTCCAGTAGTTAAACAAACTCAAAATAAAGCTAAAACATATGCTGAAGGGTAATAAGTATCATATATTTCATAGTCTGTCATCAAATGCATACAAGAGTCATAGTACTTAGCTCTGAACAAGTCTGCAGACCAAAATAATCTGGAGACCTCCTGAAGCTCCCAAAAATCGAACCCTCTCAATGACTTCCTAACATCTCTAAATACTATCCTTTTACAAAATCAGTTAGGCCTCTAACCCTAACTGCCTTCCACCTATTCGATGAGGTCAAGTAATTGCAAAATCTTTAAAAAGTTACAAAGGATGCTAAAAATAGCATATCATTAACAAATCTGTTTGCTAACTAATGACAATTAACAACATGTACAACTGTCTTATAGGTCTTTTGCCACCTCAGCCAGCAGAGCGATACCATCTGATGCTTGGTCTTTCTTCTTAGCCTTCTTCTGCTCCTGCTTCATGTCACTTATCCTTTTGATTAGCTCTTTGTTTTTCTGCTGCAGGTCCTGGACTGTCTTCTCCAACTGTGTGCAATGAATGTCAGCAGCTCTTTTTCTTTTAAGTGCTTCTTTTGCATCAGCTACTAGTTCCTGAAAATTGTCATTTACATCTTGGAGATCTTCTCTTAACCTTTTGTTGGCCATCATTAGTCCATCATTGACCTCTTGAATATAATTCATCTAGTGTTTGTATTGCTTGACAGTTTTCTACAAATTTTCCCTGTCAGAGTTAGCTAATTTATCCATTGTAGAATCTTGTTCTTCATCAGGTCTCCAAGGAATGTCAAGCTTCTTGAAGATTTCTGTCTCTTCAATCAACAATTATGTGTCTTCAATACTAGGATTCTGATTTTCTGTACTTGCTGCTTCGACTGAATGAGTTTCTCCTTTTAAACATGGTTGCAATTTATGTAGTTCTGGTTTATCATCATCCATGGACACTTCATCTAAGACAGTCACTTCGTTTGTATTCAATTTGGGATTCAACAATTTCTTCATGTTTAATCTCAACTTGTTCTTTGACCTAGTTTTAGGTCTCCAAAAGGATGTTGCTTCTCCCATCATCTTCAATTCTTTCCCTTGGTGCTGAATAGCAGCCAATTCTACTACTTCCAGCTTGTTCCTTTTCCTGTTAGGTCTTGTTGTTTTGCTATCTGAAGTATGAATTTCTTCTATTTCAGCTTTGACTTCTATTTTGGAGATAGGCTGTTCTTCTTCCAATAGATATCCCTCATCATCTGAGAGAATGGTGATAGGGATTCTCGGCTGAGTGTGAATTTCCTCTTTAGGTACAGCAACCACTTTTATATCAACCTTTTTCTCTTCCTGAGGATCTGCTACAGGCGCCAAATTCTGTTCAGGCTGTTCCTTCTTATCTTCAAACAGTGTATATTTGCCTTTAGAGCTAGCTGAGAATGTCTTTTGTTCATTGTCTTCCTCCACAGGCTCTGCTTCTTCCTCAATTTTGATCTTTTCCTTATCTTCCAGCTTTGACTTATGGCCTAACTTTCTCAACAAGACCTTACCCTTATCTGTTTGTCTCTTAGACTTTTGATCTTCAAAACCAGACCAAAAGATGAAGAAGTCCCAGGTCTTTCCTTCATGCTGCAAGACAGTACTAATA